>JAIUPT010000033.1:1200000-1800000 GCA_022315425.1 Pseudevernia furfuracea
GATCATCCGCCGCGAGAAGCGTTGGAAAAGGCTTTGCTGCAGCTTTATCAGCTCGGAGCGCTGACTGAGTCTGGAGAGATAAGCGAAATCGGCCTGCAAATGGCAAGGCTTCCTCTCACCGTGACCCTTGCAAGAGTTCTGATCGCAGCCGCGGAACCTGAACTGGACTGCGTGGCTGAAGTCATCGATATCATTTCCTGCTTGAGCGTGGAGAATGTCTTCCTCAATCTGACGTCAGAAGAGAAGAAAGAAGAAGCTGAAGTGGCTCGACGCGAGCTGTACAGAAGGGAAGGCGATCACCTGACCTTATTAACAACCGTCCAAGCATACGCAGCAGAGAGTACGGATAGGAAAGCCTGGGCAGAAAGACACTTTGTCTCACATAGAGCCATGCAAGCAGTGATGGATGTCCGTAAACAGTTGAGAGCTCAGTGCCAGCGGTTGAAAACCTTGGCCCAACCACAAAATCAAGCACCTGCAGCAATCACACCAGAGGATGCAGTGTCAATATTGAAATGCTTTCTGAAAGGATTTGCAACCAACACGGCGCGACTGTTCCCAGACGGCAGCTATAAGACCATGGTTGGGAACCAGACCGTGGCAATACATCCTTCCAGCGGCTTGTTCGCCAAAAAGGTGGAGGCAATTATGTACAATGAATTTGTATTTACCAATCGTAGCTACGCGAGAGGTGTGAGTGCTGTGCAGATGGACTGGATTGGGGAGGCCTTAGGTGTGTGATCAATGCTTGTAGCAGGGTTGCAAAACCATATCAAGCCTTCAAATGGCAGGCAAGCAGCAGAAAAAGAGTGGTACTTGTCAGCGTTGACACCTTTTAATGTCCGACAATTCCGTGGGCATGAGGCCGCCATCTTTCCACATGACAGCGTCGAGATAGATTGGTAGTTGTCGCTGGCAGCGCTTGCTGTGTACAATTGCATTATGGCTCGTTGTCATCAAACGTCTTCCATTTTGTACACTTCATATGAAACCTCCTCGTACGGATGGGCTCTGTAGCACATACGAGTTATTCTTGACAACATTCGCGCCGGAGAAGAGGAGGGAGGACACGGGACTGATAATCGTTACGCGAATGAGAGTCAATACTTGCCTCTTCAACGAATCCACTGCTCCGGTCATCACGTCCTTTCCCACACACAGCACTTCCACCCTCGTCTCAGGTACCCTCTCCAACTTACCTACGGCACCAATGTTGGGGACAGCACCCTCTCCGGGTAGGAATTGCCCCATGCCTGGCATCTCAAAGCACACCAGTGAATACTTGCCGCCAGGGTAGCTGCCAGCTCCTGTGGGAACATGAGTAATGAGTGCGGGGTAGAGTAGAGTGTCGGTAAAAAAAAGATGGGACGAAAAAGGTGAAATGGCGCGGGACTTCTCTTTTTGCAAGGTATGATGATTACATGTGGGGACGCTCACCTTTGGCGAATATGGCCGATTTACACGCTTCGAGAGATGAGTGAGGGACGGTGAAGATGAGCTTGTAACGCGGCTCCCGGGTCGGGGTGGACATTTCTTTGTTGCGGGTATTATTATTGTATGTACAATTGTTTTTCGTACTTTGAAGAGGCGTGAGTGCTCAATCCAAGGGATCCTGGTCCACTCGGAAGCGAAGAATTGCTTCTGATGCCAGGATGCTTGGTTTATCTTAAGCCTTGGCAGTTTCCCATTTTCCCCATGACACGAGGCTGCCAATTGAGGCTGATTGAAGGTTATGTGTCAACTATAAGTCTATAAACATGAAATCTTGACAGACAGACGGCTTGATAGTTGATTCTAAAGTAAGGTACAAGGGTACTCGTATCAATGGGGGCCATGGTGGTGATGGGGCCGACTGACGAAAGTAGAGTATACGAGTATACGTCATCATTATTTCCACGCAAGGCAAGGAGGCAAGCTTACGACAACACCACCAACACCACCAACTCTGATTTGCCCTCATGACATCTCCTCCTAACAAACTCCAACTTCCTTTCAATCAACATCTGCGCTGCCTCAAGGCCTTTACATAACTTCATCACCTACCTTGTCAACTCCGACATGGCTCTTATGTCAATCTCCGCCGAGACGCGGCGACAGCTTAACGACCATGATCGTCGGTGGCCAATGAAGCTCGGCTTGCGCACCCTCGCCATTCCCTTTGCCTTCATCGCCATGATCCTTTTCGCCGTAACCACCTCTGTATCCAAGCAGAACTATGGTGGTAGTGATTGGACTGACGGTCTGCCTCTTGCCCCTGTAAGTTAGAAATCCCTGCGCTTATGCTGCACATCCGCCACAATAATCCTCCTTGCATGCGCCTCTCGAAATGTCGAATGCAAGACGTCCAAGCGTCCTGACCCATTACTCAGCCGCTAAATGACTCTGCTATTTGCAGGTCCTCCTCGCCCTCTTCTATGACCCTCTTTTTCTCTTCCTCACTCTCTTCCAACGCAACGGCCGGCCTATTCACCCTGGCTGGAATGTCGGAGTTGATCTCCTCGTTTGGGGCCTCGGTGTACCATCGATCCTCTTCTCCGTTGGCGATGGCTGGTTCTGGTACTGGCAGCCCGTCCTCGTTGAGTTCGATGGCATCGTGCCGTGCGACGAGTACAACTTTTGGAGTCAACAGTGCAACCCACTGATCTACACATTGGGACGGACGGAGATAGCAGCAAATGTGTTTCTGGCATTAATCCTGTAAGTTCAATTCGTTCTAGCTGATCGATGGTGAGATGCTGCGCTTCAGCATTTCTCGCTAATAAGTGGCATTTTAGGATCATCCATTTCACCCTCTTTGTCTACGCTTGTATTGCAACTCACAAATGGCGCAAAGCACAGAAGATTACTTCTGCCGAAAGACGGAACATCGAGTTACAGTACAATCGGAGTCCCGAAGAGCACTTGGAGTCACAGCCACCAGCTTATACGCCATCCGCAGCAGGAAGCGCGAGGACGCCGGTGTCAGCTGTTAGGGAAGAGGATAATCCTTTCAAGGATTCGGAAGCTACTGCGGAGAGCAACCCATTCCACGACGAGCATAGTGCAGTGAAATATGCTTGATCAGTTGGTTGGAGGCTGGAGTGGTTGGGAACGGGTCGAGCAGGAAAGCCGGGATTCGATTGGAATTAGGATGGGGGGAATACGTGATGTCGTTCATGAAGAATGAAAGAACAATGAAATTCTTATACACGGGCAGTATATTTTGAAATCCTATAAGCGCAGATACTTGGCATGACATCCATCTGATAGCATAGTCAACATCTTGCTTCACTCCCAAAGTGACTCGTCTAAAAGTCGGCATTGATATGTGTGGATAGAATTGGCAGGGTGGTCTGTGATTGGAATTAACTAAAGATTCTACTAGTTACCTTACACATTCCTTGTTTTGGCAAGAAAAGAGGACCGAAATTGACGTTCAACTCAATTAACCCTCTTCCCAGGGCTGCCGCCTTTAGGGTGATCGGGGTGGCTGTGGTACCCCACCCCCCTGGGTAATGCAGCACAGCATCAGGATGAACAGTGCTGCACGATCCCTCAGCTCTGCGTACGCTCTCGCACTCCCTCCATCTCGCGCGCGCGCACACACACACAGCCTACCGGAACACAAAGTCCAAAATGGCTTCCAGGGGGTACAGAAGAGGAGCGTCAGGCTGCCAGTTCTGGCTCCCTCCAGCTTTCCCTCCCGTCCAGCCCATGGCCTCCAAGCCTCTGTCAATCAGGGCCTTCGCGACATCGGTATCCAAGCCTACAGCAGCAGCAGTGATAGTTTCACTTTCATCTCATTCGTGACATGTGCTCCTAATAGACGCAAAGGTTTCGGCCTTCTCCGTTCAGCTTATCAAGAAAATCGCCGTCAGACATTTCCATTCTTCTGCGCTCTCCGCATACAGTTAGTTACAGGTCGAAAAGAGGTAGTCAGCAGGGGGTGCAGATGGAGGATTGCCATGAGCTACGATTACAGACCAGGAGCTGATGAGGTAAAGGATGGCATTAGGGAAAGCAAGAAAGTATATAGACACAACGCTTTCGCGACCAGGAAGGAGCTCCGGAGAAATTATGAGATAGAGGTATGAGTGTACTTCTGCATTCGATCATACTGATTTTGTCTGAGTAGATAGATAGACTTCTCTGCGGAGCGATGCTGCGAGAGTAGAGGGTTGTTCTTTTTCCTAAAAAGACATGGTATCTACAGCACGAGAGGGATTGTCCTTGTTTGATCTCGTTACTCTTTGAAGTGAAGACCCCTTTCGCTACAAAGCCGCACTCGGTATCAGGCGAATTCCCGAAGCAGATAAGTCAACGATGGTGATGGCCGAATTATCTTCTCTATTCGTGCCATTCATGTTCTAACGTCATCAATCTTCAAATCGAAATCAGCGGCCTTCGGATCTGGCAATTTCGTCCACGAAACAAACCAGGCGATCGCTTCAGACGTAGCGCAGAGTAAGCTCAAGCAGTCACCGCACTAGCCCAAAGGAAGACTTTGGCGGAGAAAAGCTCTTGGTGCGGTTATACATTTCAGGGAAGGGTCTTTATCTGATATGATATAACGAGCTGTTAACGGAGCGGATGAGATGACTGATGCTCATCTGGCCAAGTAGGTCTGACACCAATAACGAGCTAGATACACATTGCTATTAACATTTCAATGGAGGCTGATGCGAAATTCCACCGATAAGGGCGGGAGTCACGTCTGCGGCAGACTCATGTGTTGTAAGCACGATGAATCAAGCGGCCAGACGATATCTCGAGAGGCTGATGAAAAGGTTTGGTATTACTCCGTACATATAGCAATCATTGTCGCCATGGGGTTGTTTACAGAGAACACTTCACGGAGATCCAGCGATGCCTTTTCCTTCTTGGGCATCAACATTGATGGAAGTCAAAGTGTCTTATTGTTCACTCCTGCTGCTATTCCGTCTCGTTCTCCCTCATTATGTGACGGCAACCGTTCACGATGACTTCTTCACGCCGGATGCGATATTGCGCGTCACAGTCCAAAATGTCAGTCTGGGAGGTATTCGAAAGCTCACAACGCTGGTCAACGGGTCCATTCCTGGACCCGAGCTTCGTGTTCCCGAAAATGAAACAGCTTGGATCAGAGTTTTCAATGATATGGACGGCCAAAATCTTACCATGGTTAGTCGAACAATCAGTCAGATGGTCCGTTCCTCATGGTCTTAATTGAAAAAACATCCAGCATTGGCACGGACTCGCAATGGCTGCGTCTCCATTTTCCGACGGAACACCACTCGCCGGTCAATGGCCGATACCTCCCAATTATTTCTTTGACTATGAACTTCAAATGCCCAATGGATCGGCAGGGACGTACTTTTACCATTCCCATGTAGGTTTCCAGGCCGTCAGCTGCTCCGGTCCATTGATTGTCGAGGACAAAGTCCCGCCGTATAAAGTTGATGGTGAGCGTGTCATTTATATTCAAGAGCTCTTCAATAAAACAGACACAACCATAGAGCAGGGTTTGCAGGCAACGCCTTTCGTGTTCAGTGGTGAAACGAACGGATTTATCATCAACGGCGAGACGATCTCGAACTTTGGTGTGACCGACCAATCTTCCTCTCAGCTCGCGATCATTGATATAGAGCCAAATAGCATGTACAGGATGCGTTTTATTGGGGCCCACGCCCTATCATACGTTGCACTGGGCATTGAAGATCATACCGATCTACAAGTCATCGAAGCAGATGGGGGTTACACGAAATCACACTCTACCACTTTCCTACAGATCGCTTCTGGCCAACGCTACAGCGCGCTTCTCAAATCCAATACATGCGATGAGCTGAAGCAGTCCGGAAAAATGGACTACTATATTCAGATCGAGAGCCGCGAGCGTCCCAGCAACACAACGAATTACGCCATCCTTCGCTATAACAATGCTTGCATGATCCCTTCGAATTCTGTCAAGAGCGCTTCGAATACGACCTACCCAGACAAAAAGCCCATCGCACTCCCACCGACCGTCGATGGTTTCCTCGACTACGTCCTACAGCCTCTCTATCCAAACGACTTTCCCTCTGCTTCACAGGTGACCCGCCGGGTTGTCCTTAATGTGCAGCAAGTCCTGGACAAGTACATAGTCTGGAGAGACTCAAACGTAACTTGGACAGACAATGCCAACGATTTAGTCCCACATACCACGCCAAACCAACCATATCTGGTGTCGCTGTACAAAAACCAGACCGCTTACACGCCGTCCTACTCAGCGGCCTTGAAGAACGGTGGCCTCGACCCATCGACCAACACTTTTCCTGCCAAGGTCGGCGAAATATTGGAGATTGTGCTCCAGAACATCGGCGCACACGCCGTCGACAATGAAACGGGCGGCGGGCTTGACGTCCACCCATGGCATGCTCACGGCGAACACTACTACGACATTGGAGGTGGGCCAGGAGCCTTCGACCCCAATGTTGCCGAAGAGCGACTGAGGGGCACTCAGCCGGTGCTTCGTGACACCACGATGCTCTTCCGCTATGATGCAACAACGCAACCTGACGAAAAGCACGGGTGGCGCGCGTGGAGATTGAGGGTGCAGCAGCCTGGGGTTTGGATGATCCACTGTCATACGCTGCAGCATATGATTATGGGTATGCAGACTGTTTGGGTATTTGGTGATGCTGAGGAAGTAATGGCTCTGCCGAAGGTTGAAGTTGATGGGTATCTCACTTATGGAGGAAATGCTTATGGGAACAGTGCGCATGCGCCGGATGTGGTACATTTCAGTGAATTGAATGGGATGAACTGAAGGTATAACGATCAGGACCGTGATACTGGAACGATTTAGATATAATCGCAACTTTATTGGCTACGCCCTCTACATTGGTAGGGCCCAAAACATGACAAGGCAAAGACTTCCCGGGACTCTCTCAAACAACGAGAAATCCGCATGCAGCTAGGGTACCAACAAAGGGCTTTCGTATAGAGGTTTGATCTTCCTTATACCAACTCTTCATTTGAAGTCGACAGATCAATCACTATGGGTTTTCTCCCACGTCGTAAGCACCCTTTAAAGGTGCATCTTGAACGTGATAAAGTTATGGGTACTTCCAGTGACAGTCACCTGCTACCAGCTCGCATTCGACGTCGCTATGCCCCTTTCAGGCATGGTCAAATCTCAGATCTAATTGATCGAAAGGGGAAATTCGTGAGGCCATTTGCCGTTTGACACGTCAGAACGATCCACCAGGGTCTCCTCGTCCATATCAATATGGCTTATTTCTATAGTATCTTCGGTATGCTCTATCTGGTCGTCGATCACCGGCCCTGGAAGTACGAGCGATATCCTCCAGGGCGTGCTCTTAATCCCGTCCATGTTTTTATCCTTGCATGATCTCTATATCCGTTCTCTCTATCATCTCTCTATCATCTCTCAACACGTCCCCATTCGTAATACTAAATTCGATCATCCCCTCATAGTCATTCATAGGGCACAATCTAATCCGCAAATTTCCGCCTCCATTCCCTGTAGCTTAGGCGAACACTTGGACACAAAGTCGTATTTTCTCGAGGGTAACCAAACTCATGGCTACACGGTGTAAAAGGTGTAGAAGCATGCTTCGGGCCCCGATTCTGTGCATAGGGAAATCACCAATCGGCCGGATCCGTAGCGATCAGTCACTGATTGTTGAAGGTGATGAATCCGATCGAAGTGTAGAGTACTTGTATGTCGACCGGAAAGACGGCATTCTGATAGAGGATGCACTCCTACTACAAACGCTATAAAGGGGGCGATGCCGGGATAGGTAAGGTACCATTTATGGCTTGGCAATTCTGGGGAAGGCGGAACACCAGAAGGCGCTAAAGTTCAGTGCCGCTGTGTGGCTACAGCGATGTCTTAAGACCCTTTCAACTATGAACTATGGCCATCCTCGGTCTTCACAATCGCACCACACCCTCTAAACACCAAATATGCATGACCCATTCACCGCTATTTTCCCTTAATACTTGGTAGCCCTTTTCCTCTCCCCAGATACCCTCCAAATATGTCCAACAACCAGCCCCCAGGGGCACTTGGCCCACGCGTCACACATGGCTATACGGCCGCGAGACCTCTGGTCCTCTCCCTGGCCAAGCTCTTTATGCTGGGCTTCTTGCCACTACTACGCGCTGCCCCTCATATGAGGGGCCGTTTCAATGTCTTCGCAGAAGATGAGGAACCTCCTATGTCACCAGACAAGCCTACCCTGTGGATCTATCTTGCCGTTGCCATTGCTCTAGTACTTCTTGGTGGAGCCTTTGCAGGACTCACTATTGCGTTGATGGGTCAGGTAAGCTACAATGCTACAGTAGGGTAGAAAGAATGGGGCAACAGCTAATCAAGAGCAGGATGAAATATACCTACAGGTCATCAAGACGTCTGGCGAAGGGTCTGAGCGGAACCATGCTGCTAGGGTTCTACGTTTGCTGAAGAGGGGGAAACATTGGGTTCTGGTGACGCTTCTACTGGGAAACGTCATTACAAACGAGACTCTACCCATTGTACTGGATCGCTCTCTTGGTGGTGGATGGCCTGCTGTGTTGGGTAGTACGGTCCTTATTGGTAAGGAGTGCTACAGTTAGCTTTTCTCTATTACATCTAACAGGGCCACAGTCATCTTCGGCGAGGTCATCCCTCAATCGATCTGTGTCCGCTACGGTCTCCCAATAGGGGCATGGATGTCACCTCTAGTGCTCATCCTCATGTACATCTTATCGCCAGTCGCATGGCCTACTGCAAAGCTCCTTGACAAGCTCCTAGGAGAGGATCATGGCACAACGTACAAAAAGGCTGGACTAAAGACACTCGTGACTCTGCATAAGAGTCTTGGCGCGGACGGCGAGCAACTCAACTCAGACGAGGTCACCATCATCAGCGCGGTTCTGGATCTCAAAGCGAAGTCCGTGGGCAGTATTATGACCCCGATGGACGACACCTTCACGCTGTCTGCAGATACCGTTCTCAACGAGAAAACCATGGAGTTCATCCTTGGTGCTGGTTTCTCCAGAATACCCATCCACGCACCGGATAACCAGAAAAACTTTGTTGGGATGCTCCTCGTTAAAATACTCATCACCTACGATCCTGAAGATGCCAAACTTGTGAGGGACTTTGCTTTGGCTACACTGCCGGAAACAAGGGCCGAGACAAGCTGCTTGGACATTGTCAACTTCTTTCAAGAGGGAAAATCGCACATGGTTCTTGTCTCAGAGTTCCCCGGAGAGGATCATGGCGCCTTAGGTGTCGTGACTCTGGAAGATGTCATTGAGGAGCTTATTGGCGAGTATGTGCATCATCCTTCAATTTTCTAAGTCCGCTACTGACTGACATACAGAGAAATTATCGATGAATCTGATGTCTATATTGACGTGCGGAAAGGTCTCCGCCGCATGAACCCAGCCCCAAAATCGAGAGTTCCGAAGGGCCAAGTCGTCACTGATGTGGATGATAATTTGGCCGACGGTGAAGAGGCCCTGATCGACCTTGGTGAAGACAAGAAAGACCCGCACCAAGCTCTGCGTCGGCACGCAACGAGCATCGATACTCACGCTCAAGAAGCAAATGGGCGTCCCGAGGACCTGCGACGTCATTCAAGTACAGCATTTACATCTGATCGAGAAGGTGGCCAGAAGAAACCGAAGCCCCAGATCCGCGACCACTTGAAGCATTTGGGCCCTTCAAATCTTGCCAGCCGGCCTCGGCAGACTCGATACAACACCGTAAAGATCAAGCCTGGATTTGGCACGCTCGGCGATGCCATGTCCAAAGCCTCAGACAATTCCGATATCACCCCTCGTGGTTCCATAGCCGCTCAGGGAGGCGTTGGCGCCGGCCTACCAAAGTCTGCTGGTAAAGATGCGAAGGACGGCGTCCTTGCTGTAGCTACCGGCTATGGCAGCATCGCTACTGGAGCATCCCCACCAAGTCCCAACAAGTCCCGCAGAGGTCTAGCTGCTCTTGCTGAGAACGGCGCTGGAGGGCGTGAAGAAAATAGCCCGAGTGAAAACAGAACAAGATCGAAGCACAGATCCCGGACCAATTCTGAGAGCACGCTCGGGTCAATGCATTCGGGTACGAAGTCGCCACGGAAGAATAAGCAAGGCACTGCACGTTCAGGTAGTATCACTGAACAAATTGTTGACGCAGGGGGTATCAAAAAGACGGTGCTGGAAATGACGAGTAGCTCTGATAGCGGAGAGGGCGGAGCTCAGGTCCAAGGAGACGGACTGTCAGACGCGTTTGATGGCAAGAAAGAGAATAATCAGTCTAGCGATTCAAAAAAGAAGAAGCGGCGACGGAGAGCGAGGAAAGGTGGGGGCGTGGATGGTGAGGATACACCGTTGTTAGGCAATGGGCACTGAGCCCTAGGCGGGGCCAAAAAAAAAACTCCTGTGATGGCTGGTGTTCTACTTGGTTGCATAGTTGCTAGGCATATGGAAAAGCGAATCATTGCGCTTGTATATTAGAATTAGGAAGGCTTTGGCCACTGTCATGCAAGCTCTCAAAGAGCTTTTAAGGACGAAGCAGAAAGTCAATACATAATAGTCATCCGAACATGCATTCATTCATGAGACTGAGAGGCAAACCGTTGGAAGCAACTATACCAAGGGGCGTTGTCTACTGTCAGTCCCAGCGGCGCCGCATAGCTGAACGTTTCATATGAGTAACAAGTGCAGCAGACACTTCCAGCGCGTTAAACGGAGCCGGCCTGAAACCCGAGCGTTCGGGAGGGCCGACTCGTCTCCCACCTAGTGCCCCCACCCTCCACTGGCTACTCGCCGCGTCCTGCGCCAATTCCTTAAACCGCCCCAGGCACGAAGTGGTCGTGGATCGCAATCGGCGCACCAATGATCTTCCGACACGGCCTTGTTGATGTCGCTGATGTCGATGCGATAACATCTAGTGTGCTGCCAGGTATTGCAGCGATCACAGCATACGATACTACCATCATCCTTATCAGAGTCACATATACACTTGATGGTGTAATCCTCGACGTCGTGATGAGTAAGGCCATCAGTGGGCTTCACCTTCGAACATCCTCCACAGAAGAAGCCTCCCGGCGGATCTTTCCCGTTCGCGGTTCCAACACAGCTTCGATGATGCCAGGCTTTGCAATCAACACACTGTATAAGCCACGCCCTTGACCTTGCGGAAGATGCATGACTGGAGTTGTTTCTAAGCAACTCCAAGTCATCCTGCGCCCCGCAAATGCATCTTATTGTTTCATCTCCAGACCTCGGGGCCTCAAATTCTGCTTTATCTTGGCTACTCGGTTTTCTTGCTCGTTGACGACATCTTATACGCACCCGGCGAAAGTTTCTTGGCTCGTCATCACTCTCGTCGTCTTCTTCCCGCCGTCTCTTCAAAATTGGCCGTCCCAATGGTACAGCGCTCCTTTGCTGAACCGGAGCTGCCTGTGCCATGGTCTCAATTATCCGCTGATACCAAAGACCACACCCATTGCTGCTATTAGTAAGCGCCTGGAGTCACAGTCGTAGGTACATGCCTCACCACTTCACTCGTGCGTCAGACGCCTCCTCAGTATCAAGCAAACAGGCTGGGCAAGAGTTCTGTGCGCGTGCGGCATTGAAGATCACGCTCATATCATAATGCTGGCCCGGCAAAAAGCAGCGATTGAATGCGATAGAGCTATGACAGCAATTAGCTCATCGTCCCTGCGCATATCCCAGTAGGGGTGAATTTACCTGTCGACATCTTTGTTGATGACATTTGCTCGCAGGGCATATTCCTTCTGTCTGATCTTACGATGTCCCGGAAGTCCTCGAAAGCGTAATTCGAGAATGGATTCAAAAGCCTTAGAGGTCAGCTTGGTATGCAACATACCACAATTTCAATGACCAACCTCCCAAGAATCAATGAATTCCAAATGGAACCGCGTGACTCGGCCAAGAGCATCTTCGAGCATGACGGGTTCCTCTGTCCAACTTCGGTTCAACTGAGCTGGGATACGGGCTTCTAGAGATACAACTGCATTATAGGTCATGAAATTGACTCTCCTAAAATTAGTTTGCAGGGTCAAGCCTGTCCATTGGGGTATGAGTAGAGTAGGGCAGTGTTTAGACTCACCACATCTTGTGTACTATTGACAGAAGTTCGGCTCCAAGATTCCTAAAGTAGTCCCTGTAGTCACGGGTCAATGAACTGTGAGGTATTTGATTCAAGATTTCGCGCACAAGTCAATTCTTGAACCCAGTGCCTTAGTCTCTGACGTTGCTGCTTGTATTAGAGAATTGCTCTCCTCCGCACGGGTGTTTATTAAGTCCACGAGGAGCGCGGTTTGTGCTTCTGAGGAACTTGCATGAGCTAGATCGGATTGCTTCAGTCGCTTATGCATGCCCTCATCGTTCAACTTCGTAAGCTTACTGCTCTCGTCAGCTCCGGGAATGCAACACTTAGGGAGTGTTCACACCCACTTACACGCCAGCTGTAGTCAAGAGCACATTTAGCGACAAGCATTGCGCCGTGATCACCGCCCTGAACTTCGCCAAGTCATCCTTCTCCGAAACATGCCACCTGATCTTCGCAGTCGTATTCCTGAGCAGATTCCCCGTACCTCCTCCTTGTAAGGCTATCTGATATCTCTTCGTCCTGTCTCGAAAGTCCACCATGCATTTGCGGCACTGCTCTGCGCAGCGATTCGCAGTTACGCATAGGCCACTCAACTCCACTGACTGCTTGCAAGACCGAAGCAGTAATTCGACTTCTAGCAGTGCATAATCCAGGCTCCATAACTCGCGTATGACAGCTTGATATTCCGACGAGGACCCACGACTGTCGTCGAGGCATTTGACAAGGTCTTTGATGAGGAGGCTCACAGAGACGATGTCGCCGACGGAGCCGAAGGTGATAGGCATCGTTCGGAGATTGTTTCTCGACTATCTCGCGACGTTGTAAGAAACACTGGCTATGAAGCAGTTCGTCCTTATAAGGCTACCGAAAGGTAGGTACTAGTGGGGCTACACGCAAGTTTCATGCATGCTTACGCCGCAAGATTGTCAGCCTCGTAGAAACGCCACGGCTGGGTCAACGTCTCTACTCCACGAAGGTAAAGAAAGAGATGCGAATAACCCAAAGCGAAGGGGGATAATCTGAGTCTGGAGCTAAGATTGGGCTCAGAGAGATGTTGAGAAGAAGCCAGAACGTGTTGAAGACGATGATCTCCAATGCCTAACTTCCTCAAGTCTGAGCCACACTTATCTATAGCAGTTGCCTGAATGAACATCTTGCGGGGGAGGAAGGAACGTCTTATGTGAGTGCGTAACGCTCTCTTCCGAGCTTGTCATGAGGGGACGATGGTCAGCTTCTAGGCAAGGCACAGGTTATCTATTTAATCAAAACCATGACATTCGCGAGTTTTAATCTTCCTGCGTGGAATTCCACAGTGCTAGAGTGCTGAGCGACTGCCATTGCATTGCTCTATGTGTACGGGGTAATCCTTGCCAACTGTTTATTACTGAGGATTTTTCAGAGAGGCTCTTACTTATAAACATTGCAATTTCGGGTAGAAGCCCGGGAAGGTGCACCTAAACGGTAAACCTCTAGCCCGGAGTCAATCCCGGAGCGCCTATTGCGGGTTCGGTTACCGGTATCTACTTATATGGATTTTGTTAGAGCCTCTTTATTACTTTATTCTTTTACTCAGTTGCCTTGGTCCCTATTTTCATCATAGAAAGAAGACTGTCGCAGAAAGCATGAATGATTGCAATATGACCGCGTTGCTTCTTCAACCTATCTTTCCCAGGCCCCCGGCGCACCCTTCAATCCGCTCTGCCGCTCTGATCTTGCTATCCTATGCTAAAATCCTTTGGGGCTAACAATAACATACTCCGCCTCTTTGCACCAAAAGATTGCTTGTCAGGGATCTCAGCCCACGTTTCACATCCTGACGTTCGTAGAAGTGCGCGTGCTTACAATCGTCCCTTCATTGTCTCGTATGTCTTCGATGCTGAACACAATTTGGTGCACAGTTTCATGAAGAAATCGAACATATCTTGACTCGTCTTTCATCTGCCCTTAGGCCTTTCTTTTCTCCACACCTTTACTAATGCTGCCACAGCTAGCCGGCCAGCTGCTCTTCTTCATCGCAACCACCTCTCTCCTACCATCCACCGCTTCTGCTGATACGGCAAATTGGCTATTCCCAGCTTATGTGCCGGACGCGGCTCCGGTCACATTTGAAAGCCAAGATACAATAGATGCATCATGGAACAGCGAATTCGTGGCGCCAGTGCTGATCATGTTCTGCCAGGCCAGCAATAATGGCGACTTTACGATCAGTAAGTCATCTCTCCGCGCTCACTTGCCCCTAGAGATTCATAGGCCCTACCTTATTACCATGACTGACAGAGCATGTCATTGTGAACCACAGACTTCCAATCACCCGCGCCTGTCTTGCCCAATGGGTCCTATGCGATTCCCCTCGATTCGGTGCAGGACATCAATTCAGGATGTCACTTGAATCTGAACGAGACAAACGGACCCCTCATGGGCACCGCCAATAGCTCCAATAGTGGGAACTTCCTCGTCAACGTGCAGTGCGTCTTCTTCAGGCCTTTTTCCCCAGTGCGTCGCAGATCTTGAGCTTGCAAGACATGGGACTATGCCGAAGGGTATATGCTGACTTGAAGAACTACTGCAGATCTGATCGCTCCGCTACTACGTGGTCGACATCAATAGCGCCAGCTACTTCATCCTCGTCCACATCGACATCGACATCGACACCCACTACAACATCAGCTTCCACATCCTCTTCGTCGTCGGCGAAACCAACTGCAGCAGCTGCAACAGCAACGGGCAAGTCAGTCAGCCCACAGACAAATACCGGTCTCAGCAGCGGGGCGAAAGCAGGCATAGGTGTTGGAGTTGCTCTGGGCGTTCTCGCGCTCATATTAGCCGGTCTGCTCCTCTGGATGCGAGCACGCAGGAAGCGGGGACAACTCCTGCCTCCGGAATCGCAAAAGCGAGAATATGGTGGAACTTATCCAAGCGAGGTGAATGGCAACCACACACTCTCGGAAATGGATGGGAGAAATCCGCGGGAAGAAAAGGATGGGTTTCCCATAGCAAGACGGCCGACGACTGGAGAATTGGAGGCGGATCCAGCACGATAATATCAATGTATATGTTTACAGTTCCAGACGGTCTGGTATATATAACCTCGATTCTTCTGCGGTGTACCACATTTTGGGGGTATTCCCTGTGATTGTCAGTCGCTTCATTCTGGTATCAAGCTGTGACTGTACTGATCATGAATTCCCAATCCAGAGGTCAATTCATTTTCAAAAGCAGCATCCTATACACAAGTCTTCAAAGTTGGTTCCCCTATTACAAGACTGGAGAGCTTCTTGACCTCCTATTTTACTGCCGCTCATCTATATGCATTAAGATTACCCCTATATTCTTCATCCTTCAGAAACCAAAAAGTTGCCGCAAGCACCCCCCCCCCCAAACGAAACTTCTTGAATAACTTCACGACGATAATTGATAATACTCTAGGAACTTCATAACTTCTGATGAATATGCCAAAGATCAAGACTCTCAATTTCTAGAAGATCTTGACTACCCTTTATGACATAGAACAGAAACTTAACAGAATTTTCGAATTTCTTCGAGGTGTTTGTGACGGTCATAAAATACCCAAGGTAACTAACTGGCTTTCAAATTTCAGATGGCTTAAGCAGGGGGTTTTTAGGATTGATAATGGAGGACAGTAAGGAATTGAACATATGTCGATTGCGAAATAGGACAATGGTAAACGCTTTAATGCTACGCTAGCAGTACAGCGACAGGTACATATAAAGCCAGTGGAACACCAGGGAAGAAGTCTATACATGAGCAAGCACCCCTGAGCAGACCAAACATGTCACAGACGCACATCACTCGTGGCCTCGTTCAAACATTGCCTAGTTGATCAGCAAAGCCCATGAAGGATGCTGCGTTTTCACAACATACCAATTACAACCATGAACCTAAGCCGTCCGTCCCTTCCCCCCTTTCCGTTCCCACCGCTGTCTCCTCCGCCGTCGTACCCACATAATGCATCGTCTAAAACCATTGTGGAACTCTTCCAACCCCAGCTCTGACTGAAATTGAATGAATCCGGGGCGCTCTCGTACACACTTAACATCCTACCGCCCTTACTTGGGCTGTAGATCTTGAAATACGTCTTAATTGTTGAGCGACCGTCGACGTATGTAGGGAGAGTTGGGACGCTATGATTGGTGTTGCAAGATTCCCTGTTGCCGGCAGCTTCGTCATTATCGTCGGAATCGTTCAGGTTTGGATTGCTGTTATAGGGTAAAGACAAGCTCTGAGGACTAGGCGTCTGTGAGGACTTTGTGGCCGAAGAGTCATCGCGGCTGCCACCAACACGGAGCAAATTGCTGATTGTCGCCGCTCGGGAAGGTTGTCCGGGTGCCACCAGAGTGCTATCAGGATCGGTACCTGAATTGCTGGCGTCCTCATCCAGTGATTCGCCATGTGAACGACGACGATTGCGGTTGCGACGCATTAGCATCTCGACGTGGCCGATGCGTTCATCCACGCTGCTTGTGTGACGGTGATGGCTGTCTTCAGAGCCTTCCTTTTCCTTAGCGCGATGGAGGTAGACGCCAAGCTGAGTGTTCTTTGTGGTTTCTACTTTTTGGATGTACACATTCCAGAGACTGCCAGAATACCAGACTGTGCGAGAGTAGACACGCTTCTTCTCCTTGAGACTGCGAGGATTGGGAAATTCAGCTGCAAAGCGGAAGGGTGGGTAATTCGTGTAAGAGATTGGAGGAATGGGTTCATTTCGGTCAGCTGTTGTTGGGCGCTCATTTGCTGATGCTGTAAAGTCTGATGCCCACTGCACATCCACTGGGTCAATGGAGGCGGAGAGTCGTGAGATATAGGGCCGATTGGTGCTTGGCGTTGCATACAGCGAAGTATCAGGATTCGCGCCTGTTACCGAAGTGGAGTCGACGTTAGGAATCCAGAACTTTCGAGGTCTTCCATTGCCATCCCAGCTACCTGACTCCATTTCATTGTCGTCCTCTTCGTCATCGTAGATATTAGTATCGCGATCCTTGCCTTTCCCATTAGTGGCCTCACTAGCCTCTTCTTGTAAATGGGCCTCCTGACTCTCCGCGGACTCTTTGCTCAAGCCCAGTACCTCATCGAGCTCAGGCGCATTGACGATCCTCTGCCGAAGTTCCATTTGCATCCATAGAGCATCGTTGATTACCTTCTCAGGCATAAGCGGCAACCCTAGGACATCTCGCTGACTACGAATCTTCTGTAATTGTTCAAAGCTCAGATGCACGTAATGAACACCTTCGTCAAGGAGGACCAGCAAAGCGGCGATATCCGGATTGGTGTAAAGCGCAAGCCATGAATCATAGGCCTCAGGGATGTGTCTGCTAGCGAAGGCTGAGTTTTTGCGATACACAGTGTCGAACCGGATAGCTGAGAAGCTCATAGTGTCAGGTAGTGGACGTCTGTGTTTTCCATTAGGCTCAATAAGGCCTGCTTCAATAGCTCGTAGCTTCAACTTTCGATCTAGGACCCTCTTTGCTAGCACCCATCGTTCCCATTCTCCAGGTACGAAAAAGCCGTCGCCACCAATAATCTCTCTTGCGATCTCACCAGACACTCCATCCCAGTACCTGACCGGCATCTCCCAGCCTTCGCGGCAAAGCATGGCTTTAGCTGTGGCCAAGATTCGATCTCCATTCTTGCCGTAATAGTTGTTGGTGACCAATTTGATCAAGGGACCTATCTTAGCTGGTGACATCTGACGTAAGATCGACGTGACGCTGGCGTCGACTAAGTCGGCCATTTCTAACCAACAGCCAGTGGCAAACAGGCCAACGGCCTCCTTATCCTCTTCCGTAACAATATTGCAGCCATAAAGTCTTTTCAGCGCCAGCTCAAAAGCAGCTTGCGTAATGTTAGAATCAATATCATCAGGGTGGAGGGCTATTTCTTTCGACGAGCTTTCAAACCATGGCTCGGAGAGAGCGGACGAAAAAAAGGGTGCTCGATCGAGGAGTAGCCGATGTAGAGCATATCGGGTGCCAAAAGCATGAACTGCAATATCTGAGTGTTTACCACTTAGCAAACCCCGATTGTAGAGGTGGTTCGGCAAAGGAGCTATCTCGGAGGAAGATGCTCTTGTATATGCCGTTCCACTGGCCGTTCTTATGTACGACGAATGTCTCGAGATGATTGGGGTGACCTCTGGGGCAGCGAAGAGACGTGTCAATGCCGTAGGCGTATTTGTTCCCCTCCTTTCAGCGGATGTAGTACCCTCACCTTGGACAGAAGGGTCGTCGACATCCTTCTCTGCTCTTGGGATTCTGCTCTTTATAGCTGTGGGTAGGTTCTCGTTCTGATAATGAACCGACCTCCTGGTTGAGCTAGGGACAGGAACCGTGAGGGCCGACAGTGGATGGGTAGGATGAACTGGCGATGGGGAGCTCATGGACGCTTGGGCTGTATTGGCGGATACGGACGAGGTCGGAGGCCCTGAGGAGAAGATTGATCGATTGGGGGTATTGAACAACGAGGGCTGATTTATTGAAGGGGTTGGGGAAGGGGCGTGAGGGGGACTGGTGACATGGGTTGGAGATGTAAAATCTAGTTCTGGAGCGGAATTAGGGTGATATCTTGGTGGGGGCCGTGGAGAGAAGATGGATGCGTCAGTTGGGCGAGGTGAGGGTGTGTTTCTGGCAGATGTAGAGGTTGGGAATGTCCAAGTAGGGAGTTGAGCATGGGAGAGGCGGTTGGATGGAGGTGAAATGTTTAGATCAGCGAGGAGGCCATGCAAGGAGGCGTGTGACGGTGTTGGCTCTTCTCCCTCATCTGCCGACTCTCGTGACAGAGACTGCATACTTGGAAATCTCATCAAAAAGCTCCTCGAGGCAAGCGGTTGTGCTGCCTGCCCTTGATGGTATCTTTAAAAATCAAGAGTCAGAGTAACTGAGTAAGAAGCTTTGGATCAAGCAAGGAAAGTTTGAATTATATTGCTGACAGCAGATATGGGAGAGAGGTGGCCTGGAGGGTGGGGGGAGAATGGGTGAGATGTGACGTTACTTCCTTTAGAGCTCGGAGTACTGATAGGGATCACCAGATCGTCGCTTGGGGACGTTAGACGGTTAGAGAAGCCGTCAGCTTACCCTAATCTGCCCTAGAGGCTTAACCCTATAAAATCCATCGCTGCCAAACCCATCCACCAATCAATCATAAGAAAATGTGCTGAATAGGACAGTCGTCTAGACCTCTGCTTATTGTTACTTCAATCCTGAAAATTGTATATTGAGTGATCGAGTACTACGGAGTAGAGGCTGCTAGAGCCTAGATCTAATGTTAGCTCCTGTCCCTCTAGCTGGAAGCAGCTTCGTGAATCATGAACGAGGGAAAGGGCGTGCCGGATCTCAAGATGCAGCTCTCTGCTAACCATTCCCGTACATCGCGGCCGAGGACTTGCAGCTTTCAAATCTTTACTAAGCAATGACAGAGATAGACTTATTCGTGTCCTGTCTTGAGAACTCCCTGCATAAAGGCAAGCAACAACCCTTTTGGATAAATTCACGTAGTTACTCAAAGAGCTATGATATCCTTTCTCACTGTAAGACTCCTTCCACTCACGCAGACGTACCTTTTTGACATCCTTAGCCATTGACCCTTGGGTTCGTCGCCCACGTTCTTGGCCAAGGTTAGCGTATCTACAATACTGGAAAAGAAGTTCAGACTATACTCAAAGACTTTTCAGGATGTCCGATGTCGGATGAATTCGATTACCACAACTCTACGGCCCAGACAATTCGCTCATTTCAAGGGGTCTACGGTTCTAATTTCAACGAGACGATTACATGTATTCAACCAGTCAATAAAAAAGGCGTTGAGACTCAGCCATATAACTGAAACAAACTACTAGTTTGCGATTTCAAACTCAAGAGCTTCGAGCTCAATGACTGGAACATCATTCCAGTGCTCGCACAGAGCGCCGACTCTGGTCAGTCACAATACAATGAGAAAGGCGCGATGCTGACTGGCGGGACTTACTTGGCGCCTAATGGCTCGGTGGTTTGGAAGGGATTTGGCTTCAGTGCGAATGGACCGTATGATTGCGCATTTGCATTGACTGGGAATGGAAGCGAGGTGGGTGGATGGCCTCGCTTGCAAAGTGGTGAGGACGAGCGGCACAATTACTGACGCACACTACTGAGTAGGCTGATGGGTATTACACTTTTCTGGAACAATTCAATGCGACCACACCAGCTGGCGAGACTGGTCCTTGGCTGCTATATTATGAGCGGGAGCCGACGAGGGAGGAATGTGCTTTGGTTTATCGAAACTACAAGTGTGGTCGTGGGCGGATGTCGTAGAGGATGAGAGGCGAGTGGGGGCGACGGTTGAAGAAATAAACAGACCACATGAGGAATTACCGTTGTGTTATTATCGCATACCAGAGTGTTGTTGAGATTTTTAGACTGTCTATCGTGGGATAGTAAGTTAGACCCGTCCCCGGAAGTACCCGGATAGCGCACCTCCCGGGGAGGGGTGTGACTTACTACCCCACGGGGGGATATACGAGAGTGCCCGGAAATCGGCCCATTGCCACCACCTGGTTTTTAGGATTTTTAAGCAGATGAGGTCAGGATTGCTCTTTCCGACAGGCATCCGATCAAGCGAGGAAAATACCCTCCATGCGTCCATAAAGCGATGGGTACCGCTCCCGGGGCCCCTACCCGAGTCTAAGCGATTAGCCCACCTTATCTACCCCACGTTTCGTCATGTCCCGGTATCAAGCTGCGGCGGGATGACATGCCCAAAATGTCGAATATAAAACTGCCTTCATTACTCCCACCAGCTTCCATCAATCGCATATCAAGTTCCAAATTGAATCCGTCAACGACGTCCGCTTGATTGAAACCATAGAACCTCAAAATGCCAGACCACCACAACGTCCACGAGTCCAAAGACCAGGATTTCAGCAACCAAAACATTGAGAATGAAGCAGCGAAAGACATAAGCTACTACACTCCCGCACAACAGCCACCAGCTGGCACGGCCTCGGATCCCCAGCCTGATGGCTCCCATCCTCCAAAGCTCTTTCAACCCTTGAAGTTGCGAGGCGTAACTCTGCAAAATCGCATCATGCTTTCCCCATTATGCCAATACTCCGCAGAAAACGGCCATCACACGGCCTGGCATCTCACCCACTTGGGCGGCATCATCCAACGAGGCCCGGGGCTGACGATGGTCGAAGCCACATCGGTAACAGCAAAAGGCCGGATCACACCCGAAGACTCCGGCCTATGGCTAGACTCGCAGATGGAACCCTTGAAGAAAACCGTTGAGTTCGCACACAGCCAAGGTCAGAAGATTGGGATCCAATTAGGTCACGCAGGAAGAAAAGCATCGACAGTGGCACCTTGGCTGAGCTCGGGAGCCGTTGCTACCAAAGAGGTTAATGGCTGGCCCGACGATACATATGCACCCAGTGCCATTCCCTACAGCGAGAAGCTGCCGTTCCCAAAAGAGATGACAATAGATGATATTGAGAACGTGAAGAAGGCTTTTGTGGCCTCGGTCAAGCGGGCTGTCGCCTGCGGGTTTGACGTGATTGAGATCCACAACGCACAGTAAGCCTTCCCAATCAGAGACGAAACCCACTCACCGATAGCTCTTGACTTACCACTTCGCCAGCGGCTGTACGTATTTTCGAAGTCCCTATTCCATTTCCTCTTCTGGACAAAGTCAGGAGTCTTGAGACATGTGTTGGGAGTGTGTACTCTCGAAACATGCTGCAAGGCTCACAAAACCTTTCCCAAATAATCAATACTGACAGCGAAATCGTAACCAAGACCTCCTGCATTCCTTCGTCTCCCCCGCCAGCAACAAACGCACAGACTCGTACGGCGGCAGCTTCGAAAACCGCACCCGCCTCACACGCGAACTGGTCGACCTCACACGCGCCAACATCCCCAGCGACATGCCCTTGTTCTTGCGAATCTCGGCCACCGACTGGCTCGAGGAGGAGAAAGACATGGAAAGCTGGAAGGTCGAAGACACGGTCAGACTCGCCGAAATGTTGGCAGACATGGGGGTCGATCTCCTGGACGTGAGTAGCGGGGGGAACCACCCGAAACAAAAAGTCAAGACCGGCCCGGGCTATCAAGCCCCTTTCGCCAAAGCGGTCAAGGAGAAATTAGGCGACAGGATGGCGGTTGGCACTGTCGGGACCATTACTAGCGGAACCCAGGCACAGAAATTGCTCGAGGAGGGACTCGATCTGGCTATCGTCGGTCGGATGTTCCAGAAGAACCCAGGACTGGTGTGGACTTTTGCAGAAGAGCTTGGGGTTCAAGTAAACGTGGCCAACCAGATTCGGTGGGGGTTTGGTGGAAGGCCGGGTGCGCCGAAGAAAAACAAAATGTAGTTGCTAGTGACGACCGCCATGACGTGTATAGATACTTATGAATATAGAGTAGAAGCATGACAAAGTCAACAACCTGAAACAAGGCTCCTCCTCAGAGCTTGAAAACTGTGTATGTACAGTTGATTCATGTGCTTTCACATTATATGCACGATAGCTTACATACGAGTACTAGACAAGACCAGACAAAATCAAGTCATCAGAGGAACCCCTGGTCAGTTCATCACAACGCCCTTCAGTACTCGTACCCAGTGATTCCATTTCAAACACCACAAAGGCTTCAGCTTTGCGAAATGCAAATAGCTCACCACCCTTCAAGCGGCTTGATCCTCACATTTAAACCATGCCTAGGTTTTGCGGTTATACCCCCACTTATGTCGAGTTTGAACTCCTTATCTGCGTTCTTAATCTCAAATCGCCCCACCACAGCAGCAACAAGACATGCAAACTCCGCTTTGGCAAAAGCTTGTCCGATGCAGCTCCTAGGTCCATGTAAGAACGTCATGAACGCATAATTGCTCTCCGCGCCGCCTGAGTTGGCTTTGCCGGGACCCATCCATCGGTCTGGGTTGAATTCGTCGGCGTCGGGTCCCCAAAGTGAAGTCGCGGTATTGATGGCCCATGGTGATAGCACGATCTTAGTTCCTTTGGGGACGTAATGGCCAAGGATACTGGTGTCGCGACCGGCTTCACGAAGGGTAATCGGCACAGGGGGGTAGACTCTCAAGACCTCGTTGCAGACGGCGTGGAGATAGTGGCATTGGTCTAGGGCAGCAGCAGTGACGGCCTCTTTGTCGTCGATAGATGACAGATTGGCTCGGATCTCCTCACGGAGACGTGTTTGGACTCCAGGGTGTAGACACAGGAGGTAGAATGCCCAAGTCATCGCGGAGGCTGTTGTTTCATGTCCGGCGGCGAGAAAAGTCATCATTTGATTGGTCAGGTCTTCCTCGGTAAATCCACCAGATTCGAGAGCTACGGAAAGGATATCGGCGTCGACTCGCTTCTCTTTTTGGTCAAGCTTTTCTTTCTTTTTGCGTATAAGCTCACGGCAGACTTCCTTGATTGTGTTTGACGATTCTACTATTTTGTTGTTATGTGCCACCGGCAGAGCACGCATAAACCACTGAGGTAAGAACAAACCCACGAGAGCCATTACCCGCTGTTGGCGGGACGGTGAGAAAACGTTGCGGTATGTAACGTTTATTTTTGTGTCGGGGTTGTCGATCGCATCAAAATCATGGCCCATCTTCAAGATCTCTGGGTCAGCATTCCTTTTTTAGGTAGAATTTTAGACATCAAACTTATCAAAGAAGTGTAATCAAAGAAGTATGAACACTCTCAAGCCATATCTTGCAACTCAAAGGGCGCTAAGCGTTGGGGGCAAACACTCCGAGATGTAGACTCACTCCAGCAACACCAATGATATCGAGGGTCGCACGACTCAACCAGCCTGCACTTTGAATGATTGCGGCGTCGTCGATGCTTTTGACTGATTCTTTACCCTCTCTTTGTGCCACTGACATCAACCCGTTGACTAGCTTTGTGGACTTCTCCCAAAAGACTGGGTATAAATCCTTGACGTGACGGAAGGCAAAAGCTGGCATGAGATTTTTGCGTTGTCTCTGTGTTAGTGTATTAGCCCTGTTAGCTGAGCAATGCGATAGGCCATACCTTGTGCTCGTCGCCTTCAGCTAAGAGAATCCCAATGCCCAATATTCTGCCAAAACCATTTCTGAACTGTTGCGGTTTGAGAAAGTCGTAACTCTTGGTCACCAGGACTTCACTCAATGCTTGAGGGTTTGTGACGAGCAGCCTTCCTTGATTGACTATAGTCGTGTAATAGATTAATCCTTCGTTGGGGATATTGTTAATCCAATCTCTATGTGGCTCGCCACTTGGCTCTGCTGATATCCTCTTGAGTTGCCCATTGAAGAACGAGCCACCCTACAATGATTTCTTAGCTAGGGACATCATAGTGGTGTGAACCGGGACCCACTTTAGGCTGAGGCAAATGCCTGATTGGACTGAACAATTTCGGGTAGAGGATAGCTTGCCACAACACACCGAGCAGGATTTGTACTGCCTCTAGAACCACGAAGGTCTTGACATAAGAAGCGGAGATGGAGTATTGAGGGGCATTGTGTACGAGGACGAATGAAGCTGCGACTGAGCTCAGGGCAATTGGCACCCAAGGCAAATCCATTGCGCAGAGTTTGTAAAATCGAGAGTCAACCGGAATCAGGCTTCGTGATCCAGGTTCAAATCAAGTATGCAAGCTGTAAGTAAAGGTGTTGTTGGTTGAAATGTGCAAGACAAATGATAAGGTACGAGGCAATCAGGATGCGATGTAACTAACTACCTTAAGGTAGTATACCTAGGAAGGTGCGAGCTCTAATACCAGATCAAGCAAGAACCCGCAACTCAGACGTGCCAAAAAGAAGTCGTCTAGCAAGTTATATATCTGATACAGAGTCAGGATGGCTACGTTTATTTCAGAGTGCAAAAGCAGCGCAGAATGTGGGAAGCAGAGACTTATTAATGTACCTAACCTCGTATTCGTAACTTTGTTGTTGCCTTTCAGGTCACGCCAAACAGGACGGAAAGTCGGCGAGTCTTAATACCCGACGTTAACGGCCAACAACTTAAATCCCCGTTCCCGTTCCCTCTCGCACTTCGTAACTCGTAAGCCACAGCATGCTCCCATGCTCCTAAGCCCTTAGCCATCCATTTTGCCCAAGTTGATATGGCTGAGCAAATTTTGCTGCTTGAGATGGTTTATAGGAGCTCCAAGGGGCTAACGCTTTACATCATATGTACACCGGAGAAACAGGAGACCGGAGATCAAGCGTATTCTTGAGGTACATGCTGAACCTGCGAGCCTGCATCTACCTAGCATACGATGGACCATTCCAACTTGGCAGATGACTGGGCAGCGTACCCAAGCGACTTTCTTGGTGACAACAAACAAAGGTAGCAAAGCACTCCGTCAGCCATTTCATACTACAACCAGAAGGAAAACGGGTAGCAAGTCGGCGTTGCCAAGAGGGTGTAGAAGGTGTAGGCGCGGATACACGAGTAGCTACTTTAAGCGACTAAGAAGGCAAGAGAAGCCAAACGCCTCGGTTTCGGATTGGGCGTACTCTACAGGAGCAGGGTACGAGTAAGAGTGCGTGTGAAACTAGCAGTCGAGCCAGTCAGGTATATATACTTGGTGAATCATTGGATTCGGTGCGCCTGCCCAGTGTCCACTAAAAGCGGCAGGCTTGGGAGTGCTCTCGTTGGAGAGTGGAGACTGATAACTGAGAGCGCAGACTTTAATTATGCTAGCCAAGTTTCAGCTAGTCTGATGGGCTCACTACTATTGGGCTGATATGCACAACATTTCAACTGGATTTTACTAAGATTCTCGCTGTCGCCTCGGGATACCTTTCTATAGTGCCTCTTTCTCCCTTACCGTATTATTCTCCAGACTCCAACAAGGTTCAGCGATTAAGACCAAGCGGTAGAGATACGTAAAACCATGGTATTGGAGTCGACGTCCCACCATGAGGCCTATTCCTGAGGAAATACACTGACGCTCTTACGCGTTTATACCGCAGTGCCGTATGAGATTTAAATGCCCCAAGTACAGTGATGTGACCAGAGCATGCTTCCGTTGAGATTTTTTATAACCATCTCCGTCCTTAACTGTGTATTTTTTCGCATCACTCTATAATATGTCTTTTGTTGGTTGATCGAATTCGCGAGAAAACTCGAGGCATATGTCGCATATTCCTATCCATTTATTTACTATTGATCTTTGGACGACAAGTTTGTGCTACCCCTGTTCCTGAAGGTGACTTAGAGTCAGTCGCTGATGACGAGCCAGTTGCAAACACTGCGCTCTCAAGAAAGTTCCTAGATAGTCGTTGCACGCCTGAACAGCAGGCCATTATCGGGAATGCATGGTACGAAGCAAGTATGCTTGACGAAGCCTCAAAGCAATATGTACCGAACGGCGCATTCTCCACCGCGTATATTAACCACTTTGGATCAAACGTTGCAGACACTGGTAGCTAGTTGCCCTATGATCAAAATTATGGGAAACTTATTGGAGACAACCTGAATAGGCGGCATGCTCTCGAGACCGATAACGCTGCTTCAGACGCTTACTCCTACTATCACTGCTACGATTAGAGGAACAACTGTCCTCCGGGTAGAGTGGGCTATTCAAATTATAAAAAAGGATTGTGGTGGTATAAACACTACATAACCTGGTGCCCACTGTTCTTCAAGACACCCACGATCGGACAGGTTATCATCGAGGTCAGCAATCTGCCGGACTCCGCGAAGGGGAAGAACATTTTGGAACCCTTCTACTCTACCAGCGCTGCATCAATGGTGAGCAACTCCTCTGGGGTACCGGAAAATTTCATCCTCTGTAATTTGATTGCAGTGGTGCTTACTGGTGCCGGGGGTTTCCTCCTTGGCCTGATTCAATTTTAGAATCCTCTTCGTACGAACCAGTCCAATTGACGACTATAGGTGACTACGACGGAACGACTGCTAATCTAACACCTCCAGTATCACGAATCCTGGCACATGCGTCACACCATTTCCAATCCAATGATCGAGGATTATAATCCAGGCTATTGGCCCCGGGGGTCTTGGGCTCTGGCTGTAACAAAAGGCGCGTATTGGACATAGCTCAATGGTTAGTATCCTGGCGATCTGAGTACGTTAGAAGTGAACCATCTATTGACCCCAACCTTCTAGCCGACTCCGACATCTGTTCCAACTTGGGTGAGTTATGCGGCCTGCATCCCTTCCTAGGTGGAGCGGAGGCCATTCCTCCTGTGATCTACAACCTTTTTGCTTTGCGGGAAGAGCAATTCCTAATTCCAAATCCATACGGGCGAGCAAATACCGACGGCTGTTCCCTGTAAGCCATATACTTATGGGGTCTCTTCAAATTGAACACCGCTCCCCTTCCTAGAAATGTTTACGAGAGCAAAACTGGCTTCACATCGTCGTGGTCAGGAACCACCTTTACCTACGACGATTGCAACGCAACTACGGAGTCTTTCCCGGACGGCTTCGTCGACCCAAGTGATCCGAATGATGCGAACCCTGCACCTGATTCGGACCTTTGGATCGCATTCGAAGGGAAAGCACCAGTACTGGTTCTCACGGATACGTGCGCTATCCATGTCGATGATTACCAAGACTGTGAAGAAATGAAGGCCGACTTGTTTGCCTCGGTGACCATGAAGGATGGTGACGGCAACGTTCTTGGCGAAACGACGGTGAACGCTACTTATCCGTTGGGAACGCCGATCATTGTCGGAGATATATATGCTTTTATATCCAATGAGCTTGCGTCTACCCCGTTGATGATCACTGGTACGTACGTTTCGGATTGAAAACTTCCTGTTTGGTAGCAATTTGGGGTCCCATGCCATCTTTCGGGAGCCAAAAGCTCTATAAGCCTCCAGAATTGTCTAATTACTTAGGTGGAACGCCATTTTTCGGCAGCGAAAGGATCTTTCTGCTCTCAAAACTTGGCTTGCATCTCAGCTTTTGAACTAAAGAGAGCGGCGCTGACTCCGAGCATGCGGGCGGGCATATCCAGTTTACTTTCGGGTCATTGTCGTGGACGAGTAGGACGACGACAGGAGCTGCCACTTGCAGCAACGGAGGGTGGGTGGGCCCCTAAGGATGGTCCAATTTGTGGTCAACGGGAGGGGAACCAGAATGCGGTATGTCGCTGTGCTACATCTGCTCGTCGTTCCGCTTTGCAGGGGCTGACGAGATGCCCCAACAGAAAAGTCAGATCGACTGCCGAGTCCCGTGTTCGGCCTTCTCGTGAGTTACAGCAAAGTGCTCATGATTACAGTGTTCGGAAGAAGCTGCAAGTTCGGCGCAACTGCATTTTTCAGGACGTTTCTCCGAGTAAAGTGAAGTAAACTTTCATCGGTAAGATCGTAGATAGTGACGATCTTGACCAAAGCACAAGGAAGGAAGGCTTCATGAACTTCATTAAAGGACTCGAAGGAAAGAGAATCTAGCAAAAGTCCTACATAGAGGGAGGGAGAGACTAGGCATGCATCAAGGCGAGCTTGTAGCAAAGCGGTTCCGGCGCTTCAGAAAAGAGTAACCATGAATAATGAAGTTCTTCAAAATCACCGTCATCTCACGGAAGGGGACTTTTTTTTGCATATGTTCAACATTCTATAATTCAGCGTCTTATAATAGATAAGAGCCGATTCCTTCTGTTTAATCGGGGATTTCTTTTGGGAATGAAAAAAACTTTGTGGTTTACTTGGGCGCGCGCTGTCAGCAAAGAAGTGAACGAATTTCCCGAGTACAGTAACTAAGCGTCATCTCGTCGGGTCAGAGAAATTCGTTTTTTTTATACGTTCAATGTTCTCTGTTCCGCATATGTTGATAGGGAGAGCCGACCTTTTCTAAGTGACATCTATAAAATATGCACGAAAGGAACGAACGTAAATTTCCCCACGCCACTTTTTCTGGGAATCATCTATCTTAATGTGTATGCGTTTTGATATAATACAACATTTTATATTGAGATTCAGAAACCTAGGGATTGACATTTCGATGTAGTGAGTGAAAGATATAACAAGGCATGCGTGACCTGGATCTTATTCTCCGTTCCATCCTCAAACATGTTTTGGATGTGAATATATATGATGTGCACAAGATATGGGACCCCGACTTTAAGTCAAGTCACGCATTAACAGACTTGGACTTAAAAATGGGCGCAAGCTGAACCCATCGACCAGCGTCGCCCCGCTATCCATGCTTGACGCTACAAGCTGAGCGCCTCCCCATTAGATGACCGTTCCATGACCGACAGCGAGTCTGCATTCGTAACGCTCATCCACCATCTGAAAATGCGAGGATTCGAACAACAAATTCCCATACTTTGAAAGCCAACGCCATTGCCTTTTGGATTTGGAGCGGCATTCGTGTCACGCCTAGGTATGTATTAACCGCTGGTCACCATGCGCTGAACCCTCATAGATACAGAGCACATGCGAAGACGCCAACGGCAATTGGCACCAAGACGCCTAGTCCCGCCCAACTGCTTTGGGTGCTTGCCAAACTTGTAGCACCTGTAGGCTGGGGCGGACTTTGAGTTGTACTCGTACTCTGGGCCGCATTCTGGCTCGTTGCTGCGGCTCTATTGGTTGTCGTCGTCGCTGCAGCTGCATTAGCCGTCGTCGTCGCTGCAGCTCCATTAGCCGTCGTCGCTGCGGCTCCATTAGCCGTCGTCGTCGCTGCGGCTCCATTAGCCGTCGTCGTCGCTGCAGCTCCATTAGCCGTCGTCGTCGCTGCGGCTCCATTGGCCGTCGTCGTCGCTGCAGCTGCATTAGCCGTCGTCGTTGTCGCTGCGGCTCCATTGCTCGTCGTTGTCGCTGCAGCTGCAGCAGGGCAGGACCTGAGAGCAGTAGGCTGCGGGCAGTCTTTGAAGAAGCATCCAATATCGCTGGTAACGTCATCCCATGCACCAGTAAGCACATTGGTGAAGTCAGCCCATCCACTCGTAATGTCGGACAAGACGACCCCAGGGATTTTCTCGATGTCTTGAATGATACTGCCGTCTTCGATGTCATCGAAAACGTTGGCAGCATCGGACGCCGCGGCCTCTGCAGCATCTAGGATCTCGTTTGGGAGAGAAAATGCAATGTTAATGATGCCTCGGAACTCTTGGACCGCTTCCTGAGGGAGATCCTGGATGATAGATGGCACTTGGCCCGCTTTGAGTTGCTCGACAAATTCCATTGCTTCGTCGGCATCGGTTTCGAGGCTTTGAATTATGTCACAGGGAATATCGCTAACATATCGGAGTGTGTTGCCTTTCTTCGAACGAAGTAGGCCTTGAACTATGTTACTATGCCATAAATTCAGTAATGTCCGTCTCAAACACCCCTGGGTTGAGCCTGCTTTAGACTCACATATAGCCGTCGCCATCAGCCCTGACACCAAGCGCGTTGGAAGCCTCGGGTAACGCACTGTTCGAGAACCTCTTATTTTGTCTAGAAAACAATTTTGCCGCAAGCACGGCATCTTGTTTGAAGATCAGCGCAAGAAAGAGTGCTGATCTGATCCAATTGATCATGGTGAGACGTCTTGCTTTACTGACTTATCAGAGAATGCCAGGTGTAATTGTAAGAGGAAGTATAGATTCTCACGGTAACGGCGTCCTTATCAACCAGAGATCGGGAATGAGAAGTGCTGAGGCCATGATCGATGACCCAATGAGCCAGAGAGAGGCTACTAGTAGAAGAAAGCATGAACAGCACACATAGCGTTATGCAGTCTCTAAGCCGCTCATACTCGCACGGCCGAAACTCCTATACTCTTGACACGGTGATACCACCAATGGATACCGGTCATGATGTGCTCAGTAAATAATTCAATTGGTGGATATATCCGCGTCAGGCTGCCAAGAGAATAATTTTTTAATGAGTAGAACAGCATAAGACCAGGCAACGATGCTTCTATAGATGACATTGCAGAGCGCCCGCTGATCTATGATTGGTGAAAGTGCAAGATAGACATGGGATGGAGGGTCGCATCGTGATATTAATCACTGGTCCTCATGAGCTGATCTGCACCGACGCAAGAGGCAGAGGAAAAAAATTGTTAGCGACGACTCTACCGTAACGGTTCGCGTAGATTAAAACGATGCACGTTATCACTGGATCCATGTAAGCAAGGCGTTTTCGAGGCAAAATGGCTTACAGCGCTAAGCGCAGAGGGCGTTGTTGGGTTGGTTTAGTAGTTGTAATAGGTTCGATTCCTATTGGCGCTGGTACAATGGTGTTGCGGTGCTTTCCTTTTTCTGAGGGTGGTCTGACCACATTCGGGCGTAAGGCAGAAATTCGAGTAAACAAATTGAGAGAGATACTGCGGTGGTGCATCATGCGGGCCTTGGGTCTGCTTCAAGTCTCGACCTCTACTTTCAAAGCGAAAGACATTCCTCTGTACTGTTTAGACCGGCAACATAGCAGGCAGGCTGAAAGACCCACAGCAATGCGATAGACATGGCCCAGCCAACGCCTGAAAAACATGACGCCGGACAAGTTGTACTGTTGTCGTGTGTATTTGGATCACTGTCTAACAATCTTTCGAAGTTCGATAGAGAGTAGAAGCCTAGTACAGAGCTGTGACTGGCGTGAAACGATGGCAATGGACTTTCAAGACTTATCTTCGAGGCTTCGAAACGATACATGTATTAAGTAATCCGACTGTAACGAGGGCCCGAAAGTCTGGGAAGTCTACTTTAATAATAGACCGTTGTAAGTCCGGAACACTCGGCTCGGAGCGATTAACCTAAATTGCCCCACTTCGTAACTTTACAGTATTCAGTATTAGGTAGTCTATTAGTATTCAGTCAAACCCCGAATAGAATACTCAGGACTAGCACCAGTAGGGATGTGAGATTACATAGGTACTTGTAAAGCAGATGCTGAACAGTAATAATTGTACCTAAGGCCTCTCGGGGCGGACAGCGTGTATCAGTATCAACAAGCGAGCCTCAGGTCTGGAGACGAGTAACCGATTACTTTAGCGAGTAGGTTACCGTCCGGCCACGAAGTCACATGATCACATCCCTACCTTACTGAGGACGGATTGAATATTTTATAAGGAACAGCCGGAGATCACGAAAGCTTCCAATATTGTCGGTAAAGAAGGTGATTCTTGCTCTAAGAGTTGCAGAATTATTGAATAAGCGCTAAAAAATTCATCGTAAAGAACCTGCGAGCCTGGAATATCTCATCAACGATTCGCTTAAGTACTCTAGTGTCCGGATATTAAGTAAGAACCCTTTTCCCCCACCAACTTTCCGCACACTGATACGTACAACCCCCTCCTCCGCTAAAACAGTCAACAAGCTCAGCAAAAAAAAAAAAAAAACGCTTCCCAAAACCCTTGCATCCGAACCACAATCTTCAACGGCAACCTCACCCGCAAAGCAGCCTGACCGCCCCGTCCCGTCTCCGCGTTGGGGAATACCACCCACAATACATAATGCCCTCCCGCTCCAACCCCAACACGCCCACCTCCCTCAAGCCCAAAACGGCGCGCACCCTCAAAAGCAGGCGGCAGCAGACCCAACGCCTGGCCAAGAACAAAATCGCCAAGCCCACCCCGCGCACAAGCCAGGCGATGAGGAGGGCGGCGCCGCGGTCGAGAAAGAAGGCGAAAAAGGTGGAGAAGAGAGTGGGATATGCGAGGAAGAGGGCACTGGAGGAGGCGGGGGAGGTGGAGATGAAGGACGTGGCAGGCTTCGACGGGAAGGATGCCGAATCGGACAAGGCTGTGAGGGAAGGAAAAGGCGATGCGGATATGGAGGTCGATGGCGGGGAGTGAGTGAGATGCGGATGCCGGGGGGGGGAAAGACGATGATGGCGGGTTCCCTCTCGCAGCGTACTACGTTACGGTCGCTGTGGATCGGGTCTAGCAAGCAGAGGGTTTTCAATCCGCGGGAAGAGGAGAGATGATTACACCATCGAGTCTCACGGAGAGAGCTTTTGACAGGGTGAGCAGACAATTAGTTCGATGAGTAGCATAGACTGACGTCAATTCGGAGCAGCTGTCAGAGATACTGCATGTATTGTGGCTAGACGGTCTCGAAACGTAATGTCAAGTACGCAAACCTATCGTCGTTGTCACCATCGAGATCATTGCCTTCCCTGTTCTTTGGTCACCAAAATCGAGTTTCCTTTCCAGGTCTCTTTTCCTAGCCGTCATCATGAACTCGTTTGGTTCAGGTGGAATCACCTGCCACGCAACCTATCATGGTAAACATCTTCAATCACATCGAAAGGATACCGTGCCGTACTGGTCTTCGAATAAATGCGAAAATAGTCATAGTCATTATGGTAGTGCCGTGGGTTGCTCCAAATACTTTGCATCCTGCATATCTCTCAGGTCCAACAAGCTCGTCGCAGATACTAGCCTTGAGCGGCTCGGTCGTTGCACAGAGCAACGACAGTGGACGCAGTGGATGCGGTACCGAATTTGCGCCAAGTATAGGACTCTTTCACGTTGTTATCCATCACCGTCAGGCCCTTGTGGTGGATCAAAATTGCTGAAGCCTTCGACTTGCAAAACTGTGCACCCCTTTGAGATCATGGAAGCATTGGTTTGTCCCCTCCCTTACTTAGCAAGCCACACTGCTCACCGATAGTCAAGTCACCCGTCCGAACTTCTTCCATGCCCGATATGTCTTGTCATTCGCTTTCGTCTCTTCTGTCATTCGGCTACCTTGGTTGTTTGTCTTTTTCGTCTTTTCCATCCTTTCCTTTCCTTTCCTTTCCCTTCCTTTCCCTTCCTTTCCCTTCCTTTCCTTCCCTTTCCTTTCCTTTCCCTCCCCCCTTCTCAAAAAAGTTCAATCAGACAGCATCTTCCCCTTCATCGGCCTCAAAGCAGCCACCAGCACCGCCCGCACCGCCCACTCCGGCAGCATCTCCGCCGTCGCCTTCTGCAGCGCTTGCGCCCACTGCGAGGGTTTTCCCGGATCAGTGATTTCGTTTTCCCTTGCCGCAAGAGCAAAATCAATTCCAACAGCCGCAACTTGACAAACGCAGACCAGAGCACATTTTTAGAAAGAGGGGAAGGGGGAGGAAGGAAGAGTGCGAGTGAGAGAGAGAGAGAAAAAGAGAGAAGGGGCCGCTCACATGCGCCGTCACCACCGCCCTCCCACACCCGACCTTCCCCACCGCCGCCCGTGCCCACGTCTCCGCACTCGGCCTGAACAGCCCCACGGGCTTCCGGTTCTGATTGCTCTGCGTCGACCCGGACAGCACGGCATGCACCTCGACGTCCAGCCCCTCCGCCACCATCTCCGCCTTGAGCCCGAAACTCCACGCGCCCACGTACGCCTTGGTCGCGGCGTACACGCTCAGGTACGGCGCGCCGGTGAGGCCCGTCGTGCCCACGTTGAGCACCAGGCCCGGCCGGTTCGCCGCCAGGGTCGGGAGCAGCGCGGCGGTCAGCAGGGTCGGGAAGGCGGCGTTGGCGGCGCGGAGGGCGCCGATCTCGGCCGACGTGTGCGCCGCGAAGGGCTTGAAGTCCGCCGAGAGGAAGCCGGCCGTGCCGCCGACGTTTTTGACCAGCGTTGTCAGGTGGAGGTTGTCCGGCGCGATGATGGAAGAAAGCAGGTGCGCGATGGGCGCCGCGGGGTCCGCGGTCGCGTCGGCGATCCAGATACGGAAGGAGCACGAGGGGAAGGCGGAGGCGAGGCGGGAGCGGGCGAGGGTTAGTTTGTGGGCGTTGCGGCCGTGCAGGATGATGGAGAAGCCGCGGCGGCGGCAGAGTTCGCGCGCGAGGGCGAAGCCGATGCCGTCGCTGGCGCCGGTGACGAGGGCCCAGGGTCGAGGGCCGTGGGCGTAGCGGGGGAGGGAGGAGGGCCGCAGGTGCAGGTGGAGGAAGAGGAGGAGTTTGCAGAGGAGGTAGGCTGTTGTTAGGAGGCCGATGGCGAAGAAGGGCCAGAGGGGGGCTTCGGGGACCATGGTGGGCGTTTGGGGTTTTCGTTGGATGGGACGATGATGTAGTTGTGTATGTACACGGAGAGGCCGTTCGATAAGTGTTTTAAGAAGTGCTTGTGCTGTGGGTTGCTTTTGGAGGCGAGATCATCTGTCGACATGAGTCCTTATATAGGTATGTATATAAACAGCCAAAGGAAGTCGCGATTATAAACGGTTGAGTAAGTTACCCACGGCACTTTCAACATCCGCTCCCGTCGGCGACACTTGCTGTAATATTGAATGTTGGTGACGATGGTTTTCATGTAAAGTAGTGCGTAATGTGATACTTTTCGTAGTTTGGATTTCGCAATCTTATTAATATGGGTTTTGGTGGCTGACCTACGAGTAAAACATCGGCGTAACAATCCATCGTTTTGATCGTGCCTTGAAACACAGCCCAAGTGTAGAGTCGGGCTCTCTTTAAATGGTTTCCGCTCTGGGATTCAGTACTCGTCTTTAAAAACCATAACATTTTCTTTGCCCTGATCATCCACCCAGCACCTGAACATGCCGCCGCAATTGAAGTCAAAAGCTATCTTTCCCTGCCCATCGACCAGCTCTATACCAATAATGCCTCCCTCTCCTTCGCCAGTCTTACCCCAGCGGTCTCCAGCCGACCTTTCTAGCTCTCCTCCCGAGCCCGCTATTTGATGGAGTGCGGATTCGAGAGAGCGATTGGGCGAGAAGCGGACGATAGCACCTGCAGTACGAGCGGCTGCAAGACGAAGAAATGAATCACCATTACCAGTGCCTATCACGCCGCCATCACATTAGCATTCCCTCTCACACTCCCCACCCCGTTCACGAATCACGCGCATACCAGACATAGCTACTGCCCTGATACTGTTCATGCTCTCTACTTGCTTCAACCCTAGGTCCTGGAAGGATGGTAGTTCTCGATAGCCTGAAAAGTTGGGGATGCAGTCTCCCACAACATTTCGCAGTCCGTCAGCAAAACTGTTCAAGGCGGCTGGAATCCGTGATGACAGATCTTGTAGTTGCATCCTTCTTTTCTCGAGAGACGACTGATTCCATTCTTCAGCCCAGAAACCGGCTCCTATAGTAGGTGTGTCTCCAATTCGGCCAGAGAGCTTGTTTGTGAGGCCGCCTGTGCTAGTTGCCACGCACATTTCACCGTACTGATCCAGTGCTACACAGCCGACGGTGCCCTGTGGGAGATAGGCTTGACCGTCCCATCCGCCGTCTTCCTTCAGGAATAACGAGTCGACACTCAAAGTTCTCTGTTCTTTATCTTCATGCAAGCCTCGCTTATGCTCATCCCATCTTCTTCTTGTCCAAAAGTAGCTTTCGTCTACCATCTCCAAGCCCCAATGTCTGGCCAACTTTTCGACGGTCTCTCCACCCAGACAGCAATGACCCTGCGCCCCTCCTGCACCTCCGCTTTGGGCGCTGTCACCTGAACCATCTTTCTCACCACGGACAAGCATCTCGCGCGCTAATTTAATGGGATTTTTGACTTTATTGACAAGGACAACAGCGCAAGCTCGTTTGTGAAAGTTACGAGTCACCATGACCTGGCCACGGTCATTCAGCGTTCACCCCATGAGAAATCAAAATTCGTTGTATATAGCCGGATGTAAACATCCATGAACTCGACAAGCAGAGATGTAATGTACAGACTGGTGTGCCCCTAGACGAAGAAGATTGAAAATTGTCTTGCTCACCGAAGCCTCCAATTCAATAGTGCCATCCCTAGTGAAGACCTGTATACACATCTCAACGGGACATCTTAGACCCGACATCAGATCACTTACAGCACCCTTTCCGCAATTGAACAGCGGAGAATCCTCAAACATGGCCACAGCATGTGTGGCAGCATCCAAGGCACTTACACCAAAAGTCAGGAGTATAGAAGTAGATCGATAAATAGCCAGTAAGGTGGAAGAGTATACTTCCCAGGCGTGTGGAGAGAGGTTCTTCCTTGTGATATTGCCGGCACCGCCATGGATGATGAGGCGCGCCCTGAGCGCCGAAGAAGACATTGCCTTATTAGATACCTAGACAGTTATACACGAGCGTCGAAAGCGCAAGAACACCGTTCAATCTCTGAGACGGTGCTGACCGGAATCGAACACCTTGACGGTACCAGTAGCGGTCAATAAAGGCGACAGGTTCCGGTATTGCGTGCTCGGGCAAAAGGATTTTACGATCGGTCGGCTTGCTTCTCAGTACCTATGTAGGTATGTAAGATGACTGAAGAGACATCTGTCCACGCCTCGAATCGCCTAACAGGGCTAGATCTCTAGGTACGTTTAGGGGCCCACCCTCGTTAAATGTTTTTAGCGTAATGTAGCTAAAATCCTTGTAAGGTACCCTACCTTAAGGTGACGTATGATACTGTAGCGCCTCAATGGGGGTTAAAGTCGGATTATCGGATATATCTCCGTACCTTACTCTTTCCGTACGGGTACTCGGCATATGCAAGCCCCGTTGAATTTCTGTGCTTCACCCGAGCCCTAACCTAACCGCCAGCCGGACCACCTAAAGTACTCGACTCGTACCTTAAGGTAATTTGCGCCGACGAGATCGGATTCCACGCCTGAAAAACAGCCACCCCACCGCCTTCGGAAACTGATGATAAGTTCTACCTACAAGTAAGCAAGCCATCATCAACTCAATGATGCCATTATACGACTTATTAACAGATCTTAACACGGTAATGTTGTTGATTATTCTACTCTCTGCTCTACGATATATACTCGTAAAGCAGATATATGCGTTCGAAACAACGTTATCCCGCTTCGTGAGAGGAAGCCTTGACGTACCCTGATAACAATTACACATGGCACCTGATGAGATTCGAACTCATTTGGTGGCTAGCATTTTGATAAATATTTCAAAAATGATTTAACTGGCCATGTTGGAGATAGCGAGCACTGAGGTACTTTAATATATGAATTAGGAAGGAAAAAAATTGGCCAGCTACACCACTCCACTATCAGTTGAATCAGTTGGTTTTGAAGGCAGAACTGCATCAACTATTAACCGGTAGACTTCAAACTGCACCAACTATTACGAGAAACCAACGGTTCCACTGGTAGTGGACCAGTCAGTTGGTCCACCGTTGCCAGCCCTGGCTATTCGAGAGCCTTGCGGTGAGCATGGACTCCGGTTCGTTCAGTCGAAGTGGCTCCTTCTCTCCGAGTCTTGCTACCAAAGACGCCCACTACGACCTCGTGCATTTGATCGCAGTAGTGCAGCAACTCGATGTGGACATCCTCCCAACCACTTGGCAACCTTCTTTAGGATCAGTTCGGGAAGGTAAATCAGCCAGCGTCTTGCAATCAATCGTCAACGAGAAGCTTGGATTAGCATTGAAGGAGCTCAAGACGATGGATGTAACAACAGCCTCGGAGACAGCGTATAGTGAGCTTATTAATGAGCTCTACGCGCTGCGAAGCCCTAGACTTCGCGATCATCCTCATGTTATCGACCTATTAGGCATTAGCTGGGATGTTCGAGAGCTGGCAAAGGACGATCTTGTCATCTGCCGGCACTTGTCTTCCGCAATGCCTACGGTAACCTCCGTACGCTCATAACCACAAGGGAAAGAAGCTCTCTGGACCTCCAAAAGCGGTTGGGTATGTGTTTGGGACTTGCATCAGGAATAATGGCTGTGCACGAGAGCGGTGATTAGTCCTGCTCAGAACCTAGGTTCGGATGAGTGACTTGTATGCAGGTATGGTTCATGGCGACCTCAAACCTGAGAATGTCGTCGTCGCCGTCCCGCATGTGGAAAGAGATCCGAACGACTACGTGCTCAAGTTCATTGATTTTGGCTATTCTTCACTGGAGGATGATGTCAGCCACCGGACTTAGAGACGGTCATCTTCTTTGCCCGTGCGGCTGGCCGCAAGCCCGTCTGTCCAGAACAGACTCGCCAGCTGTGGCCAGGATCGTTGTGTTGTCCGGTCATCGCAGCTCGGATCTTTGGTTAATCGAAATTCCACGCTCTCCTTTAGCCAACTGTAGTGTTTAGGGTTGCACCGGTTCTGTGACATCTCGCGGAAGGAAATTCGCTTCCCTAGGGGGCAGCCAAAAGACGAAGCCGTTCCCCCGGCTCCTGAGCGAAACCAAGGGAGTAGTTCTGGCGTATGATGTCGCAGGGCGACAGCGGCCGGGGTGGTGATGGGTAAGATGTTGGCGGTGTCAGCAGGGTTGTTCGACGTCGTTGAGATACAGCTTTCGTCCCCGTCCCCGTCCCCGTCCAACCGCTCAGTCTGTCGCAAATGCCGGAATTCAAGCAAAGCCTGTTCCCGCCATGCCCAGAAAAGCTTATGGCCTGCGATTTGTTGAGATATGCTGCGGAGGCTGTAGATGCGATGTCGCTCGATATCCTCCATCCGCTGAAAGGCAAGGTCCCGCTGGACTTCGAGTTCCTGTTGAGCTTTTACTTGCATTTTGCGGCACAAGGCTGGGTTTCTTTTCATTTCCTCTATAAGCTGTTCTGCGTCTTGTAACCCCTCCGCGCGTCCCTCCTCCCCTGCAGCTATGCGAGCTCGCCTAAGACTGATATGCATTATTGTGAAACAGTCTAGTACTGCAAAAAGGATGGTATTCTGAGAGTAATTTGATGTGTTGTAAGAATTGGACTATCCTTGTAGTATGGTTTGGGGATGTATGAAAGGAATAAAATTTGGAGAAGATATCTTCTGTGGTGGAATAAGAATTGACAATCTTTCCTTAAGTATGGTGGTACCGAGTTACTCTACCAAGGAATGGGAAAATTGTAGGGGCAAGAATTTCATCAATTCGCTCAATTTGATCACATAGCATCAACTCGTTCAATTTGCTCCAAAGCTCTCTTTTATGACATCAATCCATCCTACATCGGTTGTCCATACTCTTCGAATCCTGGTTATATCCAATCTTCCGTGATCCACACTTCGTCAACAGCCTTATTCTTTGGCTGAAAGCCATTCGGTCTATGTCTTAGCGGTGACATAGCTGTAGAAGACCAATCTAAAGATCAGATGATATGTATATATAGTGATAGGGAAGGCAATGGCCATGAGCCGAATGTATTACAAAAATCATTATATAAGCAATAGAGTATTAATGATGTGAAAATTGTGAAAATTGTGAAAATTGTGAAAATTGTGCAATTTTCCCAGCCCTAAGGTAGAGTAAGGTACTCCTCGTTAAACCTTCGGGGCTGAGCTAAGGCAACGTCTACTAGCTCCGGTTTCTAACCTTTATCATGGCCCAACTACTCCCAACATTGACGCTTGATGGCAAGAGTGGTAGCGACATTGATGAGTCTGACCCTGCAACTGATGCTGAAGGTCATGGAGGTGCTCCTTCAACTTCCTTGACTGCCAAAAGTCCGACCTTATTCCACAAGATCCAGAACCAGCGCTCGATTCTTGCCCTTTTGGTATCCGATTCCAAGCTGTATGCTGGTACGCAGAATGGAGATCTGCTGGTATGCTATTCAGTGAACCCACGACACAGTGTGAAAGCCGCTCACAAGAGGAAGGTGTGGTCCCTAGAAACATATGAGCTGCTTTCGACTGTCAATGCGCATAGAGGCAGCGTGCTATGTCTCTGCTTGTCTGCCGACAAAAATCTCCTCTTCTCAAGCGCTGGGGATGCCATTGTGAATGTATGGGAATTTCATACCAACCAACTTGAAGCTTACTGACAAGTCCAGGTTTGGTGCACAAAGACTCTCGATCGACTCTACTCGATATACTCCGCATTTGATGTTGGGGACGTCTTCTCAGTTGTCTACTCGCAAGATCTGCAGACCGTCTATCTAGGAGCTCAAAATACAAGCATACAAGTGATCTCCCAACCCATGGCTCTGTCGAATCTCATCCTCACCATGCTAATCCTTCCTAGTGGTATGACCTATCGCAGAAGGATATCAGACCTCCACCAGACCCGAAGTTGCACCCATCTTATCGCAATCATCGCTTCTTTGACTCCAAAGGTCCCACTGGCATCTCCACACCACGCCCTTTGTCCGCTTCCGAGACACGAGCTTTTGGTGGCCAAGATCTTGAGATAGATAGAGAACACATAATTCAATATGCGCATTACGGCTATGTCTACTGTATGTTGCTATCGAGAGCCCTAGACACCGGTGACGCCGATGCGGAGGTACTGATATCTGGGGGTGGTGATGGCATTGTCAAGCTGTGGTCCCTGAACAACGATGAAAGCAGCGCATTGACTGAGGAGATCTCGCTAGAGAATGGCGATGGCTCCGTACTTTCCATGTCGCTGGATGGCACGGTGCTCTATACTGGGCGCTTAGAAGGAGACGTCAATGTTTGGGACCTCGACACTCGACAATTGATTCGGATTGTGAAAGCCCACAACGCCGACGTTCTCACTCTGGCCGTTGGCTACGGTCTCTTTTTCAGTGGAGGATCTAACGGTATCGCAAAGGTAATGTCCCTAACCCCGTTTTATGCTTGAAGATCAACACTGACCTCAACTAGATTTTCAATTCACGCCATGAAAACATTAACAGATGGAGGGGCCACGATCACCTCATCCTCGCTTCTGCTGTTGCGTCCTTTAGGAGCAATGAAATATATGTGACAGGGGGAAATGACGGGTGCATTACGATCTGGGACATCAGTGAGTGCGTTAACAGGCCCAGCCGAGGGTCTAAAATTAGCGATGGTAAGTGTGACAGTGACTCGCTCTACAAACATAGCTCACCAATATGCTTAGAACAACTTGTCTTGTCTCTTGAAAAGTTTGTCTCGTACCGTACCGTATCTTCGAAACCCGATTATGCCCAGGACTGCCGGCGTGGGGCGTCTTACTTGAGAAATCTCTTTAAGCGATTGGGTGCCCAGACGGAGCTATTTAGTACCAAAAATTCCAGGAATCCTGTGGTCTTCGCCCGATTCAGAGGCAAGGATAAGGGGCCAGCGCGCGGCAAGACCATTATGTTTTACGGGCACTACGACGTAGTCGCAGCAGAGAATAGGGAACAGACATGGTATGCCAATCCATTCGAGATGCAAGGCGTCAATGGCTATCTTTACGGGCGAGGTGTATCAGACAACAAAGGACCAATATTGGCAGCTCTTTATGCCGCTGCAGATATAGCCGCCGAACAACAGCTCAGTTCTGACATAGTATTTCTAGTAGAAGGCGAGGAGGAATCCGGATCAAGGGGTTTCCAAGAAGCCATCGCGAAGAACAAACAGATCATTGGCGATGTCGACTGGATTCTGCTAGCAAACAGCTATTGGCTCAACGACGACATCCCATGTCTGACGTACGGCCTCAGAGGGGTCATTCGAGCCACAATTGAAGTGGCAAGCGAGCTCCCTGACCTGCATAGTGGTGTCGACGGTAGCCAACTTATCAACGAAGCTTTGAAAGACCTGGTCGCATTGCTCGCAAAGCTGACGGGCCCTAACGGCGAAGTCAACATCCCCGACTTCTACGACAATATTCCAGCTATGACACGAGAAGAGGACGCCATGTACGACGCCATAAGCAAAACCTTGCTTCTCAACAATCCCAACCTCGGCGACGCTGAGAGTCTCACAGCATCATTTAAAGCAAGATGGAGAGAGCCTTCGCTTACTATCCATCGTGTCGACAATTCTGGCCCAGCAAATTCCACGATCATATCTCGCGTTGCTAAAGCAGACCTTTCTCTTCGCTTGGTGCCAAACCAGACTACGGCGGCTGTTAAAAATGGGCTACGAAAAGCACTAGAAGTTGCCTTTGACCAGCTGAACTCCTCAAATGAGCTCACAATCAAGATCGAACACCAAGCTGAACCTTGGCTGGGGGATCCTAAGAACGAGATCTTCCAAACCCTCGAGAAAGCAGTGATGGAGGTATGGGGTTCCAAGGGCCATGAAAGAAGAACGTCAATCCCAGCCAAAAAGCGGGCCCTCTCCAACGGGCTGAAAAGCCCCAAGCTTCCACCAGCGACATCTTCAACGCTTTCAAGTGGTGGCGGTGGACTCTCCCACGCCAGCACCGCAGGAGGCAAGGACAACACCGAATCGCAGAAACAGCGCCATTCGCAAAAGCCCCTCTACATCCGCGAAGGTGGGTCCATCCCTGCCATTCGTTTTCTCGAGCAGGAATTCAATGCTCCGGCAGCGCATTTGCCCTGTGGTCAAGCCAGCGATAGTGCTCACCTTGACAACGAAAGACTGCGGCTACTGAATCTCTACAACAGCCGAAAGATATTCAAAAAAGTATTCCAGGATTTGCCATTTAGGTGATGAGAGAAGCTTCTTCTCCATTCTCTGCTAGGTGTCCTAGACCCGAGTTTCCGCTTATGTAGATACCCCTTCAGCCTTTTCTCAGAAGCGTTCTGCCTGCAAGAAGCGAAGATATGGTTGATCGCCATACTAACTGCATAAATCCCATCGAGTACACCTCTACGTACACGAGGATGTCAAATCGTTTTCGGCTCTACTCGTTGGGTGCCCCAGACTGACACCATGATCAGCCCAATCGGCGCCTAGTGCCCTTGCAACGGGGGGTAGCGGGTACTTCAAGTGCAGTATCCCCAATCATCTTTAGGACTTGTCTGTTATCTTTGGTGACAAGAGATTTTGCCTCGTCCGGAGTGGCTGATAGTACGGGTTACTGTCCTTCAGAACTCGTCATTGAGATTTGTCCGAGCCGAAACAGGTCGTCTATGCTGATGAATTTCAAGCTCTTGGGTATCAAATGTGGTGAGCAATTCGGGTTGCTTCCCCCGAAAACTTGTCACCAACTTGACTTTCATCCACAACAAGCCCTCAGATTTGGGTCTCTTCCATCAAGAATGATTCGTTTCTAATCTTGTCCAAGCATCGCAATACCAAGACTGGTGGCCGATGTGGGTTGCAGACCATTATGACTTGTCATCAATCATTACTGCTTTCGCTGCGTGGAATGTTCGCTGAATCATGTACGTCCAGATCGTGGACTTCCTCTTCAAGCCCTGCGATCTCTCTTTGGAGATTCAGAGGTACCCTAATAAAAAGGAGATATCCAAGCCTGTGATTAATCAGCAAGTCTGAGTTATTGTGCATATATGCTACGAGCTGCGGAGATCCTTCCGGGTAAGCATTGAATACATCAGTATTAGCATGGGTACGCCTATGTTCTAATGATTCGCCTCTCGTTGTTCCAGAATTCATCTTGGAGGAGTCGTTTCTTGGTGCAGCAATCTATCAAGGGTAGCGAAGGATGTGAACTGCTTTGGCCAGGAGAAGACACTTTGCTTGTGGAATCGATGCTTCTTAGATACCCTGTCTTTGTGACTACACATTTTCAATACTCTCACAAGGTTCGGACATGTCAGATTCTTTAGGCATATTGATCACACGATCGTTGAGTGGCTAGCCCGATGTCTGAAGGAAGGGGAACAACGTTCTCGGACGGATGCAGCAACGGCTGCAGCGCCCTAAATCGCATGCGTGTAACTTCCTCCCACTCGCAAACTCATATCGAATGCTACCAATAAGAGAAGTGCGACTGTACAATAGGCTTCGATCTGATGGGCTCTGATCCTAGCACTTCAGTAGATATAAGGAAAGCTTGGAGCGGGATGAGGAAGAATCACTCTTCCGGAAGCTCGAGCGAATAGGCACTTTCGATGAAGACCATACTCCTCGTCAGCCCTCGTCGGCGTATGCATTTGGACAATGGTGAGAAGTAACCCATACACTGGGGGGTAGATAGGAAGTCCAGAACCCAGACGACGGGGGTCTTGGTCTGGGCTACTCAGTCAGAGATCTAGAGGGAGGGATGGAGGCATGCTTGATGGATTTGGCAGTGGCCTTTCCTAATTTGAACGTACTGACTGCTATAGCATGCTCTGGGAAATAATGTAGAAGATGATTCACATCAACCACACCAATTGCCACTCTTCATACTCATAGGTTTCAATCGTAGGTAAATATCTTTAATTGGATACCCTCAGCCATAAGGCTTGGCGAGGAGGAAGTCATTCCGCCGCCCAGTTCCTGCACTAACTCCTGACCGTCATAGCCCCAGCATTCATTGCGATGGGCTTATTGAGAATCGAGTCGGATGATCGAGTCGGAGGATTCTCCACTGTTCAGCAATGCCTCGCCAGCCTGCAGCATATGTTGGCGCCAGCGGTGCAAATCCTTCGGCCCTCCTCGATCATTTAGCGCTGGATCGAGCCATATCAATGGGGCGGAGCGCGCGAAGCATTAATGTGCCCACGTCCTTTTTTGTTCTTCATGCTTAATGGTTGATGTCTCTTTCTTGAGCCGGTTGTACATACTGTGATCGCTTCAGAAGGTGGCAGCAATGGTAGACCCGAGTGAAGAGACCAGTCCCCACAGCCCATACACGGGGGCCCCTTATTCAGAAAAGGAAGTCAACCACCAGACTGGACTCGAAGTCGACCATACACAGGATGAGCTACGGACGGTGCTGGACACCGCAGGTCTCGAAGCCGTCCCCGCAGAGTATCAGAAAGGAGCCATACCGCAGACGAGTTTTGCAAACCCAGAGAAGGAAGCGTGGAACGACGCCGATAAAGAAATAGTCTCGCCGGACGAGTCGAAGGAGCCTGAACGGCCGTCGATGTTGAAAAGGACGTGGAAACTCTGGGCCTTGCTCGCCGCCCTTCTGGTCGCAATCGTGGTGGTTGCTGTTGCTGTCCCGTTGAGTGTAGGGCACAAGAAGAGGTACGTTTTGCATTCTCGCAATCAAACGAAACCAACCACGCACACAGCTGATCAACGATCTCTCTCTCATGGAAGTAGCACATCCTCTCCGACCAGTACTTCTCCCGGCAGTACTTCGCCAGGCAAGTCGGGCTCGGGCTCCACACCCAAGGCGACCAGGATCGCGTCCACAGAAGGCGCATTCAATGGGACCGGCTTGGCGACTTTGACCGAGAACATCGGCACGGAGCCGTTGCTGCACCTCTTCTATCAGAATTACACGGGGCGAGTCCAGCACGCGGTGAGGGCGCCGGGGGGGAGCTGGACCGGAGGGGACGCCAACATCACCGCCGACGCACGAGGTGCGACGCCCTTGGCCGCCGTGAACTACACGAGCAATGGGAACCTGACTGTGAGGCTCCCCCCCCATCTCCTCTGGCCCGCCCCCCCCCTCCCCCCACAACCATCACCATTTTAACAATGGTAAATATTCTAGGCGCATGTGTTCTACATCGACTCGACGAATCTGCTGCGAGAGAAGATTAGTACAGACAACATGACTACCTGGACCGACGGTCCACTTGGCGATTCGAAACTCGAGGCATCCGACGCCTCCACGGCCATGGCAGCATTCTACAGCGGTTCGTGGCTTGGGGAGACCGCGGGCAAAAGTGCAGGCATACGGCTGTACTACGGAGCACCTGACAACTGCATCCACGAGCTCAGCTTCAGTCTGGGCGGCTCTTCATCGTGGAACGCATCCTTCACTTTCGACAATGGCACTAACGGCAACGCTGGAATGACCTCGGATTGGCTGGAATCCAACGCAACGGCTCAACTGTGGACGTTGGACACGAGCAATGCGCTCAAGCTCTGGTACTACATCTACAATACCACCAACGAAAACAACCAGACCCCCGCAAACATTGGCTACGGCCAATGGGTTGAAGGTTCGCATCCCCTCCCCTCGCCTCCCCTCCATTTCCAACCCATCTAATACAAACCCCACAGGCATCTCCACCGCCCCCGTAAGCGTCCTTACCAACTCCTCCCTCACCTATGCCCTCGGCCTCCTCGTCTACCAACAACCCAACTCCGACATCGAAGCCATCCCACCCCTAACATCCGGCCCCTCCGGCGTCGGCTCCTGGGGCGCAGTCGTCGACAGCGGAACCAACAGCATCGACACGGCCATGGCTGGCGGCACGCTCGCTGCTGCGGCGCTCCCGATCGGGACGGATACGGATGTCAGCACGAATGGGACGTACCTTTATGTCTTCAACCAGCAGAACGGGAGCGACATCAGTCAAAGTCCATGGTATGAGAGTTCCTGGGCGACGGAGGCTCTTATTGGGAAGAGAGATTTGCGGGACTGGAGTATGCATGAGGTTGATGTGATGGCGCAATCGCCGCAGGGTCGGGATAGGAGCCGAGACGAAGCACCTCTGAGACAAGACGCCTTCAGGAGTTCGGAGAGTCGGCGCAATGTCGGTGGGTTCTCGTCGATATATAACGTTCTGTGCCGACACCTGAGCGGTTGGAAAGACTTAAAGATCGGGAGATGACACGACATGGTGTATGTAGTAGATGGGATTGAGCTGGGATTATCATTAACTATGGGCTTTAAGCCAATTCAACTGTATTTCTAATGGCCCCATCCTGCCTATGACCAGCGAAATGGGGCCTGAGGCCTCGATATTCCAGCAAGAAGTTGATGGGATCGAGCTAGGATTACCATTAGTATTAGATGGGCCTTGAGCCAATTCGATTGTGGTTCTTCTGGCCTCTATCCTGCCCACTGCCTGTGAAATTGGTCCTCAGGCCTCGATGTTCTAGCAAATCTTAACGCCCTGCTGCACGAGGAGATCAAAAGCGGGAATTGTCTACAACCGTCCATGTCTTGCCTTGAAAATGGATATCCGGTCTTCGTAGAACAAAATCCATCTCAGCTTCAGCTTGATCTTAGTCCCACTGCTGACAGGGTCCGGCTCGTCCTCGTCAGTGACAGGATCGATATCCGAGTCCATCCCCTGTGTCTCTGTTGCTGGAGTCAAGGGCGCTGGGTCTTCGTCCTCGCTGTCTTCGTCATCATCGTCATGGTCATGGTGAACCTCAGCGTCTTCATCATCGTCAGTTTCACCGCCTCCCGCATTCGCTGAGGCGGAGCCAGCCCCGTCCTTTGATTTCTTACTATATTTCGTCTCCAGAATCTCGAAGCACTTCTCTTTGATGCCTAGATAGCAAAGCTCCACCTCGGGCCTCAAAGCAACAACATCTAAGGCGCTCATGCCGAATTCCTTCTCCTTGAATGTATTTCCGTAGGGATGATCGGCGATGAAAGGTATATACAGCGAACGGAGGTGAGATATCTGAGGTAGTCTCTGCAGGAAGAAGTGCCAGTCCCTGTACTGGATAGACATTGCAAGCTCCCTGAGTCGATTCATCTTTCCACTACTCAGGAAGGTGAGTACTTCGCGGGTGAGCATCCACTTTCTAGCAGTCACACCACGTCTACGGCTAGTTTGAGAACCACCGGCGCTGTCGATCATGACCTTCGTGAGGCTCGAGCGGTGGCGGCGTAGAGGGCCGCGATAAATGGCGTCGAGGGTTACTGACGAATTATACATGCTGGTATCTTGGAGGAACAGCCACTCAAGGCTATCGGGAGCGAGCGAGTGCTTGAGGAATGAAATGAGAGTGGATGAGACACTATCGGTATGGATTCTTTTCAGGCTGAGCGGGTACTCCGAAGTCTTTGATAAGGCTTCCGAAGAAGGCATGCGGCGGAGACGAGGTTGGCTTCCACGCTTTCTGGTGGATTGCGTCGGAACGACCAATGCCTTTCGAGGCGGTAATTTTTCCTGTAGGCAAGACCACAAATCCTCAGTGCCTCCACAATTCAGTAAAGTCAAGCTCGTAAGTAATGTCCAATTTATCGTATTGTACAATGTGATCATATGCAGAGTTACCTTTTCGATTTCAAGGGTCTCGAGCTTCAATCTCCGTGTGGCTTTCAGAGCATTGTGCGAAGCTACGGAGCCTGCTGTATCGGTTGCCTGTAGTGCTCCTCGACTGAGCGACCTTTGATCGCCTGTTGCTTTCGTCTTCGTCTCAAGCCGCTCAACTGGATCATGTGATGTCCCAAGTGGTGTGCTCTCTGATTCTGATTGTTCTTCTGGCGTTTCTCGGCCTTCATGGGATGCACCTTCCTCAAATAATGCTGGGTCTATAGCATCCAAATTTACCCCAGGCACTTTGGGTTCTGGCATACCAGAAAGTGCTTTGCGATTCAGGTAGTTCGGCGCGTTCGATGTAGTTTCTGCTCCACTCATATTCGGACCTAAGATGGAGGCAGTAGACGTTGGGGGTGGAAAGGTTGTGTCAGTATTGGTTGCATCGTCTGGACTTCTGACTGATTGACCGCTTTCAGCATCGTATTTGGGCAGCAGCGTCATTCTGTCGACATCTCCCAAGTAGTCATATATCTTGCTCATCAGTAATGGTAGTGGACCGCCTTTGATAACATATCTCAAGGGTGGTTGTTCGCGATCGTTGAAAGAACTATAGAGAGTTGGAGCAAAGCCGATACGCAATTCCCGTAATTTGTCCAGTGAGCGCTCCAGAAGTACGCTCAATTCCTCTACGTACGCTATCTCGTCGATGTCCAGAACCGTCAGTGAACGTAGGGGAGGCATGATGGAGAAATTGGGCTCCTCTCGATGATTTCTTGCAAGCACCAACCTTGGGACACCTCCAAAATCGAGAGTTTGAGATGGAGCTCCTTGTGCGGGTGCTAATGCAGGTGTCTGGCTAGGTGCGCCTTGAGCTGGTTGTGGAGCAGTGTTGGTTTGCGTGAGTTCAGCTTCTTCTGCCAGAGCAGCTCTGTTGTCGTGTAGGCGCACCCAAAGCTTTTCCAGCTTAGGTGACTGATAGTCGCCTAAAGAGGACAGAGATATCCAAATATCTCTCAAGATCCCTGTAGGCATATCCCAAACGAAGGACTCCTGGTGGTCAGATCGTGTTAGCGGAGCCACCGCTGAATCTTCAAATTTAGGAACTCCCTACCAAGTTCGGCATTCGAGCAACGCTCAATGCGACCAGTGTTCCTAGCATTTTCCCACTTTCTTTGGTCACAAGATAATCCGCGACCCAATCGGCAGGGCCATTTCCAAGAGAGAATTTCTTGGTAAATTGGGAAAAGTAGTTGCCTCGTCGTAATCTTCGGTGCTTGACGGGAATGTTTGACGTCTGATTCAGGAGGTTTACAGCGCCGCATTCTGTGCATGCATATCTCTGACAGGATGTTCTACAAATAGGATTGTTGGAAAGCATGTCATGTTCGAATAAGTCTTCTCTCATCACAAGCGTAGCGAGGCCGTACGTCAATGCATCGACGCCTGTACGGGATTCGGAATTATTGTGGGTCTCTGGCCATACTATATCGAACCTGCTGTAGATGAGAGGGGTAGCGACAGAATGGAGGGCAGAGTTCGAGGCGGCAAGACTACACAAATCACTTGTATGTGTGACCTCGAGGTGCTGTTAGCACACAGTCTATTGGGTATCCCCTTTGCATGTACTAACCTCTTTGAAGATGTCTTTCAGTATTTCCAAGGGCAAATCGAGAAGTTGTAGAGGACCTTCCTTTCTGATAGTCGCAGCCGACTCCTTTTCCTTGCCCTTGTTCAGCCTTGACATCTTATCTTCTTGTGTTACCTCACCATTTTCTTGCGCCATGTAGCTTTCCTCAATCTCCTTTGCGGGAGTACCGACCCCATGACCCATCTCGCCCTGCGTAGAGGAAACGCCACCCAAATGCGGACTTGTTCGGTTCTGTAAAGTCTCATGGTCCTTGAACGGAGAAGGGAGCGACTTGCAAGGTCTTAAAAGCGATTCCTCGGACTCCATGATTGGCTCTTAGTACCTGAAATAATCGATGTGTCGTTGAATACTTCAAGGCGTACGTTGTCTATTGTGTATTGTCTTGGACCAAGATTTTGCAGAGATGAGGATGTTTCGAGGAATCGCTCAGCCAAGAGCTTGTGCCATCACCTATTGCTGCATCCACTCTCGCCCAGTAAAGTAGTCAGGCTCGTGAAGATTGACTTGATGACGGGACGAAAACTCCGGTTAGCGTCGGGACGGTTTGATGGGATCCTTTCGCAGGCTTCCTCGGTCCTACTCGATCAATTCCTTCTCAGCCACGATTGCCATAGCCAGGGCCAACTCGTCTGTAGGATTGCAAGGGCTTTTGATCCGAGCTTTCAGATGAAACACAGTGTACTTGTTATTGGTGAAGGGTGCAAGGATTGCTGGAAGGGAGTCTAGGTATGTTGTGCAGAATGAATCACTCAATAATAATGTACGGAGTACGGAGTAGAAACAGTTGGAAAAAAGGCTGAACTCGGTCCAGCTCAAGCTTGGGCCAGCAACCCATTTTATTGCTGCAAGCCTGCAGTGCCCAGAGTTAAGGTAATGTAGCCCCCAAGGCCAGGCCGCGCTTCCGCTCTCTAGGCTGGCTTTAGGGCAATCTGTGGGGGACCAATCGCAGCTTTAAAATGCGCTTTTTGACTTTTGGGCTTTTGCATGATGAGATTGAGCGGCTCCACACCTACATACCACATTTTCTCTAACATTGTATATTCTTCTAAGCCTGTCAATGCTTGGACCACTAAATACAACAGGTTGAAGGATACATTTTGAAACTTCCGTAAGCCAGTAACAGGCACTCATCCGCAAAGCTAACTCCACCCATAGTCAAACCCTCGCCCGTGTCACATCATAACGCAGCCTCCCTCTGTGAGTAGCATCTTATCTGGTTCCTTCTTCGGCCCATCCTTCCGCGCCTTCTTCCCCAGATTAATCCCAAAGTCTGATCTCTGCAGGCTTTCGGAGTCAGAACGTCTCTTTTGGAACCAAAAACTGAGTCGCTAAACAGATCACAGGATGCAGTACGAACACGAAGGGATGGCTCGGAGAAGATAACTCACGCTTGGTCCGCAGCCGAACTTTGTGGCATGCACCGACCCTTTGACCATCCTTATCTTCTTCCCATCATAGTCGTCTTTCTTGTCGCACTTGGGACAAGTCTTCTCCTTGGCTAACTCTTGTGGATACTTTGCTGCACTCCGAACTATGCCATTCGTGAAGGATGGGCAGTTGGAGAAATCGCGACCTTCTTTGCAGGATTTCTTGATCTCGCACGACCAGTGTCCGCACTCCGAATGTTTTGATAGTTTGGTGATACACATTTTTGATAGTGATGGGAGAGCCACCTGGCAGAGCGCGCCGTTGACTATGCAGTGGCTGTGTAGATGGCGGGTTTGGAGGTCTTGGAGTTGCCTTTACAATTCGATGACTCTGGGAGACTTTTACTTAACGTGGAAGTCCTTGTGTAAGACTCGATTTGAGCTTTGATGGCGAGCTATCTGTTCTGTCGAGAGGTTGAAGGTCGAGGCCGTAAAGTACAGTAGAGATTCAGCTTTGTCCATGACGCAGGCGCTGGTCAGTCAAAGTTCCTGAGACGCCGCCCGGGACATTCGCCTCTTGACACGAGGGGCTGTTGTGTTAACAGTGCCCAATGAGTCACCACGTACGCATGAAACATGACTCGGCGCGTAGGCGTCATGGCCCCTCCCCGCCCTCCTCATGTGCTTGCTTTTGTATGGCCTGCATGAGTTCATAGAGCTGCCCTAGTTGCTGGTCTGCACGGACCCGCATTAGCTAAACCCCCGTAATCTCAAAATATAAGTGTTATGATCTCAAAATATAAGTGTTATACCACTCATCTTATCAATTTTGCCCTTGTCTATTCTCTCCCCCTTCCAAGAGCCGCCCTCGATATTTTGGGCGTACATCTGCCACTCGGTCAAGAATCCAATCTGTCGGTATTATTAGCTCCTTGAGTGTTGCTAGGAGTTGCCAATAATAACACAAAGTGAAGCTCACAATATGCATTGGATTCTCGACGTTGCGATGGGATCGATATTCACTCTTGATGTACTCATCTCCAAGCAGACGCATCTGCGGGTCCAAGTACTTCCGGTGTGCTCGCAGCAGGCGTCTGTACAGCGGTATTGGTGGTAGCAAAGCCAATGGAGCTGGCTTTAGTCCGTTGGTTGAGCCAACGGCTGTATGATTCGCCAGTAGTCGTAAAGAGAGTCTCATGACTGATTTTGGTGGTGGGTGAAAGTTCAAAAGGACTGCTGAAATCCAACCAAGTACGAAAGTTCGATTTTGCCCCGCAGATCATTTTTCCCACATTTAATTTCAAGCCTCAACCCCTCTCACTCCAGTCCGTGTCCAGGTGATGCTGCCAACGCCAGCAACATCTCACGTGGACCCAGACCGCATATACGAGCCGGCGGAAGACTCGTACCTTCTCTTGGACACGCTGTCCTCAGAAGCCGAGAAGCAATTCCTCACTCAGCGATTTGCGGCGCATCGACCCACAGGACCTCATCGTGAACCAAATCCCTCACCGCTAGTCCTCGAAGTCGGAACGGGCTCTGGCGTAGTCCTTGCCTTCGTCACTGCTCACGCCCATGCAATCCTCGGCCGAGCTGATGTCATTGCCTTGGGCACTGACGTGAACAGCTTCGCCTGCACGGTTACCAAGCAGACTGTGGCGCAAGCGTGTCAGGCGACTCGGGCGGGAGATGTCCACGACGACTCGGGTTTCATGCTCGCAGCACTGAGCGCAGATTTGACAAGTCCGTTGCGAGGCGGCGTAGTTGATTTGCTAATCTTCAACCCGCCATACGTGCCCTCTCCAGCCGTGCCCGAGCTTCGGCATCTGAAACTGGGAACGGCAGCGATGACAGATACCGAATGCACGTCACGGACATTTGAGGGAGACTCGTACCTGCTACAATTGTCGTATGATGGAGGTGTGGATGGCATGGAGGTCACTAACAGACTGCTCGAGCGGCTTCCTAATGTGTTGAACCTTGCGAGAGGCGCAGCATACATACTTCTGTGCGCGCAGAACAAACCCGTAGAAGTCATGCAACGTATAAGAGGGTGGGGCGATGGGTGGTCCGTCTCGGTTGTGGGTCATTCAGGGAAGAAGGCCGGATGGGAGAAGCTTCAGGTTATCAGAATCTGGCGTGGCTAGGGGTACTGCAGCAATGCCTGTACAAGCTGAGACATGCAGAACTTGTTCAATTGAGAAATTGTGTTGATTGCTACTCGTGATGAAACTCCAATCGAAGTCGTCGGAGTCAATCACAGTGAGCCTGTCATCGAATAGATACTTTACCAGGCTCCGTAGCTTGAGACATTTTCCATGCCTGCCGTCTCTCTCAGGAGAGATTCAAGAACGCTTTTGGGAGAGCCATATTCCGTTCTCTCTGGCATTTCCATAACGACTATCCGAACCACACCCCTGCGTTCTCTCTTCGTCTGCATCCGCTTCCTAGAAACCTCTCCCACCTCCCCTTCCCCTCCCACCCCTGAAACCACCACCACCACCACCTCTGCCTCTGCCTCTCGGCCCCCCTCTCCCTCCACGTCCACCTCTATCCGCGACCTCCTTCCTAGCCTTATTCTTTGGCTTCGGCGCGTCATCGATCAACAGCGTATCCAACGGCAACGAGTCAGGCAGAATGTAATATCTGATTGTCGAACCACGGATATTGATCGTGTCGAGGGGAATGGGGTCGCGACCTTTGGGGGTCATTTTGACGGCGCGGAGAGCGGTGTTCATTTGGGGGGAGACGGAGGTGATGGTGCCGTGGAGGATCGTGCCTGTTAGAAAAGTGTTAGCATTGGCTTGGTCGGAGAACAAGCAGAATGCGATCGGCTCGAGGGAATCGTACCATTCTTGAGCTCAATTGTGACAGTTTCGTTCGCACATTTCATCAGGAATCTAGCAGGTGGTCAGCGGTTTTGCGAGGGACGAGCCTTGAAGTTGGAGCTCAGCTTGGAGATCTATCTCTGCAGAAGAGCAGGGTGTGAGGCTTACCTAACGAGCTTCATCTTGGCTTGCTAGTTCCCTGTTAGAGTGTTCAAGGCTTTCGTGGGTGAAGAATAGCCAGGGTCGGTGTCGGTAATATTGTTGCTGGGCGATGGCGCTCAATTTTGGATACTTGATTTTGGCTTGGCGGTGCTAACTCAACTTGGACGCGTGTCAAGATCTCCAGTGGATTTCGACACTTCACTCTTAGATACAGAGATAAATCAAGGGATTTTGATAGCCTATAATCTCACGTAAAGAAGTCTCAAGGTAGATTGCTCAGATGTCAATGCAAAAACGATTCCTGAAAAGCTGCTTGGTGCGCAGTGATATCGACAACTATATGCCGCGTAACGCATCTACCATAATTCTAGCACGCGGTCCAAGCCATGCTGTACAGATCACGAAAGGTCTTCGTTCCTCCTCTATCTATCCGCCTCTCCTGCTTCTGAAATCTTATCCCACTCAGAATCCGTACTCAGATCTCCCGACGAGGCCTCCCCGGAGCTCATTCTCTTGCGCAGTGCACCTTGTGCAGACTCCGGTCTCAAGAGTCCTTCTGTCTTGCTCCTTGAGATGCTGTCCGAGACTCCTCCCTCGCTCTGAGGAGCCCCACCTTCCGTCTCGGTCCCACTATCCTCCACCACTCCCCTCCCATCGTGCCCCTTCCCTTTTTTCATCTCTCTCGACTGCTTCACGTCTCTCTCTTTTTGGTTTGCAGCTTCTAGCTCAGTAACAAACCAGTTGATTGCCCACCACAGTCCGGCGCATAGAAACGAGAGGACGACGAAGTGGACACTGTATGTGAGGATAAGGAGGACGAGGAGCACAACCTGGAGGGCCGCGAAGGAGGCATTGGTTGCGATTATGATGGAGGGAGTTGGGCCAGGTGTGAAGATGGAGGAGATGAGGTCGGTGAAGAAGGTTGCCATGGTGGATGTGGGAAGACGGAGTTCAGATCGGATCGAAGAGGTGTTAGAGTTCGGGGGCAGCGTCACGGAGGATTCGGACTCCGATTTTTAGTATATTCAGCGAGATCCTTTGCGATCAGCTTTAAGTGGGTGCGTCTCAACTTCGAATATACGAGTGTTTTAATGAGAATATTGGGAAGCTGCCTTGTTGAAAGATCGAATGGTGAGCATCGGGCAAATCTATATGGACAATAGGCTGATGGAGATATACATTTGACACGTATATATGCGAGAAGTTGTGGCCTGGAGACGTGTTGATTCGTGATCTGATTGTCACGTTGCCAAGCGCCAATCGATAAGGCAAGCGCTACTCACTCAGCCCTACGCAGTGTGATGGTATTGATCCAACAACTTCGAACTTCAAGGGCCAAAAGCTCTCACGTCCAGCTATGAATGTCCCAAAGCCATGAGCACAACTGTTTTCAATAATGTATACCTTACGGTGCTCTGGAGAAACTAGATATAATGTACTCTTCTTTGCTCGGGTTCAATTACTACCAGATCACTACTTCTATGGTGCTACAGACTGTTAAAAGTGGGGAAGCTTTTAGCGACAGCGCGTGACTTATTTTCATGTTTGACAAACACAAACATTTCCACATTTTCTTTATATTCCGGCACTACCATCTTGAATTTGTTCTGTTCTTCACTGCTCTTGTCCATTTGCAAAGACCTCTTCAGCTATGGCCAAGGATATTATCGCACGGGATGGGGACATACCCATACAGAACAGTGGCGACATCTCCATACATCATTCTGAGGCGGTGTGGGAACACCGAGATACTTATGGACCACCAGGTTTCAAGGGCGTGTTCACTAATTACTATGCGGCGCTCTGTGCGGCGTTCGCTGCAATCGGAGGCATGATCTTCGGATATGATCAAGGCGTTGTTTCTGTCATACTTGTTATGCCCCAGTTCCTGGCGCAGTTCCCCAGGGTATCGGATACTGTGAGTGGAGCAGGTTTCTGGAAGGGTCTGTTGACAGCGATGATTGAGTTGGGCGCGCTGATTGGAGCCATAAATCAAGGCGTGAGTGTGCTTTGTAGTATTTCCCTCCTATTCCGTATCCCAATCTGAGTCGTAAGCCACGATCCGAGGTGAATGTATTCCCCAATATAGTTTATGCCTCAACTCTTATCTTAGAGGACAATGCTGAAACCGCAGTCGTCAAGTGGATTGCCGACAAGATCTCTAGGAAGTATTCAATTGTGGTCGCCGTGACGATTTTCACCATAGGTTCGGTCCTGCAAACAGCATCGATCAGCTATGCGATGTTGGTTACTGCCAGACTTATTGGTGGTATTGGCATTGGTATGTTGAGCATGGTTGCACCGTTGTACATCTCCGAGATCTCGCCGCCAGAGATTCGAGGCGCATTGCTAGTCCTTGAGGAATTGAGTATCGTCACGGGAATTGTCGTTGCGTTCTGGATCACATACGGCACGCGTTACATGACCGGAGAATGGGCCTGGCGATTACCATTCTTGCTTCAACTAGTTCCCGGTCTTGTGCTTGGATCAGGAATCTTGTCCCTTCCATTCTCGTGAGTCCTCTGAATGAATACATAAGCGTTATCCGTAAGAGAAGTCGCTGACAGTGCGCACTTACAGGCCCCGTTGGCTTGTGTCAAAGGATAGGGATACAGAAGCATTGCAGGCTTTGGCCAAATTGAGACAACTGCCGATGACCGATACCCGCATCCAACAAGAATGGGTTGACATCCGGGCTGAGGTAGCCTTCCACAAGGAAGTTAGCGCTTTGAGGCACCCGGAGCTCCAGGACCGTAGTGTGATGAGCCGCATAAAACTTGAGATCGCCTCTTGGACCGACTGCTTTAAACGGGGTTGCTGGCGGAGGACGCATATTGGAGTTGGGCTTATGTTTTTCCAACAGTTTTGCGGGATCAATGCACTGATCTATTACTCACCAACCTTGTTTGAAACTATGGGTCTGGATTATAGCCTCCAACTGATCATGTCTGGCGTCCTCAATATCACTCAGCTCGTTGGGGTAATTACCAGTCTCTGGACAATGGACAGGTTTGGACGACGGCCACTGTTGCTTTGGGGCAGCTTCTTTATGACGCTGTCACATCTGATCATCGCCATTCTGGTGGGCAAGTTCTCCCGTGACTGGCCAGGCCACCGTACAGCGGGCTGGATTAGTGTTGCATTCCTGTTGTTTTATATGCTGAGTTTCGGAGCTTCATGGGGACCCGTACGTACTTTTCATAGTAATTTCTCCCTGTTTGTACCAAGATCCAACTCTCAAGATATTTTGGGCAAGCAGAACGTTCCCTTCACTCCCGAGACCTGTCCTGCTGTTCTGATTCTTGCTGCTCAGCTTCTTCCCTCTGGTGCCTGAACAAATAATGCTGACTCCGAAATCTGCGCAGGTGCCCTGGGCAATGCCATCCGAAATTTTCCCGTCTTCTTTGAGAGCAAAAGGCGTGGCGTTAGCGACGTGTTCGAATTGGCTGAACAACTTCATCATTGGTCTCATCACTCCACCTCTCGTGGTCAACACTGGATTTGGGGCTTATACTTTCTTCGCCGTCTTCTGCTTGCTGTCACTAATTTGGACTGCTTTCTTCGTACCTGAAACCAGTGGCAGTGAGTGGCATGCGATATCCATTTTCCCAGGCAGCGATCTAACACTGCCACTAGGAACACTAGAAGCCATGGACCAGTACGTTATTTCTGAGTCTATGTTTCCTCTGCTGAATTGAGGTTTTTTACTCTTCAAACACGTTGGATGACTCGATATACACCATGGAATAGGCAATACTGACTGCGAGATTTCTATCCAGTGTCTTCAAGGACATCATTAGCGAACAGGAGGAAGCACGAAGGAAGGCTATAGAGAGCGAAATCATGGGCAGTGCGAATTCGACGACCAGGCAAGAGGGCGAAGTTCCATGAAACTTGTTTCAAGCAGTCGAAGCAGGGATGGAATAGGCAGCGTAAATTCCTGGACTGAAATAACCCACGGCGCTATCCATACTAAGGTGAGTGTGGGCAGTGGAAAGAGCATCACATCACATTATTGCCCGATTGTCAAGGTTTCAACTAGCAGTTCGGACATTGGCATCTACCTATCCGATGACCGAGAGGGTCGCTACAACAAGCCGCCGAAGGCGAGTCGGGGACGAACACGCTCCCCAGGATTTAAATGCAGACGGTCCATTGGTTGCATAGTAGAATTCAGCAACCTCGGGTCGTACTCGTAACAAGCCATTATTTTGCGGTTCCATGAAGGATTGTTTGGATATGTTGAAGTCAAGTTGATTGTTAATGAGCTTGTAAGCTCTACGGAGTATAATGGGATATACTAATGGGATGGGATGGATATGCCCGCCAATCGGGGAGATATGAGACCGAATGCGAATGACAAATGCATGAATCCTACGCTAAACCTCAAGGGGCAACAGAATCAGGCCATCAGCCTACTATATGGGTGCCGAGGTTGCGCCTTTGCTACTAGGATGATCTGCATAGCCGAGCTGCAGTGTGCTTCAGCCCTGGCGAAGGAAGTTAAGGTGGGAAGGAATTCATAGGGCTTGACATGTGGCATCCATGAACCATGATCCATGAAGCATGAACCATAAACCATGATCCCTGGTGCCTGGCATATGTACACGAGTCAATATTGGGGGCTCTGAGATAGGGACTCGACATGAGTGTTTCGCATTGGCGAGCATGCCCAGGTTTTCCCTAGGTATCAATGCTGAAGTATGATTGGTATGATTGGTATGATTGCTATGATTTCTATCTAGAATAGGTATCCTCTCGGCGTCTGACACTGAGATGACCATTTCAATCGACACGGCACGGTCAATGTCTTTTTCAGCCTCAACGTCACCATTGAGAGCGAGAAAGTGCAGTCATTGCGGTAGAGCTGGAGTAAATGTTTCGGCGACCCCGAATGAAGGCCTCCGAGGTGATTAGAACGTGGATGACTGTGAAAAGAAGAAGAAGTTGGATAGGTAAAGTGAAGTAGGTAATAAGATTGAGGGAAGCAAGCATTGATACTTTACTTGATTTCAATAATTTCATTTTAAGGATGGAATTGTGCATAGTCATGCTGGTGCTTGCATACGTGCATACTCGTACATACGGTATGTGATCCGAAGTCAGGAAGGGCACCTTAGGGTTTTGAGGGCCGCAAGCCCGCAACCTTCGACGCGGGGCTTGGCGGGAAGCTGTGAGGGCCGTTGGTGTAAAGTGTAGACTGTAGAGTAGAAAATAGTACCGTAAATTCATTCATTTTGACATTTGTCGAGTAAAACTCTTAAGGTAACAGTATAACAAAATAACAAACACTCATCAACTGAGGTATTTTTTTTTTCTTTTTTTTTTTCACTTACTCTCTTATTCTATTCTGTGATTCAACGAGGGGGAGGCTTTTTAGCTGCGCGCAAGATTTCCCCGTTTCAACCTGTCCAGTGTCGACTAAGCCTAGTCTGAGCCTCCCCACTACTCCCCTCTACCTAGAGTACCTTAGGTACCTTACCTTACCTAGAAGTACCTTACCTACCTTACCTTAAGGTAACCTAACCTATCCCTAATTTTTTGCCTCTTCACCGCCTGAACACCGCACCGAACGTACCTATGTTTGGTAATCAGATGATCGACCTTTCAATGTCACAATCCCGACTAGACTCTGCAGATCATGTCACCATACAGGTTAAGCCACAGATGCAGATGCGGCATGCTTCGCTACGCTACTTTCGCGGCCTCGCTACCTCTTGTCGCCCATCCTTCCAGAGGTCAATAGACAATAATAGCATGTACCCAAATGTGCCCCCAATCTTGCCAAGCATCATGCTCTCACAAACCTTTTCCCTTTTCCCTTTTCACTTTTCCCTTTTCCTACTTTTGCCCATGTCCAGCTTCCTGAAGCAATTTGGCACCTGCTTAAGCTACCTGACCTTAGCCTTCCAGCAGATGCCGAACAGACTAGGTATCTTGTCGCTTTTCAGCTCTGTCTCCGACCTGCAACCTAGCAAAGTCGTCGCAATCTCCCACCCGATGACCCAGTAGCAGACGAGGAATAAGCGCCCCCGTGCCTCGAAGAAGCATGGAGAAATGAAGAGGCACTAAAAGGCATACCAAGCCTTTCAAAGTGTGTGAATGGTGGAAGGATTTCGAGGCCGGTCATGCCACTTCCCCTGAACGCTGTTCCAAGTGCCCCGCGCACACCGTTTCTTGACCGCTCGTGAAACAAGTGCGCCTCTATCCCGACTTCGTCTAGCCAGAAACGAATGCAACTCCAAAATGTCAGCTCGGAGCAACCGTTGATGCCTAGCATCCTGTGCTTATATTCATTCGCCTTCGATGACTACTAACCCCCCATAGGGCTGTGACTGGTGAAACGAAGGATTCAAATGCACGGCTGCGGGAAAATCCAACTCGCCCTACCCATCGCTCGCATCCCTGCGCCACATGCTCTGTTTCGAGTAGCTCATCTCCAATGTTTAGTGCGCATCTTTCCATCTAGATCCGTGGTAACCGAAGCGTTCCTCGCTTTACGGCCTTGCGATTCGTTAGTCCAACGGCTTGACCCACCCAAGCCCAAAACTGTTGCCAAACCACGCAATAAGCTGTCATCACGGGTTTCATGGAGATAGTAATCAAGTGCGGTGCGGTGAATGTCAGAAGTCTCTTTCTTACTTAGGGTCCTTCTCTTCCTTCTCCCAGGCACCTTCTTTCCTAAAATCTTTTTCCCTTCTCAGCCTTTCCCTTGAAACAGTAGCTTTTCAACTCTTCGTCTTTCGGCGTCTGCATGCAAGACAGGTCGTTAAACACTTGTGTCAACTTGTTGGTTGCATCGTACCCGAATCAGGATTCAGAGGCGTGGGCAACCCCGTGAAAGTTAACAAGGGTCTGCATCCTCCGGAATCCATCAACCATTTGACACTGGCCACTCACGATACGCCAGGCTTAGCGATCCTGCGATTTATATTCAGAGCCATTGCCTCGTTGGGATCTAGCAACAACTACTCTTCACCATCGTTGCACGATCCATCAAAGACTTCACACCACGTACGTTTATTTTTGAAATCAGATATATACTTCACAATTGTTCATGTTCTAGCCGGCTGCAAGTTAAACCACATTGAAAAATCTTGTTTGTTCCTCCATTTCATTACATCCATAACGTTCAAAATGTCTCGCTCTCATCGCCGTCCTTCAGACTACTCACGTGGAAGCAGTCCCCGTATTGACCGAAACCTTTCCGTTACCGAAGCCAGCTTCCAAAATCTTGGGTTAAACGAGACCGCTGGAGCTCAATATCAGTCCGGACCGTCTTCGTATCTTTTGCCCGATCAGCGAAGTCGACGACCGTCGTATCCTCGAAGCGGACTCAGTTCAGGCTATCTCCAACCCGATTACGTTTCCAGCAGCTATACCCGAGCTGCATCACCGGCTTCCTTCTCGGCTTTAGAAAGCTCTACCTCCTTCGGAACAACTCTGCTAGATCCTTCAGACTACCAGCTTTTCTCCGATACTGGAACCTTCAGCACTCGTGCGAGCCCATTCTCAACAAGCGCACTTGGCCGGACGGACATGGGGTAAATTGAGAGACCAGTGTCCCATGTGGCCTACTACTCTAACAGCTTCCAGTAGTTATCCATATCCATCAGACACAATGACAAGCTACCGCGACACGAGCTCTTACGGCCCATCAAGGTCGCCTTCTCAGCGAGGTGAGTCCATGACCATTTAATTGAACGCAAATTCCTCCATAGACTAAATCATTCAGGCTATACCAATCCGAGCACGGAAGCTTCTTTATCACGCAGTATGTCTGGTCCCTCCGGTCCTAGCATACTGCCAAGCTCGGCCTATGGTGGATTTAGAGATGTAGAGCGTGAGGTTGCTCGGCAGCGGCAGCGAAAGCTTCATGAGTCTCGGCGTCAGTCGAAGCTCCTTCTACGGAGGACTATGCTGCCGAGCACCCTATACGCTAGGCCGGGCGAGGTAGATACTGAGAGCGGTTCGATTGACTATCTTCTAGCTCATTCCGGATCGTCATACGATAGCCACAGCGCTTACGCTCGAACCCCTTCGACTTCCTCAGCCCAAGGTTCTTATTTGACGGGCGCCTCATCGTGAGTTCAAATGTTCTTTATTGGCAAAACTCTCAATGCTGACTCTCGCCGTGCAGTTCTCCTTACGATATTCCTTACACAACGACTTACGGTACAAGCGGCGTCGGCTCGCATGCAATGTATTCTTCGTAAGTCGAACTACGACACGGGTTTTTTTCAAGCCTACGCTAATCTTCACAGAAGCTCGAATATCCCAGGCCTTCCTTCCACGTCAAGTGCCATGTATGGCTACCGCGGCGATAGGCGAGGCTCCGGTGTGCCATCAAATATGGAACCAGTTGTGATTGAGACTCCGAAGAAGCCTCAATGCTGGGATCACGGCTGCAACGGTCGGCAATTCTCCACGTTCAGCAACCTTCTTAGGCACCAACGGGAGAAATCTGGCACTTCATCAAAGTCCGTCTGTCCCCGCTGCGGTGCAGAATTCACGAGGAAGACAGCCAGAGACGGACATTTGGCGCACGACAAGTGCAAAGCGAGATCCTCGTCAGATCGTTGATTCCACGCTCATACGACTTCGATTTGCCTCTTTGATATATATTAGCGGTTACTTTGAGCGGCATTACGGCATAGCAACGGGCCTGGGGCTTCATAGCATTGAACACTGGTTACGAGATATCATACTTGTTTAGGGACATCACGGCATCGGGATGGAACATCCGGGATGGGCATTTACAGCGGAGTTCAGCATACATTTGGCGTTGGTAACATAGAAATGGGACTGGAGTTTTTTGCTTTGTTGTTTTCCAGCAATCAGATAGTCAACATGAAACTCTGCGCCGGGCAGCAGGTGATGTTTCGAGTTTTCACGGTTGCCAACATTATGGTTTTAGCCTGCGCCTTGCCTCCGCCCCCGAAGCTCTACAACGTTGGAGATGCAACTGCATGCGATCTGAGACATCGATTTTTCTGAAACACAGAAGCAAAACTTTGCAAGGTGATGTACGCTGAAGCCTCCGCCCCCTCGAAGGCGGTGTAAAGCCAAGTAGAAGACCTGAGGTGTGGTCGAGTGGCGACGTAGGATTCTGGATCCATCGACCAAGCGCGGCAAACGCGATTACTAGTCATTCTTGTAACGACTCCAACAAATGTTGCATCATCGTACTTGCATCCTACTCACATCTACCGCTTTCCCTACGACCCGGGCCTTCACCTCAAACAGCAACCACGGATTAGCCTACAGATCATATCGCAGAATCTTGCCGACATGTCCCTCAAGAACCCCTCTTCTTGACACCTCCAGTCCCTGACAGCTTCGACATCACGAAGCCTTCAAACCTATCTTACCGAAAAAGATCTACGCCGTCAAGATGCTTCCTCCTTTGTCACTGCTGTTCCGTATCCACCACTCTCACACCAACACCAGATCTTTACGAACGCTACATCATAGAACAATACAGCGGCATAGGGTGTGCATATAGAATCGCATTGGAAAGAACAAGTTTCCACCGAAAGGTGCCTCCTTAGCACAAAGGGCAGAAGCTAGGTGCAAAAAGTATGGCTTCAATCTTTACCTTCGAGTCTGAGCCAGCCAGGGTATCTTCTCCGTGGCCAGGAGCAACAGCGGAAAAGGCGAAAGCCGACCATGGAGATGGACCATTATTGCTGGCAGGCATGAAAATGCCGTCAGCAATACCTTTGGCCAATTGTGGGATAACCAAGTTGGAGGCCGAGCCGCAAAAGGGTCCTACAGAATACAAGCTACACTTGTTGCTTCGACCGCGCAGAAGCTTCTCTGCTACATCGACTGTCCAGCATGTCTCTGGTTCATACCTGTCCAAGTCTCGCGCATCTCAGCCAACCGTGCAGGCGGAAATCAAGCCTATGGCGACACCGGCCTTGGCGCCTAGCAGCCAGTCAAGACAAAATAGGCTGCAACACCTAACGACGCAATTGCTATGGCGTCTTCAACAGTCTTCTCCTTATCATTCTTCTTCGAGGTCAAGTCTTGTGTTGCCAGTTTTGCCACAAGCCGACGTCGAAGTCTCTTCCTCAAAAGGCCCCGGGAGGCTAATCCCAGGACTCGAAGAGAGCAGTGGCGCTTTGTATGAGATTGGTGTTAGCGATGATGGAACTTTCGTTGGCCTCACCAAAGATGAATTAGAGGAGAGCTTGACTGTTCTTCGTGCAATGGCTTTCAGTTTGGGTTGCGATGTGCAAATCCTACGTGTAATCGTTGTAGGTGACTGCCAATGGACCGAAGAAGCCCAGCCAAAGAGAAAGACAGTAAGCATGCAGATGAAAGAAAAGCTCCTGGTTGCAGAAGTGCTAGTAGCTCCTCATTTGGGCCCTTCGAAGCCATCAACCGATCTGGCAGCCCGACCGCGCGAAAAGTTGGCTTCCAAAGCCGCTGAAAATGATGCTACCGATTGCAAAACAGGCGAGATGGAATCGCAGAGCGAGCAGCTTCGCCTATCTCTAACGGGAAGCACTACCTCTGGGAAGTCATCTTTGCTTGGTACTCTGTCGACTTCTACGCTGGACAACGGTCGCGGGAAAAGCAGGCTCAGTCTATTGAAGCATCGACACGAGATAGTCTCCGGTGTAACCAGCTCTCTGGCGCAGGAGCTAATCGGATACCAGAAAGTGGCATTGCTCAACAATGCCGTTGCCTCCAGTACAAATATCATCAACTATGCTTCGGGAAATGTCTCTTCTTGGATTGACATACACTCTGCTTCTGAAAATGGCCGTCTAGTCTTTGTGACTGACTCAGCTGGACATCCGCGGTACAGGCGCACCACAGTGCGTGGCCTCGTCTCCTGGGCACCCCATTGGACTCTGTGCTGCGTGGCTGCAGACGACGGAGAGGACAGCACTGGTAGGGTCGGCGCAACCGCATCCTCGAGTGAGATCCTCGGCTCCGCGGCTGTCGGTGTTGATCTGTCCAAAGCACACCTCGAATTATGCCTCAAGCTCAACTTGCCGTTGGTCATTGTCATTACAAAGCTGGACATCGCGTCCAAAGTTGGCTTACGAAGTACTCTTACCAAGGTCTTGACCACACTGAAGGCTGCTGGTCGTAAGCCTGCTATACTGTCTTCGTCTTCGGAGCAGAGGGGCGAACCTCAACTTCAGTCAATCGCAAAAGATGATGAGGATGACGCAAAACAAACAATTGCTTCGACAACTCCCGCCGAATTGCATCTGCTGGTGCCAATTGTGCTTACCAGCGCTGTCACTGGGAGCGGCATTGGCCGACTCCATGCCCTCCTTAACCAGCTCCCGGCGAATCCCGGTGCGATGGCCGAGCATGCAACCGTTGCGGGAACAGATGCTGTACGACTGCAGAGCTTGTTCCATGTGGACGAGGTTTTTACCATGCCCGCGCAAACTCACTCTGCGGATGTGGAGAGGTCTGCACCGGGCTTTGTGCTGAGTGGCTATTTACATTACGGGATGCTAGAAGTGGGTGATACAATGCTCATCGGGCCATGCAACCCAGGCATTTCTGCGGAATTTGCCGAGAGTCCTAATATTCACCAAGCTAGATCTTATCCTGGCCTGGTCAAAGGATCACCACAAGTGCTTGCAATATCTCGCAATCGGCAGCGACCCTCTTCTGGTGAGTTTACGGGTATAACGGGTGATGCCGATGTTTCCACAATGGATCTTCAGACATGGCAAGAGGTACGTGTTAGCGGTCTCCGCAATCTCCGTCTACCAGTCCAGAGACTATCAGTTGGCCAAGTGGGTACTGTTGCAATCACGTTCCAAGGAGATCTATCTCCTAAAAGCAATAACTCCTCCATCGCGAGTCCGCCCCTAAGAAGAGGTATGGTTATGATCTGCGCCCCAAGGAATCCCCAGGGACCGCCCCCGGTGTACAGTCGCTTCACGGCAGTATTCCCACAACCCAGCCTTCCCGCCTGGCCTGCAGTACTGGTCGTTGTCTATATCGCAAGCATTCGAGCATCTGCGAAGATTATCGAAGTCAAGGCCCTAGGAACAACACCTACCACGGAGGACATCTTTGATTTCGACGACAACAGGGACAACTACAGCAGCACTGCAACATCTCAGGACTTAGGTAACCAGCAAACCGAAATCACATTTGAGTTTGTAACTTCGCAAGAGTGGATCGAGATAGGGACTCGGGTATTAGTGACGCCTGGAGGTGGACCCAGTTTGACGAATCAACCTGAGCAGAGAGAGCCAGGCAGCGCTGGCTTAGATGGGTATGTGGGGATGATCACGCAGGCAGTGGCTTGATCGACGCTTAGATTTGGTCCTTTATCATTACTTCATGCCGCTTGCTCTGATCCATGTTGTTTGTCATTCTTCTAGACTCGCCAAATGCAATGTTTGGAACTCTTCAAACCGTCATGAGCAAATAAACATGGATCAAAGTCTATCTTTATTTGCGGCCATTACCCGAGACTGCTCTACCTATGAAAGAAGGATTCGATCATCGTGCTCCTCTTTAAGACTTGGCTTCCAAATCCCAACATGCTGCCCAACTTTTGGCTTCGCACCTCAAGTATCCTCCTCTCCCACTTCAATCCTCACTCGTTCAGTGAACATGAAGGGCAGATACCTGGAAGCAATCACGGTTCTCAGCATCTCGAACAATTGACTGTGTGAGGCTTCTTATAGGCGACCTACGCTCCCGCCCTCCACATAAACTCAGTAGACAGCATAACCGCCCTACACCCAGACCATTAGCGACCGCATCATCATCATCATCCTCCTCCTCCTCTTCCTCCGAAGAAAAACTCCACTCACATCAGCCAAAATCTCCGCCCCCGTCACAAATGCACTGGCATCACTCGCCAAAAACACGGCCAACCCATTCAGCTCGTCCGGCCTGCCCAACCGCCCCATAGGCGTCACGGCGCTCCAGTGTTTCTTCTGGCCTTCCAGCAACGCCTAACGCAACGCAGATACCGGCGTCAGCGAGACTTTCTTCCACGGCAAGATTTGCGAAGCACGAGGCCGAGAGTTGAAGAAGAAGAAGAAGGAGAAGAAGAAGGAGAAGAAGAAGGAGAGGAAGGGTGGGAAGAAGGGTGTTCCGAACGTGATTACCTCGCGGTTCAACGCCGTGTCCATGTAGCCGGGCGCGATGGCGTTGACGCGGATGCCGTGCGGGGCCCACTCCGCGGCGAGGGATCGGGCCAGCTGGGCCACGGCGGCCTTGGAGGCGTTGTAGGCGCACTGCTGTTGCGGGTGCAGGACGCGGGAGGCGGCGATGGAGGAGAGGAAGATGATGGAGCCGCCGGCGCCGACGGCGGGGGCGGGGGCCATCATGTGGCGGGCGCAGGCTTGGGAGACGAGGAAGGAGCCCGTGAGGTTGGTGTCGAGGAGGGTGCGGAAGAGGGTCGCGTCGTAGGTTTCGGCTTTTATGTTGGAGCTTTGGGTCCGGGGTTGGGTGGTGAGTAAGGGGGGTTTTTGGGAGGGATGGGGAGATGTTTTTGGGGGTGATGGGTGGGCTTACTCTACGATTCCGGCGGAGTTTATCACGATGTTTATGGGGCCTAGGTCCCTGGTGATGTTGGCTACGACGTCTGCGATGGCCTTTTCGTCTCGGACGTCGACTTTGTAGAATTGGACTGGTATGCCGGTCGTCGAGTGTAGTTCGGCTGCCGCTGCGTCCCCGAGGTTTTGCTTCACGTCGAGGAGAGCGATGGCTTTGGTGCCGGCTTCGGCGAGTGCCTGGGACATGTTCCAGCCCAGGCCTCTGGCGCCTCTGTGTTGTGAACGTAGTTTGGTCAGAGATATGAAGATGCAGATAAGCCAATTAATTCACTTATTTATACGAGTAATCTCTCTCAAAAAAACCCGTCACCCGGACCTCAATGTTCACAATCCCACAGTGTCCATTTTCCTGTAATATGGAAGAGACGACGGAACGTAGTCGCAAGGAGACGTACAAAATGGAAGAGAAAATAATCGCAGCAAGGGTCAGAGCATAATTAACACACAGCAGCACTCGGACGAGAGAACATTCATATAAGCCCAGCGAGCGGGTACGTACTCACCCCGTCACGACGGCCACCTTGCCCTCGAGCGTGAACCCCTTCATCGTCGGCGTCATCTTGGGAACGATGCTCCCGTCAAACGCCACGGCTTTCCGATCGACGCCGTGCCCCGCGACCGGCGTCGGTGCGCGTTGGGACCCGTCGTCGACGGCGAGAGTCGTCCGCTCGGCGGCGGCATTGGCATTGGCACCCGGCTGTCGAGTCGTCCTCGTGTAGCTGGCCACCGGGACCTCTGTTTTGTTCTTGGACCCCGGCGGGTTGGAGGCCGAGGCCGATAGCCCTCGCTGCTGCTGCTGCGCCCTCGGGGTTGACAGGACGCGGAGGGACGACAGCCTTTGCCGCACACATCGTGATAGGGTGATCATTTGTTTTCTTGGGAAAAACGGGGGTTCTTATATGTATAAAAAAAAGGGGGGATATGGTGGCAGACAGATAATGTGTGTGCGATACGCAGAAGGGAGGAGACTTTGGGGGGTTTCAAGTGAGGCCGAGAGCAAGGCCGAATGATTGCAGCGGCTTACCTGGATGAGAAAGTCCGATTCTTTTGGACAGGGCGAGGGGATGCATGGCTTCTAGTATGGTATCTGCTGGCTGCGGAGGACAAGAATGACTGAGACAATAAGTCTATAAACAAAAGGGAGCCAGGGGTGGAGGTGTCTACTTGTCCGGGTTTCTCTATGTGAACTGTTCCGTGTTGAAACCTTTTGGTACTGTTAACTAACTACATCAAGAGAGTCCAACTACCGGTGGACTATCTACAACGACACCTGTTTTTGGAAGACGAGGAATGGAGACAAATATAACAATTCTTGCAGAAGATCTCCAAACCAAACTCCATCGCTTGCTAATTGCGTGCGGTAACAATGAACCAGATGGCAGGTTTATGGGTATAATCAGGCCTGATGGCTCATGCTAGACAGCTTCCACGTAATTGCTATCGAATATCAGTCTACGTCTCGGTGGGAGCCGACAGAGCAAGTCACATACCTAGGAAAGATTCCGGTTCTGTTTCCAATGGTTCCCGTCCACCAGTCTGATGCATTCTCCGTTCTCTTTGTGATTGTAATGATCTCTCCTTTCTTGAAAGCTAGGTCACCAGGCTGATCCGCATCAAAGGTGAACAACGCAATTGCCTGATCCTTCCCCGCCGCTCCCGCCATCGGCTTTGGTGTGAACTTCGGCTTCGGCGCCGTAGGTCTGCTAGGCTTTGGTGAGTCGCTGTACGAATAGTCCTCTCCCACTGTGTTGGTCCGACTTCGACCTCCGCCGTTAGCTGGCCGATCATAGACATCGTCATTCCAGGTGCTGGCTCGTTGTGGAGCATCGTTATATTCGTAGTCGTTTGCCATAGATCCTGTGCGATTTGTGCGCACGCCTTCGTTGTAGCCACGGCCGGAATTGCCTTGCCAGACGACGTTATCGTGGCTGTCGTCGTAGATTGGGATGTCATTGTACATAGCGTCTGAAGATGATGGCGAAACTCCCGCAAAGACCCTGGAGTTCAAAACCCGCATAAGTGGTTCTGCGGCTGGAGGCGGACGAACACCGCCCTCAAGCAGCTGGCGTGCTGTGATACGGCTGTTGTAGAGTTTCTCGTTCGCGTCGCGGCGTTCGATCAAAACGCTTCCTTCCAGACTGACACCAGCGAAGAGGCCCTTTGTTTTCGAGTATGAGAACACCCCCGCCACACCTTTCAAGCTAGCTGCTCCGGCAGCTTCTGCATTGCGACCAACTGGTCCTGCAGCGATTGATACATTGCCTCCGAGTGTGAGTGAGCCTTTCTGAGAGAACGCGCGAACCGCGGCTGCATCGTTCAGGATGAAGACGAAGTCTGTGAGCTCGAATCCTATCTGCCCACCAAAGCCACCGCCACCAGTCGCAATGGCTGAAGGCGCTGACCAGGTACCATCGGAGAGACGTGCAATGACAATGCCGGAACCGAAACGACCTGAGCCTAGGAAGCCGGCTTTGAGGACTGTGATAATCGCAAGACCCTGGTGCGATCTATCAGAGTGCGGCTTCACTTCAGCTGGGGATGAGGTCTCGTACCTTTGCATTGGCTAATATCTGAGGCGGTATAACCTTGTCTGGGCCAAATGATTGCCGTGGGTCTACGAAGGATGCGAGAACCTATTGATACAAAGTTAAGAGGCGATGTTCTGAAGAGGATCGAGGTGGCACGAGCTCACCTTCCCCGCTTTCTTGCACTCGTTAGCTACAGAAGTAGGAAATGGATTGTTGATTCCAAACGGCATCTTCTCCGTTCTATCAATGCCACTTGAAATATCAAACTAATGTATTTTAACGAGAGTGGAGGGGAGGCTTGTATATTTAGGATACTTGCATCTGGCTCCGCCATCAATTCCGCGCGTAGTCAGAGATGCCAAGAGAAATGACGCACTTTGGTTAGGGTTATAATGTTGAAAAGTTCCTATAATCTGACTTATTACAATATTGAATCAGTAGTCTCAGTAATTCAGACTCGACGGGGGTTGTCTATGACCGGCCATACACTCGTGCCTCGCTTCGGGGGTCAATCATATGCTCATTACGTATCGCAACCACCTCGTGGCCGGTGGGGCCAAGCTCAGACTATTGAATCAGATGCTTTACGCGACAGGACATAGTGCCAAGAATTGAAAGAGGTTTTGCATCAGCTAAATGTGTCTGCTAATAGAGCAATGATTTTCTGCTGGCTGTGACTTAGGTCCGTGGACATGGTAATGCATATATTTCGCCAAACAGCTTCAGCTGTCACCACTACTATAGTCCGATTCTGGCTCTTGTTCCCGAGCAACGACATTTTTGAGCCGTCTTGATTGCCATGTGGAAGCACTGGAACCGCTCCACGAATTTTTACAAAATATGTGTGCGCCCTCTGCAATCAGAAATTTCCAATTGAATCAACAATCCGCCAGAGAGGTACCTGGTGTCTGATCAAGGCGGGTCAATAGCTCCACGGCCGATTACGGCTTTCTCAGGCTTTCACCGAACCACTGCCCAATCTCATGCATGTGCTTATCGTCCCACAGCCCAATGCCCTCTCTTTCCACAATCTCAAAGTTCCTCCTAACATCGTTCTTCGCATCGGCTGTCCTTTCGATTTCTGAGCGTCTGAAACTCTTTTTCATCATCTCAATGAGGTCCACTCCTTGGTCCTTAAGTACGCAAAGTTTCCCTACTTCTACCCTCGTCCAAGGTAAAATCAGATCTGAGCCCGTTGGTGGGTATTTGCGAGCCGAACGACGCTTCGTGGCCGGTGGTAAGAGAGGACTCTCATCCTCCAGACCACCGTTGAGAAGGCTGTGTTCAGTAGACACAGCGTTTTCGTTCTGGATCTCAGTAGTCGGTGTGCGAAAAAAAAGCAGCGGACTCGCAAAAGGGTCGAAATATTTTTCCGCTTTCGAGAAGAAAGCTTCTCGTATTTCGCAGAGGTTATCGGCAGAAAGAGACTCATTATTAGTGCCTTTAGGAAAACTACCTATTTTGCGGAAAATCCCTGCCTGGGGAGCGCTTGGGGTCAACGCAGTCCAGTCAAGGACTGGGTTCCCAACTGCCAGAGCGCTGATGCCTTGGGGCTCCAGCGCTGCAGGCGCATAGAAGCACTCTGTCAAAGCCAGCATCGTAGCTAGACTTCCCCCAGCCAGCTCGCCGCATACACCGATCTTCGACGGTTTGGTGGTCATCCTTAGTTCTTTATATGCTGTGTGACCACAGGCAAGATTTTCTCGAACCCAATCATAACCTACGAGTACCTAAGTATCCCATCAAACCCTGCGTCTTTTTGTAAGATAAGCAAAGTACCAACCGTATGTATGGGAAGTGGATAGTCATTCTGCTTTGAGAGTCTGTAGGTTATTTCGACAGCAGTAGCATTTGCGCCGACGGCGAGTCCTCTGATAGAAGATACGTTCCGCGCGGTAGGAATGCCGGGTTTCAGGAAAATGATGATCGGGCTATCAGCTTCTGGCCTGGGAGGATGGCGAATGCTGCAAAGGTATTAGCAGACCGTGAATTGTTTTTGTTTAAATGTGACCTGTGCGCCTACCGTAGTTCGACTTGCCTACCGACGTTCACGAGGATTTCGTCGTCTACGGTCTTGATGATTGGACTTATCCTGGCCAAACTTCCGGTAGACCTCGAAATGCCAAAAGCATTGTTGACCAACTTCCTCATTTCAGCCAAAGGGGAAGGAGTGAGTGAGCAGGGAGGCAGGTGCATACTCCCAAGCGTGCCAAGCAGCCCTTGCCGAAGATTCGCCGCTCAAGGCTACCTTATGTATGAACAGGCTACACGGTTTTGATCCCAAGCATTGAGCAAGATGAGGGGATTTACAGGATTGTTTTGTTACCAATCATATTGGGGCGTGCAGCTTACTGTACTTTGAGTTGTTCCTTGCAGCATTCTTCGGCTGTTTGGGTGACTTCTCTTGGCTTCGTTCACCAGATCTTCCGGTTCAATGCCGTTACTAAGAGGCAGCCTCTAAATTTTACTGCTCGAAACGTCTAAGCAGCTGCAAAGGAAGAACATTTATATATTCCTCTGACACATTCTGACGACTCCTCCGGTATGGCACCCGTAATTCACTGCGTCAGGCACGCTCAGGGTAAGACTGCAAGACTGTACAGAGCGAAAATCTCCTTGTCTAACTTGAGCAAGGCTACCATAACCTCTCTGTAGCCAACCACAGCATGCCGGACCCGTCCCTGACTCCCTTCGGGATAGAACAATGCCACAACCTAGCCCAAGACTTCCCTTACCACAAATCAATCGGTGCCATAGTCGCCTCACCCCTCCGACGAACTATCTATACCGCCTTATACAGCTTCAAGCCCCTGATAGAAAAGGGTATGCCCGTCATCGCTCTCCCAGAAGTCTGCGAGACTGCCGATGTACCCTGCGATACGGGCAGTGACCTTGGTGTGCTGAGGGAGGAGATGAAGGGGAAACCTGTGGACTTGAGTAGGGTAAAGGAAGGATGGAATGTCAAAGCGGGGAAGTGGGCACCCACTGCGGATGCGATTGAGAGGAGAGCGAGGGAGGCAAGACAATGGTTGAAGGCCAGACCGGAAAACGAGATTGTGCTTGTTACCCATGGTGGCTTCCTTCACTACTTCACCGAAGATTGGTCAGACTTCAACAAGGTTATGGGTACGCATAGACGCTAGGAAAGTGGTAGAAGGACGGGGCTGACAGAAATTGGGTAGGTACTGGCTGGAAAAACGTCGAATACAGATCCTACAAATTTGCCGACGAGGATGGCGAAGATGCCTCCTTGGTCGAAACGACGCATTCCAGAAAATCGAGACGCGGGAGCGAGATACCCTTGACGAAAGAAGAACGTCTGAATCTACGGGAGACAGCAGCGAAAACGGAAGATGGCGTTTTGCATCCTGTACAGGCGGTGCAAGCGAAGGTGTGATGACATGTGAGTGTGAGTATGACCGCTTTCTTACCATACTACAGAAAAAGGCTTTGCAAAGTGATGACGACAGGGGATGAACTGGGGCATACTGAGAGAGTTGGAGTAAAGGAGAAACGTGAGAGCGCATAGAGTATCACGTATAGAGCATAGAGCAAGACGCTCCGATAGACGAATACCCAACCAAATATTTCTTAATGCTAGCAATTGTGCGATGATCACGAACTGTAGAGTACTTCCGTCTGGTTTTCCTCAGACTCCCACTGTTCCCTACTCGGCAACCCAATTTTGGCATGCCAGAAAAAAGCACCACCTCTATCCAAAAGTCAACGACCTCAAAGCTTCCGAGTGACTAGGCATTATCCTTAAACAAATGTTTCAATTGCCCATCCATACTAACTACTTTCCTGAACAGTCGACCGCCATAACGTCGCCGTAGGTCAAAGCGTATTTCGCCATTAGTATGAGGTTCATGGAGAATGACAAGCCATGACGAGACTTGATGCCGAAATCAAGCTTCTGCATCCCAAATACAAGGTCACTCCACGAGCCTTTAGCCATTATTCGATCTTGAATTTTGGCCGGAAAGAACGCGCGCATTGGTTTTGTATGGTCCTTTGGCTAAAGTATGGTGTATGGTGAAAAGTCCTGTTTGACAGAAATCTAGTGTGTAGGGAGGAACAAAACAGCCGTCTGACACATCACCAACACCTCAGGGTACGTTCGGAATTCGCAATGCTCGCCTCGCGCTCGCCGGTATCTCCATTTTTGGTCACCTGTTGCCCCATGATTTCCCCACGGACGGCCTCCTTTCGCATGGTTGCTGCACCCTGCTCTCCGCCGGAATGATCCTCCTCCGAGAGATGGTGACCGTCGCTGTATCAATCTGGGCGTCACGATCAATCTCCAAGCCTTCCACTGAGTATAGACGCCCAGCAAATCTATCAGCGTTACGTCCGAGGGACCGTCGAATCTGTCATAGTGTCAAACCAAGCAGTGCAGTCCCCTGTAGCCCTGAAATGTGCTAAAGCGTCGCGTCATGATATCGCTTAGCCGATCGATCACTTCATCGCGACAACGGTTGATGGCAGGACTTCTGTTGATATCTAAGAGGAGAGAAGTACTTCTTGAGAGTCTATGCACGTCGATGTCCAGTCCCGGGAGCCTGGTCATGAGTATCCATTAGTCGGAGGATCTGACGCGTGAATGAATCAGTTCAAAGCAAAGGATTTGTGCTTCAGTGGTTTGGTCCGTCGACTCGGGTGGTACGCGCTGGAAGGGGAAACCTTTGAATTGCAGGTTCTTAGAGAAGAATGCCTGGCTATTCATGTTGGCAACGAACAAAGCGAATGCAGCAACAGCAATGAGAAGGCGGCATGCATAGATGCGAAAAGAAAATGCTTAGACGCATCCCTCTCACAAAGGACCGGTCTTTGTTGAAATAAAAAGGGAGATAGGCCTCAGTTGGACGTTATGTGCATGAGATACCCGCCGTTTGAGGTATCAGGAACGTGTATTGAACAAAAGAATCTCTCCCAAGGTCAAGTAAGGAATTCGCACCCATGGCCCACTCCATACCAGAGCTTCCATCTGGCGCTTAAAGCACTCGGCCAATCTTGTCTTGTTGTTAGGTTCCTACTGACAGCTATGACTCACTGTTTAGAAGAGTTTATACTTGGAGCTATACCATTGCCATACATACGGACAGTCATTCCGCTAGAGACGACGAGCAAAAAAGAATCATCTGCAAGGTGTGAGATTTGAACTCACGCATCTTCCGATAATGGACCTTGAAACCACCGCCTTAGACCACTCGGCCAACCTTGCATGCTTATGGTTAGTGGGAACCTTTCACTCTATATGACTCACTGACTTGGTGGTTGGTGAGAGTAAGTCTTAATAACGTGACTCGAACTATGATTATTGCATGGAGCCTTGCTGTTAAGTCCCTACAACTCAGAAATCTTTTTTCACCGTCTCTGAGGCGCTTGTGTCGAATACCATCATCCCCTCATGAGCGAAGATCCAAAGCTCCTTTGCTCCCATCCATCTGCCGATACACTCCTCCCATTGTCGTGCCCTGAGAAAGCTTCTTCCGCACAATGATGATATTAACTCTGTCCGGAACCCCCGCTGGACCGCGTTTCACTTCCGGCACACCTCTTTCGATACCCCCAATCGCATGTAAGCGCCTACATTACTAGTCAATCTACTTCCAAAAACGTTCGGCCTTCACGCAGATGACGCTAGACATATGGTTACCATAACGTCCAGCCATTTTCTCCCCCAAAATTCTCGTTCAGAATCCTCGTGACGTAATCGATCAGGTGATCTATGTCACGACCTGGCTGGAGTAGAATGCAGGGAGGGGTGGCTGGGATCTGGGCATCGGATATGCGGAGACCGGGATGGTTTGCAATTCTCCATGATGTGGTCGAGTAGCCACCGTTGGAGCCGGGTCGTTCGAGGCGGAGGAGTCGGCCGTCCATGTTGTAGGTCTTGAAAATGCTCAGAGGTTGAGTTCTTTGAGGATTATGGATCTAGAGGAAGCTTACGTGAGTATGAAGAGTCCGATGGGTTCTGGCCTCGCAATGGCATAGACTGCATATGCAACCCGGGCTCGCCGCGGATACGGTCGCCTGCATCTGTATACCCGAACTCGCAGATACACAGTTCCAGTTGCGGTTACTGTTACCTTGCTTGATTGTGTGTCTACTCTAATCGTTGTATTTCGAAGACATTCGTGAAGCCTACGCTAAAGAGAAGCTTTAGCCCCCAAGACCGATGACTTGCAATATCACAATACGGTAGATGTCTCCCCGGCCGTGATACTGATTCCTACACGAGACGATGAAAACTCCTACCATCGTCCCTGGACCAGCCTTTCGCCGGGGTTGTCTCTGCCGTTAGACTTTTACCCATGCCAGGCCCGCATCGAATACCTTCCTCCCCGTTTCTGGCAGCAGCGTCCCAGTCACGTTTAGGCTCCCTAAGTCGTATGGCGGGATTGTGGATAGTGAAGAGTAGTGGAAGGTTGATCGAGGGGTGGGGAAAGAATCAAACGACTCCTGACGAGCGAGTGGATTTCTTCCGAAAGAAACTCCGTTGGTGGAATTCATAAACACGTTCGTAAGGCGAAATACTAAGCGAGCAGAGTCGTGTCACCAAAGAGCTCCAAACTATCCATCAGCGCACCAAGAAGACACTGAGATGATGCAATAGTCTGTTACTGGTTCCAACGACGTTCTGCGCGTTTCGAAGGGTCCTTTATCGTCATCTTTCAATAGCCACACCGGGTTAGGTTCGCTCTTGTTGTCCGAAGGGCCCTGTATCGTCATCCCTCGGTACTCATAAAACCCAAGTCTCTTCTCTTCTTCGCGCGGCATCTGCTCTAACCCTCCTCAAGGCCGTCATACTCTTCTACATCGGCCGACCTCCAAAATGTTGAAGAGGACGAGCGACGTGTGGATGAGGAGGTTGAGGGTGCTTTGAGAAGTCTGCAGAGATGAGGGACGTTGGGATTCTAGATCTCTTAATTAGCGGTAAGTAAAACGAGCCCTTCTCCACCTCTCATTCCACATCTGGGGGGAAAAAAACCCCGACATTTCTTGGCATGTGCCAGTGGTTTGCATCTGCGAATCATCTTCAGCTCTCAGCTGAGGAATGAAGAGCTTGCGAAAGCTGGATCGTAGCATCCGACTCGGTCACCAATACAAACACAAGGGTCACCCATAGCTTTCGAGCATGGATCATCTTCCCCAACACTTGCACGATCTACTACTGTCTATACAATTCAGGACTATTCGACGATAATCTGAAGTTGTCCGATCTAGACAAGGGAAGAATTGGATGATGACGACGACCGCACAGCCAGTTTTCTCCGATGCGGCGGGCTGTTTATCCGTCTTTGGGAGTTCATCTCGCGCAGCTTTCGGCTCATCGTCCGAGACTTGGCTGATGCGTAGCGGGTTCGATAGGGAAAAAAGGAGGCAGATGGCGCTTGGAGGAAAGATTACAAAGGCAGCTCGCTTTTTCGATCGGTGATGGACGCTTCCCGGCAATCTAAGGTGCCCGGGGACACTGGGATTCATGTGGGCTCCCGCGAAAGAGCTCGAGCCAATCGACGTTGCCATGGGCTGAATATTCGAGATTTCTCCTACGGACAGTTTGCTTGTGAGAAGCTCGACCTGCACAGAAAGATTGGCGCAACTGCACTGGTGAGACTTGGCCATCCGGAATATGCCAATAAGTTTTGAGATTATCCTTTCTGTCTACTTCGCAGCGTCCTCGAAGTTTCACGAGGAAGCCTTCCCAAAGTGCGTCGCCGGCTAGCTGCACAACAGCTTCGTTCAATGTATCTTATGCCATATGTACAAGTTCAGAGATTCCCAGTCCAATACTTCTTTATATATGCAGACGTCTGTTCATCGCCCAACATCCTTGCAAACGCCCTCGTCGCCTTCACGACCACCTTCACCGCATCCGAGCTGTGCCGGGCTCCCAGCGCCACAGGCAGCTCAAAATTGTCATAGTCGTTGAAGTATTCATCAAGGGCCTCCTCCAATCGATCCCAGATGAACGCTCGGTCATTTCGGAAACGCTTCTCGTTCCTAAGGAGTGCGGCCCACTTGTCTTCGTCTTCAGAATAGTGAGACATGTCGTACTTGCCCATGATTTTCGACTCGAAACGCGAGTTGAGCCTGTTCGTGACATCTGGAGGAGCTTCTATGGCTTTGAAGTATTTCTCTACGGCCCGTTTGAGGGCCATAGCGCAGAAAATATCTTCTCCGTGCATCTCGACGAAATGGGTGAAGGCGTTACTCATGCACCACAGTAGCGGCAAGCTTGTGAGTGGGCGAGTCGATGCTAGCTCGAAGTCTGCAATGACTGATCCCTTGAGCGAGCGGTCGAAGTAGTGGTCGAAAAACCCAGTTTGGGCAGAGACTGAGCGACCGGCTTGGTCGGGGTTTGGGACCAGCTGGCCTGCTTGTATTGTCGGGGCTTTCGCCGCGGAAAGCGGCTCGAGTTGTGAGATCGGAGGTGCGTCGGCGAGCTCGAGCAGGCTGTCGTCTTTCGCTGTGATTCCATCGACGTAGAATCCCTGGCCCTGATCTTCGAGCTTGGGCTCTCCTGAACCACGCCATCAAATTAGCCGCAAGACCTTTTCGTTATAGAGTGATGAAGTTACCTTGGCGAGGGAATAATCCCTTGGGCCCAAACTCCATTCTCGCTCTTAAAGACTCCTCATTCACGCTAAACCACCAATGGAGCAGGCGCAAGCGTTGCTGATCTTGTTTCTGCTGCAATTGCCTCTTGTTCTTGACGCCAGACAGTGCGTACTCGATCTTGGTATTTATTGCCCTTTGCTCCCTTGATGGAAGCGTATCGAAAACATCATCATCTACGATCATGTCGGAGATGTGGTTTTTGCTTGGTGGGTAGGTGGTGCTATCCTCGTGCCAGCAGCTGGGGTGGGTGAATGGCGAAAGCTCTTCGGGGCGAGTGGTGTGTGATTTGAAGTGGCGTGAGAGCGCAGCTCTTGAACCATATTTCGTATCGCAAATAATGCATTGAAAGTGCTTGTGGACGCCAGCGTCCAGGGAACGGAGGGTAACGCCATTCTTGCGGGTGGCATAGCGGGTGTTGAGGGCAGGGCAGGTGGATTGGGTAGGTGCCATTGCGAAGACGGAGATGGATAATGAAGATGAAGAAGGTATAATAATGTAGACCAGCTACAGTGAAGATAAGATGCTATAAGAAGTGTAGAGGAATGGAGTTGAAGATAGAGGTGTGATAGAATTAGCGGAGTGCGTGTATTGTGTAAAGAAAAGGACGAGGTTGAAGAGAAAGCAGACATTGCAATGAGACATATATATATACCCATAGAGGTGAACAATAGGCCATGAAACTGTCAATGGCTCCTGTTGTCAAACTCGGGGGTGCTATTGTTACATCGCATGTCCACAATGCTTCCTATTGATGACACCCGAATTGCAGACTTCACTTCTCTGGGAGTGAATCATGGTAACAAAACCCTCTGAATTGAAGGGAAACATTACTGGTCAGAACAGCATTTCATCTTCCTATCACTGAGACACCCGGATGTTAGTATATTTATAGCCATTTCCTCAGAGTCGTCTGTACGGAGTTCTCATGAAACCGTTGAAGCTATCCACGTTTCTTAGCAGCGCTAAAGGATCTATCCACATGCCAAGAAACGACGCCTTGGCAAGGCTGAGATAGCCGTTGCCCCGCCATGCAGAGTAAACACAGGGCTAGGGCGGTCGATCTCTTCTTGATGTACAAGAGTTGGCGGCTGTCCTATTCTTCACATCGTACTTCATCCATCTATATACTGGCACCTGCATTCACGAAGACTTATGACCTCTACCTCACAATCTGAGCATTGAGCATTGATTCCCTCAGCCGCGACATCTGTTTACTTTCTCAAAACTTCCTCGCCAGCCTTTTGTGCTACTCTTCCAATTCTTCTCTGCAGCGAACACATACATCGATATCCCGAGCGCCTTGTTGGGAGCCACGCCCTCAAAGGTCATTGCAAGGCCAATCAGTCGAGCAAGCATCCAATCCCCCTTAGGACCATTGTTCCAGCACTTGACAGCCTCCTGCCCACCTTCCCAGAAAAGTACCCCCGCATTCACCAATCTTCACCGCGCTTCTGTGCCTTGAGACGGCCTCCCTCGGACGCCAGCTCCTGACAAAACCATCCGTCTCTGTCCCACCTCCCAATTCACGGGCTTCCTCGCTACCCAAAATCCACCGCTCTCAGCATCCGGCTTCCCTCGAACCACTTGATCGAGACCACCCGCCACCATGGTCCAACGCAACATCGTCGTCGCAATCATCATCATTGTCCTTTTCGTCGTTCTCGCCGCCGTCGGCTACGGCATCTACGCCATCCAAAGCCAGCTTTCTATGGGCAGGGGGGGGAGGGTGGTGGACGAAGAGGAGGAGGGGGGGTGACCCCCCCCCAAATCAAACCATTTGAGAGAACTGAGGATTTGGAAGCGGTATGGCAGGTTTGATGGGGCTATATACTTCTAAGGATTGATTTTCGAACTGTGCATAGCGATAGCAGGAATGTTCTTGAGCATCTAGGAAGGATGATATCGGACCCGGGCTGCTTTAGACGAAGTGTTTGGACATACATCGCATTGGAATGTGCATCCATATCCATATCCATATGGGCAACATTGGTACATGTTTGATACATTATAATGATAATCCTCAAGCCAGAAATGGGTATATACTTAACGCAAGCGAATCCACAACCGTTCCCAAAATTCCTGTCGCCCCTATTATTCATTGGGGATTTTGCACTGGGTCCTCCTGTGACCCTAATCCCTGCAGCTCATTAATCATTATCTTACACGCCCCATATCCATCGCCTCCCTCAGGCCCGTCAAAACCCTACCACCTTCCCCATCTATAACCCCATCTCCATCCCTTAAATTTGGATCCAGCATGCCTTTATCCATTCCCAGCTGCTGTTGCTGCTCACAAATATCGTCATCGCCCGGCGCATCGGCCAGATCTTCGTCTTCGTCAGATGCCTGATCCGGCTCCTTATCCGGCTGCTGGTGATCGCCACGCTGAGGTGGAGGGGGATATTGATGGGAGCCATTCACATGTTTGTTGTTGTTTTTGTTGTTGTTGGGGTTTGGTGGTGTGGCGGTTGCCCAGGGTGAAGGCAGAGGTAAAGGATTCTGTACAGAGCGTTGATGGGCGATTCGTGTTCGCCAACGTGATAGGAGTGCTTCGTAATTCGGAAGATCGGGGAGATGTTTCGTCGTTGCACGGGAAATGGGAATGGTAGAGATGCCAAAATGAGTGTATTCGGTGGAGTGATCGTAGGGATTTCTCTGGGCGAGTTGGGAGCGGAGGTGCTGGATCTCTTGCTCAGCCAATTCGAGGGAGCGCTTTGTTTGTTTGTGTATCTCTTGCTCACGGGCGAATGCTTTGGCGCATTCCGTACGCCATGATTCTTGCTTTTGTTTCTCCGGGAGGGCTTTCCAGGTTTCGTAGACGCTTGTGAGATGCTGGTAGTATTTCTCCTCCACTTCCCCTATGCTTTCGGATTCCTGCGAGTGCCCATTGGTTCCATTGGGCTGGATGATCTGGTTGAGGAAGTGATGCGACTTGCCCTGTCGCTGCCATTCTTTCAATTTGGACCCAAGCCATTCACGTAAGAGGTCATGATAGATTGGTCTGGGCGCTTCAACGGACCACGAAAATCGGTCCGGTACTGCTGATCCGGCAAGCATCGTGTGAGGTGCGGAGAGGCATTGCAGGCATAGCTCAGGAAACGAGAGGCCAAAGAAGTTAAAGTCAAAAGGTGTAGGAGGATGTGCACGCATGCTAGAAGTAGACCAGATTAGCATGTACATGCAGCGAGTCAAATTTGAACATACTTTGCAGCCTTCACGCTGCCCAGTACCTCCTGCAAAGCCATCTCGGCCGCTCGCGCTCGGTCTCGCTCTTCCAGCGCATTCTGCTTATGAATGATCTCTTCTTTGACGGATGTTCTTCTCGAAGGTCTTCTACCAAAAGGCGATTCATCTTCTCGAGATACCGGCGGCAGATCGTTGATGACGCCTGTGGATTGCCAATTCGTTCTGTTCAAGACTGTCCTCACCGGCGCGCCGTCTGAATGTTGGAAATTGGCAAATCCGCCTTGTGTGGAAGGCGAGCGCTGGTCGCGGAAGGGCGTAGGCTTCGAACTCGAAGGTGTAGAACGGTCTCTCTTCCCAGCCGATGCGCGCGCCTGCCGGCGAGTGACATTGCCTCTCATCCTTCGAATCTCCTCAATGTTATGTAGATCATCTGGGGGTTTTGCATTCTTGTCTTTGATGTATAGATCTAGATGGCGTCCGAGGGAGGATGATGTAAAGGCTTGATGGCAATAGGGACATTCCTTGTCTTTGGCCGCTGGAGTCTTGCTGGCGGAGGAGCCAGGAGTTGCAGCAGAACCGTCTGCCATCTCCCATCGGCGGCACGTACACTATTGCTAGACACCTTCCTATCAATCGCACAACCAGCACAAAACCTGCGACGTCCAAGGACTGTTCAGGCGTTTACATGTTTTTGAAGGCACTCAAGCGCCGGCGTAATCGCTCGGCGACCTGATATTGGTATGTCGACCGAGCTAATTCTGGGCTGAGAAAAGCCCTAACTTCTCGAGTTTCTTTTCGAGGGATCAACTTTTTGTAACTACCTTACGTTATCGCCTATTTGAGAGGTACTTCCGTACAAAAGGATGTCACTGACCAGTAGTGGTTGGCAATTTGTTCTAGCTATTAAGAGTCTGCCTTGTTAATGGATCAAACAAGAGACCTTTGGTGGAATGTGCGAGTAATGAGGATCCATTCAGAGGATGATGAGATGAACTAATTATTATAGATGGCTAGGTCGAATTCCATTGAACTCAGCAATAGCTCCTCCAACGTACTCTGAAAGAGCAAGCACCTTCTCCTCCTGCAACCTGCGCCCAACGAGCTGCACCGCAACATGGGCGCCGTGGTATAATTCCTGCACATTTTGGAGTCAGCATGGCTTCTTTGAGGCAAAATACCCAGGTTATAAGACAGGCTTGGGGGTTAAAACCCGCCTACTGCTCGCGAGACATGTCTTGCGGCTCAAAATGAGGCCAGAGTTGCTTCGAAATGTGCACTCACGGGATCGTAGTCTTCCTGCGTATCCCTGTCATGCTCACTGACTGGCTTGAAGCTCTTGTTCACCACATCGACCTTCTTATCAACATTCATCACAGGTACAACGCAGGACGTGTAATCGAGAGTATTGTAAATGTTCGAGTACCCATAATACTTGTATCGATCAGGTCTCGCAGCCGCAAAAGGTGCTACAGGTGCTATTATAGCATCGACTGGTCGACCTGTGGTAGTCAAGTCTGCGGTGCTGTTCCAATATTCCATGTATTCTTTCTGGTATTCACGCTTGGCGATGTTGTTCGCTGAAATCTTGCTCGCGCTTACCTCATCACGCTTTTTACCGTACATGCCCGAAATCTGAGACACCATCGGCTCTCCCGAAAGTCCCAACGCATTATGAATGTCTGCACCACCATCGTAAGTCCACGAGCTAATGACAATTTCATAGCCGCGTTTATGGGATGGAGGATCCCATTCAATGACCTACTCTACGTCAGTATGCGGTGATTGAAATTATTTTCCTGTTAGGATATACCTCATGTCCAAGCTTTTTGAGAGTCTCAACAACCATGTCGAGAGCTCTTTGTACTGGAGGGTGAGGCGTGATAGCGCCGTCGTGCTTGAGGATCCCGAATGCCAACTTAGAAGAGCTTATGAGATCCAAAATTTGACTTTCCTGATTCTGCCGCCATGGGATCTCGTTGCACAAAGGATCGTGCAGCCAAGGTTCTTGACTCAAAAGAGATTTAACCACTAGTCTCAAGGATGCCACAGAATGCGATAGTGGTCCCACGACTGAAAGTACAGAGTTCTGTCCGTCCATACTGTTCGCCATACCTACGCAGAATTCGGAGTCAGCACTACTTCGTCAAGCCAAGAATTCGAAGTATAAAACATGTCTCAGAAGTAAAAGGACTGGTTTGTTTTTGTTCCTTGCGACTCAGGCCTTGGTTCTGAATAAGACGATAACTATGAAATGTACGAACCTTCATATGGCATGCGACCTGCTGATGGTCGAAGGCCGTACAGTCCATTGAATGCTGCGGGTATGCGTACACTTCCCCCAATATCGGTTCCGAAGCCTATAGGCGAGCCTTTAAGTGCAATAAGAGCACCTTCCCCTCCAGAGCTTCCACCGCAACTCAGGTTGCGATTCTTTGGATTCGTTGTATAACCAATGATGTTGTTGACCGTTTCACCTGTCATGAGGGAGTGAGGCACGGATGTTTTGCAGTAAAGCACTGCTCCAGACGAGCGCAGCTCCTTCACCATTTCGCTTTCGAACACCCTGTCTTTGCCTGTGCCTTTTCTGCCTTCGAAGGTGTTGATCCAGCCTATATAACCCATGGTTGTCTCTACATTCTTGACGTGAAATTGATCCTTCAAGCTAACCGGCAGTCCGTGCAATGGGCCGATCGGTGCCTTGTGCTGCGCGTAGTATTCATCGAGGTGTTTAGCATCCTCAATGGCTGCCTCAAAGAATGTCTCATGCAGACAATTTGTCAATTGATGTGCAAGACTGGCTCGGTGACAAAAGGCCGTTGTTACTTCCTCTGCCGTCCAGATCCCCACAGATGTCTTCGCAACAATGTCGACAGCATCTGTCTCGGTGATCTCGATCTGCTCTATGGACAGAAACTTTCGGATGAAAGGTCCGCTCACGTCTCGTTGCTCTTCAATTGAAGGGATCGAAGAAAGTCGCCATTTCTCCGGGATTGACCCATTAATTGCATCGACTTTGATCATCGCTAGATCTTGCCATGTTGACGTCTCGGTCGCCATTGATCGGCAAGCAGATTTTTTATTGGAGAAAGTCTAAGCATTCGAGATTGACTGTGAGAGAGTTTGTTTTGTTGACCGACCTGTCTTATTAAAGCACGAGCAGAAGAATGACGCGCATGTGAGTCCAAGGTGGGGTCAAGCTTATCTTGCAGGCTATAAAGTTAGTCGCCTTCTGACTTGGTAGATCACCTGCATAATTTTGATTGCACCAAAATGCACTCGTAACATTGTTCTCTCTTTTCAATCTTGCATCTGGCGGATGTTCAAGTTGACTCGCTTGTTTGACATCCAACCTCGCCAGGCTTCGTGAGGGTCTTCGCAGATGGGAATTATTCTCTCACCATCCGCGATGGCAGGCCAGTCACTCAGTGATCCCGGGCAGGTCTTTCGAATAACTTTAGGGACCCCGTGCCAAGCAAAGCGAGCTGGTCCGCTCATAACGACGGCGTCCCCTGAGTGCAAGCGTACAACAAAACAGTTCAGCTCCACCCCCTTCTCAGACTCGAGTCCAGCTACAAAAAGGCCATCGCAGCCAAAGCTGATGCTTACCAGCTCATTGTCAGACTCCTCGCTCACATCGCGATGCACGCTAAGGGTATCTCCAGGCGTGTATACATTCAAAATTGCCGCTTCTGGCTTCATGTGAGGAAACACATGATGAATAAAGTTTGCTATATCTTCTGGGAAAGGTGGAGCCTTCTCAGTCGGGTACTTCTTTTCTGTCCAGTTGTATTGACCGCCAAGGGTCAGCCAACGTAGCTTTCGTTCGAGGAATTGCGAGACAGTGAGATGCTCATGGATTGCTTCATCGATAGGTAGAAACAATTCAGAAGATACGGGAGACATATTGAAGAAAGAATCACAGGTAGTCTTAGGGAGGCTCCGCTCGGTAGCATGATATGGTAGTAGATGATGTAGATGAACATTCGTCTTGTGTCGTTGATCTGCCAGATCCCTATGCAGTAGCTTCGACAAAAGAACTCTTTGAGCATCTTCAGGTATCAAAGATGGTATGACGAGCAAACCTAATATATTAATAACGAATGGGATCGCCCTCGGTCCCAAGCGTTTGAAAACTCACCTGGTACCGCTTTGGTTTCGTACACGGATACATGCGCGCTGTACTGCGTACCTCTATGAGCTTCAGAGAGCCCAAGATGCGAACAGGCTGCAACTATGAAAGATTGCGGTACACTGTCAACTTTTTGAACGCTGCATTGTTGTTCATCACTCAAACCCCGGTGGAAGTCAAGGATCGTGGGATCCGCTTGGATGGCTTCAAGCGTGAGTTTTTGGTATCTTTTGTAGACGTTCTTAATAGATTGCGGCGGTCTATCATGAGCATCACGGCTATTGGTCGTCATAGTCGATAGTCCATCTGTCATTACGAGAATGTTGAAATGATATTGAGGCTTCGGGCACAGGACTCCGTGACTTCGACCCCTCGGACGCGGCAAAAAGTTCGGTCCGTCGCTAGCGCGTAATCTCTGTCTGTGTTTACAAAACGCCGAGGGGTAAAATTAGAGCTGTACACTGACACAACATCAACAACTACACTTCAATCAGCGTCTACTAACCAACAGCTCTTTCATGCACATGGATCCCGTCGCTCTTTGAAAAGTACCGCACCCAAATACCAACAGCATTGACGGCGAGTGACCTTCAGGATACACAACGGCGCTTCCATCCCCAGGCAAGATGGAGAACTACCAGAAAATCGAGAAGATTGGAGAGGGTAAGTCAAAAGTCGTCATCTTCTTTTGGCTCACACGTTCACCATCAGTCGGACTGTACGTGTCATGAATTTCCAATCGGCAGGCGCTAACTGATGATTTGACAGGAACCTACGGTGTCGTCTATAAAGCTCGCGACCTTACACATCCTACCCGCATCGTTGCGCTAAAGAAGATTCGCCTTGAGGCAGAGGATGAAGGTGTACCCAGTACTGCCATCCGCGAAATATCGTTGTTGAAAGAGATGAATGATCCAAACATTGTCCGCTTGCTCAACATCGTGCACGCCGATGGCCACAAGCTGTACCTGGTCTTCGAATACCTGGATCTTGATCTGAAAAAATACATGGAAGCACTTCCAGTCAGTGATGGAGGCAAGGCAAAGGCGTTTCCAGAAGGCTCAGGAGCGGACCTGGGGAGGCTAGGCCTCGGTGATGCGATGGTCAAAAAGTTTATGAGCCAGCTTATCGAGGGCGTGAGATACTGTCATAGTCATCGAGTGCTACACCGGGACCTGAAGCCTCAGAACTTGCTTATTGATCGAGACGGAAACCTGAAGCTCGCCGATTTTGGACTGGCACGCGCATTCGGCGTACCATTGCGCACATACACACACGAGGTGACCAAGGCCGCAATGTCTGCACGAAGTTCAGAGTACTGATCTACGCTTGTGCAGGTGGTTACTCTATGGTATCGATCACCCGAGATTCTACTTGGCGGCCGGCAATACTCAACTGGCGTCGATATGTGGTCTGTTGGCTGTATATTTGCGGAAATGTGCACGCGGAGGCCTTTGTTCCCTGGCGATTCAGAGATCGATGAGATATTCAAAATATTCCGGTGGGTGCTCTTTACACGGATTTAGATCCTAGGTCCCCAATACTTACATCTACTAGACTGCTAGGGACTCCAACTGACCAAGACTGGCCGGGTGTAACTTCTTTCCCTGACTTTAAGCCATCATTTCCAAAATGGTCCCGAGATCCATCAAAAGCTCTCGTAAACGGATTGGATGACAATGGACTTGACCTTCTCGACGCTATGCTTGTCTACGATCCAGCCGGTCGTATCTCTGCAAAGCAGGCTTGCACGCATCCTTATTTTGAGGCTGGGAGCTCCGCATACTCCGGCAGAGGGAGGGGCACCAATGGATTTCATTGATAAAAGCCGGCATGTCGGTGAGGCAGAGGGATAGCTTCATGCTGGGTCCCATTTCGCATGCTTACCGACCGTGATCGGTTGGCGTTTTTGAGGCTATGGCGCTATGCATTGGCATGTTTATCGAGAACATTAGGCATCTCTATGAAAGGCAAGCGCGTTTTATGTCTCCACATTGCTCTGCTGTGTATAATATTGGTGCAGCTGGTTGGAAATTGGCAGTGTTGGCTTTGCACCTCGGGCCAGAGTAGGCTCAGGATAGATCATTTGCTCAAGAAATTCATGCACCTACTGTCATGATACACACTTTGCTCAGCTACAGCCCACACGTACTCCAGGTGCGCATTTACATTAGCCATGGATGCACAAAAGCCCCCCGGGCCCGACTCTAATAAGGCCTCCCACTAGCAGCCCTGCGAATTGCCGCAGTGGGATCGGGGATCAAACTGCCACCGAAGATGCATGTCGTCGGAAATCGTGAGGCAAGGATCAAGGGTTTTATGAGGGTGCAGAGTACACACATAAACACACCCTTTTTATGACCCATCAACAATCCTTTTTCCATGCTGGATGCTCTTCAAGCATATGCATGTATCATGTATCATGTATGCAAGCTCAGCCTCTGGTCACTTACTGGGTGAAACGGGGGAGTTCCGCTAAAAGTTGGCCTACAGATCGGCTTATGCAGGTTTGAGACAAGATTATGTCAACTCGAGTTGGGGGCGCTTTTGAGCCGCATGAATCCTCAGCTCTCGGGGCTTTAGCCCATTACAAAGCAGAAGCCGTTGAGTACGATGCTCCCGCCATTGGTGGGAGGCCTGATGAATGCATATACTTATGGGGTCGCTCGTGAAAAGCTCCTCGAAGCTTCGACATCCTTTTGAGCAGCCTTGAGTCCCACTTCAGCCGTATAGATTTTAGGATGTATCCACTGAACCTTTGAATGATACCTTCCTGAACCAGCATGGTCTTCTCTTTCTCTCGCGCGCTGACAACATGAATGAACTTGGCGAGGCTGCAGACTTCGAGAATCCCCAGCCAGCACCACAATCCGTACGGGAGTCTCCCGTCAAAGTGAGGAAGCAGCTGCCCCAGAGGAGCGTGGACGAGTTCTGGAAGAAGGTGCGCAACCATCACATCGTCCATACATCAAACTAATCCCTCACATTTAGTTTACCACAAAATGGCCTGGAGAGGTACACAGTATCCTCCCAGCCGATATATACGCCAAAACAAAAGCCTCGAAGAATATCAAGGGTGTCGTGAACGGTCAGATCGCTGTAAAGTCGTATGATCAAGCAGCTGGGGAATGCAAACATGCTGTAGAGAAGATAGCGAAGGAGTGTCGACGTGTGAACCACAAGTACCGCGATCCTCATTTCGACATCGAATTCGACCTGAAATTGAAACGAAGAGACTGCTTGGATGCTCTGGGTGAAGTTGAACAGAAGGCTTACCCTAGATCAGTGAAACGAATCCCAGTAAGCGTTCTAAAATCTTGCTGCATTCCTACAGCGGCCCGGCTTCTAATATATCTCAGGACATCTTCGAAAACCCTGTGTTTTTCGAAGAGGGCGCTACCGCTAGCGATGTTCGTCAGGGATTCAATGGCGACTGTGCGTATTTTCGAAGTCCATCCTTACTCTTTTGGATCAAATCTTTAATCTTGAGACATGTCTTGGGAGTTTCTCTCCATAGGCATGTTCCAAGGCTCAATACTCCCTGTCTGGTGGGCAATACTGACTTCGAAATTGTACTATAGGCTGGTTCTTGTCTGCATTGTGTGCTCTCTGCAACAAGAAAGACTTGGTCGACAAGATATGCGTCGCTAGAGACGAAGAGATTGGAGTATATGGTTTTGTGTTCCATCGAGGTGGGTTCGAATTACTCTTGTCTTGCAGTGAGGAGACTAAGTTATCTTAGATGGGGAGTGGATCCAAACGATAGTCGATGACAAGCTCTACCTGATCGCGTCAGATTGGTGGGAAAGTTCTGAAGAGGAAAAGCGAGTTTTCGGCATGGTCAACAGACGTGATGCCGAAGAGAGATATCGAAAGGCGAACCAAACCGGTTCCAAAGCTCTCTACTTCGCCCAGTGTAGCAGCGAGAATGAGACATGGCTACCCTTGCTAGAGAAAGCGTTCGCTAAAGCTCATGGTGACTTTAGTGCCATAGATGGCGGCTTCACGGGGTATTTATGAATTTTCGGCTCCACGGATTGGTTTGCTGACAGTACGCAGTGAAGCCATCGAGGACCTAACAGGCGGCGTGACTACCGAACTCTTCACGACGGACATTTTAAACAAGGACAAGTTCTGGTCCGAGGAGATCATGAGAGTCAATGACGAGTTCTTGTTTAGCTGTGCTACGGGTACCTTCGACAGATGGCAAGGATCAGATTTAGCATCTACGTATGGCGCAAGGGAGAACATCGTACGCATGCATGCGTATTCCATCATGGAAGCTAGAGAGATCCAAGGGAATAGGCTGTTGAAAGTGCGAAATCCTTGGGGAGAGGGGGAATGGCGCGGTGCCTGGAGCGACGGATCTGAGCAGTGGACTCCGGAATGGATGGAGCTGTTGAATCACAGATTCGGTGACGACGGACAATTTTGGATCTCATACGAGGATGTGCTCAGAGAATACTCTAGCTTTGATAGGACTCGACTTTTTGGGCCAGATTGGCAGATCACGCAGCAGTGGACCACGATAGACGTTCCCTGGAGTGCAGACTACAACAAGACCAAGTTCAGCGTTACGCTCACGAAGCGAAGCCCAGTGGTTATCGTCTTGTCTCAATTGGATGACCGCTACTACAGAGGATTGCAGGGCCAGTACGAATTTCAATTGCATTTTAGACTGAATAGAGACGGCGAGCAGGACTACATTGTTCGCAGCCACGGGAATTACTCTATGAGCCGCTCGGTCAGTACGGACTTAGAGCTGGATCCCGGCACGTATTCTGTGCTCATGAAGATCACTGCTACGCGCTGGCAGGACGACAATACCCCTGAGGACATCATCAGAGCAAATGTAAAAGTGAGACAGAACAAATTGATTCAAACAGGACTTGCCTACGATCTTGCTCATGCTAAGGGGGAGATCAGAGAGACCGAGGTTGAAAAGCAGGGGCGCCAGGAGCGAGAACTGAAGAAAAAGGCTGCTGAGAAGAAGAAGCAGTACGCGACGAAACGCGAAGAAAAGCTCAAGGATTGGCAACGGGGAAAGAGAGAGAAGGCCAGAGAGAAGCGCCAAACCAAGAGACGAGAAGAGTATGAGCGCAAGAAGGCTGAGAAACGTAAAGCGGCTGACCCAGGGGACGCCGCCGCTGCTAAAGTTGATGATGCAGCTACTCCTATCGAACCCGCTAATGGTGCGAGCGTAGCTGCGGGAGTTGAAGGCGAGATCGAGAAGCAAGCCGCGGCCGGTGCAACAGAAAATAAGACCGGCGAGCCTACTCCGGACCCAGCTTCCTTGCCATCACCTCCAGCCGAACCTAAGTCTGATGAAGCCAAAGCTGAAGAGACCAAGCCTACGACCAATGGAGGTACTCTAGAGACTATATCCGAGGACGTGAAGCCCACCGACGGGACTTTAGCAGAGGGTACCTCCGTCGCTCCCAACAAGGAAGAAAAGGGCCCAGCCACGTCGACCGTTCGGTCAGCTACTCGAACTTCCCAGCAATTTGAAGCAGCCCTACGATCCATTCCTTCCGTTACTGTCAACGATGCCCCGGTACCTACCAGCGAAGTTCCTCCTCCATCCGTCGCTGCTCCATCCACTCTCGCGCCCCATGACGACTACCAGTACGACAGCGATGCTTCTTTCGATAGTTCCATCGACAGCGTCCTCGATTTCCCTACCCAAGCCGACGACGCTGATGCAGAAGACGAAGCTCCGCCGACTGATGGAGGAGAGGATAATGCAGAGTTCGAAAATGATCCTTGGAATGCGGTGTGCGTCGTTGGGTTGAGGGTGTTTTCTAAAGATGGGGTGTGCTCTATCGAGACTATAAGGCCAAGGCAGGAAGAGGAGATTTTGGATTTGGATGATGCGGGTAAGGGTTGCGAATAAGCGGAGGGCTTGGGCAAATTTACGAGGCAGAGTGATGATAGTGTACAGTACATCTCCCCTTGTCGGATATATTGCCCGCAGCTCAGAAACAATTCGCAGTTCAGTTCTACGGCGTTTTATAGTTCCCTGGAAGCCTTTGCTATTCTCGAGGTAACGAGCAGTGTTCTTGACGGAACGGTTTTCCAACCCTTGGGCCTGAATGAGGCCAAGAGACAATTCTTCAATCAGTGTACTTCTACCGAGAGCTCATCCCCCATTCCATTGACATGACTGAAATCTCGACGCCTCCGCAGGAACATGCTTCCGGGGCCTCTACAGGTCGAGTAGACAACTTTGGGAGGAACTCCCTGCTAAAATGCGCTACATACAGAAGGAGCACTTCGAAGAAAGAAGTGAAGCTTGAAGATCGCGACTATTTAGAACGTAAGGCTCTAAGATGGGGGGTATTATTCCCTGAACTAACATCTATTTTGACTCGCTGTGTTATAATGACATGCTTGGTCCAGGTCTTCATCCTGAAGTGTTCAGATGGCGGGCAATAGTACATGTTCTGATAAGTAGGGCTCATATCCAAACGGACATCAACCTCGTAACAGTGGTATCCAAATAAACGTCGAATAGCGTGTTCAAATGCACAAAAAACCAAAGAACTTCTCCAAAGTATTAGTATCCCAGGAACATCACCTCCTCGCTCTCCCTACAACCGTCACCACCCCCTCCCCAACTTGGACCTTCCACCCCTCATCATTCAACATCCTGACCACGGCTGGTCCCAACACGGCCTTACCTCCAGCACTGTGACGACCTAGCCCGGTGATGATTCTCAAGCTACCACCACTCATGACCTTCCCAGCCCTCGCCCACTCTCTCCCTTCGCTCTCCCACCACGCTTCAACCCTGTCCCTCGAAACCCTCACTGCGTCTTTGACGTTCAGACCATGCAGATCCACCTCTCCAGGTGCTGATTGGAAGGACACTTGCGCGTGCGCTCGGGCTGCCTCATCCTGGCGGAGAGCAGCAGCGGCGTCGCGACGGACGGAGCTGTAGTGCGATGCTGCACCGCCCATGAGATGGTCAGATTTGGCTTTGCGGGAGGCGCTTCGGGATTGTGCGTGGGCATTTGAGCGGATTGTAGTGAGGGTAGCGGCTCTGGAATCGGAGAGGGGAACGTAGGAACTTGGGGAAGGCGTAGATTGAGATGGGGAGGGAGGAGAGGGAGGGCGTATGATATAATGGGGTATTATTTTGGAGGTCGATGGCACGTTGGGCGAAGATGTGAGCGCAAGTGCCAGTTCTCGAGCGGAGGTAGTAGAGGGGTACGTCAGCTTAATGAGAGCCTGGGCTTGGGCGTATTGGAGGCGGTGAGGGAACTCCATGGCGAGCTCTTTGGCGTGTGCTTCGATTGTTGCAAGAGGTGTGTCCGGAAGAGAGGGATTTGAGGAGAATTCACGATCTTTCGATACACAGAGAGCAGCGATTGTGGAAGTGAGCGTGGCACCGCTGCTGTGATAGACAGAGCGTATGGACTCAGAGGAAATGTGGGTCCGCTCACCAATAAACTTGACACAATCATCTACTCGTAGCCATTGATTAGAGGATGAGGAATTGTGGCGGGTTGACTCTAATGCTGGAGTGGAGCTCGTTCGGCGGATTGGCTGCCTCTTTTCTCTCTTCTGCCTCTTTTCCTGCTCCTTTATGGCTTTACGCTCTCGATTGCTCAACGCAGGCCCCGTGAAAGCCTCGATGCCCTTCTCTTGAAGGCCTTCTTGTTCAAGACGCGCCTTAGTCAGCAGCTCATCTAGTGCCTTGTGATAACTGTTGCCATTTTTTCGGAGGGTGTAGCCGATGTCGAAATCCTTAGTCTCGCAGAATATCTCCTTGAGTTTTGTGGCCTTGTCCGTAAAGGACAAGCTTTCGAGCCAGTCGTCATATTGTCCTTTGTTTAGATCCATTCCATCTGCCTGCCTGTCCTCTGCTGTAATAACTCCAAAGCTGACCGACTCCAAAGCGTGAGATACGCTGGTAAGATCTGTGTCCTCTGTAGAGTCGGACAAGGCGTCACCATGCCACGACTGCGCTCGCTCAGACGACTCATATGAACTTGCATCATCGTGAAGGCCACTGGTTCCCGAGGGGTCAAATGCCGTATCGTCTGTGGTTAAGGTGACCTTTTTCACAGAATCCAGTCTTTCCCGCAATTGGTCGAGCGACACCGCCTTATCAAGATACTCTAAGAAGAAAGAGTAAAATAGCGAGGAATCTAGAGGCGGACAATACTCTTTCTGTAGACACGGATTAGCAACGAGCGTGTGGTAGAAAAAGACTGCTGCTCACCTCCAAACATGTTGCTATGTCATCCATGTCTGTAAATGTATATTTCGGAGATTCGTAGATTGCCTGAGTATCATGGTTGACAGATATGTGGAATGTGGGAAAGGCATATTTAGAAAGTCAACGAACGTCACCATACTGGTACCAATATTGTAATATATTATGCGCTAGTATCAATATCGTAACTTATTACATTATATGTTTTTCGCGGGGTCATTGATGTCGTAAGATAAATGCGCAAGTAGATGAGCACTCAAGAAGCTTTGAAAATATTATATAATGACGAAGCTAGAGCAAACGCTGTTTGCGCCGAATACAGGAGAATCTCTCAAAGGCAACATGCCTGCTGCAAAACTCTTGGGGAAGAGAACCCATCAGATGCCAGGTCCGGAACTGGAGAAACCCATCATGATTAACTCGTACTCATGCAATCTCTATGAAAGCTCATTGTCTCTGAACTCTTTTTCGAAGTACCGAAAAACTACTCCAGGGCGCAAGATGGCAGTCTACGTCTGTTTGCTAGAAGTGCGGAACGATTTGAGAAGCTAGTAGATATAAGTAAAAAGGAAATAGCAGCCTCCATGGCGTACGCATCATTTGGCTTGAGAGGTTTGGTGCACGATTGACTTATAATTATTTTACAGTCCTCTTTCTGCAGGGTACGTAGTATCCCGTGTCCTCCATGTCTGAGCGAAACGCTGATCAGTCCCAAGGTGGACCTGGCCTTCCTTGCAAAAGCCCACAATATTATCCATGGACCGATGTTCTCCTTGACAAGGGCTATCAGGTTTGCGTTGCTCTGATATCACCACAGACTTCTCTAAAACAAGTCAGATTCTGTTCTTAGATCAGCGTGGTATCCGAATGCCTTCAGATCTCAAGGTTTTCTGACGCGGAGCTGACTCGCTTTGTTTAAAGGTACTGGCTTGAGCAGCACGGTCACAGCAAGGACACTCGCAAATGAAGGCCAACCTGCAAAGCAAGCGGCATTGCTCAAGAATTTTAGAGCAGACAGCATTGGTAGGTCCATCTATCGCGGTTTAGCAGAGCACAAGGCATGACCAATGAAGAGTGCTTCAGTCATGGACTGCGAGGCAATCCGCAAGACTTTGAGAGCGGACTACCCGGCTGAAAAGAAGAAATGGACGATCATGGGCGTTAGCTTTGGTGGCTTCTGCTGCGGGACCTACCTTTCGAAATTGTGGGTATTTCAATATCCATGAAACTGCTGTGGCGATTATTGATTACAATATCCGCAGTCCTGAAGGAGTCCAAGAAGGTGATTTGACCTCTCTCAAAGAGCCGACTCATTCTGACCGACGGGTTAGTCTTCATTAGTGCTGGACTGCCCCCCTTGGTGAAGGACCTGGATATAATATACAAATACCAATTTCGTTAGTCTTGCTTCTTCCAGAGATTGGACACAAGCCAACGCGCAGCAGGCAGGCTTGCCGAAAGGAACAAAGTGTACTATGAGAAGTACTTCGAAGACGTTCAAAGAGTCAAAGATATCATCCGATACATCCAGAAGGAAAACATTGAACTGCCGAGCGGTGGGAACCTTTCTATTCTGCGGTTCCGCCAGCTTGGGATGTATTTTGCATTTCACGGTCTCTGCGGTCGTATCCCAAGGGATTACATAAATAGCTGACCTCCTACTAGGCACCATGGACACTGTACATGGTAAGCACTATATGGACAGCCAACATCCAGCTAATCAATTTTGAAGACATCATATGTCGCTTCACAAGCGACTTGAGCCGTATGTCTGCTTTTCAGAATCGCCGTTTTCCTATTTCCAGAGATGGACCCTCGAGCTATCTAATTACTCCGTCCGACTGCTACCTGCATGTGGGGATACTGACTTCGGAACCTGTATAGGACGCAGCTTCGAAGATCAAAAATTGCAAGACCTTTATGGCGAACAACTTATACCACGAGGCTCTTTTTTCTAAGAGTAATGAGGTGACGAAGCAACTATTTGCTCTGAGGGACGATACCGTTGATTAGCGAGAAGAATGAGGATGGAATCAGCCGTACTACCAAGTCTGAAGGTTCAATGTTGCGTATTGTGATTATGTAAATAGTCAGTTATCCCATTCTCGGCCGAAGTCAACCAGTCGCAGCTTTCTTGCATCATCGGGATGAAATTGCGCAATCTTCACTCGAACCAGAAACCGGACAGCTGCCGATTCTCGCGATATGTCGATGTAGGAATCTGAGTTCTCATCTCCAGCAGCGGCGTTCAGCAGGTCTTCGGTCAGGGATCGAAAACTTGCCAGAGCGGCCTCCTTCTCACTTCTTACACCATTTCCATCATTTTCATTTTCAAGCTCGGACCCCCAGATCTCGTCATTACGTATTTTTCGTTTTGCCTCCGTCCTCGCATTATCTGCGTCAAGCTTTTTTGCTTTTCCCTGCGGATTGAAGCCTGCCTTCAGCATCTCCTCATTTAACTCTACTAAATCGCCTATCACAGGACCACCAAGATCTTCAGCTGCAAGCATCACGGCCAATTGCTCATCGACAAACTTGTTGAAAGCTTTCACTAGATTTCTGAGCGCCATCATGTAGTGGCGTTTTTGCTGCTGCTGTTCTTGAATCATAATCTTGGCCAATTCCTCAGTACTCTTTCCCAATTGTTCCTCGTTCTCTAATCGAAGCTTCTCTATCCTCTTCTCGAGTGCTTGTGTGAGGGACTGAGCATCGCTCAAATCAGCTTCCTCTTGCCGAAGATGCGTTCGAGATTTGGAAACATTATCCTCGGTCTCTGTGATTGCATTTTTGCTCTGGTCCACTATGTTCAGGGTCTTGCGGAGAGCGAGGAGTGCGGGCAACGGCGAGTCTGGGGAGGGGAGGAGAGGCCCAGAAGGAGTGATGGATCTATATGCGGCTGTAACAGTTCGAAGCTGCTGCAGACGCTGACGGGAATCTTGAGATGGCTCATCAACGGAAATTACACCGGCTGATGCACGCAGCTAAGCACATAGTGAGCAACGTAAGCTAACCATCGGTCGCGTAATTGATGACCTCACCTTCTCCAGAGCGGCTTCATGCTGCTTGACCTGATTTTGGAGAGACTGTAGGGTCTTGCTAAGACGGGCTGCGTAGTCTTCATCTACACCTGGGTTTTGAGGGCCATAATCTGTGTCCTTTGACTTTGCGACATAGCCTTGAAGCTTTCCTAAAGCTTGCGATTGGGTAGCCATTTGTGTCTAATAATTCCAGAAGACTGTTTACACAATGTGCACTGAAGGAGTTGTCTCACGCTTGCATGCCAAGACATTTAGGGCTAGAGCTAAGACTAGTGCACACCGCCGGTCCGAGCTAGCCTCATCTCCAAAAATTGACCACTGTTTCCCTCGTTTTCTCATGTCTCCGACAACAACAATTTCACTTACTCCGGGAAGTGGTTGTTTGCACTCCCATCGATCACTCAATATCGGCTCCAACTTCATATTCGACGCTCGCAGCCTTACTGATACTTGAGGTCCAACTGAAGGTTTGGTCCACTGGACATCCACGCAGGTCTCCCTTGGCATTCGTCCAGCGTTTCACCCCCTCCAGCAAATCATCAAGCTATTCCTCCTCACGAACACCTTACACACACCTCTCCGCCTTCCATAATCACCATACCACAGTCTGTCCTTCATCCTGCATTTGCAGCTGAAGTCTCCCGTCACCGCTCATCCTCTACCTTAACCCAATACACCACCTACCCCGACTCTCTCACATCACGATCTTCTCCCTCGCTTCACAAATTCCACAATACACCTCGCTCCGTCCAGCCACCGTCTGTATCAGCACCAGCAAGTTTTCATTGGGAATCCCTGGTGTACATAGACGATCAAATCAAGATATCAAATCAACCAAGAGCTCACTGATTCCCCTGATTCGATCGACTGTTTAATTCCATTAACATCTAGCAATCATGTCGGCATCACCATCAACACTCGCAGCGACTCCTCAAGCCAACCAAAAGCGCCCTCTTGACGAAGAGTCTTCACCGTCCGGGCCCACAGATCAGCCTGATGCAAAACGTCCTGCTCTTGACAAGGCAGTCAAGGAGGACGAGGGAACGGACGAAGACGCAAAGACCAGCACGACCTTAGCCAATGACGATGCTCCACTTGCTTCTACCGAGGGAGTTAAAGCTGAGCCTGGCGCTGCCCCTGTCGCGAATGGACACACAGATACTCAAGGCGATACGGTAGTGCCGGATGCACCTAATGGAGCAGGTCCTTCTGCAGCCTCTGTGCTGGAAACTCAGCCAATACAATCGACAGGTGGCCAATATGATCGGGCTACTTCACAAGGGCCTATGCAACATCAGGGGCATCAGGATGAGACTGGCTGGATTCACATCCGTGCCGTGATCTCAAGCGCCGAAGCTGCCACAGTCATTGGCAAAGGAGGAGAGAACGTTTCCCAAATCCGTCGTTTTTCTGGTGCCAAGTGTACTGTGAGCGATTATTCTCGAGGCGCGGTAGAAAGGGTCCTGACTGTTAGCGGTTTGGTGGACGCAACAGCAAAAGTACGATGGCACCTTTCCTTTCTGTTTATATCTCTTCAGTGCTGACGAACATAGGCTTTCGGGCTTATCATACGGACTTTGAATAACGAGCCCCTTGAGGCTCCTTCTACCTCCCAGTCCAAGACGTATCCCCTACGTCTGCTCGTTCCTCACATCCTGATCGGCTCTATCATCGGGAAATCTGGCGTACGGATTCGTGAGATTCAAGAAGCATCTGGCGCCCGCCTCAACGCGTCCGACTCGTGCTTGCCTCTTTCCACAGAACGATCTCTTGTCGTTCTCGGTGTCGCAGACGCTGTGCACATTGCTACTTACTACGTTGGACAGACCCTAGTTGAACAGTTGACCGAGCGCTTCGGTGGCCCCGCAGCTTCGGCGTATGCTACACGAAGTGGGGGACCTGCTGGTGTTGTTCCCGGCGGTATGCAAGTCGTTCCTTACGTGCCTCAGCCTGCTGGAGGCCAGTATGGTCATCCTGACAACTATCGACGGCACAACAATCAGCCCCAGCGTACGCCTGCAAACCCCTATGGCGTGCCATATCTTCATGGTCAGCCTCCCCAGCAACAGCCTCAAGCGCCCGTACACTATGGCGGTTCTCCTCAGCAAGGTTACGCGGGAGCTGGACCACATCAACCTCCCCAGCACGGAGCCCATCAACCAACCCATAGTCATGCCGGACCCCCAGCGCAACCCGTTCAAGGTATGGTGCCAGGTCAGCCATTGACTCAGCAAATCTTCATTCCTAACGACATGGTCGGCGCTATAATTGGGAAAGGTGGCGCGAAGATCAACGAGATCAGACAGCTCAGTGGCAGCGTGATCAAAATAAATGAACCGCAGGATAACAGTAATGAGCGGTTAGTCACTATCACCGGGACTTCTGAGTGCAATCAGATGGCGCTATATATGCTCTACTCGAGACTCGGTAGGTCGTCCCCACAAAGGCAGCCTGAGTTCAAACTGACTATTACAATAGAGAGTGAAAAGCATCGGATCTAGAGGGCCAGGGGATGCTACTTTTACGAGATTGATTGAGGCCGGTTGTTGTGGTGGGCGACCCTTGGAATGTTGTAGCCGACAGCTACCTGGCGTTTTCTAAAATGGCTTGCGCACAGGGTCAATGCCTCCACAAAATGTTTATTCGTTCGTTGCAGTATCATGGTCCGTATGTGTCCTCATTAACAGTCGAGATACGCCTCATCGCACTGCGCACAATTACTGGCGCCGCTTTTGGTGGGGCTGTCATGTTTGCAGCTTTGTGAAAGATTCCGGAAGCGGTGATGCTCTTTAACGCTGCACTTCTCAATTCAAATTCTCGAAGACTTGAATCTTCACCCACGTTTGCGGTCATTTCTTTGCAGTCTTTTCCTGCGAATAATCATCCGTCTCCCTGTTCCCAGCATATGTTTCGTAAGAGGTTTTGTCATCGACAGCATGACTGATAGACTACAAATCTCAGGCTATGTCTTGCGTTCTACCTCCAGAGTTCCTATCTCATCGCTCCTTCCAACATGATTTCCTTATCGAGCAACATTCGTTTTGAACGACTATCTACCAAAATAGCACCTATCATGCCTGGTGTCACCACGCTCGATGAAATTCCTGCAAAGAAGAAACACATTACTAAGACGAAAGAAATCGCCATCACCGTACCCAGACCCATCGTACTTCCCACTCCGGCCACCCCAACGAGGTATGGCTCCCGGGCACCCACCTCAACGGCACACTAAATCACTACAGACATCTCTTCAAGACACCCGTTACCCTCGCGATCGGCTGTACCAATCACCCTTTCCATCTCCACCTCGAGGCACTCTGCTCAATCTCCCCTTTCTTCTCTGCTGCTTTCAACCCCGCCTACTCTTTCCGCGAATCTGTTACCTCCACCCTCTCTCTACCCGAGTGTAACCCTACAGATTTTGAATACTTCGCTCAATGGCTTTACACACGAACCCTGACCCACGAGAGCCTAGACGGGCCACACCCGGCTTACTTCAAGCTGGTTAAGCTTTGGAAGCTGGCGAGCTTTCTTGGTATTACGGCACTGAAGAATAGCATTGTGGACGAGATCGGGTGGAGGGCGGACGAGACTAACAGCGTCCCGACGCCCGACGATACGAGATCTGTGTGGGGAGGTGAGGAAGAGATGGCTGGGCTGAAGGACTTGGTGGTTGATTTGTTTGTTTGGTAAGATGAAACCTTCAGCTGTTGGCAGTGCAAGCGCTCATGATTGATGAAGGAAGAAGACGGACGCGCTAGTCCAAGGACATCCGGATAGCTGGGATGAGAGGTTCTTGAGGGAATTGGTGGGGAGGTTGAAGAGGAAGGGGAAGGAAGCGGCGCCTTGGAGGGACAATGAAGAGAGGTGTAGGAGGTATCATGAGCATGATCGTTGGGCGCCTATGTGCGAGGGGGTCGAGGTACTGAAGGAGGAGTAAGGAGCTCAATCAATGTTTTGCGTGATACCACTACCCGAATTTTAACCTGTCATCGCTCTGAAAGACAACGGGCGATGATTGAAACAATTACTACCTATATAACATTGTAGGCTTGGGCTGTTGCTGCCTCTGATATCCCTTTAATCCTCACATGCCTCCATACCACACTTTTCTCAATTCTATTTCTCCACAAACTTCGTATGATGCACGTCCATTCCCAATGAGTCTTCCCTAAGCAAATGTATATTATCCTTGAATACCTGCGTCTCTCTAAAAGACATATGCGCCTCCACGCTTTCCCATCCCAGTACCCCCACGTACGCCTTTCCCTTCTTCCCCTCGTACTCCACGTCCTCCATCACCCACCCTCCCGATGCGGCCTTGAACCCCTCCGAGTTATCCGCAATCGCTTTGATGAGCTGGTTGAACTTTGAGTCGAAACCGTCGTCCTCTTTTTCAAAATAGCAGGTCAGGACCTCGGTGACGGGGGCGGCGGTGCCGAGGGCGGCGGTGGGAGGGTGAGGGGAGAAGCTCGCGTGGAGCATGGTGAGGGAGCCATCGATGATGGTCATGAGATGCTTGGAGAAGGGGCCGTAGATTGGAGAAGCGATGAATTTCTTGTGGTCGTCGAAGGAGCCCCAGTCTGTTGGGGATGAGGGTGTCAGTTTGCGCAGTCGCGGTGGAGGAGTTGGGGATTTTCTTCACCCACCGACGAAGAGTTGAAGCACGCTTTGGTTCTCGACCTCTCGGCCCCAGTAGCATCGTTGAAAGCCGTCCTGTTGCGAGACGGTGTCTAGTGTTGACTGCCATACCTTTCCGGCTGGAGAGTTGGGATCTTCGATTGTTGCTCCGCTTGCAAGGGGGAGGGTGGCGATTTCTGTTGCTGGTGCCATTGTGGGTTAGTTACACCTATTTATGATTGGGCACATTGTTACAGTTAAGGATGTGTAGATGGTGGTCGATTGAAGTTGTGAATGCCTTTGCTTCGTCATCATGACGCTGGAGTCCCGGACATCCAGCGCCCCGCCGACGCTACTCTACAACCTACTCTACCCCCCCCAAAAGGTCGGCGATTCTGCGCTAACATTTTAGCCCAAGGTAGATCTATCATCTCTCACGCCATGCACCAATGGATGATTGAGGCAACTGGCAAAGGATTCGCTCCAGCCTTGCCAAGTATAGTAAGTTATGGGTATGTATCTTACGAGGCAGCATACACAATTTACCAAGGGCAAGATGAGCCGTTGCCCGTTGGACTTCAAAGCTCATCGGGGCCGCTAGAGTAAGGGATCCCGCGTCAATAACAGTATAATGAACGGATTCAACAGTAGCGAATAATGTAATTCGACAGAATAAGAGGACCTTCATACGCCACGTTCAATACAACTGAGGGCAATGATTGGTGGGGACGCTTCAGCAGCGGTCTACTAGTGACTACTGCTCCATACTGGTTCTTGTCGGACTAGCTACTCATGAGTTGCAGCCACTGCAAATCTTCCCCTGCATAATCGGAACAAAAAGAATGGTATAGATCCGCGGTAGGTGCACAGGCAAGATTGTGGAGTATGGATCCTTCCGGACGTCAGCCCCCGGAGGCCTAACATTCTCACCCCACTAGCGTTCTGTCTAAGCAAGCAAAAAGCCAACGGGCATCTTACGTATGGCTATTGAGACAATAGAACGAGCTTATCCGTTTTCCGTGCCAGCGTCTGGTCCGAGTGGGGAGGACAAATATCTGTCGACAATCTCGTCATCTTACTTTGGTACAGTGCATGCCGTCGATCACCGCCCAATTAAGAGCCGTAATATGAGCAAGTTGCTTGAGCGTGACCAAGCCATATCCAGATAGAATCATTTCCGAGATGCTTCATTTCAGGTCCTGCGAGCTATTCTTCGCTACTATCAAACCAAAGTCTTCTTCTTTGGGCCTCCTTCATTGGTCGGGAAGCACCAATCTCCCATCGCTCCCTCTCCAATAGCCCGATCGTATGCACAAAAGTCTGCAGTGGATGAATCGACGCCTTGAATCGTGCCGTAGTCCTTCGGCTGACAAGAGGGAGCCGCAGTCGACCATTGTCAAAGCTCTTAGATTGGTTGGAAACGAATCAGTTGGTCTTCGCTAGTAGCGGGGAAGCACTTTCGGGTCGCTTTTGGGTAAGTAAACTCTTCGAATTTCTCACGTGATTTGATGCATGGTACCCACTGGTTGCCAAGAAGCTTGAGCTTTTCTCACACTCTCGCATGCAGACGAGTACGAGGCTTCGAGACGGGTGAGTCTTCTCTGTTTAGAAGGTGAATAACATTCGTATCTCCTTCATACCCTCAATTATCTAGAGTTTCGTGATGCAAGCAGGCGTTGCAGCGTATGATTAGCGTATGATTAGCGTATGTTAGCGTATACATGTATGCATTCTTGGCCAATTTATCCGTCTGGCAACCTGGAAAAATCGTTTATATGCATGACGGGTACTGACGGCACGATGGCGCATCCGAAGGTATGCGTGCCCAATCGCAGTCTAAGCGATTTAGGAAATCTCATGTATCCATTGCTGAGACTGGCCTGACCAGGTTCACGGTACTCTATGCCATCCCCCGTCAATACATAAACAAGCCCTCAAGTAATCACCCACCTGCAACATGGGTTTCCCATTTAAGTTTCAACTCTCCTCACGCTCGTGTCTTCATTTCAAATCTGAGTCTACAGCCATGCTACTTACCAAGGAATCTCCATCTGGCTCCGAATCGAACTGCGCGGTCATGGGCAAATGGACCCGAAGGCGAACGATCAAATGTTGCGAGAATTGTCGATCAAGCAAGAGCAAGTGCAGCAAGTACACAAATCCTTGCCTAAGGTGCATCGAGAACAAATTGGAATGTGTCTATCTCCCTCAGGATGATGAGGGATGGGAGGTGATAGAGAGAGGTAAAGAAGAACATCAAAAGATCCAACAGAAAGTTGCGAAAAGAGCAAGGAGGGAGGAGCATTCGGAGGATGAAACTGTAGATGGAAGCGACATTGAGCCAAGTCCCCTTATTGCTACAGATGCTGCCTATGAAGACGATGATGATTTTGAGGACAACGGAGTCCGAGTAGGCAGGTTCAATCTTACCAAAAGGATAGGTTCAGATTATCGCCCGAAAATGATGGAGGAGGCAAGTAATCTATGACACTGGTCGAGGACTGCATACAGCCTTACTGATTCATCACAGATGACGCAAATGCTGGATATGAATGATCGTTACAGAACGGACCACGATAGACAGGTATTTAGCAGCCTACCGATCCCACCTTGGCTTGATGCTGCAGATGGGCCCAAAGTCCTCGACCCTGACCCTGACTTTATCGCACCTTCACTCTTCTCGCATAGCTTGAGAGTCAGTCAGCGTATTCAAAAGATACTTCGCTCCCAAGAACTCGCTGACAGGATTATGGAACAATACTGTACGTACATTTCAAAGCTATTCTTCCCAACTTCGTACCAAAGCTCGAGTCCCAAGACATAATCCGAGCACGAAATTGTCCTTCTACCCCTGAGACCTGTTTCATGACTCAGGTTCCTTGCCTCGAAGGAGCAATGCTGACTCTGAAATGTGTGTAGGGGAATGTGTTCATCCCGTCGTCTGTATTGTTCATCGGCCATCGTTCCAGGAAAGATATGACGTCTTCTGGTATAATGCCTCTAGAGGATTGAAGGGCACACCCGAGTCAACGCAAGCCCTCGTATACGCTGCTCTCTTTGCCGGCGTTGTGAGCATGGATGCCGAAACTGCCCGAAAGGAGCTGGGAGGCGGGAGGGAACAATGGGTGAAGACCCTCGAAAAGGCCACGGCTATCTCCTTGAGTCGTGCCCACGTTATTCGCACAGAGAAGCCTGAGACAATGCAAGCTTTCGTTATGTATTTGGTGAGAAAGGCGCCTATTTGCAAGAGACCTGCGGCGAATCCCAGTGGACGCGTATGAAAGTTTCGCCATGCGATGGCGCTAATCATCGAGACAGATCCCGATGTGTCGAAACATAATTTCCCGCACGCTCGCAACACTCGTAGCATCGGCTATAGATCTTGCACGAGGCATGGGACTCAACCGAGACGGTACTTCTTACGGGTACGATGCGGTAGTGACCCAGGTCCATCGTATGATCTGGCACCAGCTTTGCTTCCTGGACATCCGTGTGTGTGAGGCACAAAGTCCAAGGGCGAGAATTCGGAAAGATGATTTTGACACACAATTTCCCCTCAATGTTGACGATGCTGACCTCGAGAAATCTGATATCCACAAAGAAAGGAGTGAAAAATGGACTAGCATGACCCTGTCTAACGCTCGCATGGAGTGCAACGAGAAAATCAGGGAGATTTATGCCGCTCGACAACGAACTCGACAGGGAGACGACTCGGAATCGGCTTACATCAAGAAGATGTTGGAGATGATCTCCGACTTTCGAAATTACATGGAAAAAAAGTACTACCCCATGATTGACGATGGGGTCGCAATACAGCATTATACCCGCCTTGTTATAGATTTACACTGCAGACGGATGCATGCGATGGTCTTACATGAATATCACATGAGCACACCGCGGAAAAGATTGCCTGGTAAATGCCTTACCCCCCTATGCCACCAAGCCCGTTACTGACTGTTGCATCATCAGAGCAATGGAACCGAACTGTGATCAAGTCCGGGCTCGAGACAATGGAGATTGTCAAAGAAATCGAGACTTCAGAATTTTTACGCCGCTGGAGGTGGTACGCCTCCGCGTTGCAACAGCACATGTATGCTACGCTCATGCTGATAGAGGTTTTTGCGTTTCCTGGGGCGGACTATGCAACGCGCGCGTGGGAATCGATGGACTGGATTTTCCAAGTGCCTCCTTGCGTTCCGCAAAACCACAAGGCTCGTTGGGTTATGGAAGGAGCCGTTGGCGTCTTGAAAGAGTACCTCAAGGCACGAAAGCTGCGCTGTCCAACTACTATGGATGAGCGATTGGGGATAGCACCGAACAGTCCTCTGAGGCCAAAATCGCCAAAGCTGAGAAAAATCGCTGCGAGACCGACGAAGAAGGCCATCAGGGCTCAGTCCAGGGGCAAACGCACATCTCGTTCCGGCGATCCCGGGACGCCTGCTAACACAGTTCTACTAGATTGTGCTTTGTCTCAATCGCCGGTGACGAGCGACGTGGGAGCCAGCCAGCAAGACATGGAGACGACTTCCGGTCCTCCAGCAAATTTTACGGGTGGGCTAACGCACAAGAACACAGATCAAGTATATACTAGTCGGGTGTGTCGCTTAATCTTCATATATCTTTGCTTGATAGAGGAATACTGACTGTCCAATCAGCAGCCCACTGCTGGTGGGTATTTACTCGCTTCTGCACCCCATCCTGCAAGACTGCAACGAGTTTCCAGCAAAGAAAATTCCTATATGTCTACCTCTCCTGACATTTCACCGGACGAATCCATCGACGCTACGTCCTCCTGGCAAAGCGTTGTTGATTCTGAACCGGCGGTCGATCACTTTGGATGTTCCACTGGGGACAACGTCACGAGGCCTTCCAATTGCTTCGGCAGCCGAACTTTTGGAGACGGCCAAGGATATATGGGTGAAATTTCACGTGCCAGACCATACGACTATGCGCAAGATCAGAGGATGTATTATTCTCATGACAGCTGGAACAGAGACACCGTGCCCCTGCAGGACCCTCCCTACATCCCCACGCGCAACGACGACATCTGGCACGACAAAAGCTCCCACGGCCACCCACGCAGCGACCCGCACAACAACTCACAGATCATCGACGAAGGCTCCTTCGTACACTTTTCAGACCATCCGTCGTCCTCCATCCCGTCGAGGGACCCGGCGGGCTTTACGCCCATAAACCAGGACCATTGCGTTCCAAGTCCCCTGGAACAGTATTACCGATCACCCTACGCGGAACATGTCCAATTCGTCGTCCATACCAAAAGTCCACCACAGCCACAGGCGTTCAGGAATATTGGACCGAGCGACGTCGAGTGACGAACATGGTCCGTGTGCGGGTACGTACGGTCAGCCAAGGGGTAGATGTGGGGCCACCCAGGGTGGCCATGACGCTGTACGTGAAGGGGTAAAACGCGGGCGGAGAGGTCTGGGTCTATGTCCTTGTGAAGGTCTGCATGGGGGTCCCTGGCTACGGTAAGTTAGCAAAGCATTGCGGTGAAGGAGGTTAGCGTTGAGGTTGATCGTCTCGACCAGAAGTTTATGGTATCTTGCAACATTGATTTCCTCTTCGATTTTCTTTCTCTGATCCGTGGGCATAATGACCCGCTCGAGCACCATGCCAAAGACCTGCCGAAGCCATGTGTATTTCAATCCCGTGCTCGTGATGTGGACTTGTAAGAATGAGCTCAGTAGGATAGAACATGGACGTGGATAGGCATCAAGCGGTACTTCACTCTGATGGTATTCGCTGTCTACTTGCTGCAAACGCCTGCGCTAATGCTGGTGATGCTATTGTTATGACACATGAACATCCCTCAAGAGTATCCAAGCTCGTTTTCCACGCGTGCTCCTCTAATCTAGAGCCCTAATCCTGGGCCCGGTCTTCGAAAACGCCTCTTTCATAATCATATTCACTTCCTGCCGTCTCTGCGCTCTCTCCCTGTATCTCTGCACCTCTTCCGGCGTGACTTCCTGGACTGCCTTCCTCGGTGTTCCGCATCCGTTTGTTGATCTGCTTGGCGTGTGTGACTGTCCATTGTGGAGGCTATTTCCTCCTGATCTGGGAAACACTTTTCGCATTGGCAATGTCGAAGGAAGCGGCACTGAAGGAGATCCTTCCCTGCTGCTCTGGCTCAGAGCTGCAGATGAGAAGCGCAGACGTCGCATTTGGGTTTCCAAAACGTCGATATCCCCGCTCTTTTTCTCCACCATGCTTGTCATCTTCTTGATCGTATTGGTGACGGTCTCCACTGTGGGCTTCTTTAGAGGTTGCCCGTTGGCGTTGCTAGTTTCACAGGATGCTAGCTTGGCTCTCAGCATGGTGATATTCTCCTCAGTCTCAGCCAGCAGCTTCTGGAACTTCATGAACTGCTTTCGCAGTTCATGCTGCTGGGTGGCTTGTTCGAGACGTAGTGGTGCAGTCCTTGCAGACTCGGTGACCTCGGGGTCAAGTTTCTTCTCGACAGCTTTGGCAAAGTCGCCACCTTTGGCTCGAATTGAGGCAGCACCTTTGCGCAGGTCGCGACACTCATTGAGCTTCTTTTGCAAATCTTGTATTTGGCCAGCTTCGAGCTTTTGTCTGAGCTCATCCTCGACTGTACTCAAGTCGCCAATCTCGATGAGACACCAGTCGCCATCTTCAAGATCTTCTCTGGAGCGACCGGATTGCTTGTGCAGTTTTGTGTGTCCTTTCACAAATGCCGTGAGTGATCGTGCATTCAATCCCAGAGTGTCGATCATGGAGTTGATGTCCCGATATACTTTCTCGATTTGTCCAGGTATCCCAGGTTTGTCCACAGCGCCAATGTAATCTTGATGAGCGAGGAATGGGTCTAGTGTCTTCGTACCCTCCACTTCCGTTTCTAGCTCTTCACGCACTCTCTCATCTTCCCTGTCGCTAAGATCTTGCTCCTCTTCAGCAGCTTGCTTAGCGTGTTGAGCGGCTATCCGTTCTCGTTCTTGCTTCCGTATTTCTTCTGCTGAGGGCTGGGTTTTTGAAGGAACTGCGAGTTGGCTCAATTTGTTTTTTCGGTTCGCGAGTGCGTTGAAAGGACCAGGGGCGCTGACCGATCTCGAGTTGTCCGGTCGTAGTGAGTCTACAGTGAGAATTGAACGCACTGGACTTGGTGATCTTGGACTCTCTTGGGTCTTCGAGGGAGGGGAGAAGTGTAGTGCTGAGGTAGTATTGATCTCTCCGAAAAGAGATCTGCCAGCTTGCCCATCCTGCGGTCGCGAGACTCTTGAAAACAATCCTCCCACGGGACTTTTGTCTAAAGGTCCCCCGAATGAGCTTCCAGGAGTAATTTTCGGGGTCTGAGTAGGATCTGTGCTGGGACTGATCTCTTGGGCAACGTCGACGCCGCTGCCCTCATCATCCAGACCCTCTTCTTCATCTTCGTCTCCTTCCGCATCTGCATCTGCATCCTCTTCGTCGTCTTCGCCGTCATCATCCGGCAATGCAGCCTGTCCCACAGGAGGAGGCTCAACTTCTTTCAGTTTAGTCTTCGATGGTAGAAAGTCAGGTGGGAGAGTAGCTTCCTCGGATGATTTAGAGGAATTAGGAGAGTCGCCGGGCGCAAAGCTTGTCTTACTTGTTGACTCTGGCGGTACGGGCTCCTCGGAAGTCTTGGTTCTTATTGGAGAAGGAGTTTTTGGAGTACCGTAGCCTAAGGGAGGAGCAGCCTCTTCCTCGTTGAGTGGAGAAATGTTATCGTCGTCCGAGTGTGGCTCTTCCTTGATCTTTGGTGATATTTCCACAGAAGGTCGAATCGGCTGTTCAGGCTTTTTGGGCGTGTCCTTTGGCGTTGTAGTAATAGGGGTTGGCTTCCCAAAGATGAAGCTAGAAGGCTGACTATTTTGTACAGCAGCGGGGGTGGTTTTAAATTGAGATTGAGTCCCAAAGAGCCCGCCTGTTGAAGGTGGTACACTCGGAGACTGGAAATTTCCCGGGGCTGCCTTAGCGGTTGGGGTTTCCGTTGCTGCTTGGACAGGAGCAGATTGAGTGCTCTGGGTTGGAGCACTGGCATCTTCTTCATCCATGTCTGCATCCTTCGTTGGAGTAGTAGCCTCTTTATGTGCTTCTCCTAGTGCACTACGAAAACCGTCGCCGAACATCGACTTGACTTCGTTGCCTTCGGGCTTCGGAGCCTCATTTACAGAAGGACCGTCTCCTTTGAAAGTCGAGCCCAGTGTGAAAGTACCGCTACCACGGCCGAAAATGCTCTCAGGTGCTTCGGCGTCCTTCTTGGGCGTTGCTCCAAAGCCTGTGTCTGTGTCCATGCCCGAGCCAAAAGACGCGCCTTGCGCAGATTTGCTGACGGGACTATCTACGGCACTAGTGGGTACTGCGGTCATGAACCCACTCGTATTTGCAGCAAAAGATGCAAAGCCTCCAGATGTCGGGGTAGAAGCGGTTACTGAAGCGTTAGATCCAAACGCATTACCAGTGGAGGGAGCACCAAACGGAGGTTTGTGGGCACCACCGAAGCCAGAATGCCCGAAAACGCTACCCGAAGCCGCTGCTGTTCCAGAGGACGGTGTGCCCCAGACGGAACCACGGTTGCCGAAACCGCCAGCAGTTCCAAAGGCCGCACCACCCGTAGGGCGCGTAGGTACTGCATGTAATGCAGTACTACCAGTGCCGCCTATCCCGCTACCCATTGGTGTGGAGGACCCAAAAGAAGACTGTCCAAATGCCGAGCCTCCGGTTTGAGGGGTGCTAGGGGTGATTGTTGGCGCTCCGAACGGTGACTGAGATTTGCCCATCGTACCGAAACTGGAACTTGGAGAACTCGTCGAGCCAAACGCAGAGGTTGCTGGCTTGCTGAACGCGCTGCCAAAGCCGCCCGCTGGGGTCGATGACTTCCCAAAGTTACTTTGGCCAAAAGCAGGCACTGCTTGGGTACCAGCGCTGGCAAATGGCGAGGTCTGCCTTTCGGTCTGTGGCTGTTGCTGTGTTTGAGGCCCGCCAGCGGCGACGAGACCTGGGTAGGTGGTCCCTTGTCTAATCGATTCGGCATATACTATCCACCATGAAGATAATACGCCGTCGTTGTTCAGTATCATTAACGCTGGTAGTGGGCCCTGTGAAGCATCGAATTCCTCCTTGGGCAGCGGCCGCAATACTTTGTCTTTGCTAGAGAGATCGAAGCAGACACCTATGGGGGAAGTATCTGTCTGATCTTTTGACATTGGCATTTGGGCACGTCTCGAATCGTCGGCCATAGCAGTTGTTGTGAAGACACTGGTGATTTTCTCCGCGGGAGCATCGTTCGTCAGAGGAGTCTTCGATCTGGTGACTAGGCCGATGTCTACAGACGCCGTGGATGCCACAACTATGACATCCTGTAGATTTGGCGGGTAATCCCTTAGACGGTGCATGAATTGGAAAGCGGGAGACCGGTCGAGCCCAAATGGAGGACAAGGGTCAGGAAGCTTTTGAAATACCATGGATGTCTGGGGTTTGGTCTGTCGAGTAGCCAGGTGATAGGTCGTTTCAGGTATCATTCCACCATCTGAAGATGAAGGCGTATGAGCGACGAGAAAAACATCGTTTTCAAGCCAAGATATTGAGGAGACTAAGAAAAGTCAGAATCTGATTCATGCACGACTACACTTGGATTCCTACCATGCTGATCACCATTTAAACCAGGTGGTTGAGGGAATTCTGCTTTGCCTTCCCCTTCCGGTGTCATCTGATAACACGCCCCATTCCCAAGACCTGCAATCAGCTGCTTTCCACGAGCACTCCACGAAACACAGCTAACTCCGTCTTTCAGGACCTGACCTTGAGGCCCACTGAAGAACTCGCGGGTTTTCAGGTTTGCCATCAACAACTGCCCGTTTGTAGAAACTGCAGCGAATAGTTCCGCTTTTTCTGGTGTTGGATTCGGTAGTAGAGAACGAAGAGGAGTACCATTAGTGGTGAGTTGGAACGCTGACTCGGTAACGCCCTGCATAAGGGATTGAACGTCGTAGACCGCCAGACCTCCACCGCTTTCTGCCGATAGCACGAGGAAGCTTTCATCGGCGGAGAAGGCGACCTGGGACACCCTCATGCCGACATTGAGGGTCAACTGAGGAGTAAAGGGTTTCGTGTTGCCTTGTGCTGCGCTTCCTGCAGAGAACGCTTGCCGCACCGATTCAGTGCCGGCTACGATTACTGATTCGGGTCCAGCGGCTGCAAGAAGACCTTTCTTTGACGCTATGGACAGCAATGAGGCGGTAGGAGGAGGGAGGGACTCGATGGGCCATGGGGACGGTAGTAACTGTAATTTTGATTCTCCTGCAATCGCTTGAAAACCAAGTGCCTTCTCAAGCAGTGAGCATCAACCAAAGATTGTAGGAGCCACAGACGACTGACCTCAGTCGATATCTCCTCCAGTTCCGGACCCTGTTGTATCGGGGAACTACTCGAGGTTCCAGCAGTGCCCCCAAAAGGGGAGGGGTTTGCTCGAAACGCCATTCTTGCTCTTTCAAAATTCAGAGAGACCTTTCGCACTTCTCGGCTTAAGGAATGTCTGTTGATTTTGGCATTAGGCGGTGTTCGAGGCGCTGTAAAGGAGTGTCGTCGGGCTAACACAGGAGTCCCGGTGAAGATTTTGATGGTACGGTCCAGGATCAAAACCTGGTGTTATTTAGCAGAGAGCATTATAACCATGAAGCTAGTATCCTGGCTGGTACGCTTCATCGAGTCAGAAAGTCGCTGGGAGCTCGTATGGTGAAAATGCAGTGTCGCGTTTGAAGCTCTTGGCGAGTCTTGGCGGCCTGAGCTAGCGCGTTGGTGTCTCCGTCCGAGGGGGCTCAGGCAGCTCCATCCTCGTCAATTTCACCATCAGCTTCAATACTACCACTATTCAACCAAAAGAATCACCAGAGGCGAAGTGAATGACTGTTCTTAGTAGACTCTGAGAACAGCAGCTTTCACCCCGAAGTATCTGCTTACTGTTGAAAGCTGGTGTGTACAATCATAAGTCAATACCAATTCCCTCCGCCGCCATGCCTGGCTTCGACTTCTCCAACCACAACCGCAATGCAGCGCTACACGCACAAGGAGTACCATTACCGAAAGCTACCAGCACCGGTACAACGATCGTTGGAGCTATATTCGATGGAGGAGTTGTTATAGCAGCAGATACAAGAGCTACATCTGGACCAATAGTAGCAGACAAGGTGCATCCATCTCCTTGATCGCGCTATTTTTGCGCTGACATGGCTGTCATCTTAGAACTGCGAGAAACTGCATTACATCGCTCCCCAAATATGGTGTGCCGGCGCTGGAACAGCTGCAGACACAGAATTCACTACTGCCATCATCTCATCCAACCTCGAACTCCACGCTCTATCAACAGGCCGCAAGCCCCGCGTCGTCACATGCATGACTATGCTAAAGCAGCACCTTTTCCGATACCAAGGCCACATCGGTGCATACCTAGTCGTTGCTGGTGTTGACCCCACTGGGGTTGGCCTCTTCACCGTACACGCTCACGGAAGCACCGACAAGCTGCCTTATGTCACTATGGGATCTGGGTCTTTGGCAGCGATGGCGGTGTTTGAGACACAATGGAGGCAGAAGTTGACTAGGGAAGAGGCTATAAAATTGACATCGGACGCTATTCAAGCTGGTATTTTCAACGATCTGGGGTCCGGGTCGAACGTCGATGTCTGCGTGATCACGGCGGAGAAGACGACACTGATGAGGAACTACATCACTCCTAACCAACGTGAATTGAAGCAGCGGGATTACAAGTTCAAGCGTGGTACCACGGCTGTGCTGAACGAGAAGATCATTACGAGAGAGGAGATCAGCAAATACGTGACAGTACATGAGCTATCATCAGATGATGATGTAGTTGTTGTGGAGAAGATGGATATCGATGCATGATCGCCAGGTCAGATATTCTTGACTTCAAGGAAGCGAACAAGCGGGGGCTGTACTATAGTGCTTGTATTAACGGAACAGCTCGAATCAGGTGATAGAGTCCAGTTCAAACATTTACAGGCCACCGAAATAGAGAGCACCAAATTCTTGACTTGTCCCTTGCGTTTATAAGCTCAAAAACCCTGACTTTTATTGACTTATCATGTTTCACTTCAGTTGCTCAAAGCACCGTTTCATGAGCGTTGACAACAGATGCCTGCAGAAAACGATGGTCGCTACACTGAGATTGGTCGAACGGTTTCAGACCATCCCTGGGCCTTGATCCTTGCATCCTCGATCAAGTAAAACCCTCAAAACCTACTGCACAAACAATGACGCTAAATTCAGAATATTCACCGATATCTCCCACAGCAACAGCCTCTGTAAGTGAAACCCTCCGTCACGCTTTGCTTTCCGTCCGCATGTTCAATTGCAAAAAACGTTGCACACTTGTGATCATATCTTGGGCCTCATCAACAAGATTGAAAAGAGGAGGCACCAACGAACTGAGATCATTTAGCCGTTGGGCAATGCATCTTTGCCGCTGACCAGGGAGGACGAGTTTAGCACTCGGACGCCTCGGGGGCTCTTGGTACCGCGTCGAAGTGTGGTGGTGTGTGCGTCTTCGACACGAAGATCTGGAGTCTGGACCAAATCCACAACGAGGAGACTAGCGAGCCAGGAAACACAGGGGTTCAACACACATCCAAAAGGTCAGAAGACAGCAAGAATCGATAGTTCAGGTCTTAGTGATGGCGTTTGTATGACACTTGTATGGCACTTGTTTGGCACTTGCATGAAAGCTGCATAACAGCTGCATAAGACAGCCATGAGGCGCTGATCCCACGGGCCTGGCCTCCACTTTGGGGGTACATAATAAGGAAGGACCCCCGCAAGATCTTGCTTTCCTTCAAACCATAGCCACAGGCTCGTCGATTATCAGTCGCCAACTGTCAGTTTCATCAAAGCCACCACGACTTTACACCTCGGCACACCAAACCGCATCCATCTCAATTCCTCTGCCAACAACCATCATGCACTCCACTCTTCTCACCGCCGCAACTGACATCTTCGCAATCGCTGGCGCCGCCGCCGTGGCCACCGTCGCCCTCAACTCTAGTAAGGCTCGCTTCAGGACCTCTCTGGGCGCCAACTATGATGACGACTCGCTACTTGCAGCCGAAACCAACGATGCCATCGGCATACCAGAATTGCAACAATCATCTGTGCAAAAACATGCGGACAACGACAAAAAGGCGCCTATTGTGACTGTCAAGGAAATAGCTGTCACGCCTCCTGTGGCAGAGATGCAAGGGGGTGACTTCTTTGCAGGCGCGGAAGCTGCATAGAACTCAAAACATAAGGCTTAGATGACTCGTACAAAGCTTGCCACAAATCCAGCCGCCTGCAGACCAGCTCCAGCAGCACAATCGCAGGGGATGGGAATTTGCAAATTTGCTTCGAAGATACCACGGACCAAACGCCACGGTATTGTGTCCGCTTGGGGGCCATTGCGTGGGCTTCGGAAGACCGGCATGCTCTCTGCGGCGACGAAATTTGATGATTTTGATTGGACTCAGCGATGTATAGGCGGTTTTCGCATGTCGCGAGTTTGGAGAATAGATACGCCGGGTAGGAATACCTCTACATCCGCCAGCTCGTCCTATATTGTCTACCTTTCCCAATTCTTAATAGTTCAAAAATCCTCGCATATAGCAAGGCACCAATACGACCATGCTTCTCATTATGCAAGCCCCACTCCTATGTCTTTATTTATTGTTCCAATTATACGCGGGTTTCTCCCTACCCAGCGTTCCTTTGACCAACCCCTCTCTCTCCATCATCCAAAACCCGGCAGCTTCAAACCTCTCAAAACCAACGTATCCGCCACCCCACACCCAACTCTAAGCCCAAACTAACATTCCACCCACCAGTATCGACACCTTCGCAATCCCCAACACCGACCTCGTCCTCAACTTCAGCGTCTTCGGTCCCCGCGTCGAAATTTTCGAACTCGACGACCTTCTCACCCGAGCTCGAGATGACATCGAGACGCTAATCCATCAAAACGGCGCCGAGTCCCTGACACCCGATGATGGATATGACCCGTGGCAAACCGAAGGCGTAGTGTTAGAGATTTACAAGTTCACTACAGTTGTGCGATTCACGCTGGGCCAGTTTCGCAGCTTGATAGAAGGATTGTGGCTATACATGATCCAGGAGCGGAGGTCTAGGGAGGCGAAGTTCCACCTTTTGAGGGAAGGGGAGTTTTCGTCTGTGATCTTGGCTGGGGGGGATATTTGGTTAATTTGATTTAATGTAATGGGTGGGCGCGAGGATTCGGTGGCTTTGGGAGGTATCGACCACCAATCAGGGCCTGCTGTAGCCATCCACCATTCTACCCGCCAGCAGGGGGCCAGCATTGCATCCACAACGGAAGTCTAGGCGAAAGGGGCAACTCTTCGCTAGCTGCATACAGGGTACATACACTAATGCCAGATATCCCTGGCTGCAGGTACCTTTAACCCTTTGTGGTCGCCTGCGTTGTCTGAGCCATGACATTTCTGCACATCCAGCGGATGCGATCAGTCGATGTCAAAGCGTGCAAAGCGCTTCCTAGTCTTCTCCAAGAGTCCTATGTTAATACGAGACCAACCTGCCAACCTGCAAGATCGACCTCGGCTTCGGTGATGTCAGCTCCAGCGTTTCCCCTCTCCAATTCCTATCGTCTTCCTCCTTGACTCCGTTCAAGTATACGCTTACGCTTCCTCTCTTCTCGCCGCTTTTCAGCATGGCATCTCCCTCCAACGGCCGTCAAAAAGTGCAGATCTTCAAGCACTCTGCAAAGGGGAGCCGCGATAAGAACATTGAGTCCAGCACCAGCATTTCACCACACGCTAAAGAACAACCTCTTCGAACGTCCTTGGTCCGAGATTCGGTGAAGAAACGGATCTTCACGTACATGGACAAGGGCGACAGAAGCGCAGATATCGAGATCAAAAGCGGCTTATCACACCTAAGAGTCAAGCATTACAGACATATGTGGAAGGACGAGAGACATGATCCCGGTCCTCAGTCCAAGAAGAGGTCGAGAAGGAGGGCACGGAGCCGGGTGACATCATGTGAGCCAGTTCAGCTTCCATTACGATTGAAACCAGCCTGTGGTCAAAAGTCCGACTTGTTCCGAGTCGCCAAGAGCGCTGCGAACAGAGGGAAGCGAAAGCACCGTGCCGCCAAGAGACCCAAGGAGCGCGAGGCAAATTCGAAAAGCGAGGATGCTGGGCCCAGAGTACAGGAGATGACTAGCATGCAGATGACACCATTGGACTATCCCCATGGTGCCGAATGTCAACTCGTGATAAGACTGGGCGGGAAGCCGACGCAATGATAGCCAAGTGAGCCAAAGGGATGGTGTGGGTTTTGTATAATTGGAAGAATCCATAGGCAAAGGAAATGATGTATCAGGAAATGACTGGCCTTCAATATAGATAGTTTTTCATGCGGAAGTCGTCAGGTTCATTGGCAAGGATCTTGAAAGGATTCAGAAAATTTTGCACCGGAAAGGCAGTCACGGGCGAAAGAAGTCTAGAGAAATCCATTCACTTCTTTCGAGAGTCGATCAAAGCGTCTGATGAGCGATCAAACAACATAACACGAGTAATGGAGAAAGAACTCCATTTGAACAATAGCAACCGAGGCAAAAGTCCCAACAAAACAGACATATCATACATCCATTCCAAAGAGAAACACCAATACCTGGTCTCCTTTCAGCAAGACCAGCTTGCCGAATCAGCAAAACCTAATCTGAGACTTGATTGTTACTTTCTGCGTTGAAGCCACGTACCACTCGCTGGACAGTAACTCTCTTATTTTTACTGAACCTCACTTTACTCGAGTAGAGTGTCATGAATCGACTTTTCGATGTTGTTCCATTCTCCCTTCTAACCTAACGTTGAGGCCATATCTGCGAGGGACTGGGTGAGCAGAGTGAACGCAACTCGCGGCATCGTACGCAGAGACGTTCCTATCTTCGCTACAGATGAAAGCAAAAACAGCCTCCCAGCCATTCTTGTTGGGATGCCGATGCCAGGAGACTCCACTGTTACAGCGCGTTTTTTCGTGCTTGATTGGATTCTCACAAAGGCACGGCCAAATAGTGGCGATCGAGCAAGATTCTTCGGAACAAGAGTTTCTGGCTTTCAGTTTTTCTTTCTCTTTGCTCAAAGGCTAGACAAAGGATACCAAAATATCAAAGAGACAAGGGAGGCCCTTGAAATGATCAGATTGTTACCTTGCACCTCCCAGTCCCAGGCTCAGGCTTGATCATTATTCGACATACATTCCAATTGGCGAGAATTCTAAATACCCCCTTAGCAAATCCCGTACACGTCCTCCTAGTCTTCAGCGACAGTGATCATCGAAGATATTGGGCGGATCTCAGCGACGCCAACCATGGACAGTGGAGTCAGCGCTTGCTCTCAAAGACCGATTGTTGAAGCTCCCGACTCTACACACTACCGAACATCGTTGGTTGCGGAAGGACTATGGGCTCATCCATTCTGGTCATCAGCCAAAGCAGAAGGATTCGAGAATCCCCCACCCTATACAGATGGACCAAGTCGCGTCATCTTGGCGAACGATGGCACCAAGGATTGCCTGGCTCTTCTCATGACGCCAGGCTTGGTTGCAGCTCTCAATAGAATCACAAACAACATTCGAGAGTTGGAAAGGAAGGACGGTGCGCTTGAAAGGATTGAATCAGAAATTATAGACCTAGCCAGTAAGGCGGACGATGTTGAAGAAACAATCAAAAATCCAAGGTATCAAGACCGGGCGGAAGAGATGCAGCTGGCTTTGGAAATACTGCAGTTGAAACAGCAAGAAGCCGAAGAGCGCAAAAATGAATTGAAAATCGCCCTGGTGCCTTTTGAAAGCCGTCTGAAGATTTCAACATGTCAGTCCCAAGGAATCTTCGAAGAAGCCTTACTCGAGGCATGCTTACTAGACCCACGAGAGCCAGAGAGTCCCCCCATATCCCACGACGTGGATGACGGCACCTCGACTGGAGACTACTCAGACGCTCCGACCGTGTACGAAGGCATCGAGCCCACTCCAGAACAGCAATCGCTCCGAGAGGCCCGCATGGATGTCATCGGCAGCTACGAAACGCTCAGGACCCACCAAGCCAGGTTCGACGACCGGCAAGCCGATTACGAACAAAAGCTGGCAGCCTTCCAACCATCCGAAGGCACCAAATTCGAGGACACTCGGACCCAGTTCGACCACCGAAACATCCGGCACGTCCAGAATTTGACGAGGGATCTGATCGCTGCTGAACAGGGATATAGAACGGCGAAGGCGAAGGCTCGGGCCTTGGAGTTGCGTGCAGAAGCCTACGGCTTCGATCCAGATTTCGGCTATCGAGCGGATGGTGGCGATCGAAGGAGCGACGACGTATCGACTGAGTACGAAATTGATCGAGAACGCATCGAGGCTTGGAGGCGTGGTGTTTTGCCCCACGATTCGGTGGGGAATCTGGAGAATAGAGAACCGCTGGGTTTTGATGATTGGAGCGCAAGGCCGGTTGAGATCATGGACAGTATCAGTGTGATCGACCGTGGACAGTATGTCGACGAGATCAATGAGTGGAAGAAGCATTGTAGAGTACTCCGAGGGGAGGCTTCAACAGGCTTTTAGCGGAAAATATATGGACTGTAGACATTAGAACGGTACATAGACGACGTTTGATAATGGCCAAGAGTAGTTTAAAGTCATACCCCCAGGACTCTAAAACTTTCACATGGAAAGCCGAAGCTAGTATTACCCCCCTCTCTCCATAATGTACATACGACGTCTGTGTCGTTGGGAATATCGCTCATAACGCTGATCAATGCTATCAACACAAGTATATTACGAAGAGGTATCCTTATCAAACCGTCCGCCCCTAGAAATCGAATATTACGTCTTTAAAAAGTTCTTTCTCGATATCCACACTCCATCCTTTCCGAGTCCCATATAGCCACTGTTCTCCTTCCCCACATCTCCAATCCTACCGTCCACGCTTTGCGCACCCGTCCCGACGCCGTAGACTTGACCCAACTCAACGTTCTTTCGATAGTCTCTTTTCTTCTTCTGCTTCATTTCCTTATTGCCGCTCGCCCCGTTTATCTGCTTCTCCATTTTGCCGCCTCCTCCCCCAAATATTTTCTTCCACCCCTTCTTATCCCGCGTACTACCATCGTCGGTCTTGGCTCTTGGGAGTGTGTCGGTGCTTCCTCTTCCCCTTCCAACGGCGAAGGGTGGAGGTGGGCTGGACTCACCTCCACGATTCTCCGTGGCTACATAAGCGCGGTTGAAGAAAGTGCCTGCCGAAGCTGTTGCCGGAGTACCTGGTTCTGTTTTGGTGCCCGGATGCGGCGGAGAGGGTGGAGGGGTTGAAGCCAGAAAATCGAGGAGAGCTTGTGATGAGGCTGGGTTCAAGTAAAAGGGTGTGTTGTTTGTCGCGGTGGTCTTGTACTTGGGATTGGACTCGGGAGGATAGTCTTTGGAGGCTTCTCGGGAATGATTGTTGGTTATTGGGGCAGTTATGTTTTGGACTTGAGATGGAGCAGCTGGGGCAAAGCGAGAGGGTGGAGGAACCTTTGGAGACGTTATGGTCGCATCACTCGTTTTTGGCGAGCGCACTGTAGCTATTGGCGGTGGCGTCGCACCTTGCTCAGCTCTCGAGGATGTTGTAGAGAGAGAGAGAGATGAGGCCGCCGTAGATGCAGAAGGAGGTTCGGGAGTTCGATGAGCTGGGTGGATTCCTAGTTCCGATTCAGCGGGAGCGGTATGTGCTCGAGTCACCAGACTAATCGCTGAGTCATTTTGGTGTAGTTGATTTGGAGTAGGAGATCTTTTGGTCTCGTGGGACGATAACCGATTGGGATATGGAGAGCTTGTAGCGGTCTGGGCGCTAGAAAATGTAGGTGCAATGAATCGTTTATTAGGGTTATAGAGTAGAGAGCTTGATCGTTTTGGCGGTACCATACCTTCGGCCTGCCGGTGCGATAGATCAGGATTTGAGTGCGTGAAGGCGTCTTGGCTTTTGTAATGGCGAAGAGGAAGGTCGTTCCCATTCTTTGTAGCAAACCTGGTATGTCGAGCTTTCTGGAGCAACGGATGCGCATTATTTACGTTTCCCTCCGAGTCATCGAGGGCCGCAACAGGCTTAGCATAACGAGCCGTTGGTGGTAATTCTGTCATAATGGGGGGATCAATTTGTTGAGAGGGGCCAGCTGGTATAGGACTGTCCAGAGATGATGTTCGAGAATGCCCTGGTAGCAACGCGGAGCCATTTGGCATTGCACGGTCAAGGGAGGTTGTCCGAGAATGCCCTGGGAAAGCGAGTACCCCGTAAGAACTCTGAGCAGGGACATGTTTTCCTGCCCTTGTGTAGACTGGACTATCCCCGCGGTCAGGGGGAAAGTCGCTGGTTTTGGTGGGCGACGTTGGACTTGCTGAATAAGTCGACATACTCATGGCTTGAGATTTTCGAGTGGATAGAGAACGTGCGACGGTAGGACTGGAGGGGCGATTTGTCGGCGTGGGTTCGCCAGAAGGGCTTTGTATTGGCAAATTGGTGCTGGATAACGCATTTTCATCATTTTGTTGGGATGCAGGCTTCATGCGGAGAAGCGAACGTGCTTGCTCAGTGATTGATCTTCTCCGCGAAACCGAGCGCTCTGGGGCTGGAGGTTTAGATGCCTCCGGCATCCCTGCCATTACCTGAGCTGGAGTCTTGAACCGCACCACAGAGTCGGGACTTTTGGCACGTGGCTCTGCCTCCTCGATTTCGCTTTGAAGTTGGTCATTTGGTGCTGGTGACGGAGTCAGGGCTGACCTCACCGGCTCCGGGCTTCTGACCGTCCTAGTAGGCTCTGGACTTCTGACAGGTCTCAGCGTCTGTGAACTTTTGGTTGATAAGCCTGGAACAGGACTTCTGGCCGATCTCACCGGGTCTGGGCTTTTTGCTGACCTCATCGGTTCTGGACTTCTCGCCGTTCTTGTTGGCTCTGGGCTTCGGACGGGTTTTAATGTTTGTGAGGCCTTAGTAGATAAGCCTGGTTGCTGACCTCGCGCAGACGTTGATGGTTCAGGACTTCGTGACGGCATGACAGCATTCGGACTTTTAGCTCTCAGCGCGGGCTCGTGCCTCATGGCTGGACTGGCTAGCTCTACTCGTGTCTGTTCCAATTGAGGAGAAGGTGCGGCGGAGCTATTCACTGAGGTTTTGATGTATTTTTGGGATGAAGCTGTGCGAGCAGCAGGATCAGGAGCAGTCTTCAATGTCTTCATTGGCGATCTAGGGGGGTTTGCGGCATGTTGTGGACTCTGTGCGCGTGGTTCGACATTGTACCTGCCGTTGATCGGCCTCGAAGGAGGCACCTGGCCCTATCAGCTAAAGTAGACACATTCTTGTGGGAAATTGGCTTACGAGATTCTTTCGGCTTGCAGCACCTGCCCTTCTTTGCATCTCTGCAACAATAGTCCCCAGCTGAACGAGAGCCTTTCGCAAATGTCCCCCTTTTGATTGTAGAGTCAAAAAAGCCCTCGTCCATCCCTCTGTGTTCCCAATCATGGCTAGGTATACAGAATCGTGTTCTTCTGTTCGATCCTCCCATTGCTTGTCGACTCTCGTCATGTATTTTGCAAGCTCCCTTGTCGCATCCAGGCCCTTTTGTACATCTTTCAGAGCATCGTTCATAGCTGCTGCCGTTCGATCTATTATGTGTTCGATCTTCTCATTGCCTTCGACGATCGCCACTCGAAACGGTCGATCTGCGAGCATCTGATCGAAGACTTGACCATGCTCTAATGGGAGTTTGAGGTATCGTATGCGCTCGTTGATGTCGTTTTGCGCCAGGTCAAAGTCTTCAGTCGTCCTCTCGAGGAAGCCGTCCACTTCGTCGACGTGTGTCTGTAGAATTTTGAGGACCTCCTCATCCGATTTGGCCAAGCCCTGCTGCAGAAGATGCATCCCAAATGAGATTTGAGCTACGAGCTTCCACAGCGGATGGAATTTTTCTCCAGGCTTTTGCTTCCACCGTCCCGCAACGGTGCGCTCGTATTCCTGCTGTTCCAGAAGCATCTTTCGCCTTGTCACCGAGTCTGCCTTTGAGTATCGATCTGGCACCTCGGGCTCGTCATCGTTCATGGTCTCGTTCATAGACTCCTCAAAGGCGCCTTGCATTGTCGGCACCGGATGCACCGGGGGCGCGGCATCGAAATCGCTCTCGGAGCCACTTTCGACATCGTCTTCTGCCATGGTGACAGGTATGTCCCAACCACTGCTCTCCCTCCCCTCTGCCATTGTAGATATTGCCATTATGTATGTCTCGCTCCAGGAGTCCAGTCTCACCCCGGCGGATCTATGATGTTTCAAATGCAGGGAACCGAAGCGCGGACCACTCGTTTTTGTGGGATTGTGGGGGTGGAAAGGTCAGGCGTCGGTACTTCCTTCTGTGGGTGTGGTGTCAGTCGCAGGAACCGCATCGCTGAAAATAGCACATGTGGAGAAGCGATCCAATACAACAGACAAGGCGTAAGGAGCAGGAAGCGATTGAAAGAATGAGCTGTGTCAGGAGAAGGACGCAAGACAACCGTTCACCCGCAAATTCCAGTGGCTAGTGATATGAGAAGATTGACGCGGTGTCCGTAGTCTGTAGTCTGTACTCGTCAACAATGCAATTTCATGGAAATTTGACACGATAATTGACGAGCCGTTTATGCCAGGTAGGTGAGCACAGAATAATGGGTTGAGGGCCTCAGGGCAGGTCCTAGCAAGGACCCCTGCTACGCCTTCGGGAGCATTGACTAGCACCTTGTCATTCGAGGCATCAAGCCTACATCAAGCTGCCCAGCAGCAGATCAACTAAACCTAATAGTCTGAACGTTTTGCTGAATTGTGTCTGGGAATCAGCCACAGGTCAGCCTGACACGAACTATCTCTTTCTCTCTCTCATTACCGTATTAATAATTATTATTCTCTTGCTGCTCTATCCTCTACGGCCCATCTCATCTTTGCTGGCAGATGACCTCTCTATTTAGGCGAAAAAGCCCGGGCCAACGTCTTTAATAAGGTCAACTGCTAGCGAAAGCAAGTGACAAAAATACCACTCACTGACTTTGAACTTTTGAAGCATTTCTTCCAGAATACGAAGGTACGGTACGGTCTACAGTCTACCGGTACACGTGAAAAAAGGGTTCAAAATATGCATTTCGCTTTCTTAAAGTTGCATGACTAGAGGGTACAGGTACGGCAAAAAGTCAAGTTTATTGGCCATGGTCGACGATCAGATCCTCGGATCATCAAATCATCAAATCATCAAATCATCCTAAATCACCAAAAATTAAAATGCTATCCCATGCGAAAACTCTTCTTCCCTTGCCATCGCACGCTGCGCTTCGTGAAGCTTTCGTCGGCAAGAATATTAAAGATGTACCCACGCCGGCCGCTGTCCTGGATAAGGCCGCTGTGCAAAGAAATTGCCTTCAAATGCTGCAGGCGTGTGAAGCTCTCCAAGTCGGATTTCGACCTCATATCAAGACTCACAAGGTATACCTCCGCACTTTCTTGCTTTTGTATCCAGTCTCCATCCACTGAGCAATAGACCCTCTTGCATCGGTGCGCTCTTTCATGTGGGATCAGTCGAGCAAGTGGTGACGGTCAATAACCTTGATCATGTCTACATCTGCAATTCCGCTATCCAAGTTTCTACTTTCTGTGTCTCAAATGCAGCTTGGCAATCTGCTCGAAATTTACAGCCGCGGTCACAGTCTTCGGATAAGTCCGCTGTGTTTACGCGGGGCTCGGAGGCTTCTGTAGTAATCGATTACGAAGCCGTTCAACGTGTTAGAGAATACGGGAAAAGAGTAGCAGAAGACAAGATGAGGAAAAAGGAGCGGATGTGCATCTCTCCGAGTCATTCGCCCTGTATATGCATCGACATGATTTTTGTCACCCGTCTAGTTTCTAAGCTAATTGATCAATACTAAGACTGTGGAAGTCGCCCAATTGCAGGTTGGCGACCGGACCAATAACGTCAAAGTGATCGTCTCAACGGTAGCAGAGGCCGAGCATTTGTCTGATTTTCTCTTCACATGTCGAGAATCTCAGCGAAGTGTCAACGTGAGTACTGTGGCCCGCTCTTCAAGTGCATCTTCAAAGTCTGAAGGGTCATGTCAGATACTCTATGGCATTCCCTTACCTCCTTCTCGGATCGAACGACTGGCGCAACTGGGCAAAAAGCTTGGAAGCGAAAGCATAAGCGTCCTTGTAGACAATGAATCTCAGGTCCAGGCCGCTGGAGCATTCAAGGACATGGCAGGATTTCAACTTAGAGTGTTCGTCAAAATCGATACCGGTTATCATCGAGCTGGAGTAGAGGTTGGAACCGAAAAATTCAATCGCCTCATCACCCACGTTCTCGACGAGGAGTCTCGCGGGGTTGTGGAACTTCTGGGCTTCTACAGTCATGCTGGCCACTCATACGGTGGCGACTCTGCGTTTGGCGCAATGGAGCTCCTGATTGTAGAGCTTGAAGGACTAGAGAAAGCGGCAAACTATGCCTCAACAGCTCGCGATCACGCGCCAACGAGCCGGAAATACGTCCTTTCCGTGGGAGCCACACCTACAGCGACGTCTATAGAGAATATGCGTGAGAGATCCGCTCAAGCAGAATCTCCAATGATAGGAGAGTTAGATAAGTTGAAGACAGTAATTGAACGCATCAACGCCACTCATGCCATTGAAATGCATGCTGGAGTCTATCCGTTCCTAGACATGCAACAACTGGCCACGCAAGCCAGTCCCTCGGCTCTACCTACTAATCCAGAATACGACCCTTCCGGCCTGTCGACCGCCGACATTGCCTTGACGATCATGGCTGAAGTCGCAAGTGTGTATGAAAGTCGTGACAGTGCGGAAGCGCTGATCGCAGCTGGATCATTGGCGCTGGGGCGTGACCCTTGCAAATCGTACGACGGATGGGGCATTGTCAGTGACTGGGGGATGCATACAAACAATTCTGAAGGAAGATCGGGCTGGCAGGTCGGACGCATCAGTCAGGAACACGGCATATTGACCAAGGATTCACAGTATGAGCTGGCAGAGTTGAAGATAGGCCAAAAGGTACGGGTATGGCCGAACCATGCTTGTGTCGCCGGCGCGGGTTTTGGATGGTATTTGGTTGTTGATTCGAGCCTGCCTGAGGAAAGGCGAGACCAAATTACGGATGTGTGGGTCAGATGCCGAGGGTGGTGACTGCGCGATGAAAAGCATGCTTTGGGTGAAATCCGACGCCTCGAGAAACCGACATTTCCCCCTTATGTCAGATACTATTATTCCCTCCAGCCTCTTGTTCCTACCATCATCTGAGTTGTCTTGGTGTCTTGGTTCTTTTTGTTGGCTTCTCCTCTTTCGACCGCTTTGATTGACCACTCCACACGTTTGGCCGAGCCTCGGGTCATTTGATCTTACGGAAAACATGTTTCTCCGCCCCAAGCCAACCGAGTGTGCCCAGGTCTCCCGATCCACTCATAATATCTTTGCACCTCTGTACCTCGAAATTGTACTCTCATCCACTTCCGACAGGCACACCCACACATATAAATACACTAAAGTCACGAAGTCTCTACTTAAACTATACTCCAGTTATGTTTCCGTTCTCCGCTCGCTCTCTGCTGAAATTCTTGATTTACGTGATGTAGTCCTGCCCGATATGTGATAAGGATCTACCGGCACTAAAGTAAGGTATTCTATGGAGGACTTAGTCAGAGGCCAGTCGTAACCCACCTCTTATGCATTATTTATTATTTGTTATCTTGTGCTTGGTTCAAAGTTGTTTTAGGAAGAGTAAAGTAAAGTATTAATATTGATCGGTCGACAAGCGAGACGATCTTGACGTGGGAAGGTGAGGGACGCGCCAGCCTCAAGCGCGAAAGACCAATCCAGGAACGGTGCATGTACTTTCGTCACTCCAAAATCTAATTCTTTTCAACTGCATCTCAACACCCAAATTTCCATATTTCTCTGAAAGAATGCCCTGCAGATGCCACGAGACTCGTGGCGTCAGTTCGCTACTGTACAGTATATATCTCTCACGTGCCAACAGGAGAAAAATGCACCCCGCCATTCCCCCGTCGCTTCTGCCCGAGAACGTCCTCCCGGGCTGCAGCCTGCAGCAAGATGATGCAAATCCTCGGAGATGGGGAATGATGGAAATAAAAACACAACACAGTACCTATCAAATCCTGTGCGGAGGTATTATCTATCAAGGCAGCCAATCCATTTGAAGAATGGAAGACAGGGTTGCTGATAAGGGCTTGATACAGATCCACTCTTTTTTGGGAAAGATGTCGAGATAAGAAGGTCCACGAGTGTGCTATGCCAAGCTAAACCTTCCTTCTAATCAATAATACCTAATCTCCTATCAACTTTGCCCGTCACTTCAAAATACTCTACTTTATCGCTTCAGCCCGGCCACAATTCATCTGGGCCCGGAGATCCTGATAAGGAGTCCCTCGTCGTCAATTGGTTGTATATCCGCGATGATATGCATGCTGACATCGACCTCATATGCCATTTCCCCTCAGGGCCCTCATGGCGCCCCAGACCAGCTGCTGCCCACTTTGCACTACCTAAGCTCCTGCATCCACGAGAATTTCATATACGTGCGCCTCCCATATGCATCTCCGCGCTGTCAAATACCAACATTGCCCATCTGCTACCCGAGCATAACCCCCAAGACACGCGAAGACAGATCTCGCCGGCTGTCAGATCACCCTGTGGCTTCGATTCTTCCTTATCAGGACAGGCGAATGTCAAATTCTAACCTCAGAATAAACCCCAACCAGCAAAAACCCTAGTCTGTTGTGTCTACAGATCTTCCAAACCTTTTCCTAATCCGCGGACATATCGTCACTTTCCGGGATGTGACAGGTGATAATCCCGGAGAAAGAAGATTTCCTATCCCATCCCGACCCTTTTTGAGCCTTCCATTCTTTTGGTCTTCCTCTTCTACAAATACCTCGTCTTCTCCCGGCTACCTTCTTCCCAAAAGCTCCTCAGACCTTGCTCGACTTCCATAGCCGAGGCTTTTAAACCACTTGGAGAAATACAACAATGTTTGATCCCACAACATTATGGAAGGCCCCCGTGGTCAATCCGGTCAATCGGAAAGCTCGCTCCATCCCTGGACTCAATCCCATTAACGTATACGGTCGTGTGTTCTTTTTCTCTTGGTTTGGATTCTTCGTAGCGTTCTGGAGTTGGGTATGAGTTCTGATCTTCAACACCCCTTGCCAATTTCTGTGCTAACACTTCCCTAGTATGCCTTTCCACCACTGGTACGTCTATCAAGCACACGGTCACTATAAGAGCCACAAGCAATCTAACACTTACTCAGTTGACGCTCACCATCGCGAAAGATTTGAAACTCACCCAAATCGACATAGCTAACTCTAACATCATCGGTCTCGTTGCTACGTAAGATCACCTGCACGGTCACTTTCGTTGTACATGGCTGACACCGCTTAGTCTCCTTGTCCGACTAGTTGCTGGACCGATGTGTGATCTTGTTGGCCCTCGATACACCTTCGCAGCCTGTCTACTGGCTGGCTCCATACCCACTGTGATGGCAGGTGCAGTCACCAATGCCAAAGGTCTATTGGCTCTCCGTTTCTTCGTTGGTATCCTTGGCGGTAGCTTTGTGCCTTGCCAAGTATGGTCGACTGGCTTCTTTGATAAGAACATTGTTGGCACGGGCAACTCTTTCACCGCAGGTTTCGGCAATGCTGGTGGCGGTGTCACATACTTCTTGATGCCCGCGATCTTCGACTCGTTAGTTTCTCATCAACACTTGACTGCCCACAAGGCATGGCGAGTGGCTTTCATTGTCCCATTCATTATCATCGTCGCCGTCGCCGTCACTCTGCTGTTGGTCTGCCCCGACACTCCAACAGGGAAATGGAGCGACCGCCATCTCGCCGCCCAGCAGCATCTGGCCGAACACGGCATCACCGGTGACGTTGTCGAGGTTCCAGGGCAGATCACTGCTGAAAAGCCATCTTCCACCTCTACAAGCTCCCCGAGCCGGGACCCTGACGCGAAAATCGAATACGACGCCACCGGCGAGCGCAAGGGTAGCTTTGACCACGAAGCCCAGATTGGCGAACAGCAGATGCTCGATGTCGCCCGCGGCGAAATCGTCCGCAAACCCAGCTTCAAGGAAGCATTGCCAGTGGTCTTCTCCCTCCAGACCCTCGTCACCTGCGGCTGCTACTTCTGCACCTTCGGCGCCGAACTGGCGATCAACTCCATCCTCGGCTCCTACTATCTCAAGAACTTCAAAGCACTCGGTCAAACCGGCTCCGGTCGCTGGGCCGCCATGTTCGGTCTCCTGAACGTCGTCTTCCGCCCCCTTGGCGGTCTCCTCTCCGACGCCATCTACGCCCGCACCGGTGTCTGGGGCAAGAAATACCTCGTGCACACCTACTCCATCATCACCGGCGCCTTCCAAATCGCCATCGGTCTCACCAACAGCCACAACAAGAGCACCATGTTCGGCCTCGTCGCCGGCATGGCCTTCTTCCTCGAGGGCGCCAACGGCGCCATCTTCGGCCTCGTCCCGCACGTGCACCCGTACGCCAACGGCATCGTCTCCGGCTGCACGGGCGGTATCGGCAACATGGGTGGCATCATCTTCGCCATCATCTTCAGGTACCAGGGCACGGATTATGAGAAGACCATTTGGATCATTGGCATCATTACCATCGTCATCAACCTGTCGTTGAGCTGGATCAGGCCGATCCCTAAGGGGCAGATTGGTGGGCATTAGGGTGTATTGGATGGGATGGGACATGTGATGGGAGCGGGGATGGCGTATCTTGTACTGAAAATTTGTTTGGTGGTGCGCTCATCCAATGTGTACATTTTGTATCGTAATACCTATTTGCTTGGTAGTATTCTCTGTACTCAAAAATACTTGGATTGGCAAGTATGACAGACTCTCTCTAATTGCTGTAACATCATCTCCCCCTAGATTATTGAAGCACGCCGTTTTGGATATGAGTGGGCGCAAAGTCACCTAGACTGCGACTCCTTGATCATAAGACTTTCATTTCCCTGTCTGAACGTCATCGAAAAGACGACTAAGAATACATGTACTAAACAAGTTTTCGTAACCATGACTCGCTTCCGCAAAAAGCAGTCTTCATTTACACCTTTTTTCCACGATCCCGGGGCCATGTTCCTCGTACTCTTTCTTGGAAATCCACAACTGATGGAACGTCCCTAGGCTCGCCAGGATACTCCCTCCAATCCAGCTACCGAATTTCCTTTCCACCATTTGCCCGGATGCAGCCATACGCACCCTGACCCCGGGATGCGCAGCCTGCAGCTCTTGCTGCAAGCGATCAGTGAATCCTGCGTACCAACTTGAGGCTCCGGTGATGACGATGTTTCCTAAGAGGTGGGGGCGAAGGTCTACGTCGACCTGTGATAAAGACGATGAGATTAGTGCGTTGATAGTCTGACCTGGAGAGGGTGATGGGTTGTTGGCGTCCGAAAGAGCCATTTTGTGGTCGAAGATGCCTTCGATTGCGCGATACCGGTCGATGGCAGGGAACATCTGGTTCCAACCATCAGGCATCTCGAATGGCTTGCCAGCATGTTGTCTCGCTACGTCCATATTCGTACCCCCTTGCTGTGAATGCCCACCAAGTCTTCCTGGTCCGGTCCAGACATTCACGATGCTTTCTTTGAACTCTGTAAGCACGCGCTCTTCTTGGAAATGCCGAAATGATGGATGTGGTTCTGTGCCCGGAACGAAGGTGCGATGTGTAGCTTGTGCCGGGGCACCAGCGTCGACAGCGGTCTTGGATGTTATCAAGTAGTGTGGCGTTATTGGGATGGGTGGTTGAGAGGACGCGAAGAGAAGCCGCAGCTGGTTAGAGACGAAGTTGCCGGCTAGAGGGGAGCGAGTAACAGCTTTTTTCAGGATGAGACCGTCGTGGACAGGTGTGATAGAAATGGTGGAGGCACCCATATCGACGACAAGGGCTGTGGGTTTACCAGAGGCGAAGCTGTTGGTTGTTAGCAGTTGTATTTGGGCACGAAAGGTGAGTTACACTGACGCAGCTAGGACACCATTCCTGGCAAGCCAGAAAGCGGGACAGCCCCAATTCTCCATGGCTATTTCTATGCCCTTTTCTCGATCTTTGCCTGCATTCCAGCCGGTTTCGGTCATGAGTAGAGGGTTGTCAGCGAGGGGTTTCTCTTGCTCTTCGACCCCTTCCATAGCAATATCTTCATTAGGATCATTGAGACCATTAGAAGCGAGTGGTGTAGGCTTTGTGTTCGTGAGTCGTGATGTGATAGTGTATTCCCATAGATTTGCTGCCGTGTCCCAATCTTCCACGGTGCCCTCCTTTGACATAACGTTACTGATGGATATTCTTGGTAACGGTGTGTTTATCGAGTTGTCGCCAAAAAGCTGCTTGGCATGTTTGGACGTGGATTCCGATGGTATGAGGCCGTAGTATGAAGGTACGATAGATTTGGGGACATCTTCTCCAGCAAAGCCCGCTCGTGTAGTCGAGTAACCGGGGTCAAGAACCAGGGCTGATATCTCATCTGGGTAGATTGAGTCAGTACACAAGAAGTGTGGGGAGAGATCTTCTCCGACATACCTCCACCATACTCATTGGCATCGGGAGGCTTCGTCGATGCCTGGCCTGTAGCCATGGCTGACCACCTTCCTTTTTTCCTTCCTGTAGCAACGTCGTGGGGGATTCAATAGTGAAGTATTGGTAGAACCAGAGGAGACAGAATACCAAGCAACAGGAGGAAGGAAAAGTCCTGCCAGACACATCATGAGTTTTGAGGGTTTACAGTCCAGTGTGCTAGCTGATCAGAGGGGGAGGGTGCCGGTGCGAGGACTCTATAGACTCACTACATTCTGATTGCCATTTCTTTGCCTTATTTTATTGTGCGCTTTTAAGGAGAGCTGATTGATCATTGAGGGAGTCGCGTTTACTAAGTAACGTTGCGGCCGCTTGGCTTGTTCCTGCAGCGGGCGATCAACAGCAGGGTTCTTTCCCATGCCCCCATGCCAAAAGGCTGACTCGCTCTCGTGACTTCCAACTCTGGTCCAGCCCACGCGATTCACAACGAACAACATGTCATGAATCTGCTACATTATGCCGGGAGTCTTTACTCTCTCGATACCCTCGATACGAGGCTTACAACCTCCGCCAAAACCCCTTCCTCACGCATTGATCCCGCAAGACCCTCACCACATGAGGCTCCATATAAAAAAGGCAGAAGCGGAGCAGGCGAGCTAGCTAAGGGGGCAACTCCTCCGCGATGGAGCTCTCCAGAGTTCATATACCACGCACTGGTCTTTCTCGTTGCTGTGCCGCTTATGTTCAAGACGGCCTATGATGTCTCCAAGCGTAGGCATCCATTCCTTTCTCCCCAAGCTCTCTACACTGACATTGACGACTTAGCTTCTCACGAAAACTACCAAAAGTTTGCTTCTATTCTGTCGCCTGGCTGGATCCCCGGCCGTAAGGTTGACAACTCGGACCAGCAGTACGCAACTTTTAGAGACAATGTACCATACCTCTTCGCCGTCATGGCGCTACATCCTCTCTTGCGGAGACTCTTTGATACCGTCTACACTGCAACACCTACCATCTCTCCAAGATCCTTACCAAATGTCAGCGACTCGCCAAATGACTCGGCTTCAGAATCCATCATTGCCGACGGGCGAATAGGTCAACGCATTTCCTTTGACGTGGGCTTTAGTGTCTTATTCTTGCTCGCCCTGCATGGCTTCTCCGCACCGAAGGTGTTGTTGATATTATATATCAATTACACTATCGCAACGCGGCTGAGAAAGAAGTATGTGCCTGTGGCCACGTGGATTTTTAATATTGGCATTCTATTCATCAATGAGTTGGGCAAGGGCTATCCGTACAGTGAAATTGCAAACGTCGTTCTTCCCTGGACAGCTTCTGCAAAGGCATCGACTGAGCAAGATCTAAAGCGCAATTGGGGCACTGTCCTTGATAGCTACGGGGGATTGATTCCGCGATGGGAGATTCTCTTCAATGTAACAGTCCTGCGATTGATCAGCTTCAACTTCGATTACGTCTGGAGTTTGGATCGAGGAACCAGTAGCCCAGTAGAGGTTCGTGAATCTCGGATCAAACGAAAACGGTAATCTGTACTGACTGCCATAAGAAGAAACAACTCGATCCTGCAAATCTATCAGAGAGGGACAGGATCGACCTCCCAGCAAAACCCCAAGACTACTCTTTCCGCAACTATCTTGCTTATGCTTTATACTCACCACTCTATCTCGCAGGACCAATTTTGACTTTTAACGATTACATCTCACAACAGCGATATACCCCTAGAAGCATTACTCGAAGTAGGAATCTGCTCTATGGTATTCGGTTTTTTATTGCGCTTCTGTCCATGGAAGTTATGATTCACTTCATCTATGTTATAGCAATTTCTAAAGCGCAGCCAGAATGGCAGGTATACACGCCGTTCCAGCTGAGCATGCTGGGCTATTTTAGTCTTCATCACATATGGTTGAAGCTTTTATTACCCTGGCGCTTCTTCCGACTCTGGGCTCTGCTTGACGGCATTGATCCTCCTGAGAACGTCGTGCGCTGCATGTCCGACAACTACTCCACTTTTGCCTTCTGGAGGGGGTGGCATCGAAGTTTCAACAGATGGATCATTCGGTACATTTACATCCCAATGGGCGGAAGTGGAGGACCAGGAACCCGCGGCAAATGGGGTCAAATCAGAGGGATAGTCAACCTTTTGGCGGTTTTCACCTTCGTGGCAATGTGGCACGATATTCAGCTAAGACTATTGGTTTGGGGCTGGTTGATCTCGCTCTTCGTTCTCCCAGAAACCTTGGCAGGGATCCTGTTTCCGAAGCAGAAGTGGAAGGACCACAAAGAAGTGTACCGAATAATATGCGGAGTGGGAGCTGTCGGGAACATTTTGATGATGATGTCGGCCAACCTTGTTGGTTTTGCTGTAGGTCTTGATGGACTCAAAGGATTGGTGCAGGGCATTGTTGGGTCTTACTCAGGTACCATCTTGTCTGTTGAGAACCGTTTCAGATCCGCAACGCTGACTTTAGGTCCAGGCTTAGTATTTTTAGGACTGGCTTGCGCAACTCTTTTCACAGGGGTGCAAGTCATGTTCGAGCTCAGGGAAGAGGAGCTACGGCATGGCATCCACATGAAATGCTAGCAGAGACTGATGTATATGTGTCTAATCTACTTGTACCACTCTAGCATAATTCAAGGGTAGCTGTTTCGCGGAAGGACGGAAAACAGGGTCGATTCACCACTATTATAGAAGCATGCGTCCCCGCCATCTCAATTCGCCAGCTGTCGCTCGTTCTCACTCCCTTTCACCTTATCGTCGTCAGGCTTCCGCCGCCCCTCGGCAAGCTCTAGCTTCCTCTGCTATTAACAATTTTCACCCTGGCGGAGGTCTGGAAATTCCCTGTGTTCTAGCTATGGACTATCTGCCTAGCTAGCGCTACCGCCACATACGCTTCTGGGTGTCCCAAATCGCGTTACCTCCTAACCACATGCCACACCACCGGTCAACCACAAATAATTTAGGAAGAGCATGTAGCAAAGATCATGCATAGAGGGTGAAAACTCTGAAGGAAGTTGTTGCTACAGTTTAGGCGCGTTGCCAGAAAAAAGTGACAGTTCTACTAAACTTTCCTAAACAATCGTCATTTATCTGCAAGTGAACCACTTTTTATGTGTCGAATCTTTTGTTCAATATCTCTAATACAGTAGGTAGTGCTGGCCTCAGCGCTGCATGAAACACTTGAGGCACATACCGAGCCGTCCTCTCGCGGAGCTACTAATTACATTAGGCACCTAGAACAAGGCTGTGGCGACCAGACACCCTCTTCCACATATGCACTCCTCAGCTAAAACAGTTGAACATCTCCAGCCTTTCCTAGGTCCTGCTTTCTATCAGTGTCTAATTCTAAGAAGTCGCTGTTAAATCGGGGAGGGCTGGAGCCAGCCCGTTATCCCATGCAGACATGTGGAGAGAGGAACGATTTTTCTGCTTCTGTCTGCGCCCTTTACCCATGGATGCAACATTGTGAGCACAAATGCAAGGGAGCAATGAGAGTGAATCCCACCACTCTTCCTCCCGCATCTATTTCGTCACAGCCTTCCAGTACTACTATGGTCTAATAGGCCCTTGGCTCTCTGGGGCTGAGCGTACATTGAGGTCACCATGCGTCCGATGAGTGCAACACACGGGAGATTCGTCGCGCACCTCACTTTCCTGCCACCATCATTCTCAATTTCATCGGCTGATTGCGAATTCCCAGCAACTGTATCCCTCACCTCGAGTCCTTGGCTGCTGTTGAGGTCATCTGCGTGACGAGTGCTGTTGGCGTTCATCTTCGACCCATGATGACTGCAGACCACCTTATTTATTTCTCATTACCGTCAGCTTCTCTCGATTCTCCTGCAAATGTGTCCCTTACCCCAAGTCCTTGACAGAGCGAACATCCTTGTTCTCAACATACCAAGGAGAGAATTTTGCTCCTGTTAATAATCATGCCTCCCCGGGCGCTTCTGGGTCGATCTCCAATATCTCCGAATGACGAATTAATCTACAAAGGACTGCTTGAATCATCGCCATCGTTCCTCGAGGCTGTTCCTGCGCTCCCTATGTCTTCCATCAAAGCAAAGGCGCGAATTTTCTTATCGCCAGCTCGGTTTCGATTTCCCTGAGCATGTTCATCACATGCTTCCGTCTTTGCGTGCGTACCTTTCTGAGGGGTTTCCCCCAAATTTGGTCCGACATCCGAGTCTTGAGTCTTGAGCGCACAAAATTTTTTTACTCTCGACACGTGTCCTACAGTTTTGCGGTCCTGCCTATAATATGTAATGCTGAGTCCCAAATCTGTGCAGGCTCGCGAGGTTTCGGCCCTGATGACATGACTATCGTCTCCACCTGTGTTGGATGTGTTGCATATCTTGCGATTGGTGGCACTCTCCAGCCTGTTGGATGCCCGGGCCGACGCATCTATTAATGCACTTATGAAGAGTATGGCTACTTCTACGCGGTCAGTGAGTTGATTTTTGTATACACCTCGAATCACTTACTGACAAGCAACAATGCCTCGTAGCTGCGACAAAGAGAATATCCCATTTTCGCCTTCACCGTATTCATGGTCAAAATATCTATTGTACTTCAAAATCGGAGGATAACAGGCATGACCTCTAAACGATGGCAAATTGTCCACTGGACATATCTCGCTATTTTCAAATGTCTCTTGTTTACGTTGGTTTGTGTTAGCATATCTACCTCTTCGCCTATCGCAATAGCATTCACATTGCACGCTGTTGCCAAGGTCCCAAATTCCCGAAACATCAAGTGCTGGAACATTGGATTAATCGGTCTGATAACAACCATATAGTCACGGATTGGTTGCTGCTACCTATACTACTTATTATCATCTGGCAACTTCAGATGCCGCTTGAAAAAAAAATTACGGTTGATATCAATTGTCTGTGTTCGCTTTATCTCGTCCATTGCCAGTATTGTGACCCTGATTTTGGTCGCCAGGATCGTTGCCTCGTTCCCAGCCCTGAACGGCGTTCTTGATGCATGCCTTCTCAGCTTGAAGACATGGTGCTCATCGTTAAGTACATATATAAGTGGAAGAGTCCGTACGCTCGGCGCTCCGTCTCAGAATCACCGACGTCCCAATTCTGGAAAGTGGTTTCGTTCGAGCATATCAGGAGGCAAGAAGCCGAGATCCTTCAGTCAGCTTGAGGAATCCAACGGGAGACGGATGTCGAACTTCAGCGCCCGGCGCAGTACTAGTATGGGAACACGAAACCTTTATAGTACCTTATGTAGCCGTGTATGATAGTGCGATTAAGCTCGGGTGCTCGGTTTCAATAAAAGTTTATAAAACTATGTGTCCTTTCCGTAGTACACCATTTAGCGTATTCAAAATCCGTTTCGTCTCTTGGCACTGGAGATCTACGAGGCCTTGAAACGAGATCTCGAGGCGTGATCTTTGGAGTATGATGATGAATAGTGTGTTACAGTAAGGCGCAATCATGTATATAGCTTCATATTTGACTATTTGGGATATTTGTAACTTGCTTGTGGATTTATGGAGTAGATGCGCATGCTACAGTATAAAAATATATGAAACGGTGCATCGAACCTCCAGTGCCAAGAGACGAAACGGATTTTGAATACGCTAAATTATGTCCGTAGTTAATCTTGAATTTAGAGCTGGAGGATGGTCAAGGAGCCCAACGAAGAATCAAAATATACTCATTTACATACTACTACTCGATGAGACATGCTTGATCTAAATACTAGACTGTGATACATGATGAGATCGATTGGTGCTCCACATGACTTTGAGGAGACATGTCTGCCGCCTACCGCTCCGTCTCAATGCCCCGAAGGACCACATCTGGGTCAGCGAAGATGCCCTCACCAATGCAATGCACCGTTTTGCACACGGCAGGGTATCGAGACGGCATGTCGGTCTCGCGCCTGGTCCTCTCGAGGCAAGGAAAAGAGCAACGAAGCGGCGCATGATGAACCTTGCGCAAGTTGGAGGGGGAGGAGGATTCGATCCGAGTGTGCTTCCTGGATTCGGTGCGCCAGAGCGTGTGGAGTGGAGATGGCAGAGTCCTACACCCCTCATACCACTGAGACCAGATGGTACATGAAAGCCGTCAAGTCCAATGGCTTGCTAATATGCTAATTACGAGCAGAAGTCGTGCCCTTACCATCTTGGCTGACCGATCCTCCCCCTATTGAGGCTGATAAATGCTTCGGAGAACCCGAAAAAGACGACAACATCGAAGACGCTCATCAAGATGATGAATTCGAGCAGCAGTATCTTCGGCGCAAAGGCTTGCTGGCAAACCCCGGGTTCTGGGAAGACTTGAAGAAATGCAGGGATGTCGATGATCTACACAATTTTGCTACTGGTCACGGTATCGACGTCCAGATGTGTCCCAAGCTTTTGTTCGAACGACTGTGCCATGCTGGACAGCCACTTCCGACTCTCTTACACGCACTGGAAGATGCGGTTCTGGGCACCTCTGGCAATTTAAGTTTCCTACTGGATTGGCAATTACGAAAATGGACGGGGGAGAGAAAATCACGGAAAGACACAGAACTTGATGATATCAGTCTTTTACAACAGTGGATGAGACGGCAATTTTACCTTGGCTTGAGGACCGAGGAAGACATTTGCGTATTCTTGAGATTCGCATTTGGCGTCAGTGATGCCACCAATGATGAATCTTTATTGTCCACTCTCATAGCATCCATCTTTGAGGGCCTTCAATCAAGTTCGGTGTTTGGGTTCAAGGATTTAAGGATGGAGACGCAATGTAGACTCCTCGAGTCCATCACACGAGGACCAGTGACACCCCAATCGGTGGATCTAGGATTCACCTTGGTCGAAGCTATGGGCAAATCGCATTTGGAGGGCACAGATCAGAAGATATCTGCGTTCATTGGAGTTGTTGTCCACGCGCACGCTTCCTCACGAGAACATGAGAAGCGAGAAACAGTATTTCCAGAGGTACTCGAAAAGGTTCTGGATATGATTAAAGGGCTCCCACAAGAGCTAGCATGCTCGGTCATTTTGATCACAACCAAGGTTTTCATTCATGATCATGTCCGTATGCCTGCCATCGAGGCTGCTACGATGCAACTGCCCGACACGTGGTGGTCTGCACTCGCTAAGACAGATATTCTTGGCTTTGGCCGAGAAACTGCTCTCAAGACCGAGATTGAGCTCTTCATGAGCACCCAGGAGCCGGAAGTAGCTGTTCCATACTTGCGGCAATTGGATGACCGACAGAAGGCCTGTTTTATACTTCACTACTGGGTCGGACCCAAAACACCATCTGGTCGATCTCGAGCTCGGTATCTTTTCGATGGATTCTGCTCTGCGAAGGGGAAAGACTCGCCCTGGATCAGCATGTTTCAAGCTGCACGCAAGTATGCTGAAGAGTCCTCAGAACCGTCGGACGCCCATATCAAACAAGTGTTCAAGGTGCTGCAGATGCTGCATCAGTCCGAGACCATCGTTGAGATTATCAAGCAGGCCAGAAAGCTCCATGCTATCATTGATGAAAGCGATGTTGTGTACACTATAAGGGAGCATTTATGTGAACAGCCGCTCCTAGCAGAGCGATTGTTCCATTTCTATCCAAGACTGCGACTCGAGAAGTGTCCCGAGCTTGCCGAGCGAATGATTCTGAATCCAAGGATTCATCCTAACACAGCGCTGCACTATATGCAGAAGCGCCGTACGCGCTTCCCGGTAGACCTTGAAGGGTTTTCGCAACTCCGTACACAGCTTCTAGATAGGATGGCGCTCGCCTACTCTTCGGCACTACATATAACTCCACGAATGGCGTTTAGGAACGTACACAAATGCTATATCCAACATATGAAGGAGCGTATAGGGGCCCCTTCAGTAGAGATGGCGCGTGCACTCACTCGAGCGGGGCTGATCCGACCACTTCAGGGAGGCCAATGGGTTGGCACGACGATAGTTCGATGGATCTTATCCGTTGTTCGGTCTACGGAGAGCACTGATGTGGCAGACAGAGTCGACGACCTGGTGTATAAGTGGCGTGGCGATAACGTGAGGAAATTTCGAGCGGCTTCGCTGGCTAATCGATGTGCTGAATTTCATGCAACAAAAGATCCCATGGGCTTCCGGGTTCAGATTAAGTGGTCCAAGTACTATCAAGGTTATGAGAAGGTTTACACGCCTTTAAAGATCCCCGGCCCCTGATGGGATCACCCCTCTTGAGACCAAAAATTCGAGTTTTACGGTATCGTCGGAGATCTTTTCGACAAGACTGCTGCGATTTCCAACTCAATTCGCGGGCAACGTCAATTATGCCAGACAAATCAGCACAGCCTTACCGGCTAGGTCAATCAGTGTGACCTGTGCGGCCTCAGGCGGATCTCACAGTCCGCCTAGCTGGCTGAGCTGAAGCATGGCTCCCAGAAACCTCAGACAAGAATGAAAGGAGCCCCATGGAAGCTCGTTCGTCACGACAGTCTTGAGCTCGATGCAGAATCCCTCGAAGCCACTTACGGAAGTGCATTAGGCCAGGAGTTTGGAGGTATCATCACATTGATGCCGTAGGTGGTTAAGCCTACCGCCCCGAGTGAAGACATTGGGCGCTGAGCCACCCTTTTGCAGTTCTCTGTTAGCCAAATGTCATGCTGGCTCTATCATGGCTGCACGACTAGATATCTGTATTGCCTACAGTCACGCTGAGCTTCTTAGCTCTCTCGCATAAGGCTGACCATCCCACGCTTGTTTTGCAGCCATATGTACGTAAAGTATCGAGATACCCGGGTCATACATCGCTGATTAAGACATATTGACATTCACGTCCAAAGACTGCATTCCTAGCTCTGCATTCCCAAGCTCACGAGGGTCGGGGACAAAAGTCGTTGCACAAAGCCTAGCCCCGGGGAATTCTCGGATGTGTGCAACGACTTTTGTCTCCCACCCTCGTCATGTGAGTTCATTGTCGTGTTCTCAGACTGCAGCTCCACTTGGAGCTCCTTGTGAGGCAGTGCAGTCTTCAACTGGTCGAATGCTGCGAACAACAACTCATCGAGATGGTTTTCTTTGCAATTGATGCAGTCTCTTCCTACTCAGCAGCAACTAGCCTTCAAGAATACTACGATGCCTCCTGATGATTCCGTCATCATCAGCGAACCCATTGTGGACTTGGATATAACAATTGATGGTCACTCAGTCTCATAAAAGTGATCTACGGCTACCAAATATTTCCAAGGTACATACCTCGGTACGGAAAGTCCACAATACAGATCGTGGATGGGCAGGATGGCTCCCCAGAATGGTATGGATACGAGTACGAACAACTCGCGTCAAATCCGCTTCCGAGTTCCGGTAGAGTACATAATACAATGACGTCTCGAACATCTACTTTCATCTCTACTTTACATAACCGCTAAAATGTCTCCTGCAGTACCATCTCTCCTCCAGACTCTTCGTGTCATCACCACCGCATTCCTCTTCCAGCCACCATGACCGTCCCATCACCGCCACGCGCCCCTGGCCAAAAACCCTTCACAATAGCCATCTGCGGCGGCGGGATAGCCGGTCTCGCCCTCGCCATCGGTTTCCTCCGTCACGACGTTCCCTTCCACCTCTACGAATCCGCGCATGCCTTCGCCGAGGTGGGCGCCGGCGTGGCCTTCGGCCCCAACGCCCAGCGCGCCATGAGCCTGATCGACCCGAAGATGAGGGAAGGCTACGGCAAGAGGGCGACGAGCAATGCGTTCGGCGGCAAGAAAGAAGTCTTTTTCGATTTCCATGCTGGCATGGACTGTGGCATCGGGAAGGCCGGGGAAAAAGTGGCGACGGTGATCGCCGGGGATGTTGGGGTCAGCAGTATACACCGAGCGCATTTTCTGGATGAGCTGGTGGCGCTGGTGCCGGATGAGAATGTGACGTTTGGGAAGAGGGTTGTGGAGGTTGAAGAGCTGGAGGATGGAGTGAGGTTACATTTTGCAGACGGTGGCAAGGCGGAGGCGAGTGCGGCCGTGGGCTGCGATGGCGTCAAAAGCAACTTGCGGCATATTGTCCTGGGTAAGGATGATGGAGCTGGTCATCCTGATTTCACAGGGAAGTATGCTTACAGGGGGTTGATACCGATGGAGAAAGCTGTGGGATTGCTGGGCGATGAGTTGGCAAGGAATAGCGTCATGTGGCTCGGGAACCACGGACACGTCCTGACCTTTCCGATCGAGAAGGGTGAAGTGATGAATGTGGTCGCGTTCCAAACGAAGCGGGACGGCAAGTGGGAAGATGACAAGTGGGTCCTGCCAATGGATCGGGAAAAGATGCAAGGCGATTTCCAAGACTGGGGCGAGAGCGTCAGGAAGATCCTGAGTCTGATGGAGAAGCCTGATCTGTGGGCTCTGTTCGACTACCCTCCCGCCAAGACATATTATAAGGGCAGGACGTGCCTGACCGGAGACGCCGCTCACGCGTCCACTCCGCATCAGGGTGCAGGCGCTGGCATGGCGTTGGAGGACGCGTATGTCATGTCCAACTTGCTCGGGGCCGTCCAAAGGTCGTCTGACATTGAGGGTGCGTTCCGCGCTTTTGATGCCGTGAGGAGGCCGCGGACGCAGAAGCTTGTGACGACGAGTCGGGATGCGGGGGAGGTGTACGAGCTTGAGGCCGAGGGGGTGAAGGATGACGCGGTCAAGTTGAGAGAGAATCTGACGACGAGGTATAGGTGGATATGGGAGAAGAGGTTGGAGGAAGATTTGGCGGAGGCTATGGGTATGTTGGGTGGGATCGCGTGATTGGTGTAGGTAGCTCGGTGGGCTGCTTCTTCGAGTTTTCCTGCCAAAAACCTCGAAACGTGACCGTACGATTAATGAAGGGGACTAGAATTGGTACTCCGTCTTGTTCGCACTGGTGCATATTAGTGCTGAATATACTGGCGTCATGGTTATAAAGGTATGAATAATGAGTGAAATGAGGGATCAAGGCTGCTGTCTTCAATTTGGGTCCAGTTGCCTGGGCACTTAAGAAATCAAGCAGCGGACAACATCAAGTCATCACCCATCACTGCCTTCGAGCGTCCATCTACCCAATGCCCTCCCCATGCCCCCCCCTCTTCTCCTCTTTCACATCTACGTCCCCCGCCCTCACTCCGCCCTCACCCATTCAACAAACCGCTCACACCCCACCAACTGCGAAGCCTCGAGCAGATCAAAAGCCTCTCTCGCGCCTTTCTCCCCCTGTTTCTTCGTCAAGCGAAACGGCCACGCCTTCACCACGGTGTTTGTGCCCTTCATCTCCACCCCGGCCTGCTTGGCCGCGTCCCCAAACCCCTCCGTGGCCACGTAGTGGTGGAAGAGGCGCTCGAAGTCCCGGAACGCATCCTTGGCCCGCATGAAGCGGACGTAGTGCGGATGCCGAGGCTGGTACGCGGGGACGGGGAGGGCCATGAACCGGGCCGTCCGGCGGAAGACGGTTGGGGCCGTCTTCTCCACGTACCCGAGGCCGAGGCTGCGCTCCGCGGCGCCGATGGCGTCGGCGAAGAGGGCGATGAGCGTGGCGTGCGGGTTCTCTTTGCGCGGTTTGAGCATGGGGGCGAAGGTTTGGAGGGTTGGGGATAGGCCCAGATGGGCTTGGCCGGCGAGGTCGGAGACGTCGATTCGGTCGAACTTAAGCTGCAGGTCGATGAAGGAGGGGAGGACGACGGCGTCTACGCAGTAGAGATGGAAATGGATTGCCGTCGCGCCGATCTTGTTGCAGAACGCTTCTAGTTTGTCCCGGATGTAGAAGTGCAGGTGTCCGTAGAGGTCTTCTTGGGGTACTCCGTACTTTGCACCGGAGCCCATGACGGCTTTGATGGGCCAGCTGTCGATGGGGTCAGATGAATCCTTCTGCAGCCATAGACTCGAGCAGGGTTCGAAAAGTGTTCTGAAGAGTGCGGGAAAGGTAAGCTCGGTTTTATTCGATATTTGATCAGGTAGACTCACGGATTGGGAACTCTAAATCCCTCCAGGGCCGACCCGAAAGGCACCAATGCCCCAAGTTGCCTCATTTTGCTGGCGCAAAGACGTCTCAACGGAGGCAGGGAGCAGAGACGTCGCTCTCGTGTGTCCACACGACTTTCGTTGAACATGATGTATCGTCGATTCTTCTCTGTCTCCGCGAGTTCGTGGTGTGCTGAGACCATGCGTAGAAGGGAACTCCACTGGTCCTTGTAGAGACGTGCTGAAACAATCTTTGAGCCAAACGTCCATGTCTTTGACAGGATCACTCGCTTGGATTTGCGCCTAATCTGTCTCACTACATCGGCCACAAGAGGAGTGACGCGCTCATGCATTGCTTGCAGCATATGTGGCTTGAGCCTAGCTGAATACCAGATGTGTAGCATGACTTCTGACGCAACGACCGGTGGCAGAAGCATCGCGATGAGAAGAAGAGTGATGTTGCGGCAAACAAGCACGTTATCTCGATCATTGAGCACGCAGGTGCAGGTTTCCTGATAATTTTCAGGCAAGGAATTGACCGAGTCCACAAGGTTGCGAATGTCCCCGGAAGCTATCGAAGTCGTTAACGTGGGATATCGACAGCTAGGACGTACTTACCAGCAAAACATAAAGCGAGATCGTTTTTATAATCTGCGCCCTCGTTCTTCGCTAGATTTAAAACACCAAACGATGGGACGCTGCCCCAGAGACATCTCAAAGTCCCATATGGGTCAAAGGATGTGCTCTCACTGAGCATGTCGAATGTGGGCTCGCGGTTCTCTCTCCACCACCTCGGCTGCCAGTTGACTTCCCTCAACTCCGATTTACAATCGATTTTGTGTAGAGGCCAATGTGCCCCTTGGCAATGTTTGCCGCAGTACTGAGGTTAAAGTAAGCTTGCCTACGTGACGCCAGTGAGATTGAAATTTCGTCGTACCTTGACCAGAAAGCATTGTGAGCATACAAGATTAGCCTCGTTGTCACAATTGAGCAGCAACCCATCCACCTCTCTGGTATTTGCGCAAGGCGCTCTCTCAAGACGCTGCTGGCTAGTGTCTAGGTCTGACAATGCGTCCTCCATGATGAAGGCACTACGTGTTGTAGTCTGCAGACTGTAGGATTTGAATGTCAGTGCAGCTGTCATACAGAGACGAAATTGGCACGTAGCTCAAATGGTGAATGTGTTGAAACTTTCACGCGAGCATGCATTAACACATGAAGTCACATGTCAACTTTCTTCAAATGGTTGCTTCGCTTTTCGAAAATGCAGAGTGATTCGCCCTGGCAGACATATCTTCAATGGTGTTATACGCCTTGGCCTGATCCAAAACACGCCATTGCCTGATCCAAAACGCGCCATTGCCATCCATCGGCCACGAGTTTGATCGTGCTACACCGGGTCTAGGCAACGTGCATATGAATAGACCATTAAGTACTTTTATGGGGGAAACCCTTTTTCAATTCTTTTTCGCATTCTTCTTTGCCTTCTGCGCCAACTCCTCAGCTTCGCCAACTTTCCTCTGCAAGACCTCTTGGATCTCATTGAAGGTGTCTTTCGCAATCTTCTCGGCTTCCTCCCCGTGCTCTTGGGCTATTTGTTGCAGCTGCGTCAGCTTCGGGATAATCTCACCGCCGCCCGGCACCATGTTTAAGTACTTTTCAAGGCCTCCGCCACCTCCTCCTCCACCTCCCTGGCCCACCTTTTTCACGGTGTTCTGGACGTACTGCTTAAGTGAATCAGTGTTGCCGGATTGCACCGCATCTTTGACCTTCTCATAAAGCTCCTGCACGTTGCCCTGTTTCTTCAATTTTTCTTTGTTTTCCTCCACCAGCTTTTTCACTTCTGGTGACTTGTCCAGATATGGCTTGGCCTTTTCCAACCCCTGATCCCACACCTTTCCGCCAAGCTCCTGTATCTTCTGCATCTTCTCCTGTACCAGGCTCTGAATCTTGGGGATAGTGCTTGCGCTCACCCCACTCTTGACAATGTCTTGTATCTGATCCCAAGTCTCATCAACCTGCTTCTTGGCCTCAGGCCCGTACTTGTCGCCCATTTGCTTCAGCTGATCCAAGTTTCCTCCAACCTTGTCCTTGAGCGCCGGATGATTGTTGATGATATCGCTTGCCGCATCCCCAGCTAGATCGCCTATGCGCTTCAGGTGCTTTTGTAGTATATCCCAAGCTTTTGTCGCTGTTGTGACGCTCATGCCCTCTTGAGAAATATCCTTCAGCTCTCCATAGGCCTCTTTGACGATGTTGTCGACTTCCTTGCCGTGCTTGTTGCGAACGGCATCGAGGTCGTCGAACGCACTGTCGACGTAGCCCTTTGCGCCAGGAATGAAGGCGGCGTAGGATTTCGCCGTGGAGCGCAGCCATTCTAGTGCTTCGTTAGGTTCCGGGGATGATTCCTTGAGTTGCCTTCCATAGCTCTTGAATACGTCTTCGGCCTTTCTAGCGGTATTCACAATGGTTTTTGCTCCTGTAGGTTGTTAGCATTTTGGGGTATGGATGGGTATAACCCAGTCGATACCTCTCGAACATTTAATTACCTGAGAAGTGATAGTATGTGTAGCCACCCAGAAACACCAGTCCACCACCGGCTAGGCCTCCAATGAGACTCTGTGAGAGGCTGCTGCTGCTGGGGCTAGAGTTTGATGCGTTGGTAGATTCATGGCGAAGTTGGCGGAAAGAGCGTAGGCAAGTGGTACGTGACACCCTACTAGCTGCTCGCAAGCTGAGCATAATTGAAGATTTTGACTGAGTTATTGAGTAGAGTATTGTAATAGGGAAGCCGTGTGGGACACGGTCTTGATTGCGCTTGGTAATCTTGGCAAAGTGACGTACTCTAAGGTACTTTACCGTACTCTAAGGTACCTCGGTACTTTACCGTTCCAACGAGAAACCCTCTTAAAGTTACCCTACAACATACATACATACGAGAGGGCTTGACTTGAAAATCTTTCCAGTCGCAAAGTTCACTCTATATCATTTCATATACAGTACAACCTCGCAAGCAAATAGTGAAGAGTCGTGTGTAGTGAAACAAATTTCGCGTTGGATCAACAGATGAGCTCGAGGTCACCAATTCGTATCGACGATTGAGTCTATCCACCGATACGGAGTTGCTTTAATGGGGGGTATCTAGGTACGAAACAAAGAATTCAGTGCTCTCACAGTAGCTGCGTCCCCTCAAGGCTGTCCGAAGCCTTTCGAATTCTCAACTGCCTTGTCCAGTGCCTCTCGTAATTTTTCCTCGCTCGTGTACTCTGGTAAGAGAAGCCTACCGAAGCAAGTCAGACTCGTCGGTAGCCTTGCATCTCCGACCCCATTCTTCTGCAACGTAAATATCAGCTTTCCCACCCCACCCACAGGTAGCCGATCACTCGCCGTCACAAACTCCAACAGCTTTCGGACCTTTTCCTGCGACCAACTGTGTACTACGGTCCAGAATTGTCGAATTGTTGGATGGAAGAAATCATAACCACCGTCGTACCGGGTCACTCTTTCGAGGCCAGCGACGGAAATGTCGGGTAGGCCTTCGACAAGAGCTTTGAGACCAGATGGCGTGAATAGTGAAATTGCTTTCGGACGGAAGCACGTGAAGAAGCCGTACCTGAAAGCGATGAATTGGTTGTGAACGGTTTTATACGTAAGTTGGTGTATGTAGTCGTGGATATATTGATCGCGGTTCTCATTGGTCACCATCGGAGTATTCTGGGTGGCAGGATCCGCTTGGAGGGAGTCAGGCGACGAGGAGTCCGACATGCACAATTCGTTGTCTAATTCAACAGGGGCTTCCTTGATTTCCCTGCTTTTCAGGTATGCTAATGCTTCCTCCTCGTTGTTTATCGTCGGCATAGTGTGGTTGGTAAGGTCTGTTGAAAAGGGAATACGTGATTGAGAGTCGGACATTAAAGCCTCGGCGTTGGGCTCCGCAGTGGCTCCCTGGAACTGGCTCCCTCTCACGTACCGTAACGCGTCCTCTTCGCCTTCCTCGGCTGCAGTTTTATTAATCGTCCTTGGCTTCCTCTTTATCCTTACCACTTTCACCACTTTCTTCGGTTTCCCCTCAACAATCCCTTCCGATTCCTTCTCATCGCCCTGCTCGGATTTTTCGTATTGGCCAATAAGACGATCTTCAGTGATGCCAAATTTGTCTATGCTGAAGACATATGACCTCATGAAGACATCTTCAACATCACCGTCCTTCCAATCGCGGAGAGCCTTCAGGCCTTTCACCAGCTCTGGCCAGCCATCTTCAAGGTCCGAGAGCCTATGGTTGTGTAGGCCTGAGAGCTTTCTGTACATTACGAGTGGAAACGTGAATGGAAGGGTAAGACCGTTGTATACTGCCAGTGAGACTAAAATGCCCAGTAACTCGAATTTGTACGGTGGCTCTGGTGAAGAAGGGTGGAACCATGACATTTGAGTCGTAGGATCTGTGGTGAATACACCTAGAAATAATAGACTTAGCTTGCGTTTACTTGGGGCAGCAAGACCATAAGTCATGAATCGTACCATAGTCTGGATTCAAAGCTTCTGCAATAGCCACACGAAAGAACTCCTGCTGTACACCACCGTGATCAATACCCTCTTCTCCCACCATGCGTACCTTTAATGGTCTCATCAGCTCACGTTTTTGACGTCTGTATATTTCATTCATAGCATCCATGAGAACGTGATCGCGACGTGCTTCGAGCACCAGGTACTCAGTTGTTGCAGAATGAAGTCGATCATGAAGTCGAATTGCCCCTCGTCCCGTGGAGCGATCTGGCCAGGTCACCGCATCACACAAACGAGAAGCGGCAAGGGAATCCCGATAAGCTGTGTACATTGAAGCGTGGTTAATGGATCGAAAATATGCAACCAACGCGGAAGGCGGGAATAGGAAAGGGAAATCTAGCAGATGTACTTCACGTTTGTCGGCCCACCGAGAGTTCAGCCATACCGTCGGCTCATTCATCACATCGAGCCGTTCCGATAAAAATGGTGTGTGGAATAAGTCCCAGTCAAAGCGTAATGCGTTGGCATGCTCATCTAGGTTACGGATCTACTTAGTAAACGAGACGGAAGATAAGAAATGTCTTGCTTACGTATATGCAACAACAGTGCTAGAGCACCGCCGACAGCACTACTCTTTGCCACTTTGGCTTTGCCGTCCCAATCTTTCAAAATCACAGCTCGTAGCCATTCAATGATGATTGGCCATTCTTTCGGATGCCAGGTAATCGGCTCAATCTCTGGGTCGATCCACTCTCCATTTTTGACGGATGGTTGACCTTCATTATCGGCAACGCAAATCTTGAGCTGATCGGCATTGACATAATCTATCACCCGTGAAAACGTAGGCGGGAATTGTTGGCGGTAATTCTCGACGTCCTCTGCAAGAGCCATGGCGCGGGCGAGGTGATACCTCATGTCAATCGATCTAGCAAGTCTTGTCGCTAGGCTGAGAGCCATCTCGTTCTCAAAAGCGTGTAGTGTCCGCACCAATTTTCCGATCATCTTCTGTTCAGCTGGCGAATGATCAGCATCTATGAAGGGCGCTATCTGACCGGAGGCGTGTAGCTTGCGAACAGCAAGCCAGCCCATTGGACTACATTTGGGTACAGAGGCCACCAAGGCAGCGAGTATAATCTTGACCACATGGCATGCTTCCAGATCATTAAGAGGACAACCTTGAGAAGCGGGTGGAGGGTTGAACGAGGCTAGGCCCAGATCTGAAGCTGTCAAGGGACGACGCTTATTGGTAGCCGTAGAGACAGGATAGAGTCTGCCAGCGCTGATCCAGAGGCTTGAAAAGATCTTATGTGGATGCATGTCAATGCGGCGTAGCTTCCGAAACAAATCGACCATTGATGCGAAATCATAAGACCATACGACCTTAGCAGCTGCATTGCTGTCGTCGGAGTGGAGGAAAGACCGCAAAAGAGCGTCGACATTACATAGGATGTATGTAATTGACTGACCGCTATATGCAAGAAAATCTCCATATGAACCGCATCCAGAAGAATGCTGAGGAAGGTCCGTCCGGCCTAGGAATTTTAACAACCAATGTTGTTCATACAGTTCACTACGACGAACAGCCCTTGCTCCCTTTAATGCGATGATGTTTGCGCTCGTGAAATATGACAGTGATTGGGCTGGCAAATTGGGGGTGGGATCAGACGGTCTTGTAACTGACACGGAAGACTTGCGTAGTGGTGTCGTCCCTGCTACATCCAGTTCTTCAGATTGGGAATCCGGTTTTGAAAACTTCGGTTGTTGTGTAGCGGCCTTTAGGCATGAATCGTTTGCCTCGATGTTTACTGTAACATGCGTTTTTCCTTCATCACGTGAAGTCTCGAAATTCTCCAGATCTTTCTCCAGTTTGGTGTACCCTTGGACCATACCACGGGTAGAAATGACCTCTAAAGACGTAGTGTCGCTCCCAACAGACGCAACATCAGGTACAGATCCAATCTGTGGTAGATTACATCCAGGCGTGGCTCTGGCAGACTCTGTGTTGGGAATTAGAGGTCTTCGTGTATCTTTCTCGGCATTCTCTGTTTTGGACTCCAGAATCTTGCTATCTAGATTCGAAGACGCTACCAGCTCCGCTCTTTCATTCGAAGGAGCCCAAGGTGGATGACTATCTGAAACTTTTGCTCGATGCAGTAGTTTCATGGCAACGGTGTCGAAGAGGTTTTGGGTAAAAGATTTTGGATCTTTATCGTTGCGAACATGGCCATAAATTTTGGGCTCCTCATAACTCCCAGCCCTCGATGTTTCAGGTTTCAGCCCGAGGGTCTTTTTATGCCCATTCGCAATGTGGACCTTGATTTTCCGCCCCTGAAATGGTGTGAATCCGACGCCATCAGCTGATTGGGATGGTGAAGTAGCATGGCTGGATCTTGGACTTGCAAGCAAACTTCCCCTATTCTCCGGCTTCTTGCCAGCCGGTTTGACTTCTTTGGCGGGTGACTGCTGTCCCGGGTCAATATTGACCGATTGGTGCGGACAGAGGCCTCTCTCCGGATGATCTTGTGAGGCAAGGAAAGTGGCTAAGGTCCGCGCACTGAGAAGTGTGTATGGGCGGAATGGGCCTTTGGCTACCCTTTTCTGGCGGCTGAGACATGTGGGGGTCTCACAACGAGGATTTTTGCATCCGTAGAGGATCTGTCGGTTGTATCTGACTTCCATGTCAGCTCTGAGTCCGTCAGGCATAAGATTGCGATGATTCTTACGCACCTGTCTAATAAATGCTGAAAGGCGCGGCGCCTCTCGAGTGATCTGCTTGGCCATATTGTGGCGGGATCATGCAGACTGATGGAGTTCCTGACTAAGACTTCACTCGTGCCGTTCTCAGATTCTCGAGGAAGAGTAAGTAGATGCGATACAGGTCCATCGGGGGACAGCAACTGCGCGGAAGGTCCAGTCATGGTATTTGATACTTTGAATTTGTTTGACCAGTTCGCGTTGCTCAAGAAGTAAGTCAGCTTCAGTAACCTAAAGTAGGTAGTGGCGAGTTTACAGTGTAAGGCTGAACTCTGGGGTAAATCTTATCTCCCTCTACGAGTAAAGTACCTTAGTCACGGAGGGATTTTTAAAGTCCTTTAACTATGCGTCTTGGCGAGAGTCGAGAATTATTGTGTCGGGACTCGGGACTCGGGACTCGGCCGTAGCGGGCGACTACCTTACATGCACAAGTCACAATAAAAAGGGTTAGGGGTGCCTCGGGTATTCTTTCCGGAGCCATTTGCTGATGCTCCACAGTCACAGTGGTGCCTACCTTACCTTACTCGTACATACCCCACGTGCATCGTAATCTACTGTAGAGTAGAGTAGAGTAGCTGTGCAATTAATTACCTCACAACAACATGTTACCTTACCTTATAATAGTTACGCGAGACAGCCTGACACACCCTTTCATTATTATAGGGCCGCCGTCTCATTTTCGGCCTGAGATTCTAGCCTCTCCCCTCTCCCCTCTCACCCCCCTCTCACCCCCCTCCCTGGCGAAATTCGCGCCTTCTTCAGAGAGAACATTGGTGCTGGAGCAGGTGCTGGAGCAGGTGCTGGAGCAAATGAACAAGTGAAAGCAGATGCTGTTTGAAACTTTAGCTACACATCACGACGCTTTAGATCATTCATCAGTCCTCCCCTTTCTCCCCATTTTCTCTCTTCACACACATCGAACCCCGCCCCCCACCACCCTCCCTCTTTTCCCCACCCAAAAACACCATTCGTAATCACATCACCACGTAAAAGAATGTTAAAACCAATTCAAAGTATAGATATCGCGACTAGATGCGCCATATTGAATCATCGAAACATAAAACGTAATTTTCACCTCGCCGCCACTTCCTCTATGCGTAGGCAAGCAAGCAAGGCCCTCTTGAAGCCTACCTCACAGAGCTAGAAACTCGTTGCCTACAGCCTCATCTACACGAGGTATGCAGCGAGACCGAGCAGAGCCACAAGGCTGACGCTGGAAGCCCCCACCTTGTTAGCGGCACCCTTGAAGGCCGTTGGCGTCGTCGTCCCCGCTGTAGAGGTGAGGGAGGTAGATACAGATCGAGAGGTGGTGCCGGCTGAAGTAGTACTACCACGCAGGGTGGTGCTGTTGGAGACTGGGATCGAGGAGAGCACAGAGGAAGCAACCCTGGTCGAAGATGTCGCCACGACGACTGGGACCGAGGAAACAACCCTGGTCGACGAGACAAGGATTGGGACCGAGGAGAGAGCAGAGGAAGCAACCCTGGTCGAGGATGTTGCCACGACGACTGGGACCGAGGAAACAACCCTGGTCGACGAGACAAGGATTGGGACCGAGGAGAGCACAGAGGAAGCAACCCTGGTCGAGGATGTCGCCACGACGACTGGGACCGAGGAAACAACCCTGGTCGACGAGACAAGGATTGGGACCGAGGAGAGAGCAGAGGAAGCAACCCTGGTCGAGGATGTTGCTACGACCACTGGAACCGAGGAAACAACTCGGGTTGAGGAGACAATGACTGGGGAGGAGACAACGACGGGGACCGAGGAGAGAATCGAGGAAGCAACCTTGGTCGAAGATATTGTCACGACCACTGGGACTGAGGAAATGACCGAGGAAACAACTCGGGTTGAGGAGACAACGACAGGGACAGAGGAAGCAACCTTAGTGGAGGATATGATAACTGGGACTGAGGATATGATCGAGGAGACAATCTTGGTCGAGGAGACAACGACAGGGACAGAGGAAGCAACCTTAGTGGAGGATATGATAACTGGGACTGAGGATATGATCGAGGAGACAATCTTGGTCGAGGAGACAACGACTGGGACCGAGGAAACGACCGAGGAAACAACCTTGGTTGAGGAGACGACCACTGGGATCGAAGAAACCACCTTAGTGGAAGAAACGATGACTGGGACCGACGAAACAATCGAGGAAGCAACTTTGGTTAAGGTGACGACCACTGGGATCGAAGAAACCACCTTGGTGGAAGAGACGATGACTGGGACTGAGGAAACAATCGAGGAAACAACTTTGGTTGAGGAGACAACGACTGGGACCGAGGACAATTTGGTGGACGAGACAATGACTGGGACCGAAGATACCACCTTTGTGGAAGAAATGATGACTGGGACCGAGGACAATTTGGTGGACGAGACAATGACTGGGACCGAAGATACCACCTTTGTGGAAGAAACGATGACTGGGACCGAGGACAATTTGGTGGACGAGACAATGACTGGGACCGAAGAAACCACCTTAGTGGAAGAAACGATGACTGTGACCGACGAAACAATCGAGGAAGCAACTTTGGTTGAGGAGACAACGACTGGGACCGAGGACAATTTGGTGGAGGAGACAACGACTGGGACCGAGGAAACTTTGGTCGAGGAAACAGCGATTAGGGTGGTGTTGGTTACAATTTTGGTTGAGGAGATGCTGACTAGGGGGGTGCTCGTTGTAACCCTGGTGGAGGAGACGACGACCGGGGTGGATGAAACTTTGGTCGAGGAGACGGCAATTAAGGTGGTGTTTGCTACAATTTTGGTTGAGGAGATGCTGACTAGCGGAGTGCTCGTTGTAACTCTGGTGGAGGAGAAGGCGACTGGGGCAGAGGAAACCTTGGTCGAGGAGACGGCGACTGGGGCGGATGAAACCTTGGTCGATGAGACAGCAACTGGGGTGGAGCTGGTTGTAACGAGGGGATGCGTCAAGGTGCAAGGGCAGCTGGATTAAGATATCAAAGGTGAGTATTGCCTATCTGAGGGGGTATATGGAGCCCTGAAACATGTTTCGAGAGTAAAGCAATATGAAGTGGGGAAGTACATACTCGGTGATTGTCAAAGTTGTGGCCTGCAAGGGGAACTTGTTAGTCAATGTCAAAACAGATGGACCGGTTACTGCAATAATACGAAGCGTGCTTAGCCTACCTCAGTAACAGTGATGATTCTGCCGTTGATATACAGGGAGGTCGCTGATGAACAATAAGTGGTCAAAGTGCTGACAACCTGGGTGATATAAGAGGTGGCATATTGTCCAGCGAACACGCTAGTGGCAGCGGTGACATTAGTGGCAGCAGACACACTGGCGGCAAGGGCGATGGGAGCAGTAATAAGTGAGTAACGCATTTTTGATGGTTGATGTGGACCGAATATGACCTTTTGGTGTAGTAGTTGTAGTTTTGCTGGGATAGAAGGCGTTGTTGTTATTATGATGGGGAAGGTATTACTTGTAATAAGTAAACGAGTGTAATCGGTGAAAACCGGTGCGTTTGTGACAAGAAGATAGATGGAGTGGAGGGCAGGGAGTTCTTATGGGCTTAAGAATCTGGCGCCGACGTGATCAGGTACGCGATCACGCAAGTCCCCTTCACACCCTCTTGTGTTTGTTAGCTCCATGTTCGGCACTTTTGCTGTCTAGACTCTGAGGTAGACTGTAGGGGCTATTATTAATATCAGGTAGGCGTGGTGATGGTCACTGGTGGTCGAAGGTGGTGGTGATTGGAGGTGGTGGTGGGCTTTTCAATTTTCACGCTGCTGGAGGCTTGCCTAAGGGAAGGAGGCTAACCTAAATAAGGATGCTTTGTCGGCCCTCTTTGGTTGATCTGGTTGATCTGCGATTATCATTTTTCGACCAATCGTGCCGCGGAAGGGTTAGGCTTGCCAATTTTGGCATCAGTACCTTGCAGTAGCGTTAAAACCTACCCTAAGGAGTCAAGGACCCCGGATGAATTTGAAAGGAAGAGTAGAACGACAAGCCACCTCTCTTAGCCTCCTATCAAAAAGCAGCAATTTTGGTTTTGGTTTCTTTTCTTTTGATGGCTTGCAGCAGTGAAAACTAAATGATCCACACACACATACCTCCATTGAATTTGAATTTGAAAGGTAGTATTTGTTCATGTCCAAGCCCTTCCGTTGGACGCACAAAACGGCGACCTACTTCACCTTTAGGAGCCGTAGCGTTCAGCAGGGCGTGGGCTGTAATCATGGAACTATTCCATAGAAAAATATGTGCTGGTTGCGCAGGGTTAAGCATTGATGGAGAGCTTGCCGAGGAACGTAGATTTGACGGAGCAGTACTGATATTTATCTCTTCAAGGGAGACACCCTAAACCCCCTCCAACCCCCCGGAGGCTCTCCGGGGACTCATGCCGGAGAGGCTGTCGAAGCAAGCTCGAAGTGTCATCTTTAGCCCTCGGAGAAGCCCTGAAGAGCCCCCGAAGACCTGGAGGGTTCACCAGTTGGAGAAATTCAGGTCATCATGTACGAAAATATATGATTGATTCTCAAAGGGACGCACCCCTGGAACCCCCTCCTTCCGGGGGCCCTTCGTGAGCTTCCCATATAGCAGGCTCACTCATTGACGTGCTCAGTCATGAGATCGTATCGCTTGCTGCCATTGTAGCTGGCTTACTTCATGTCATAACGTGCTTTCAGCGGCAGCCGTTATCATGCTTGGTGTGGCTGTTATGACTCGCAGGGCAAACACCGGTCTGGATGTTATTGTCAGTGCCACGCCGGGCCAACATCGTGTCAATGGTTTGTTACGACTCGAGGGTGAGATGCCAAGAAGAATAGCTGCTGTAATGTCATGGGCGGGAGGTAAGGTATTCGCAGTGAACGAAACAATAGCCATAAAGAGGTCCACGTGCAGTGAAGAGGTAGTGCCAAGCGACGCTAGTTGTAAGGAGGCGAGGGAGGGTAGAAGTAAGGATGCCAAGGCGCTAGTGGAGGCTGGCCTTGGCACACCGTATCGGGGTACGTATCCGATGTCTTGGCATCCGAGGCATGGTCACAGTTTCGTGCTCTCTCACTTTACACATCCTTATTTCGAAGGATATTATTTTTGAGTCAGTGCAATCCTTTTTTTCAACTGCTCAGAACTAACTATCTTGCATTGTTCTGCTTGACGAAATCTACTACCTTACCACAAGGAGCACCGCCAGAGTACCAAGACATTCTCTGACTCATTTTCGGATCTTCATACACAAACAACTGCCCGAAAAACCCGCTGTACAACGACTATGGCTACTATTATGGCAAGCCGGCCAACGCCCAGTGGTGCTCAACCGACAACAGTCTCGAACACCGCTCAATCTCACCCTTACACTTGCAACACTTGCCAGGTGGCGTTTAGAAACAGTGATCTGCAGCGCGGGCATATGCGTAACGATTGGCAGTAAGTCACACCACGAAAGCCTGCCATGAGATTTACTGACATAGCATAAGCCGATATAATCTCAAGCGCCGAGTCGCCTCCTTACCTCCCCTCTCTTCTGAAGTTTTCGCCGAGAAGGTCCTTAATGCGCAAGCATCGTCTTCTGCTGTGGCTGCTAAAGCGTCCTTTGAGAAAATATGTACGGCTTGCCAGAAGACGTATTACAGCGAAAACGCTTATCAAAATCACCTTGGTAGTCAGAAGCACCGACTTCGCTCGGCAGTACTGGCCAAAGATGCTAAAACAGCAGTCGACGATGAAACTGCGTCAGTGATGAGCTCTACAATCTCCTTGGGTGAACCCATAAACACAGCACCAGCAGATGACATAACCGAACCACCCGCGGAATCTATCGATCCAGAGGCTGAGGCTGAGTTCTCAAAAGTTGTTGATGGGATCAAAGAGACAAGCATCACCGAGAGCGAGCCTGTCTCACGTCGCCCCTCAAGACCACACCACTCGTCTAATGAAGAGCGAACAGAGCATCCGTTATCACCACAGAAATACGTGGATAGCGCTACAGCATCCACCACCGAAGCAGCATCGCCTGCGTCTGCCGTTCCTCTGAATCGTTGCTTATTCTGCAATTATGACTCGCCGAATCTCAAGCTCAGTGTGATGCATATGAGCAAATACCATGGCATGTTCATTCCGGAGCAAAATTACTTAATCGATCTCGAGGGCCTCATTACTTGGTTGCATGGCAAGATCTTCGAACTCCATGAGTGTTTATACTGCCATAAGTTCAAAGGATCTGCGGAAGGAATCCAGACTCACATGAGGGACAAGGGACATTGTATGATAGCGTTCGAGTCCGAGGAAGATATGATTGAAGTAGGGCAATACTATGACTTCAGAAGTACATACTCGGATCAAGAAGACAGTGATGAAGATATGGACGACGTCAGTGAAGAACCTCATGGTGGTGTCAAGGTTGACCCTCGGAAAGTCCTCAAGACAGTCATCAGTGATGCCAACGGAGACCAGGAGATGGAGGATGGCGCGGAGAATGGAGAAGGCTGGGAGACAGATAGCTCGGCATCATCATTGGACTCAGCAGATCTCACTGCTGTACCAATAGAAGATCACCAGCACGCTTACGAGCGGTTACCCATGCACCGGCATCATAGCCACAATGATCCAAGGCCCCATCGTGCGATCGATGGCTTTCATTCACACGCGCACTCTCACCATGCAGCCTTCCATTCCGACTATGAGCTTCACCTACCTTCTGGCCGTACTGCCGGTCATCGCTCCCTATCCCGGTACTATCGTCAAAATCTACATAACCACCCTACACCAAGCGAGCAAGCTGAGCAGCGTATGCTCGAGGGTGCTGCGTCAGGCCCGGATCAGGATCAACAGATGGCTGAAGGAAGCGCCAGAGGCAGGCAGGTCATCACCAGAGCCAATGGTGGTGAAGGCATGCTCGGGGTGACTGATGCAAAGAAGAAAGAGGTGCAGGCCGTCGAGAAGAGAGACACAAAGCGTGCGCAGAGAGCACAAAAGCAATATCAGTGGGGTATCGACAAGAGAGGGAATAGTCAAAAGCACTTTCGGGACCCACTGTTACAGTGAAGGAACTACTGTTGCTTGCTGTTCACGGCACCCAGCTTGTGAATGATGCCTCTGTTACAGCTTTGTGGCCAGACCTAGACAATTAGCTTCTACCACATTATAACAGACAAAGTGTAGAATGTTAACTCTGAAACCTAAGACCTGCATAGTGAGTGCACTTACATTACTATACATGTATTGTTGATTCTGCGGTCTGTCAATGAAAAGCTAGATGTAAATTTCACGTGACCTCGTGGTTAGCTTTAAACGCGCTCTGAACACCCCCCAGGACCTCGCTCCGGAGTTCTAGGGACAGCATGTTGGTCCTCACCTTCCGCTACCATGACAACCCTCCATGACCATATCTTTGCCTCAGTCTTTCCTCCGCCAAGCGAGGTTGACGTCCCCACTCCTACCGCTACTCTCATCCTAGGCTCTTCTAGCTTTGGAGAACCGTTCGGTTCACAGCATACAAATGCCTCACAACCTGGCACGGAGACCGGAGCTGCGGAGCAAATCAAATGGGACCGAGCATGGCACACAGCAACTACCTTTCTTTCCCTTCGAGACGAACCCATCAACGCGGAACAGGATGAGGAGACCTTGAAGGGCAGATGGATTAAACCTGCGGAACCAGAGACCTCGAAGGCTCTTGCATACCTCTTGTCGGAGAGCTCCCGCGGACGCCAGATCCGGACAGAGTCAAATTCTGATGACCTGCTACGATGGTACTTCGAAGAGGTGGTGCTCGAGCACTATGTCAAGCATGTCTTACCCGGCTTAATTCAGGTAATTGCAGAATAGAGCGAAAACCGAATCGTATCTGATGCCTCTTAGATCCTTAGAAAGGGCCAGGTTCCCAATCCCTTGTTTGAGACTGGCCAGCATTTGCACATTGTAAAGTCGATCTACCTACACCCGTTGCAGAACCACATTGCCCAGACACTATCCAACGGCGGGAGAACAGAGCTCGCTCGCTTCGAGACAGACCTACACGGCCTCTTTATGCACACGTTGCCTCAAGATAAGTTAGTGGAGAATCTGTCCGGCTTCTTTGGACAGCAATGTTCTCTCATCCTGAATGGTGTCGAAAAGAACGGAATGGAAGATGTGGTGTCGTCGATCCCGGCTGTTCGCCAAAGAACGCTCATGCTTATGCAGATGCTCCAAAGCGTGGGCTTTGGAGGCTATCAGGCTCAACGGATCTTCGCCGAAGTGATGTCTGGCATTCTAACATCGCATATCAAGTCTACATATGCAGGCGTTTGGACTTCGCCTTCCAGTGTTGTCGAGCAGTTGCAAGACTGGGTTGAGAATAGCTTTTCGCGCTTCGTTGTTGAGATTCTTTCATCTATGAAAACAATCAACGCCTCAGCCACCGACGAGCTTATCGACGTAACCCATGCCGATGTTGAAAGGTGGCAAGAAATGGGTGTGAACCAGCTAGGTGCTTTAAGAACAGATGAGCTCTTTAATGTTATAGTGGAATGGGAAAATGGTAGTCAAGGTGCTATTGAGGATCTCAAGCGCTATGTGACTACCCCTTCATCCAGAACATATCTCACGACTACATTTTCTAGTGCAGTCTCTTACCGTCTTCTTCAACCTGGAGCTTCCACTACAGAGATTCTTCAAGTCTACATATCGATCATCCGTGCTTTCACCCTCCTGGACCCTAAAGGCGTCCTTCTCGATCGTGTCGCTCGGCCAATCCGTCGCTATCTCCGTGAAAGAGATGATACAGTGACTATCGTCGTGGGCGGCCTACTCGCTGACCCTGAACATGAGTCGAGCGCTGGTGATGTGCTGCTGGAGCTTGCAGTAGAGATGAACAGGAGCACCTCCGCGAAAGGAGAAGACGAGGCTGATGACGGAGATCTCGATTACGACGATATGGGTTGGATGCCTGACCCTGTGGATGCTGGACCTGAATACAAGAAGTCGAAAAACTCCGACGTCATTGGCTCTTTGATTAGCTTGTTCGAATCCAAGGACGTTTTTGTCAAAGAATTCCAGAACATACTTGGCGAGCGCTTGCTTAAAAAGGAGTATGAGTTCGACAGAGAGATACGTGTCCTCGAACTGCTTAAGCTACGATACGGCGAAGCGGCGCTGCAAGCATGCGAAGTCATGCTTCGAGATATTCTCGACTCCCGACGGGTCGATACCTTCATTCATAAAGACAAAGAACTCAAGCTGAATGATGAATCCACGCCGGAGCTGCATACGAGAATCCTCTCCCACCTTTTCTGGCCATCACTTCACTCCGAAACCTTCCTCATCCCCCCAGAAGTCGAATCTCTCCAATTTCGCTACTCCACGGGCTTTGAACACCTCAAACAGTCCCGCAAACTAACCTGGCTCCACGCCCTCGGCCAAGTAACAGTGACCCTCGATCTCGAAGATCGCACCATGACCGAAGAAGTGCAAACATGGCAAGCCTCCGTCATCTATGCCTTCCAACCCTCACCTTCTGAAGACCCATCCACCCCCATCACCAGAACCTTCGATGACCTCGTCGAAACCCTCCAAATGACCGACTCCCTTCTCCACAACGCCCTAACCTTTTGGATCGGTAAACTCGTCCTCAAACAGACCTCCACCTCCCCACCTACCTACACAGTCCTCGAAACCCTCTCCGACGAAGACGCCGCCCACCCAGGCACCACGTCCGCCGCCATCGCTGCAGCAGCCGAAACCGCAACATCTGCCGCCGCGCCCGCGGTATTGAGCGAGCATGAAGTGGCACAGGAGAAAATGGAGGTGTATTGGCAGTATGTGGTTGGTATGTTGACGAATCGCGGGCCGATGCCGCTGCAGCAGATTGTTATGATGCTGAAGTTTACGGTGCCGGGAGGCTTCCCGTTTGGGAATGAAGAGTTGAAGGATCATCTCGAGGAGGAGGTGAGGGGGGGGAAGTTGGATTTTGCGGGGGGTGATTATAGGATGAAGCATTGAGTTGTTTGATGATGTTGATGATACCCTGAGGTGCGATGCCAGCAGCGATTGTTGCGTGTATATGAGACAGTGATGAAGAAACAAGTAGCGACGGTACTCCAGGCTGAAGTACGGTATCATTCAGATGCAAGAATGCTCGATGCCCTGATCAATGTCTATTCAAGAAAATCCATAATCTCATGCCTGGAAATGACACCTCGCTATGCAATTTCATAATCGTTACACCATGCATATCCAACCACATGGCGATACACCTGACCTTGTCTCCAGGCGCCTAGAACACCGTACTCCTCTGCTTCGTCAACCTCCCTCCGTCTCCAGCCGCCGCTCCACCTCTCAGGCTCCAGAAACTCTTCTTCGGCAGCACCGCCGGTCTCCCATTCGGCCTTCCAGCAGCATTTCCAAAGAAAGTACTCGAAACGGCCGAAGGACCTATATACCCACTCGCGGATGCTATATCTGGTGGACGCAGATACGGCCCCGAAGAAGACGGAGGAGGGCGGAGATTCGAAGCTACATAAGGATTTGAGGTGTAGGGGATGGATGCACTATGCGGTCGTTGCAGCGGCGCTGGAGGGTAGGATGTCACGGCGAGATGTTGTTGAGGTTGCGGCGCAAGCTGAGGCACCGGTCTCTGGCCGAGCTGCTGCAGGCTTTGCTTTTGCTCCTTCCCGTAGACTTTCTTGAGGCGTTCGGTCTCTCGATCTATTTCCTTCTGCTTTTCCCGTGCTTTTCGCTCTTCTTCTTCTAGCATCCGCTTCACGCGTTTGGTCTCGGCTTGCTCGGCGCGCCGGCAGTCACGCTGTTCAGCTTCGACTGCTTTGCGGAGACGGGCGGTTTCGAGATCGAGTTCCCATTGGGAGCGGGGGTCTGTTGGTGGGGGGCGGGCGGAACCGGGGGGCGGAGTGGTAGGGTCCGAGGGTAGGGAGGAGTGACGGTGTCGTCGAGGTGGGAGGTCGGGGTTTGCAGGGTGGCTGAGGGAGGCAGCGGCGGAGTTGTGTTCGGCGCTGGAGCGTCTGGAGGGGGTTTCGGTGATATTGAAGGCTTCGCGGATACTGCTGCTGAAACACTCGCGGATGACGATTGCGCCGAGTAAGAGGACTACTTCGAGACCTTTGAGGTCTTCCATTTCGACGCGCGAGAGGTTGGGTTCGTAGATGGTGATTTCCTTGAAATGGCGGAACAGAGCGATGGTGATGTCTGGTTCCCTGTTCCGACGCTTGCTACCGTCTGGATTGGTGGACTTGCCGGACAGGGTACATACGTAGTCTTTTGAGAGCTTTCCATCTTTCTTCCATTTGAACCCGAGCTTGGGTGTTGTTTCTGAGGCGGTAGGGTCATTTTGTGTTCGGTCTAGGGCGGATGTAGATGGTTTCCGAAAGCTCTGTTGAGGCATTTCAAAGTCCCAGTATCCTGTAGATCCCCACCCTCCAGCGTGCCATTTGATGATGATTTGCTGATCAGGGTTGTATAGCTGGACAGTAAATTCTGTAGGCATCACTGGCTGAGGTGGTGGAGGCACCCCGCCGTTGAGCCGTATCTGCTCTTGTGATAGGTTTGGCTGCGTCCATTCTGGGATGAGGAGAACTTCGCCAAAGAGTATGTCGGGATTATAGCTATCGTATAAGGCTACCGCGTATCGGTTTCTCGAGCCTGGTAAGGAAGGGTCTGGATGACGAAGAGAGTATTCGGGCAAGGCGTCTGAGCCGTAGTGTGAAAGGAGTACTGAGGCATTGTGCTTGACGCCGTCGTTTGATGATCGCAAGTAGAACGCTGTATGAGAGTATCAGCAAACCGACAAGATGGTGAATTTCCGAGACATAGACTCACTGGGAAGATTCTCGTCGAGCATCTTCTTGACAAGGGTTGCATGCACTTTGCATTTGGAAGGATGCGAGAGAAGAAAGGCGAAGGGATACGGATGAACAACGAAGGTGTTATATGGAGGTCAAAGACAAGGATGTACAGCCTTGGTGGTAAGTGGTGACGAGTCAATAGGCAGTGATGGAGTGAGCCTGACTCTGAGACATGAAGCTTCGTCTTTCGCTCTCGGGGTTTCGCTTTCGGTATGGCGTGGCGGAGCGGGATTCCATTTTTAGACCGGTCGCAGATCATCAGATCATCAGATCATCATCAGGCACATGGAGATGGTCTCAATCTCCTCACTTCTACATACTCATATCAGAATGTTGTGCAGTGTTGATCCGTGATATAATAAGTTACAAGAATAAATTGTGTGCTTCCAAGGGAAAACAGATCCATTCTGCTATGTTTTGCGTATGCAATTGCAAGCACTGGGCCAAGTCAAGTATGTTGTTGCACGTGTTGGTAGGTAGAAAGGCGCGACTTTCTCGTGGGAAGCTACGATGGTGAGTTAAGGATATCTGCATTACGTTCTCCCAAAAGAAACGCGCGGCTTTCATGTTTCTCTTTGCGAAGCCAAGTTGAAGCACCCCAAGGTAAAAGAGATTGAATGCCGCGAGGCAACAGGCCAACCGGGCGACTGAAGCTGGAGTAAACAAAACCCGAGAAGGTGGTGTTCTTTCTATGAACACTTGAGTAACTTTGAGACGAGTGGATATCCTTACAACGGTTATCAAACCGAGACGAAACAGGAAAATCGAATCACAGATCGAGGATTGCCGCCATGAGGCTCCTTGCAGCATAAAGGATTCCTTGGCGATCCCGACAGTACGGTTCCCCAGCTATCATGCTGCCACGACGCCATGCTGCCACGCTGCCACGCAGCGCCTGGGAAAACACTCTCCTCTCCTCCCCCCCTCTTCTTTCTCCCCGGCGCTTTCTCTCTTGCTACAATATGTAAATCTTGCTAGTATCAAGCAACTTCGCACTTCTCTTCTATCAGTCCTTTGAAGTGGTCTGTAGCCTTCGATTTCTCAAAATTTCCTACCCTTTCCAAGACCACAAGGTTGTGTAACACAAGGCTACACAGTGTTGTAGCTCATACCACAATTACCATTTCGCGCTACGCGTCAGAATTATCTCCATTCTCCCTCCATAGTCCTGGAGAATCACGCCACCTCTGGCTTTCCTTTCATAACGCCGCTCTCCCAGGATCAAAGTGGACGGATTACGCAGCCTTCCGTACTGGAGCACCACCCCCTTGATCCTAGGTGGGACCAAGTGTCACACAACCAACCCCTACTGTACCGCCATCATTATCGATCTAGATTTTGGCCTCCTTTCTGCCTTGACTTGGACTGCAATCTTGATATAGGTCCCACAAACACCATGTCAAACATGACCGATGGAACGAAGGCTGGGATAGGCGTTGGTGCCATTGTGGGGATATTGGCACTAGCTGCAATCGTGGTTTGGATTCTCATCTGCACACAAAGCAGGGTCACAGCTTTCCCAGAGCGGCGAGACAAGCAACGAGCGAGGGGTACCTATGAGATGGAGGTTTGACGTCGCCAAAAGAGAGGAGCCGCGATGATGCACTCAGGCAGCAGTCAAACTTCCAGAACACTTGGCAACTCTGATTGCTTGGGTGCCCTTGCTGCGGGAAGCGTGAGCATAAAGAGAAGAACGCCATGAAGCCGCTCTAAATGAACCCTGCTATCATGAACGAGTCCACTGGCATGGTGCCTGACTGTTGCACAAGACAGATCGTGCCGGAACCACAAAGAATTCCAATATCCACCAGCCTGCCTTGCCGCATTGGTGGAGCTCACGGAGCTAGAGGTAATAGGCACACCAAGGAAGATATTCATTACAGCAAATGGATGGGTGGAGATCAACGTACACACAAGAAGGTCAAGCACTGGTCTTTACACAGGGGGCACGATCAGGCGGGCGAAAAGACTGAACACTCTAAGCTCGATTTAGATGGAGGTTTCGACTTCCGTAATGCTATAGCAAGGCCAGCTATCTGGAGAAGCGACAATTCTGAGAGGTCTCATATTTCCGCTCCTTCACACCTTTGCGGCTGCCAACCAGAATCAACGGGTAGTTCGTGTTGAAACTTCTGGATGAAGATTATTCGACGAAGGGAAAGACTCTCCTTTATTCAAGATGACAGGTATTCAAAATTCGTCCCGCGACAGTGGTCACTCTTTGTGGCAGCGCAACTTCAATCTTTACTACATTCTCTTCCATCGATCTACAATTAAGACGCGCCTAGTGGATACAACTACCAGCACGATCCATTCAAAGTCCAGCCAACAGCGGAACATTGGCGGAGAATATTCCTTTTTGAGCGGATTTGAACCCTGTCCTTTCCACTCTCCACTCTCCGCTCGCTCAATCCCACCAAAGTTATCACCAACGCTCGAGGCATCCATTGCTCTCGGTCGCGCCCTTTCAATACCAGTCCCCTATCCACTTCTCGCCATAGTCAGCATATCAGGACGGATAATCAAACCCTCATCATAGAAGGCCGCCTCATCCACGCTCACAAAGTCCAAACCACCAACTGCGATACGTGAGAATGGCGCATCAACCCCCTCAACTTCGGCATCCGAGTCGACGAATCCCGGATGGGTACAAGGAGTTCTTCAATGCCAACATCCATCTTGATATCAGCCTTTTCCTCATCGAAATTGCGGACGAAGGGGGTCCCTGGGACGGCTGGACGCTGTATGCGGTTAGGAATCTGATGTACTAGTACACTGCTGAGGCGAGGGATCGGACGCCGTATTTCCAGGTGGCGTTTGTGAGGAAGGAGAGGACGGCGGAGGAGACCGCTGGTGAGTTCGAAATGGTTGGGGGAAAGGAGCTCAAGGATGAGGATTTCCCGGTCGTGCGGAGAGGGGAGTACTCCTGTCGCGAATGGAAGGTAGTTGTGATGGACCGTCGCGTCAGTACTAGTACTATGTCGATAATCAGTTAGAGTCCCCCCAAAGCGAGGCCCAATTAGTAGAGAAATTTCCGCTTTGGTGGTTAGTCAGGCGCATTTTATTGGTCAGATGCCTAAATTCCATAGTCATTTCAGCATAAGTTAAGTTAGCGCACTTGCGAATGATTTTCGTCTAGGCGCTATCTGCGTCTCTGATGCCGACACATTATCGAAGCATGCCCCCCCTCTCATACTACGCGGCTTTGCTGGCCCAGAGATTTAACGCAAGATTCAAAGGGTACAGATCCTCAAAATTTCGACCAGAATAACATCAACCAGGAAACCCTAGACTGTCTGACAAACGCTCTTTCTAGGGCAGTCTCTTTCATGACCAACACATAATCACGATTCGATGCCCAGAATCGACGTGAGAACGAGAGGACACAGCGGCGAGCTGTTCGAAAGGGTGACCGTCGGCCCTCGGAGCACCAGTCCAGAGATATCTGCTGTCTCTGATCAGCACTGCTTTTTTGGGGCCTTGGTTTAGATAGCATTTTAGGGGTGTCAACTACCGCTTCTGATGCGATGTTTGACGGTCACTTTGGTTGAGTGTTGCATGAAAGGCTGACACCTACCGCCCGTGTTTGGGGCCTGGCTTGTTTGAAATATTTTCGTGGCGCAGCTCCCATGGTAATAGGATTTGGAGAAGATTTTGGAAAGATAGGCGATTATAGGATAGAGAATGAGTGCTTGGTGAATACGGTAGAGGGCCAGACTCGGAGATTCAAACAGATCTTGGCATAGAAGTCTTGGCGTCGAGGGGTTTTGTCCGTACTTTAGGTATCTCCTCCAACACGTCAAAACGGGTTTTACCCTTCGAGCTCACGCCAATACCATAGTTGACACAAATCTAAATCGACACAAATCCAAATTAACACATCCCGTCACCTCTCGGCGACTGAATCTTGTTCGGGGCGTCTACTTCTAGGAGGTCTACGCCTCGAAGAGTCTTGTTGCAGAAGAGACAGCACTCGATGTTACATCACTACACTATGGATACGCTTCTCAGCCTCCCAAATGAGCTTCTCGATCGTATCATCAATGATGTTCATATCGATGACATTGAAGCCTTCTCGTCATGCTGCAAAGAGGTCAAACTCTTGGCAGCAGTCCGACACGGGAAGCACCTAGCAAGGAAGTTCAACTTCCCCACTATCGCAATTGAACCTATGAACGGGCCAGAGGATCATTCTTCAGAAGACTCAGATGACACCAGAGTTCAACTTATTCCAACATCTCTACTCCGAGATTTTCTAATGGACGAGGAGAACACACTATATCCCCGCTCCATGTTCATCGGTAACGTTATCACGATCCGCGACGACGAGGAAGAAATGCGTAGCGCGCTGGTCACTACGTACCTTCAACAGCACCGTGGACTTGAAGACAAGATCGTCGCCAAAGTTATGCAGATCCAAAAGACTCTCTACCCAGAGAAGCCAGCCCTCGAAGCCCAGGATTGGATTGACCTCATCACAAAAGGCAACTCCGATGCCACTGCTTCTCTGCTCGTAACTCTCTTTCCCAATGTGAAGACTCTGAGCATGTTACATCGCCATACTGACCCAGAGAGATTACTGGTACGCACACTGGAGAGACTGACATCAGCAGCCGCAAAGGACGGTCCGCGAGCACTCGACGCATTCAGAGAGCTGTCGGAGGTTAACATAAGAGCGGTAAGTTACCGTGGTGACGCAGATGGGAAGCTGATTGCTGTGTTCATGATCTTGCCGTCCATGCGGGTCATCAAAGGGTATAGACTTCGCTGGTCAGCAGATGATTGGTCATCCGAACCTGTCACTTCGAGTGTAAAAGAAATTTCGCTGGAGTGCAGTCAGATACACTCTAACCCCTTCATAAGCTGCCTCAAACGGATCGAAACGCTGCAAAGATTTACCTACGATCTGCTTTGTACCCGCGGATCTACCATACTATGGGAACCCCGTCTTATCGTCAAAGCGTTGCGGAAATACGCGTGGAGAACCCTCGTCCATTTAGAACTTACAGGAGAAGCGCGCAGCCTTTCGGCAGACCCGGCAGATGGTGAACCATTTATCGGTACTCTGCGGTCGTTTCAAGTCTTGGAGAGCATTCGGTTGATGTCCATGATGCTCTTCAAACCAATAGACGGAGAAGACATTGACGAGAGTGAAGACATCATCAGGAACACTTCCGAGAACTTCGTAGGCCCCACCTCTTTAGTGGAGCCACGACGGCTCGTGGACTTTTTGCCTTCTTCGGCTAGAAAGCTTCAGCTTGTGGGGGGTTTGTCAAACAAGGAAGCTCGAGACATGTTCGCGGATTTGCCAGAGCTCAAACGTGAACGGTTGCCGAACCTGTTCGATATTGTGCTGGAAGACAGTGATCCCCTTGAGCAGGAGACCAAGGGTCTCTGTAAGAACGCTGGTATCAGATTGAAGTCAATTAAGAGAGTGGTGAACGGTTATCAGCGCATCTATGCCATTACGAAGCCAGTATCGCAGGTTGACCCTCTTGAACGCTAAATTTCAACTGTTCGAGGCAAGATGCTACACGCTTGATCCTTTCCTTTGCGCGAATTCTCGTGGCTCTCACATTGGAAAAAAGACCAGCTATTAGATATGAAAACAAGGATTGAACATATGAGACAAACTTTCCTTGCAGGTCAATTGAAGATCATTAAGGAGAAGTCCGTGACATTTGTTGCTCTTTTCTGGCAAAGCCCTAGAATGTAGGACATGCACAAATTCATTCAGAAGTTTCGCCCTCTGTGCATCTTTTGCTACTTTTCTTACCTTGATTGGCCGAGGCTGTGGATATGCAAGAGGCGGAGGGAAGCCCTTACTGCAGTCATCAAGAACTTTGTTTGGCATATTTCGACTGCTTTGCTTGACGCCGTTCGAGCAGTATTCGGCACCAAGTAATCGTCATCAGGCGGGTTGGTGAAAGAGTGAAATGGTACACCCATAGCCTGATATTTTCGGAAAGCTATGTAGTGTGTAACACACCTTTGGAGGGACTTTCAGTTTTTTCCAAACCCTCAACAAGAGAATCTTCAGTCAAGGGGACTTGTTCAAGCTCCCTTTTTTTCTCTTCGTTTGTACATCGATGGATGTTAGTCAGAAAACGTTGGGTCTTTCTCTAAAAGATGGCTGGACATAGAATGATCTCTTTTCACGTACAATGTCGATTAATTACTTGGAGGAAATCCATTACAATCGCGGCTTTTTTCTCGCAGTGAGCCTCAAAAGCGGGACTCCCACACATTCCTTCAAGGGATCTCGCCCGGGTGCCCGCTTTGATCTCGTCTTCCATACATGACTTGTACTTCATCCTCTCAGATCTTCCATTTGCAGCTCCATGATCGCTAACTTTTTCCAGCAGATCTTGCGCATGTTCTGCGGCGTCTGATACAATACGATCGGAGTCGGTATCCGAAGAGTTTGAGATCATAGCTTTGAATTGGGTGAGCTGATGTTGCAAGCAACTTTTTTAGAGGTTTTCCATTTGGCAGCGATGGTGATGTTAATCGTTAGCTTTTAAGCATCTCCCAAGTCCCAGCACCAAGTTAGCGCGATCGTCCCGAAAGCCGGGCCCGGATCCAACTGCATCTGCGGGGGGCTTTGGGCTATGGCCGTGATGTCATGCTCATCCCCACATTCCATGACCACCGTCTCCCCCGATCCTTAAACCTCATTCCTCCCCACCAGATCATAATGGCCGCATCCACAGGCAAACGCATTGTCTTCACCGGTGGCTCAGGAAAAGCAGGCCGCCACGTAATTCCTTACCTCCTGTCCAAAGGTCACTCCGTCCTCAACCTCGACCTAACCCCTCTCCCTCACCCCTCTGTCTACACCCTCAAGACAGACCTCACAGACGCTGGCCAAGTCTTCAATGCCTTGACTTCCAACTTCCACATCAATGACTACTCCAATCCTCCTCACTCAGACACAGTACCCGTGGGCCCCATCGATGCAGTCATACATTTTGCCGCGTACGCAAGAAACATGCTGGTGCCGGATAATGAGTGCTTCAAGGGGAACGTATTGAGTACCTACAATGTGATTGAGGCGGCATGTAAACTGGGGGTCAAGAAGATAATTATTGCGAGCAGCGAGACGACTTATGGGGTCTGCTTCACGCAAGGGGATAGTGATTATCATTCTTTTCCACTAGAGGAGGACTATGACTGCGGTAAGTGTCGCCTGGTTCTTGATCTGGGCGCAACCGGAATCCTAACCGTGGACGCTGCAGATCCAATGGATACATACGCAACGAGCAAGCTCTGCGGCGAGCGTTGCGCAAGAAGTTTCGCAAGGAGGTTCCCTGGGACAGATATCTATGCGCTGAGAATAGGAAATGTGATAGAGCCACATGAATACGAGAAAGACTTCCCGGAGTACGTCAACAAGCCAGAGACGAGGAAGAGGAATGCCTGGAGCTATGTCGATGCGAGAGATTTGGGTCAGATATGTGATTTATGCATAAAGAAGAACGGGCTGGGTTTCCAGGTCTTCAATGCTACGAATACGACTTCCTCGTTGAAGGTGCCGACCATGCAGTATCTGAAAGAGGCAGAACCCAATACGCCCATTACACGAGAGATGGGCGAGTACGAGGGCCCGCTTAGTAATCAGAAGGCGAGAGAGGTGCTAGGGTTCAAAGAAGAGCATCCGTGGCATAAGTATGTCAAGGTGTAAATACGTAGGTCATTAATTCAAAGATAGGATAATATAACAGCTAGCCTTTTCTTTGGTCTTCATTGTGTGTTTAGACTTGTTGTCAAAGATTTATCTGAACGCGATATTAGCATAGCCTCGAACTGTACATCTCAGATTTTCTGGCTGCATCTTCATAACTACTTTCTTATGATTCGAAGAATCCTTGTCGTGTGGGTCATTAGAGTGATCTCTATAACTATGTTTGTCAATCCCTGCCATATGGGAACTTACTGGAAAACTACTGGAAATGGTCGTACAGCGATAAGGAGTGCTTGTCATCACTAACCATCCAGTGCGCTTCGAGCTCTTTCCAATGCTCTTAAGCTCTCAACTCATGCGTTGCTCTGAGCGAAAGCATCGCAGGTCTGGCCTCTGTAGGTATTTCCTGGTTATGATGGCCATGATCTTCGTCCTGCATCTCATGGATAGTATCCTCCGCTAATTCGTACCTCAGCTCCTCGGCATGCAGCTCGTGCTTTCTCGCCTCTTCAGCATCCAGCTCGGACTTCTGTTGGAGATAAGGTTGTGCATCTTCAGGAGAGCTTGAGGGGCCCTTATCAATGGCGGCAGCCGCAGCAATTCTTCGCTTATGCAATCTATGCCATGTCAAGGCCCCAAGTATGATCGACACAACAAACAGTCCTGAACAAATAAATTCAATTGCGGTTTAGTCCTTGGGGGAAAGACTCTTTCGAGTCGCACTGCCGGGGAAAGAGGATGTGATACTTGGGCTTGCCAAAGGTGAAAAAGACGAAGACGAGGTCAGATTTGCGCTGGGACCCGTTTCTATAGGTGTAGCGTTTGCAACTTGGATGAGTGCTGTTGGCACAGCGAGGATGGGGCTACAGCTCGAGAGGCCCAGAAATTCAATAAGGGACGTCGTAGAATTGTGCTAAAGCGCGAGCGAGCGACCACTGTCTCTCTCTGGCATTTCCTGTCTGCTGTGTCGCTCCCGCAACTCATGGTTTTCGATTCCATCTCTTTCATGTCTCCTTTCCTGCGCTTCCAGTTCATGTCTGCTTCTCGCTTCATTTTCTAGCTCCGTTTCTGCTGGAGGTAAGGGGCGTCGCGGGGCGTTTTCATTGACCGTACTTCGGTTCTTCCTGTGAAGTTTCCGCCAGGCCCAGAGTTCGAAAAGGATGATCGCCATCACGACTGTTGGACTACGACGCCAATGGCTATTTCCCCCGGTGCGGCATGGTCTTTCGGCTTGTTGTTAGACGTGGAAGGGAAGGTGGTAGTCGGTTTTGAGACCACGCTGTTGGACAACGTCGAAGACGCTGTAGCTGCTGAAAGATATAAGGAAAAGAACAAGTGTAAGGCCACTGCTGCCGATGATGATGCAGAAGGCGATAGCGTAGTCTGTGTGACAAAGGGGGCCTTCACCACACTCGCTGCTGGCACCGATGACTGTGCCAGGTTTAACGTACAGCTAGGGTTACTTAGACGGTGACTTACAGTCGTTTGCGGGATTGGGTGTTGTCGCGGCCGCCATTGGTCAGAGCTGCCGACCAAAAAAAGACTCGTGATGTGTACAGACACTTGATTTCTAGCCATGCGGACAACGCAACCGCAAGAAAATCTCGGGCGCAAAGGTGGAGGGGCTGTAGACCTGTGACGTCTTCCGAACCCCTCCGATTTGCCGTGCCGCGTTGGGAGATTAGGTTGCATGAGAGAATGGCTGAAAGGAAATTGTAGCCTTGTTCTTGACGAAAAGGTACTTTCCTCTTTGAATATAGCTTTGCGATGTCCTGCAGCTGTCGAGGCTGCGTGGGCCGCAGATTTTCGGAGCGGCGGAGCATCTATTGGGATAGTTACGAGAACGAGTGACTTACGTGATCAGGATTCAAGGGATGGTTTCATCTCGCAGCACTCGTCATGCATTTGCATTTTTGTCAAAATCTTTCCCTACGTCCCACGGTGGCACGACCTCAGGTGGAGCTTTGGGTATGGTGTCCTTGTTCACAAAACAGTTTGGCATTCGGCTTAATACTTGTCGTACGAGTTCACAGCAAGAAGATGGCAGTATGTACTGGCATAGATATTGCGCCATGCGTGATACCTTTCAATCGAAGCATACATACTAAACAAAAAAATTGATCAAAACGTCATAGTGTTTGGCGGAAGGAAAATAATTTCAAGAGTTTCGAAAAGATCCCAACTTCCATGAGCAGAAAGCTCAATGAATTATACAACCTAGCCTACAAACCACCCAGCAAACCCCTTCTAAAAGGTAGATATCCAGCTACCTCACCTATTCTGTCTAGAACCGGCGAAAATGCAGCTGTGCTTACTCTCAGAAAGCCCGAGCCTAGCTCTTGAGGCTCCTCGCATTATCATTCTGCAGCTCATGCACCTGTTGCAAATCTTCCAGTTCCGACGCCGCAGGCATACCCTCCAATTCCTTGCTGTAGCCGTCCTGCACCAAGGTCGGCGCCGGCGAGGCCCGATCTTCTTTTTCCATGTCGTCCTGTTGTTCTCGTCGTTGTTGTTGTTGTTGTTGGTGACGTCGCCGTCGGCGTATAGCTAGGTAGAGCAGAATGGCGCCGACGCCGCAGACGAGAACGCTTAGGGTGATGCCGATGCCGAGGCCTACTTTCTCGCTGTGGCGGCTGGTACCAGGAGAGCCGGGGACGGAAGAGCCAGGGGCAGAAGGAGCTGTAGGGGTAGGTGCGGCAGCTGTTTTCAAGTTAGTAGACGGCGAGAGACCCGCACGAGGGGTAGACTGGCTAGGTATCGAAGTCGGAAACGTGTAGCCGGCCGCCGCATAGAAGCTGGTCAGCGCTGCCACATCTTTTGGCATGACGGCACTGCTGGTGTAGTTGTAATACACTTCTTTGATGCCTTGGTTCTTATCGCAGCAATGCTGGTTGTCGGCGAACGGGTAGAGAGTTCCATCCGGGCATTGAGTGGTGTTGAGCGCGTAGTAGAACTTGTCATATGAGGGGTCGAACTTGCCGGATGCTGAAGTGGTGGTTGTTAGTAGGTTTAATGGATGTCAATGGTGCATGATGGACCGAGAAAAAGAGACGAACTCAGGTTGAAGGGACATGCGGGACTGGACCATGTCTTATCCGTGCAGGTGCCCACATAGCTCTGTTGGTTCGAAGCCGAGACGCAGTATAGGTTGCTGGAGCATATGTTACCCTGAGAGCAGCAAGAGCTGACATTTGCGTCCGGATTGCAAGGAAAGTCGCCTGCCAGTTCCTCGTCGACGGCTTGGTAGCATGCTCTCAATTGACTGGAGCAGGTGTGGAATAAAACAGACCACAGAATGATAGCGAAAGTATACAATTTGCTAGCTGAGCATCCAATGCATTGTGTACCAAACTGAGTAATCAGGGTCGCAAGAAATTGAGGATGATTTTCGAGGGTTTACCCAACGTCAAGTAGCAAGGGTAAGATCTCACCTTTTAATAGCATGGCAGGGTGCGCTGCGAAAGGACACCATCTTTCCCATCTCGCTCATGCAAGTAACTCGCTTCGTGAACGTTTCAATAGATGCTCCGCCGTTCAAAGATCCTGCGGCATAGCCTCGACAGCTGCAAGACTTTGCGGAGACAGTCGGAAATTTACGGGTCCGATTTCATTTAAGAGAAGCCTGAAATCCTCTATCGGCTGTTCTCTCGTTTTCAATGCCGCACCGTGGTTTGCAAGGACTCGGCAAAGGTGATAGAATTATTGTTCGACTTCTTCGTAAGAGTGTTAGTCGTAAGAACAGTCAGGTGAGAATTCTTGCGATGTCGCCGATGTTTGGGCGGACAATTCTAGAAAGAATGGCTAGTTCGACTTCTGGCCTGTACTGAGTTGATCAGGCTGAGGAACAAATTTCCAGCACATACAACCACACGACATGTGCCCTCCAATTCCGGGCGAGCCGGCGAGGGACTCGGGCAGGTTCAAATGCGCGAAATGCGCTCCCCGAAGAGTAAACGGGTGATCCTGAAACATCACAACGAGATTGAATTGTATTGCAAAGAGAGCAGCAATCTCTCAGCCATACGTCAGCTTCTGCACGAATTTCGAGGCTCAGCGTTGGGTGACACGAGGACGTTGCCGCAGCCCTGTTTCAACGCTGCATAGATGCAAATGAACCCAGAGGAGGATCTTGGTGGCATATGTGAGATGGGATGGCAGCGAGCCTAAGAGAAACCCCTCCTGGCACAGCACAGCTGGGGCAAATTGCTAAATAATACGGTCATCCCCAAGTGAAATAGGGGCGATGTGTGGGGGTGGCAACTTGCTAAGCCACATATGGCTAGCTCGGTTACATACATAGCAATTTCGTAGCAAGAAATATGGACATCTTTACACACCACGAGAACCACCTCTTCAGCGGGGTTTTTCGGGCGGGGCGTCGAAAATCTAGGGGCGGATTGAATAACCTCTCCGGGGGTAATAACTCACCCTCCCCCCCGGAAGTACTCGGATAGCGCATCCCGGAGAAGAGGTGTGACTTATTATCTCACGAGAGGATAGACCTACTTACATTAAGAAAGATAATAGCGATATGAATTGTTCTAGTATGAATACCTTCGTTGTTGAATTTTCGTGATTTGCTATGATGAGAGGACTCCCGTGGAATAACATATTATCGAATCATATCTCTGTAGGGTATGAAACGGTGAGAAGGGAGCGTGCTTTTTTGTTAGATAAACGAAATTCTATTTGAATCAATAAGAGGGGTATGAATTAGTAGTTTGCTGAACGAAGAATTGATTTCAGTCTTTTCATCAGCGGCTTATGTCAAGGAACACTTGCTTGAGAACGAACGACATAAAACTCAGTGACATCAGAAATATCTTAGAGGCCGAAGAGGCTGCGGTCAATGAACATGGCTTCATCTTTATGTTTCTTTGCAAATGATCTTAGGCTTTATCCCCAAAATGGGCGTCATTTAGAAAAAAGGGTTTCTTGTCGGAGTGAGTTTGTTCAAGTTTTATGAGTCTCTTTACGAAGTACCTAAAGGTCTTAATCCTACCCTTTTCTATCAAATATCAACTCAAGAATCAGAAAATCTCCAGACACCTTGCACGAAATCCATGAGGTTTGGACTTGAAGCCAAATGATGTTACAGGTTGATTTAGTGCATAGAGAGAGAGGTGGGTTGAAAGGGAAACCCGAAGTTCAAAGGTGGTGCTGTTGAAAGCTTGAGGCGGCTCTTAGCGCATTCAGTTTTCGAAGGTCCGGAGTTGCTCCAAAAGATTATCCACGTCCTTCGGAGCATTTTTCAACTTTCCACGGAGGTTGTAGATCTTTTTGGAGCTCACTGCCACAAGTCCAGCAACAGTGATCAAGCTGGCGGTGAATGAGAGAGGGTCCGCCATTACGGTGACCTCGACCGTATCCGAGTCGATTATGGAGCTAGAGTTGACGGACCTCTGAGTGTTGAAGTGCTAGGATATTTTTTTGAAAGAACTTTCGAAGAAGGTTGAGTTGAGGGGAAAAAATTCGGCGGACTGAAGAGACAGCCTTGCAGCCTCGCAGCCTCGTAGCCTCGCAGCTTGCAAGGCGCATGCTATGCATGAAATGGCTTAGACACTCGTCCGCAAGCGAATCAGGTGAACAGCGAGAGCACCGAAGAGTTCCGCTGTCAGTATGTACGTATGCCCAATAAAGGTGCCTAAAGTTCAATATATACGCTCCCGAGAAATAGTTCTAGTGCCCTCAACATCACCCTGGCCTTATGAGTGGGACTCTAGCAGGATTCCTCATCGCATCCGTCTTCAATTCTTAGAATGAGTCGGTTTGACTCAATCAAAGAATAGCGGCAGTCTAGCTGTACACGTATGGTCAATAGTCGCATTGAAAGGACGAGACTCATTTTAAGAGAAATCGGGCAGCCCGGGCCATCGCGACCGGGGGGGGATCTCGCTTGCATTCTCCTGAAGTCAGTATGTGCCATTAGGTCCGCAATCTTCAGATTCGAGCCATCAAATGATTCGAGCGAACGCATCCCCGCTTTCCCGATTGAGTGAAATACGGCGAGCCTAGATTTCTTCGCAGGAGGCACTTGGAGCAATGTTTGGCGAACGTGCCACGTATGCCGTACCAAGTGACATCAGTCGACCAGAAGGCTGAAAATTCTGCTAATCCTTCGAAGCAATCAAGTGGCTCAGGAAGCGGGAAAGACATGAGGTCACGGTTGGGATAGTTTCTATGATGATCGTGCAGCCTGTGGAACGGTCGAGGTGCCGATGATCGAGTTGTATGATGATGCATACGACCACTACACCTGCAACTGAGGCCTTTAAGGGACTTCAATCAATAAGCAACTTTGAAAGTGCTACTGCAACGCTGTGATGTTGAATGAGGATAGGGTAGATAGATGAATTATTTCTTGATAAGTGATACAACAGGACTGGTCATGGTAAAATGTATGTATGCGATGCGATTGGCCGAAATACCTTATCTGGAATGCCAGTATCTGACAGGAGGGTGACCAAGTTCGGGTAAGGTAACAATGCGCGGAATATTACGGTTTCGACTTGGCGGGTTATTAATCACTCTCCTACTCGCTCACTCAGGACTCATAGTATTATTCATGGTATCATCTTTCTCGCTAAATTTGATCACTGGTGGCAATGTATTTGTCGGTTTTGCTGTGCTAGCTGGCGCCCTCAAGGTCGGAGTACGTATAGAATATCCGTGCTCTGGCTTGCTTCTACTCAACACCCACTTCCAAGACATGAACGTTCATCTTGCTAATGTATCAACAACTCTAGTACCACGTCCGTGCAGCAGTTCGTCGCTAAGATGCCGTCAACGTAATCTTAAAGGGTCCTGAGCCCAAAATTTTCACCACATTCGATGCACAAGAGTTGAAAATTGATTAGCGGACGGCTTGTTGTGGCTCAAACCCAGTGAAACGATAAGTCCCAAGGATGGTAACCCATAAACCAGCATCTCGTTTTACGAACCCCTCCGTCGGCACAACAACCGCCACCTGCTCACGAAATGGAACGAGGTCCTTCCACCCACAAGCGGCTAGACAGGACTTGGATCAAAGCAGGCGGGCATGGAGGGATGCTCAAATCGCGTTTGATGGCCGAAAAAAGCACTATGAACGGAATTGGCAACATTTTACCAGCTCAAGGCGGAGGGAAAGATGGACTGCAATCGCAGGGAATTCGACATTGAGCGTTGCTTCAAACATTTACAGCTATTTACAAGACATTCGACGGAGGCCGATGAATGGCTTGTGAGAGCATAGCTGAATTGCTATAGTGATTACATGCACCTCGATCGAACCGGAGACGACGACTCTCGGATAGACCAAGACACATACCTATATGTGTACACGAAGATAGGAGACGTGGAAGCTTGGACGCATGGTGTCTGGGAGAACCAAAAGCCGGAAACATCGGAGACGTATGATCCTGTGTCATTTGATGAATGGGACTCGAAGCCAGAGGAGCCAATGGACAGTATTCGTGTTCTAGACTGCGAAAGGTGGGTGGTGGAGATCGGCGATTGGCAGGAGCATTGCACGCAGTTGAGAGGAACAATCGAAAGGACAGCTACCGGAAGACGTGTGGGCTATATGGATATGAGACGATTACAGACGATGTTCGGTTTAGAGCGAGCAACTATGAGAAGAAAGCTCAGCCCTCTAATGGTGGGATGGGGTTGTTCTCATCATGCTTCTTCTGTGACTCAGCAACACTGTAGATCCCCCACATGTCTGTCGCTTATTCACAGAAAGTAAGAGGATCGAGCAAAAGTCATACATGGAGGCAAAATTACCCCGGCGAACATTCCAAGTCCCGCTAAGTTGACATGAACAATAAGTCAACTGGGGTTGATATCCACAAAAGTATGCGAAAATGAAAGAATGGGAGCTCTTAGGGCTGCCACCTTGCCTAACAATTTGCCTAGAGCCTCTTTCCATTCATGACCTCTTCTACATTGTCTTACCGTGGGTTGAAACTGCCCTTGCCCTCCAGAAGCCGTTGTTCAATTATCATTATCTCAACGGTCAAAGAAGTGGGAGCGCACCAACAATTTGTAACCAGTCAACGACCACCTGACCATTAGCCACGATTGACGGTCCCGTGGGAAAAAATTAAATAGGCTACGTTGGAGCATCTTGCAGAAGTTTACAGGGGAGAGGTGCTGTTCACCGCCCGAGTCAAAGTGCCGCTATTTCCTTGAAGATGAGCCTCGGAGAGCCCAAATCGAGCACGAAATGATCGACCTGCTCCGGAATGAGAGGAGGCAATCGGCACCTTTTGACAGAAAGAGAATTTGACGCTGGCGCAATCCTGCCAACATCGATTCAGGCCCACAGACGAATTATTTAATGGGCTGTGAGTATAATTGTGCTGGAAGACGGCGTTCGATGTAGCTTGACGAAGAGACTGGGAGTGAAGGGTGCGCAGGAACCCTTTAACCTGCCGATGAGCTCGCAGTCGGTGAGGCATCGAATCATGTGTTAACACAGAGACAATGGGACGGGGAGAAAAGTGTTATCCACTGCTGCGGGATTTTTCTGCCGCCCCCCCTTTCGGCCTGCATGCATAGCCGCATGCGCTAGCGTATTCAAACCAGCAGTCCGCCAATCCGCACGCTTTTACATGCATGGCCTGTAATTTTAGCTCAACATGTCTGGTTTGCTGCATCACATTTGCAAAAGGTCATGGCGCTGCTTCGCGGGTTCAAAAGCTTTGAGTGCTGCCTGTTTCGAATCCTTTATTTTGGGGGCTCGTCCTTTGCTTCTTCACCCGCTCCCCGCTTTGCTCTCTTGCTCTATCTCAAGGCAACAATGGCTCCTCCACTCGGCCCTAGGTATCTGCCGAACCTGATGCTTGATGAGGCTAGAGTGCAATCAGATCGTGGGCTCGACCCCAGAGTGTCCGTTAAATACAAGACGTCAAAGCTCAGTATGTGTTGCCCAGGGCTTGATATCCAAAAGACAGGATTCTCGGAAACAGTGGGCAAGCGCACGAGAGATGCCAGGGTCGTGTCCATCGCCGATGCCGCGTGTCCCACTCAGTCAAGCTATAGACAGGAGGAACAAGCCAGCTCACCTCTCCGGCTGGCATTAGCGCGGCACTCAGTGAAGAAACAAATCTTCGCTTGCATGGACCAGGGAGATAAAAAGACAGAAATTGAATCGAAAACCGGCCTTTCGCACCGCTGCATCAAATGGCATAGACGCATGTGGAGAATCGAAGGCCGTCATCCACGTCATCGACCTGGGAAATTCTCGAAAAGCTCAGCGCGGAGTCCACTATCACAGGGCACTCGAAGCGGGCGAGCGGTACGAAGACGGCAGGCGTCTGGCGAAAAGAGCAGTTCCTCGGTTGCCGGCGACTCTAGTAGCGAGAAGCGGGGGCGAAAGCATCGTGTGGTGAGGCAGTCGAAAGGACGCTGTAAGCGTACAGGAATAGAGATGGCTGGATCTGGAGGAGGGGAATGTGCTGAAAGGGAGGCGAGAGGATGCGCTTGTTTCGCGAGCAAAGAGAACGTTCCGGAGAGGAATGCGATATCGGGCGGATTGAGGATCTTGCCGATTCGTGCTCTGGAATTATAGAGGGACGGGGTGACTTGACCTCGACATTAGGTGCCTTGAGGGTGTGAGACTGATAGGTTGAGACCATCTGAGCGACTAGGAGGCAAAAGGCTGAGCATACAAGGAGGGTTTTGTATTCAGTACCTATCCCGTCTTTTAGCTTGCTGAAATTCGCTCTATATATAGACAGAGAAGCTCAAAGCAATCATTCCTGTAAATAGTTGCATTCGAAGAAGAGACCATCACTCCTAAGCAGATGCCAAAGCCTCTGCTCTATGCGTCTCTACTGTGTTCATTGACCTCTTCGTATGGAAGCTGCTCGCGGCTCTTCATCCCGGAAGTGACGCTGAATAGTTGAAAACGACATCCCGCGCCGGATTTCCATCAAAGAAGCACAAGCCATTAATCCATAATATTTTCGTGTCTGCAAACTCTATCCTGTAACGTCGACTTCCAAGCTCAAGGAAACAATTCTATCGAAAAGCCTTTCTTCATGTACATCGTCCAGCGCGACATGGGATGGCGTCCCTAGAGCAGGATAGGCTAAGAAAAGCCTGCGATATTCATCAAACTTAGTGCCTTCGTTCTTGATGGCTTCGACGACTTCCTCGGCCATCAGGTCCTTGTACCGCTTCGACGGGTACGACTTGTCCTCAACGTCCTCCTGCAAGTAAACATTAAGATCGACTGCAAGCCTCTTGTGGCCTCGTTTGCGCAACCCCACAGAGAGCTGTCTCAGCCGTGACCTTTGATACCTTTTAAACCATTATCTCGTTCGGACGGCGGTTTATAGGTGAAACTGCCCGTGTCGATCTCTTTGTCCACTCTTCAAAGTTCGTCTTGGGAAAACCGAAAGTCAGCCAAGCGGTAATTTTTGATGAATGTTAGTTCCTTACTTTCGACTGGAGGTTTAGAATTGTTCAAGGCGAACAGCCGCAGATAGTTGGATATGTTCTTTGAAAGTAAGCTCTCGTCATGTTTCTTGTTCATCATTATCTCGCCATTGAGAAAATAGAGAGCAAGAATCGAAATGCTCAAACTGCAAATGGTACCACGTAGGCTCTTGATACTCAACCGTACAGAGGATGGAGGGTGACATTGCCTTGCGTGCTGATCCGTGTCCGGCCAAGTCACCATGTTGATACAGGATATTATACTTTCCTGCCCTCTTCAATATCTCTCCACACTTAGCACGACCGTCCTGCTATTCTTCTTCTACTTTCTTGAAAGTCAGGCGAAAAGCTAGGCAGAAAAGGGTGGACTCCTCGTCGAAGTCTGCCGAGTTGACTTGAAGCTCACCTGGAGTACTGCAGCACTCTTCTCCCGCTTGAGTTTTACTCAGACACAGCGATTGAGTAATGAGCAGGTTCATCTTCACGGAAGAGCGGTAATCTTCCTGAAAGATCCATGCCCTGGTCCACCACTTGCCAGAAGTGATATAGTGCAACAGATCAACAACCTCTAAAGCCAACACCGCGGAAACTCCAAGCTTGAGTACAGGAAAGTCTTGATCGCCAGGAGTTTCAACGAAAACAGAACGCAGTAACCTCTGAAGAAGGTCTGAATTTTTTTGAGACTCTATTCGCTTTGTAAGTAGGCCTACTGGATATTCACTGAAGCTGTAAATCAGTTCCATTGACTGCATCGCCATCTCGTGCTCCTCCGGGTCATTTCGGTCAATTCATTTATCATCCATCCAAATCAAAGCAATGCCGTGATGCTCAGCATACTTAGTGACTCTGTCCAGAACACAATTGCGAACTCTGGCCGGAGCCGAAAAATCGCCCTGTGCCGAACCCATGATACTATATCTACCAACAGCAGTACTTTCTTGTTCAGAAGGCTGCGAATTGTAAGAAACAACTACGTAATCCGCGCCGGATCGGTACCTTCAACGAAAGGCCTTTGACGCGTTGGCAATTCGAGTACCGTCTGCTCTACGTCGTCTCTTCCGACTTGGCTTCTCCGATACTCTGCACAAGCACTGTGGATCTCTAGCCCATTCAAGCCACTTCGCTTCTGTAATTCGGTGTTTCTGAACCTCGAGGAGCTTGGGTATGAGGCCATCTGGGTAGAAGTCTCCGAGAAAGCTAGAACTTTCTTGGTCCATCTCTGTGAATCACCTGCTAGTCTCCAATTCAACTTTCCAAGTCTGACCCACAATGCTGTAAGTATAAGACCGTCTTAGATGAGTAGGAAGGATCAGATGAGGCTTTGTGAGAAGTCTAGTTGTAATATGAAATTAATAAAATATGAATGCAGGTGAATTTTGCCATCGACGCATGGACAAGTAAATGCAAATCTTGTTGGAAATAGTGGCAAACAGCCCTACGGTACTAGTGGCTTGGCACTCCGCCCACTACATGTATTCTACCTTCCTACATAGACACTCCTTAGTCCACTCAATATCAGTCGTTCCAGACCCCATTATTCAACAGGTTATGAGCCCGGTTGCATTAGCTTCTAGGGAGTGACTCCGTGCCGTACAGATCGAACACGTTATCCGTCAGCCGAGGGAGGAGTGCTACTAACTGACACACATCTGGCCTGCGAGGCATTACCGACTATCCGACCGTCGACCGAAGGAGGAGTGCTACTAATCGACGTGAGTTGAGAAGGTCATAGCTGACGAGCTTGAGTACGTAACTGTGTCGTCGGCGGACGTCTGCATAGATCAGGGAAACGCATACCTAAACACCCTACAACACCGAGTCTTCCCACCAAATCAACACCCAAATTCTGATACTCAGCCGTCACCATGAGTTCAACAATCGAGTCCTACTCCAAGTATAAGCTTCCCATTCTCACCAAGGCAAATGCCCGTCAGTGGTTTAGTCAAGCAAAGACTACACTAGAGGCCAAAGATATCGAATATGTTCTTACCGTCACACGAGAAGTCTATGCCTATGTCGGTCCCAACCTTTCACTTAACGCGGTCCAGCTGAGAGAATTCAAGAAGGACGACGCCAATGCTCGTCTCATTATCTTACAAGGTCTCGACGAGTTTAGTCAAGAAGATGTGGAAGAAATGACAAACATCAAGGCAATATGGGAACATCTTCAGAGCAAATTCAAGGACAAACGACCTACGACTGGCCTGGCAATTCTACGAGACTTAACAAACTACGTTTTTTCGGGGACCATTTCTGAGGCCTGGAGTGATATCAAGAATAAGAAACGCCATTTGAGAGAGATTAATTCTGACGTTGCCAAGGCTTTTTCCGAGACTCAGTGCTTTCAAATCCTTCTGAACTCCCTTCCCGAAGCCTATACGTCATTGACTGATAGTCTTATGACTTCCCTTTCCACCTCGGACGAGAAACTTCAGAAGCTTATGGACAAAGAAGACACTCTCACCAGCACCGAGTCTGACATGGCTGCATATCGGAAATCCTTCAAGGCCTCCTGTTTTCTTTGTCACGGTACGCATCTCGTGGCTCAGTGTCCACAGCTTTCGAAGGCACAGGCCTACATCGAGAAGGAATTGGATAAATCTCGAAGCAAGAGCAGAGGCAGAAAGAATCGTCGTCATCGTCACAGTCATAGTTCTTCCGATTCTGACTCTACATCCTCAGAATCATCGTCAGAGAGCGAGAATAACAAGAAGAAGAAGAAGGAAAAGAATATCACATTCAAATCCTCTCTCAAGAAGCCTGACAAAGAAAAGAAGAAGAAGTCCAAATCCAGGATCAAGAACCATGCTCATACCGCTGCCAGCGATACCAGTGACTCGTCCGATTCCCAGTTCACATATGCGGCCTACGGAGCATTGTCCGAAAGCGACTCGGATTCGGGACCTGATGAGGAGGAAAAGAAGACCATGGCTTTCATTGCTGCTGCTGAGGAAGATATACCAGCTGTAAGAGAGTTATTGTCACAAACGAGAGCACGTGCGAAGGCCCTTCGTGACTCCGGAGTATCACGACAGCAGCGAGGGGCCCAATTGAGTACTCTATGGAATTTCGACCCTATCACAGGACTACTACGGTCAGAGGCAGAGGATACTCAGTCAGGGGGAGTGGTTTCTAAGCAGGGGGAGTCATTGGACTGAGCACTCTGGACCAGGGGGAGCACTGTGCGGAATACTCGCCTGGTACCTTCGAAATCGCTCAAATCCTCCAGAAATGACATCAGGCTTATCGATAAGCCCTCTACCTCACTATTCTGCATGCGCTTTTTCCATTGGTCTGATATCAAATTCTTCAGCTCAGAACTCAGGAGTCTCTTTCTCGACAACCACTTCACCAATTCTTATCATTGACGGCTCCGGAAGATCGTCTACACTGTCACTACCTCCGATACATGTCTGCTTGCGATTCGGGTATCACTGTCGTTGTCAGTGGCTAGGTGCTGTTCGAGGGGGAGTGTTGGAAATAGTGGCAAACAGCCCTACGGTACTAGTGGCTTGGCACTCCGCCCACTACATGTATTCTACCTTCCTACATAGACACTCCTTAGTCCACTCAATATCAGTCGTTCCAGACCCCATTATTCAACAAATCTACCTACTTTCGAGAATAGGGCTAGGGCTTCACTAGCGCTGTCCAGGAATTTTTTGGTGCCGAGTATGTTAGAAAATGTGGCAAACAGCCCTACTAGCTAGTGGCTTGGCACGGCACTCACATACATGTATTCTACCTTCCTACATAGACACTCCTTAGTCCACTCAATATCAGTCGTCTAGACCCTCTCTATTCAACAGGTTATGAGCCCGGTTGCCTTACCAGCTTCTAGGGAGTGACTCCGTGCCGCTTAACAGGACGAACACGATATCCGTTAGCCGAAGGAGGAGTGCTACTAACTAACAATTCCTGAGCCTGCTAGACATTACCGACTATCCGACCGTCGACCGAAGGAGGAGTGCTACTAATCGACGTGAGTTGAGAAGATCAAAGGGAGTAAATCAGATCCTTCCTCAACTAAGGTTGACGAAGCCTGCATGTGATAATGGCATCTTTGAGAGCAAACATCAGACACAGATACTTCCTCGCTCACCACGAAAGCTCGCTGTTAGACAGAGGGCAGCACGAATCATCATCATCTTCAAATAGTGAGCCTGCTATAATGGCAACCTAAATACCGAATAGTGAGCCTGCTACAAAGGCAGTCAATGTACGATCTCTTCACTGAGTATTTCGGCAACACACATAGTGAGCCTGCTACCAAATGGCACATTCGATTCATACATTACTCTCTACGGGAATGGCAAGAGCTTGGGATGCACAGGGCAATTCTACAGTGCATGACTCCAAGCCAGGCTGCCATGGTGTTGGGGAGGATAACACACATGCATGCGATTTGGATTTCTTCGATTCTTTTCTCGGTGGTGTACGACTCTGGAATACCCTGGGTACTCAGTCAGGGGGAGTGGTATCTGAGCAGGGGGAGTCATTGGACTGAGCACTCTGGAGTAGGGGGAGTCGCCGTGCAGAATACTCGCCTACCCATTTCGAAATGGCTCGAATCCTTCAGAAACGACATCAGGCTTATCGATAAGCTTCATACCTCACTATTCTACATCCATGCTTCTTCGACTGGTCAGATACCAACATCCTTCGTCACTCAGGAGTCTCTTTCTCGACAACTACCTTACTAATTCTGATTATTGACGGCTCCGGAAGATCGTCTACACTGTCACTACCTTCGATACATGTCTGCTTGCGATTCGGGTATCACTGTCGTTGTCAGTGGCTAGGTGCTGTTCGAGGGGGAGTGTTAGAAAATGTGGCAAACAGCCCTACTAGCTAGTGGCTTGGCACGGCACTCACATACATGTATTCTACCTTCCTACATAGACACTCCTTAGTCCACTCAATATCAGTCGTCTAGACCCTCTCTATTCAACCGACCTTCGAGATTCCCTCGCCAAGACACTAGAGTCAAAGCAGGATGGAGGTAAAGTGCCACTGAATCAGCCCGACTATTCAGCACAATCATCCGTTGGAAGCTCGGGGACTCAATTAGAAAACCATATATGCTTCAGAATCAGATATTTGTTGAAGATAAATGCTGACACTAGACGGCCTATGTATTCGTATCCCATTCGCCAACGTCGGAGTGAGACAGCGAAACGGAGTGTCGACGCTTCAAAGTCTCTATGTTCCGCACCAAGAAACCCACTTGTACCTCTGGACCACCAACCTGAGTGCGCATATCCTCCCATCGGTCAAAACGGATATTCTCCCAACGATCAATGTCCTTGCGGTAGTCATCAAAATCGGCCTGGCTGATGCTGTCCGCCGGGTCGACTTCGTCCGCGTACCAATCGTCAACCTCTGGTGGTTCCGATTCCAGTTCTACCTCCTCCGGGTTACTCGGTGCTGGAAGTCCCGCCAACCAATCGTGGACGAAACCCCAGTCTTTCGCGGCTATATAAGATACCAATTGGCTTTCTGCCCAACTCTCCTCGTAGCAACCATAACAATTCGTTGCATCGTCGTAGTCAGATCCAATCGCACCGACAGCTTGTGCTTGTTCTTTTGCCGCTTCGAATGCTTCCTCGGCATCGATTAAAGCTCGAGTGACTTTTTGTCCATATCGGATCTTTGAACGATCGAATTCACTGCGGGATATTCTATAAATGCCATTTTTGAACCCTTGCTGATAGTCTGAGAGATCTGTCTCATATGATTGCTGTCTGTTGTCGAATAGCGCTTGAACCTGATGCATTGTTGTCAAAGTCTCGTTGTATGACTCCCAAGCTGCTCGGCGGAGCGACTGAGATTCTTCGGGAACGTTCTCTGTGTTTGCTAGAACGCCAGAATGCCGTTTCGGAAAACTTGCGCCATCGGTCATATTCTCGACTGCCTTGTGGTTTCCGTCCTTGGAGGCTTTCTCGTTGTAGGTATTCTGGTGGATCTCCTCTTGGTCTTTGAACTCGCTCTCGAAGTCGATCATCGTAACGGGTGTGAGGGGCCTGTGTGGTTCGAGGAGACCTGCTTCTTTCATCGCAGTGTCCAGGACCCACTGGATATGTGCTTTAGAATGTGTAACGTTTCTTTCGAGCTGCTTCGCCCCTTTCTCGAGCTCATCTCTTTGCTTAAAGAGTTTGAGCCTTTGAGGTTCTTGTTGTTGCATTATCTCTTGAAGCTCTTCAACCTTTTCTTCATTTTGCGCCTCCTCAATCGACAGCTTGATTTGATTGATTGAAGTCTCAAAATTGTGAGCTTCTCTGCGCGCATAGTCCAGTGGTCCTTGTTTTCCTGATAAATGATGACTATCCTCGTAGAGATCGCGAAGTTTGGCAACTAGTGTATCGGTCATGAGCAATGCCATACAGTCTTTCGAACCATCATTGGCCATGACGAAGCGAGCTGGACCTTCAGTGAACTGCGGCTGCAGATTGACTCCTTGCTCAATTGGCCCCTTTGATGGCGATGTCGTCGATTGCTGCTGCTGATTGAACGCTTCCTCCGTGGGTCCATCTGATGGCGAATTGGTGTCCTGAGCATAGTCGCCTCTCAGGTCTCCTGGAGTGCTTCTGCCTCTTCCGCGGCTTGGGCAGTGTTGCAATATATGATTAGTTGGTGGGGTTTCTATAGTATTCGACAAGCCGCTCTCAATGTCACCGGAGAACTTTGGTGAGAGCTTCGTTTTGAAAGACTGCAGTAGACCAACGGCCTTGTCGAGGACAAAATTTCTCACGCGAGTTTCCATATCTGTGAATCTAATGATGTTATGGTGACAGATGCGATAATGTTTGCGATGCATGCAGGTTTGGTGCTAATGAGGAAAAATCGAATTATGGTTCCAATGGGGGTCCTGTTTTGGGAAAAGAAGCTGTTAACGGGAAATTACCTTTATGATTGTCATTAACTGCTTGCAAGACAAAGCGCACGAGTATTAGGCATTTGCGCATGATGGCAGCCTGAGAGCTTTGTGTAATCGTTAGGCTTTCTTTGTCTTCATGCTCTGTCTTTATGAGACTAAGATGCTCGTGACATCTCTTCTTTGTCACTCGAGCAAATGGCGTTGTGCGATGTTCAACATGTCATTGCCATTTCCATCCACATACTCAAAAGCAACCTCGATCATCCAATTTCCAGCAATCTTGATTTTCCGAAGTTCTGACCGCATATAAATTCGAAGCTCTACGCCCTAGCAAAATTCTTCGGCACAAGTCGTTGCCCTCGTCAACCTTTAAATCCGAGCAGCATGGGTCGAAGCGGTCCAAGCCGTGTTGGACCAAGCAATGCGGGAAGGGGTCCTCGGTATGCACCAAGCACTACTGGAAACAGAGATTTCGCTTCTCACATGCCAAGCATTCTAGAAACAACATCTCAGGGCACATGTACCTCTCGTATCTCGAGCGGCAAGTTCGGGGTTCTGGACGGACTTCTTGAAGATAAAGCCGTCTGGAAGACTCAGAATGACAGCCGAGGGAACGCACCGCAAGTCGAAAAGAAGAGTGAAGAAGATCTCGGCAAATCCATAGCATGTCTCACACTAAGCAGTGCTCCGAAGGTAGACTCAACAGTTCCCGAATGGAGGCGAGAAGGTCCGAGACCAGAGAAGTACCTCCCTAAATCTGCTGGCAGTAGGGCACAAAGCGGATTGATGCGGAAACCAGACTTATGTGGCCGCACCTTAGTTCCTAGAGCCAGCAAAGTATCTTGCACATTCACGCGAACCTGGGATCAGCCTCGAATGGCTGAAGCGGGGTTTCTCAATTATTATCCATTTCACAAGCATGAATTCGCACTTGGAACCATTATTCGAGGTGTCATTCATGAACAGGATATCATGAATACACCTAGGCCCGCACCGTCCAACGCTCCGACGGCCATCACCAACGCTGGCAAAGAACACGTTACGCACGGGGACTTCGGTCCAGTCTATTCTGAAAATCGGTTTCTGATAGTGGTCAACAATCGGCCTGGGGATCATTACCTTGCTATCCCCATTTATTCGCATAAAGGCAACGGCCTTGCCAAAAAGTTCCACAGGGAAGAGTACGTTTCGGTCGCGGATCACCGCTATCTGGCGAACTGTCAGCAGCAGTCAGACCATGCTCCTCTTTTAACGGAGTTTCTGAAAGATGGTATTGAAGAACTGTTACCCATGAGCGTGGCTCACGCTTCGTATCCCGTTTCACGCAAATATGGTTTGCCGGTGGCCCATCAAGGAAGACTGAATGACGAGAGTACAAAACGCCTGGTTGCGATGTATCTCAAGTGGGGTCAACCTTTTGAAGCTGAATGTTAGCGATGGCACGACGGAGAGGAGAAAAGTGAGTCTCACCTTTGATATGAATGCTAACAGGGACTCAGATGGAATTAAATTCCATCGAATACCGAACTTCGTGGTGCATTTTTGTGTTACCTCGTAGTAATAGAAGACGAGTACTTCTTCTTTTCATCATTTAATGCCTTAATGCGAGTTTATTAGATATTGATCTATCTCTTCATGGAAATTTCATGTATTGTTGTAATTTTTATAGCATTTTATCACAATTCTTCTATTGCTTCTTTATTATATAAGCTAGATCAGATCACATCTTCAACGCCACTGACATTATATTTGAAAAAGCAGTCATAGAAAGGTTCGAGAATTAATTTGATTCAGTACACTAATGGGTTGCACTAAGCAACTCGATTATTTTATGGATTGGCAGGGCACAAAATTAAGGGATTCCGACCGAACATCAAAAAGTCCTTTCTAGTAAACCACCGTGACTCAACAATAATCATATCTAATATAGTTGTTCTTCTGAAGTAGATCTAAAAATTTAAAGCGAAAAAGTCGCAGCCGAAGGAGTATCTTTAGCAGTTCGACGTAATATGTGTCAAAGAATACTCGCTGTATTTACTATGCTTATGATTCTCTTCAGAATAACTACTAACACTACCTTAGTACTCACTTCCCATTCGCCAACGTCAGAACGTCTCTACGAAACCGAGTGGCGACGCTCCAGGAATTCCACATTTACAGGCCCCATATAATACTCCTCTTGGCCGTCACCGCGAGCGAGAGCACATTCGTACTGCCACCGGTCGATCGGCTTGCGATATTCCTCGAAATCTATCTGGCTGACACTGTCCGTATGGTCGACTTCTTTTGCATCCCAATCGTCAACTTCCACTGATTCGAGGTTATTCGGATCCCCGGTCTCAGTAACATTGGCCATCCAATTATAGATGTCACTAAAGTCTTTTGAAGCATTGTACGAGGCCATTTGATTCTCCGGAAAGCTTTCTTCATAATTGTCAACGTAGCTTGTCTGCTCAAAGTCGGAGCCCGTTGCATCAACAGCCTTAGCGTATGCTTTCGCGGCATCGAAGGCTTCCTCAGCATCGATCAAAGCTCGAGTGATTTTCTGGCCATGCCGGACTCTGTTGCGATCAAATTCACTGCGAGACATTTTATAAATGCCCGTTTCAACCCCAGCCTGAAACTTTGCCAAGTTTGTCTCGTATGCTTGCTGTCGATCATCGAATATGGCTTGAACCTTTTGAAAGGTCTCTAGTTTCTCATTGTAATCTTCCCAAGCTGCTTGACGAATCGAATCGTCATCAGCTGCAACTTCGTTCGAGCTGGTTGAAACTTCTACGTCATTTGCCAAAACCGATGTCTGCTGCTTAGGGACACCTGTATCTTGTGCTACATTCTGAAACTCATATTCGCTTTGTGTTTGACTGTGACTTTCGTGGGGATCCTCGTCGTCCTCGATATCGGTGGCTGTAAACGGTGTAAGAGCCCTGTGCGGTTCGAGGAGATTGGCTTCCCCCATTGCTGTCTCCATAACCCACTGTGTGTATGCCCTAGACGCTGCAATTTTGTTCTCGAGAAGTTGTGCGCCTTCTTCGACCTCATTCTTTCGCCGACGAGCCTCGCTCAACCTGGATTCTCTTTTTTGAGCGATTTCTCCGAGCTTGTCGGCTTGTTCTTGACTTTCCGTCACCTTCAGTGATTCTCTGACAAGACTTATAGAGACTTCGGCATTGCGGGCATCTCGTCGCACTTGTTGAAGCGGCCCTTGTTTACTCGATAAATGATGACTGTCTTCGTAGAGTTCACGAGATTTTGCAATAAATGTTTCGGTGACTAATAAAGCTAGACAGTCTTTCGAATCATTATTGATGACGATAAATCGAGCTGGGCCTTCAGTGAACTGCGGTTGCTGAGTGATTTTTAGCGCGGTGGGTCTAGTCGATAGAGAGGAGCTATTCTGAGTGTATATAGTTTCGTCTCTCAAACTTTCTGACGTACTTCTACTCCTCTCGCGACCTAGACTAAGTTGAGATCTGTTGTTGGTTGACGGAGACTGTTTTGCACTCAACAAGCCGCTCTCAATGTCACCTGAGGTCTTTGACGGTGACCTTCCTTTCCAGGCTTTCAGTAGACCAGCGGCTTTGTTGAGGAGAAATTTCTTCACGCGAGTATTCATACCTGCGAAGTTGAAAAACGTGTATTGATAGATACGATGATACCAGCTGGGCATAGATCCTGAGATCTCAGACTGTGATATGTTAGAGTTTGTGCCTTGCACTGAAATTATTTTTTGAAAAAGAGAGGAGGGGAGCAAGACGCTTGAAGAGATTTCGCTAATTCTGAATCGTCTGAGTTTCATTGTGCTGAACTGTCAAATGCCGTTGAGCTAGGCTCTTCTTTGTTGCCTTGCCGTCAAAAGCGAATAATGTCAAAGACATAGTGAACGGAAATAGTATAGCGTGCGTTATTTTCGTCTGGAGATCGTCTTTCATGTTCGGTCTTTGTTTAGTCAAGGTATTCATTATACCTCCTTTCTCTCGCGCGAGCAAATGGCATTTTCAATCTCTGGCACAACGATCACCGTCCCGACCATCTCTCTATCCGATCATCATCTCCCTTTTGATTGCAAGGAATACATGATATCCGAGATTCTTGTTTCACAACCCCTCAAACCTGAACGATTCAACGTCATTCTTTGCACTGACACAGAATGCCTCGAGACGGTCGACCCGTCTGGCAACCCAGCAATGCACCGAGAATGAGTCAAAGCTCAAATATACCCAGCAGACTTGCAAAGAGGGATCCTGTTCCTTCTAAGGCCAGCAATTCAGGAAATCAGCCTCAACGACGATTTGCTGGAAGCGTTGTTTGGGGAAAGTTAGCGTTGCCGCCCCATAAACACAGCAATTTGGGCAAAGGCACCACCGGCAAGTCCGGGGTTGTTGATGAACTTCTTGACGAGGATGAGTCTTGGGCGACTCAAGCAGCTGATCCAAAGAATACATCACAAGCTGTGCAGGACACTCAAGAGGATATCATCTCCACAATCGCGGAACTTACCGTGCAGTCCGACCCAAAGACCGAGTCGACAGTGCCCGAATGGAGGCGTGTCAAAGAGAAGCCCGCCTTCCCTAAGCCTTCGCCTAGTCGAGTCGGAAGCATTTTCCTACGAGGTGAGAAGCAGATCTTCATTCCAAACCCTGCGGCTAGCATAGTAGGTACCGTCTTTATGCGAAACACTAACGGTAGACCAGGTCAGAACGATCGTCCATCCAGAGGGGCGCCTTCCGTAATGTCTTGCACATATCAGCGAACACCTGACCAGCCACGTATGACCGAAGCAAGGCCCGATGATTATCGTCCATTCTTGAAGCACGAATTCGTGTTAGGAACTATCCTTCGAGGCATCATCCATGAGCAGGATATCATGGGAACACCTGACCCGGCAATGTCTCAAGCTCCAACAAACTTTACTGGTACTAACAACCGAGATCGCGCTCCCACAGCACCTACCAATGCTGGCAACCGACACATCAGGCATGGCGAATGGGGCCCGATCTACTCGGAAAACCGGTTCCTCATCGTCGTGCATAACCGACCAGGGGATCATTACTACGCGATACCAGTATACTCGCATAAGGGCAACGGTCTCGCTAAGAAGCTTTATAAGAACGAGTATGTTTCGGTTGCGGACGGTCGTTATCCTGACAATGTTGTACAGCAGTCCACCCATCGCTCCATCACGGCTTTACTGAAAGGGGGTGTTGACGAGCTACTGCCCATGAGTGCCGCCTACGCCTCGTATGCGGTTCCACGCAAGTATGAACTACCCGTGGCCCATCAGGGGAGACTAGATGAGGATAGCACGAAGCGTTTGATAAGCATGTACCACGACTGGACCGGCTGGAAAGAGGGTGATGGACTGTAGCATTTGTACCATGCAGTGGACATAGGTGAGCCGCACCTCTGATACGGATGCTGACAGGGACCCAGAAATGGATCGAATACCGGACTTGATGGCAACTTCCTTGTGGGATTCCGTGGTAATGGACAACAAGTCTTTTTCTTTCCATCGCTCGACGTCTCACTCAAATTGTATTCCTTGATATTTCTGTTTATAGAAGTCCCATGGATTGTTGCCATTTTTATATACTGGAATAATAATAGTCTCTGTTGCAAAATTCTTATTTTGGTATTAACCAGGAGTACCAAAAAAACGAGAAGTACCGGCTTAGAAGTAGCGAAAGTACATCATTGGTCTATGGCAATAAAAATAAGACGAGGCTACCACACTAACGGGTTGCACTGAGCAACCCAATAGTTGATCACCAGAGCTAAGGGTCAACTCGCAATCCTTAGAGCGTCCTTCCCCAGTTCCTAATTAGATTTTGAAGCCATCTATGGAAATTTGGAAATCACTCGATTTGTCTTACAGTCCAAGAACTACGAATTACCTGGCATTTTAATCCTCGCATGCGGACTTCAGCAAGCAATTTTATATATACGTCCATAGACCCAGTTCTTCATCCTCTGCAGATGTGCAAAATACGCCAAGACGTTGATGAGCTGCCCACACCTCACATTTAGGTTCTTGTTGCTCAACAAGTTTTTGGACCTCGTCAATCCTCTCTTGACTCTCTGTTTTCAACGCGCTAAAGTTCCGCCTGCCATGGAACTCACCGACAGCCGTGACTGTCACGAGTTTCCCAAATATGAGTTCAAAAGAGGGATGATTTTCCGCGCCTCTCTCCACGAGGAAGACTATATGGGGGTTACTGCAGCTGCGTATTCGGCGCCTTCCCAACTTTCCGTGGCTGCCTCAGATATGTCGACCACAAGCGGTTTTGCAAGAAATCACCAGCATATGACGGACTTCGGACCGGTCTATTCCGAGAATAGATTCATGGTCGTTATTGTTTTGGGAGCTGATACTTACATCGCGCTGCCGTTCTACACGCACGCTGGAAATGGCACCGCATACAAGCAAGGGAAAGACGAGTACATATCCATCCAAGACCACCGGGAGCCTGAAAAATGCGTTCAACAGGGCACAGTCGGTATGGTTCGCACTTTGGTGCTAAAAGAGCATGTCAAAACCTTGCACGAGTTCACTACGGCTCATCTGGGTAATCCAATTTCACGAAAGTACAGGTTGCCTATTGCGCACCAAGGCAGGTTGACGGACGAAGATACCGAACGTTTGATATCCTTATTTCAAAAATGGGTCACAAAGCATTGAGGCGGGCCTCTTTGCAAAAATGTAGGTTGGAAAGTGTGGAGGAATTGCTGACGAGAAAACAGAACTGACTGTCTTTTACACTTGCTTCAAAAGTGGAATTGTTTGAGACTTTTCGGGATTTGCGTGGTACCGGGAGACGTATCTTTGTACCTTCGTTCTTTGTTAGTCAACGTCAGCTCCGACGTCTCAACCTATCTTTGTTCGTAGTAGCTTCATCGATGGTTGTTATTTTCACCGCATGTAACTACAAGTTTCTTCATAGCACACTTAGGAAGTACTGGTTCCTCGTCGTGAAAGCTGGATTTCTTTGCTAAATAGTCAAAGAGTTCCTTGTTGAAATACTTACTATTTCGTTTGAGGACTCTTTCACGGGTTGTATTATTTCTAGTCTATGAGTTAATTACCGCTAACCTTACAGAGTTAGTACTCTAAGTCATTTAAAACCCAGTGTAATTTCCCGCGAAGCGCTTCTCTGCTTCCCGGTTTTCTCTCGTCTCGACAACTATTCCAGACCATTGACGGCCTCTACCTCACTGGACATAAGTGTCAATGTGTTAGACGAGACACTTTATCTGTTAGGAATTGCGTCATCTCACATAAGCGTCACTTCAAACAAAGTCAAGAGAGAAAGATATACGGTACTTCTATCCTTAGTATGTACATCAAACAGTACTTCCTTGTCAATACAGACCTAGTTCCCTGCTATTCACTATCTCGCGATATGTACAGGCGCCAGATTGGATGGCTTCTCTACCATCGATAGGCGGTTATCGCTTGTCGCAAGCGTTACAGCATCCGATGACTGAGAACATTTTGTCTCTCTCGTACCATCTATAAAGTACAAGCTGCTGCAAGCGCTTGGAGGGCTAGTATGCCCTCCAAAATTTCTGCTTTCCTATCTTGGTTGAGCGTGCCCCGTCCACGCATACCAATGCCTTCAAAACCAAAGACTTGCACGCTTTCAGCATATCTCTTTCTCACATTCCTTACGAGTTTCACATTCTCACTGCCTACTGGACCGTTGATTCCGCCCTTTCTTTCGCTCGTCCAAGCCTCGCCGATTCTTGAGTTATCACAAGCTACGAATTTGTTACTGCCAACGTAATTAGATGCGTTACCACTCAAGTACAATAGCTGACGAAGAGACTTTTAGCTCTGGTACATTTCCCATACCCAAGACAGACCTGACTCTGAGGCTTCACGAATTTGGACCCCTCTTGAACCCTACAGACTTGAACTCATTATTCGTCGAAGCGAGCAGCGAGATCCAACATCACATTGACCAAAGTAGCGTGGATGCGGCCTCATCCGAGCAATGGTATAATTACAAGTCAGAGGATGGACTAGTGCTGGAAATATGGAGTAAATCCGTCTCCCTGGAAGGGTATGTGAGCTTGGGCGAACTACGGAACGTTATCGATGGGCTGTCGCTGTACATGATGCAAGGGCGACGATCCCGAGCGGTTCGATTCCAAGTTATCCACAAACTTGGTGCTACCAAAGCCGTCATCCTGAACATAGGCTCCATCAGACAAGACGTAGCCTTGCGGACTACCAGTCCCAAGCGAGATGTTCCACCGTCGCCTTTGGTACAATACGCTTCTACGTCATCAGCAGTTGGGGGCGTGAATGCGAGTACACTGAGCCTGCTAACGGGAGACGACTTTCCTATTCCCCACTCTGACTATTCGCTGCATCTGGGGAATTTGGGCTCTCAATTGCATCCCTGGGACTTGGAAACCCTCCTCATCGCCGTTAGCGCTGTCATTGAGAAAGAAATCACCGCCCATGGCAGGAATGCTCGTTTGCCCTCGATAGAGTATTCGATGAACTTAGGAGGCTTGCAATTTTGGATACGGAGAATGCCATGGGATACCGTAAATCTGGCTTGGGCTGAGCTGGCGATCATTGTTGACGGGCTCTGGCTTTACGTTGTCGATGGAGGGAACGACCGGGAGGCTTTTATTGATGTCATCAATCATGCCACTGGCAAGCAAGTTGCTTTAGGATGGATTGGGAAGCCTCATAGGCATCTAGAGCTTACGTCGACCGTGAATGTAAGAAGGGGCTTAGAGGGGCTTGCTTCTCTGCAGATTTCATAGACTTGCAATTGACCATATCGCAGTACGGCAGAAAACGAACTATTTGAGACAATTGAAAACGATACGACTTACAATGAAAATTGGAATACTTCCGTCCCAACATTGACAGACTTCACTGACTGGGCGCTTTGCCACCGCGACGACTCCTCCATGATACGAGCATCTGCAGCCGTCAGTATTGCTAGGGGGTCTTGAAACTTACCGTCCTGCATATTCCCCTACTCTGGCCTTATTCCCAGCATATACTGGCCGAAGAGCTTCAAAAGACCGTTCTTTGAATCTTCTCGCAGATGCCCTTGAGGTGCGACTGGCAAAGTGTACTTGCGCGAAACTGGATAGGCAATGTGAGCTACACTTTTTGGAAGTAAATGCTTACAGTCAGGCTTCAGATACTCGGTATGCAGCAGGAATCCCGCCTCCTTTAGAGATCTGGGTTCGCGATAATCTTCGATAGATGCGTACTCCCATTTGTTGTCTTTGTGAGCGAGACCGTTGCCTCCGTGGGTGTAAAGAGGAATGGCGAGATAATGCTCGTAAAATAGGGCTATGACGATCATGAAACGAACTTCCGTATAGATTGGATCGTTCCAATTTGAAAAGGTAATATGCCGCTCCTTCTTATTTGTGGTCCTTGGGGCTGACATCCCTGAGTGAGAGTATCTTCCTTGATGGCCAACGGTTTCCGACGCTTCCACGGAGCGGGGCCGAGGTGTCCAGTTGAAGTCTTCTTCATGAATCGGAGCCTTTATGATCGTGCCAACCAAAAATTCCTCCTTGGGAAACCGGCAACATATACTCGCACTGATATCCTTCATACGCGGAAGAGGATGGTCTCGGATTTCCAATAGCTCGAAATCTGCTCTGGAACGGCTTTTTTTGTCATTGGGGTCATTCGGATTGTACGAATGTGACTGATAATTACTGGTAGTACGTCTCGAGATGGCACTCGTAGCAGATGACTTCAGCTTCGCGATGGTGCGGTTTTGTATAACATTGATCGGAGCGTCTTGCTGTCGAGGGTAGTCCCAGTCGCTATCGAGGCGCTGCCTCTTGTTTCGATGATTTCCATTAGGTGATGAGTAGTGATCGCGCGTTGGGAAATGATCGCGTGTTGGCGACCAATGGTCGAGCATCTGGCTTCGCGCGGTGGACCTGCCACCAGTGCTACTAGACGCTTCCGTCATTGTGATTGTAGGAGTCATGGTTTTGGAGGAAGATTTGATTTCACGGCAATGCCGCTTGTTAATGGTAAGGAGAGGTTTTAGTTGAAGTGTACTGTGGATTGATAACTGGAGATAATTCTTGATCATTGCAATGAGCCGCGGGCCAAAGTTGTGACTTGAAGTGACTTTCGCTCCTTCTTTATGTCTACAATACTCTATGACAAGGAATAGCCTTTCACGACAAACACGCGTTGACGAAGGACAAGCATTGCGATCGGCATAAGCGTCGTTCTTTGAATACAGAACAAGGCTCAAAGCAATGGTTTTCAACTCTGAACACAAGCAATAGATTCAGGTATCCAACTTTGAAAAAGAAGGTGCAGTGGCGAGGGAAATTTTCATTTCACTGACAAAGAAAGAAGGAACCGGAGAGACAAAGCAAGCAGCGGACCCTATTCCTGCCGAACTATCCTAAAACGGAGGCGACCATAAAGAACTCGTACATCGCAGAAAAGCGCACGACGAACTAATTTCTTCTCTTCGAATTTTTTTCTCACCAAACTATAAGAGTCATATATACCTTTCCAAACCTACAGCAACTGCAGCCTGTCGAGCAAGCAAAGCCGACCGTCTGTTGATAGCGCCGAGTTTCACAAAAGCCAACTATTCAAATTCCGCCTTGCACGTACTTGGGATACTTGCATAGGAGGCTTTGAGATGTTTCAACAAAATACTAACCGTTCGAGCCAGATTCGTGAGCGTTCGAGTGCATACGAGTATTCTCCACACACAGGCGACAGATCCGACAATTCGCTTAACATGAATGGCAAACGCTCACGAGGCAACTTCCAGATGGACCAAATGGAGACGTCACGGAAGCTTGCTCGACTAGAGGGTGACCATGAACGAGAAGAGTCCCAGCAGCCATCAAATGCTATTGCAAATACTTCAAGCCCACAATTGGAGCAACAGTTCGTTGACGGACCAGGCCATATCGTTTTCATCGATGAGGGAGGGAAACGCTGCCCGGCAATGTGTTTGAATAAAGGGTTGGTCAGCACCTTCATCCGCATTGGCGTGATGAGTCGTGATTTACTGGAAAAAGATGCAGAAATACAAAAGGCACAATTCGAGCTCGAGAAGATCAAGTTCTCAAACCAATCGGCTGGTATGGAGGAAGCAAAGAAAAAAGTGGAAGAGGCCATCAAGATCCAAGAAGACATAGAAGCGGAAATACCGGAGCTGGTCGAAGCTCGGCGGCGATATGATAGCCTTACGCAGGAGAACCAATGGTCCAAATTGTCGCTCGATAACACCAGAGCGGCTGCTCAATTCGTGATTGATCAGATACTCGACAGTGAGAACCTGTTGAATATTCCAAAGCTCAAACCACAGGAGCCGGTAGAAGTTAACAAGGACCACTCCGCAAAGCCTAGGCCAGTTCCCGAGGACGCAGTGCACGATATCCAGAAGTCCGACATGCCCAAAAGCAGCCCAGCCTCGTCCACCACAAGCACACAATCGATGACCGACAACGAGGAACAACTTACTCCCCGTCAACTAGCCCTTCGACATTTCAGATGGGCGGGAAAAGAATTGGACTTCCGCAAGAGACAATTCGCTCTCATGCAGGAGGAGTTTGCGCAAGCAGTAGCAGCAAATGAAAGGTACCAAGGAGAACAAGACCCAGACAGACTCCCGAGTACCACCCAAACCGACAATGACTTGGAGGATCTCCGAAAGAAACAATGGTTTACCAGGAAGGTGATCGAGGCCGAAGAAGAGTACGATCGTGCAGAACAACATGCCGAGGCACTCGGTCTGGGTGACATTTTGGCTGATCCCCAAGCTTGTTATTGGGGCGAAGAATACAATGACTTTCTGCCGCGTGGTCCGGGAAGCCCGTCAGTGGTTCCTGTGGATCGGCCGCGGATTGAAGCTTGGATGGCATCAGTCCCAGATTTTGCTGTGGTGGATTCTCAGAGGCAGGAGCACGCTGAGTCAGCCGAAGTCGATGATTGGGAAGCCAAGTCGGTTGAGATATTCGACAGCATCAGCCTCGTTGCTCGCGACATGTATCGCCAGAAGATCGATAAATGGCAGGAGCTCTCTGGTCGTTTGGGAGAAGACAATGCTGAGGGACCCTCGCCGGAAAATGTACGCCGGAATCCTCGGAGACGTTGTCGAGGTAGGTCGTCTCCCGGTGGAAGCCCTCCCACGAAGTCGTGAGATAGACTGGCAGCACAGGGGGAAATGTACTGTATTACTGGCGGAGATTCTGGCAGATATTGGATTTAGAGCATCACATACCTTTTTTATTTGTACTGCGCCAATGTGTGAATCTTAGCGAAAATGCTCATATTGGTGGTCTGAGGAATAGACTCACAGCGCTAGCTCGCAACTCCTACGAGCTTAGGGCGCGTTTAATTATGAGTCCTGGTTATTCATACCACAGCCACACTTGATCGGAGGACAGCTTAGAGGGTACACACAATGCTGGCCTAGGACTAGTCACGAATGTCATTCAATATTACCTGGAGAAAAGACCATAGGCGTTTCTAGGGATCCTGGTGTACAGCTCGATTTAACGCTATGAAAAACAACAATCTATCACTAAAATATGAAGAGATGCAGCAGAGCAAATATTCCAAAATACTCACGCATTGAAGCTGTCTCACAGAGGCATCAGGACCCGTCTCCCATTACTGCGAGATCCCATCAAGAACAAAAATCTGGTATGAGATCTATGCCTGTGTCATCGTCAGTACTTGATCCAAACCTGCAATTTTCTCTGCCCAATGGCGGCCTATGCTTGCTAGTTGTCATCCTCATCCCAGGTCTTGCGGTGCAGGCGCACCAGTCGCTCTGCACTTGCCTTATCCAACGTACCTTGATAGGCCACTGGCACGTCGAATCTGCAAGGAAACGCAAAAGGAATCCATGCAGTACTCACCACGTCCAGAAAGTCAGCTTGCGGACTCATGTAGGCCGTGCGGAGTGGCTGATGCTCCGACTGTTGCTGACAAGGGTCGAGCTGTCGATGATCTTGAACGGATATCCAATCACATTTCTCGTCTGAGTTAGTGTTTGCTAATCCTCTCCCCTCATGTGTAAACAGGGGAACGGCCGAGTAGATAGACTTCGCCACGTTCACAACAATAAAGATTCTATTCTCAGAATAGATTGGACCAAAATCCCCGTGATGCCGGTGCTCTTTACGACGTCTACCATCTCTTCCACCGTCGACTAGTGTTGAAGCCTGCGAAGCCTTGGCGATAGCTTCCTTGGACGTCCCTTTAAAGTCTGACTCGTGGATGTTCATGCGAATAATAGTGCCGACCTTGAATTCAGATCTGGGGAATGGGAGGTACTCACGGTATCCGGCCTGCTCCATCGGAGTCTGGTTGGCTCTTCGCTTGTAAGAGATGGAATACTCACTGGCCCGAGGTTTGGGGTACTCGCGGTCGGATCTGGGCGCGTACTTACTCGCCTTTGAGTTGGCGCTTGATGCAAAGACCGGTCGCTGCCAACCTAGACATCTTCCCATAGGCACTGGCTCAGCCTGTTTTGGAGGACCAACTGAGAGCGACGCCATCGAATTCACAACATCTTGCCGACCGTTTTGTCTCGCTTCTGATGCTTCCTTGGACTTCTGAGTCACGCTCTGCTTATCTTGGCGTTTGGATTGGGATGTGTTCACTGAGTCGTTCTCAAAGAAATCGTCGTCAGGAAGACTAGGGTCAACAACGACAGGCTTTTGCGTCCTAGTATGAACCTGTGAGTATGGGACCAGATTACTGGGTGTGCTGGGAAGGTGGCTTCCCGTGTTGCTAGGCATGGATGATTTATTGTAGTTCTTCTTTGGGGTCGCGCTGGATGGCTTGGGTGGGGCCAGGTCCCTAGACTTCCCGACTCTGCTTTGCGGGTAAATTGGCTTCTCGCCTCGAAGTCTTGCTATGGCGCTAGGTGCCCCAGCGACTTGAAAACCGGGTGACATTTTGCTTGTAGTTGAAGGAGGCGGTCTGCTAGGCGATTAAAGGTGGGTGGGTTGAGATAAGGAAGGGGAGAAGTTCAGACCAGGGAGCAGTCTGGTCAGTATAATTGAAGTGGGTAGGACGAGACGAGATGGAACAAGGAGAGGCAGGTACTCTGTATAGGCTAGAGTTCACAAGCGTTGAACACAGGACGATGCCATTGGAACAGGCTACAAAGAACTACGTCAATTTCTTGGTGTAACAAAGCGAAAAATAATGCGGAACAATGTGCAACAATGCTTTTTCCACAAAGCAGCCTGCTGACACGGTCTAATTGAATACCTGACAAAGGGAAAATGACATCATGCTCTTTGTTCACAGATGGAGTAAACATCATCTGTTAGAACGGCAACAAGGAAATCCTCCCGACAAAGAGCATGTTTGACAAAGAAAAGACTGCAGAGCATAACAAAGAATTCCATGACCAAGCCTTCAAAGGACTACCGACACTCACTGGCTTGGTATTCTCGTGTAAGATAGTCCGCAATAAGTGTTCCCTCTGGAGACAGCACTCATACTCTTACACACCAAACCATCGAAGCTTCCAACTCAAGCTCTACATTCCATGCCCAATCCCCATCGTCGCATCAGCAATTACATCTTTTTCAGCCTTTTAACTATGGACAACCATGTGCGCAACATTTTCAGAAAAATCAAGCCGGCGTTTGGCTACCTGCAAGTTTTCAGAGGCAAGCTACCGGCACAAATTCCAAGGGACATTGAAAGCGGCGGACTCAACACCAGACTAATTCGATCCACACAGCCAACGGTTGAACACGCTCCAAACTCTGGAGGCTTGGAGGATAATCCAAGAGGCCGTGTTGACCATCCAGCCCCATCCCCTAAATCAGAGAATGATCACATTGAGCACGAAGATATCTCACAAGCACAATCCACAGATCCCACGCGCACGATTGAGAATGCTCAGCAGCTTCGAAGTACTGAAGTCCTGGAAGCTAAAAAAGAAGACTCTCTCGACCTTCCAGCAGCGAATACTAATCCAGACGACGATCACATGGAGCACGATCGACTCCTACAAGACCGCCTCCTGCAACCGCAATTCACGGAAGGCCCTTCTCGATTCGTCTTAGCCAAAGACGGCTCCAAGGAGTGCGTAGCGCTTCTCGTGAACGAAAATTTTCTCGCTAAGTTACGAGACCTTTTCAATGAGAACCGCGATCTAAGACTTTTGAATGGACCACTTCACAATGCCAGAAAAGATACAAGCGACATTGAGCGCTCGATGCAAAGGGCGCAAGAATGTCTCGAGACGACCGAGGGGGAGAAAAGGACAGAAGAATGTCGGAAGACTCTCGAGCAAAGTGGTCGCGAATTGCTGCAAGTTCGTCAGTGGAGGGATGAGCTAGAGAAGGAGCATGAATTGGTCAAGGGCAATCATGAATTCTCTACCAATCATACGCAATGGGTCTTGGAGACGGCTATGAGGGAAGCTAATCTTCTCGGGCCAGAGAAGCCCTTACCAGCCATCCTGGTCCGTCAGCAAGAGGTCGAATCTACCGAGGACGAAGCCGAATCCTCCGAAGAAAAGATCGAAATATCCCAGCACACAATGTCTCCGCAAAGTCCGGTGGCATCGGTTGCGTCAGGACATTCTGGGCTCCCAGTAAGCCCTGAGGACCTGGAGCGCCAAGCAGCGTGGGAGAATTTCGTTCAGCGTGAGCAAGCTCTAGACGCAGTTCAGGCTAAGTTCGATAACCAGAAATCGAATTACCAGGACATCCTGGCCAAGTATCAGCAAAAGTTCGAAACTGGAGCTACTAGCATGTCTCGCAGCGCATTTGACCGCCGGAGTGTCCAATATGGACAGCAACTCACCCGAGCCCTGATTGACGCTGAAGATGAGTTCGAGAGAGCAAGAGAACGTGCTCAAGAACTGGGCGTCATAGGTTCCGATTACGGGCAAGAGTTTTACTATGGGGCCGAATATGAGGAGAGCTGGCCGGAGAACAAGGTCGCCGAATATAATGCCTCCTGCGACTGGGGCTTCGTCGAAGCTTGGATGAGCAACATTCCTGACTCCACCAGTCAAGCAGACGTCGAATCGGTGGAGATAGACGACTGGGACGCAAAAGAGGTCGACGTGAACGACAGTATCAGCAATATAGACTGCGAAGACTACCGTCAGGACATCGACCGGTACCGAAGAATCTGCGCTCGTCTTGAGGATCCTTGTCCAGAAGTACGGTTGCTAGGACAGCTCGATGCCATACCTTTGGAGCGGAGGCACTCACTGTGGATGTAGTGTGATTTATTGCGGTAGGAGCGTATATACTTAAATATCAGCAATCGTCTTCAACAATTATCTCAAAAGAATATGGCAAAAGTCATGTGTAGACGAACCCCAAGTTTTCTAGTGCAAAGAGGCATATCTGCGGCGATGATGGCGTCCGGAAACTGGTTTATCAGCATAACCCACTCCAGCTGTCGTCCATTAGAGGGGGGGAAGGGGGGGTTTTGATCGATGGAGCAATAATACATACAGGAACATACAGAAATAGTCTTAGTCTCGTGAGTTTGTAATATATAACAAAGCATAATTTTGATCATCTCCGCCTCTGATTTGATGCTCTCTTGTGGAGACCGACGTCGCAACTACCAGGAGCCGAAGGCGCAGCCTGAGGCAGATTTGGAATTGCCCTGACATATCTTGCGGCAGATGAGACGGTTCGATTGTAGAAGAAACGGGCCAAGGAGACTTTTAACATCTTAGCTACATCTAACCCAGTGGGGCTTCGACATATGGCCTCTTGCAAACGCTAGCTATGGAAGATTATGCTAAGGGGGTTGATGACCCTGTTGATCGTGCTGATTTCCGAACGGAAGGGGAAGGTGTTTCTAAAAACGCAAGCTGTGGTTCTTGATGGGTACGTACCCTAGAGAGAGAAGAAAGTACAAACCCAAAACAAAGTCGCGTGAGCTCCACTCATCAAGAAGAAAACATACATTTCAACACCTTTACAAGCCACGTCAAAGGTGTCCGTTCTCCCGCGGTTTCGGCTGATCCTCAACGAGGATACTCGGATCCACAATCCCCGACCCCCCAACCACGGACTCCGCCAACGCCGTCAGCGAGCTTGCGGATACCAACTCCATCAACGGTATCTTGGCATCGAGTTCCCGACCCAGCCAGTTTCGAACCTCAATCGCGACTAGCGAGTCCAACCCGTACGCCACCACGGGTTTGTCCGGCGTGATGTCGTCCATTGGGATCATTAGAATGGAGGAGAATTTCTCGCCCAGTGCCTCGTACGCTGCTTGAATCGCAGCGGGTCGTGAAGTCGCCTGGCGGAGCTTGGAGGAAGCCGACGAGACATCTGATGTTTGGGATGTTGATGATGGATCGTGGCCGTCGCGGCGATGAATGGCTCTCCGGCAATGCGAGAATTTGGCATCGAGGGCCCAGTATACGCCGTCTGTCTTACCGGGCTTCAGCTCCAAGCCGGTGAGACACTCGTGGCCGCTGGTCGAGGCTAGCTGCCCTCGAATCGATGCGTTGATCAGCGCCAGAACGTCCTGCTCATTCAAGATATTATCGCCAAACGCCTTTCGCAACGGCCCCATCAACTCCGGTTTGTCGGCTAGGTATCCAAATCCGGCTACGGCGCCTAGATGGATGGTATCTGCAGGGAGACCCTGGGCCACTCGCCAATGGGCAAAGGCTCCCATGAAAGTGGAAGTCCCAGCGTATACGGCCTGACCAGGGGGCCCAATGAAGCCCGTCATGGAAGAAAGTATGATGAAGAAGTCTAGATGCTTTTTCGACAAGACTTCATGGAGATTCAGTGTTCCTCGAATTTTGGGTTTGACTGTAGCCACGTAATCTTCGTGAGGTAGTGTTTCTATTATTCCGTCCTGGAAGACATTTATTAGTCACGACGGAGCGAAAGAGAGAAGGCGGGGGGGGGAGTCAACATACTCGAACAACCATTGCAGCTTGAATTACACCACAGATTGGAGGCATTGACGCGGCATCCGTATCAATCACCGTTTGCAATTCATCCTGGTTAGCTATGTCACACGAATACACATTCAGGCTAGCATCGAGTGCATTCAACTCGTCCACTAAGCTTGGGACCCCCTCGCCGTGAGGTCCGCTTCGAGAGGCCATGAGAATGTGTTTTGCCCCTCGTTGCACGAGCCATCTTGCGATGCTGCGCCCCAACCCTCCAGAACCTCCAGCTATCAGGTAAGAAGCATCCGCACGCAGAACAGCCGTCTTTGCTCGGGGAAGAACAACCTGGAGACGGGTTAGGTTTACATTAACAAGAGAGAAGCTAGAAAGTCGCCTACTGGGACTTGATCCTCTGGTTGAGGCTCCACCACAATCTTCCCCATGCTTTTCCCGCTTTGGAGCGATCGAAATGCCTTTTCGACGTCTTGAATGGAATATGTTGTAATGGGATCGACCGCTCTGATTGATCCATCCCGAAACAGAGACAAGACGTCGGACAAAAGCTTTTCACACAAGTAAGGCTTCGTTTCGAAGACCAAGACCAAATCTACCGTCGTAAAAGTGACGTTCTTAGCAAACTGAGCCATTTCAAGCCTGGAATTGGATTGAATGTCAGCCTTTCCTATTTCTATGAATATGCCTCCCACCGCAACGCACTCCCAGCCAACGCGCAATGCGTCGCCACTGAGTGAGTTCAAGACAACGTCAACTCCTCTCTTGGTCGCTTCACGAATGTTTGTGCCAAAAGAAGTGTTCCTGCTGAAGAATATGCTCTTAGGGTCAAGTCCGTAGGTCCTCACAAGAAACTCCTTCTTGGCTGCGCTGCCAACGGTCGCGTAGATTTTCGCTCCGATCGACTGACTGAGCATAATAGCTGCTTGACCAACTCCACCAGCTGCCGCATGGATGAGGATTGTCTGGCCTTTTTGAAAGTGTGCGATATCATACATACAGTAGTAGGCGGTAGTGTACACAATAGGTATCGACGCTGCCACGTTGAAGGGCATGTTTTCGGGTATCTTGGCCACCTTTGAGGTGGAGCAACATGTAAATGTCGCAAATGATCCGTAGGCCACTGCGCAAACCCTGTCACCAACAGCTAAGCTGGTAACGTTGCCCCCTATTTCAGCAACGATACCACTGCATTCAAGGCCAATATCAGTCGGGTCAATGTTCAATTGACCAAGAGTTACCATGATGTCTTTGAAGTTGAGCCCTACCGCTTTCACTCGGATCTTTACCTCACCGTCTGCTACAGCAGATTCGTCATCAGCAAAATAAAAACTGTCAAGGGCGCCGATGGTTCTCAACTGCATTTTCAAGGCCCTATCGCCTTGTGTGAATGGTTGTCGGGTTACTTGAGATGGCCCATAGAACACATCTTGGTTCAGTTCGGTATTTTCAAGCATTCGGGGGACACAGAGATAGCCTTCACGCACGGAATATTCCTTATCAGACTCTGTGTCCAATGAAGTATTGTCAAGGAATTTCTCTTGAAACACTTTCTTCGTCATGCGGGCGTTCTCGTCGGGAGTTAAGTCATTCCTTCCATCAAGATCAAGAGTGACAAAACCGAGACCAGTCCTCTCACTTCGAAGACTTCTTGCCAGGCCGAGAACCATATTTGCCACTGGTTCCTCCGAATAGGCGCCCTTTGTGACCCACAAGATACCACGAGCATTGCAAAGACTTTTGAACGCTTCGAGCTGTTCAGAGCTGATGTCGGCCAGAAACGGCGTTTCGAATTCGTCCAAAACGATAAAAATCTTCTCCTCTATGCTAGCATTAAGGACATCTGCCAAAGAGATCACGTCAGGCAGACTGCCGGTGAGCTCGGAAAGTAACTCTCGTAGCGTGGACTGAGAGATCTGGCTCGACGGACGGCTACAGACAATGACCACAGGTTTGCAATGGCTAGCGTTAGCTGGAGTCTTCGCAGTCGAAACCATGAGGCTGGTTGTGTGGTATGGTTCGGGAAAGTTTCGAACGACACCGTCAAACCCTGAAAAGTCTGTTGCCTCAAGGAGCTTGCCCCATTCTGCCTCCGATAACAGAGGACTGTCTTGTCTGTCAGGCTCCTCGCCTGAGGTCTTGAATTAGTAGCTTCTCCTCGTCGGTTCCATGAGAGGACAAGGGTCTTACCTAGCCACCATCCAGGAAGTGTTCCAAATGGAAACAGACGCTTTGTCTTCACTGTAGACTCGACCAATAGCAGGTGGCCGCCAGGTCTTAGCAGTTTCCGCACATTTTTCATCGTCGTCTCCATTCGTTTCGTTTCGTGGTATGCGACACATGATGAGCTACGACTACATCATAGGTTTGACCCATGAACCCTTGATCAGAAGGATCTTGACCCGCGTCAAATTGACGGAAGCTCATTAGGTCACCAAGGGAGGCGAATTTGATTTTGGCCTCCTCCAAACAGTCATGAGATATGTCAGTAAAGCAATAATTGGTGAACGGAACAGTCCTGCCACCGGACACTAGAGCTTCAACAAGAGGAGCTGCAGTCGCCCCTGAGCCTCCTCCGATTTCGAATATGGTTAGGTGGGGATCCTCGTGAGTCAGTAACTTTACGGCATGGACAAGGGCATCATTGCACCCCGCGACGCAAGCGTCTTCGGATTGGTGATACTTCCCGAGCAAATGGTCTTGTACCATTTCTGACAATGGGTCAATTTCCCCTAGCAAGATTCGTGGCAAGTGAACTCCTAACTTAGCCAGAAATGCCCCCTCGGTGTCTAAGAGAGCAGCTTGCGCTAATATCGCCTCACGTATCTGTTCGTCCCCAAGATTCCAACTATGATCTTGAAGCAATGATTGCCCTTGCTTTGCCAAACATGATTGTCTTTTCATCCAAGCGTAAAGGCGCCTGTGATGCTCCGGCATTGCTTCGTAACGGGTCTCCGGAACAAGGGTCAAGGCCTTTTCAATATGATAGTAAGAGGCTTGTTCTTGCAGTCGAATACGTTGCATTTGCTTTTCAGTCATCTCGTCTGGACCGAGCAACTTCTGATACTGTTCAGACGCAAGCAACGACAGAGGAGGTTTCCAGCTGGTTTTGTAGGCCATCGCTCTTTCGCCCATGTCTAATACTTCATCGGAGATCCTTGTGATTTGAATACCTTCGAAAGTGGTGGAGCTCTCTGCCAGGTCTGGGTCAAAAGCGTATACGTCCAAAGTGACAGTCTTCGACGCTGGCTGGCCCGATTGGAGCGACGCGTAAAGCCGATGCATTCCCCCACTCTCTTTTTTAATGTTGGGAGACATGGATACGTTCTTTATGTAGGTCGGCACATAAGTAGGTAGATGGTTGGTGTTCATATCAATGATAATTGGCCAAACGGCGTGAATAAAAGCGTCGAGGGTCGCGGGATGCACCATCATATCGCTTTCATATCCATGCGGCATACTCGAGGCAGTATCCGCTGTGTATACTTCTCCCAGCGAGTGTTTGCCGCCGTCTGTACGAACATTCTTCAATCCTCTGAATTGAAGCCCGTAATCGAATCCGGCTTGTCTGAGTTCTCCGTAGACCTTTTCAGCATCCATTTGTCCAGTACATGCAGCTTCGATATCGGCTATAGTACGCTTAGAGTCCCCCAAGGAAACGTCCATATCACGGGGAGGTCGTAGCTTTTGATCAATCTGAGCCGCAATGAATCCTTTACAGTGTTCATTCCACCCTTGGTCGTCCGTCCACGAGGATATGCTGAATTCGTCCCAACTTGCTGAGGCTGTCCTTGTACTCTCGTGATGAGGTCTGAGACAGATTGACATCTCAACGTCCGTGGACTCTGGTAGGACTAGCGCTCGGGCAACAACAATCTCTCGAAGACAGAAACGATCAATTTTTTTTCTTGCGGCGATGGCCTTTTTCGAGGCCGCTTCCATAGCTAAAATAAGATATCCCACCACAGGATACAATATTTGTGCCTGTACCTTATGATCCCGGATCCATGGCATACTATCCGAGTTCAGGATTATTCGCCATCTTTGTTCATCATCACTGAACTCTCCAGTAGGTTTCCCTAACAACTCATTGCGCCCGCCAGGGTTCAACCGATACGCTCGACCAATGCGTGACTCAGCCCAATATATTTCATCATGCGTCCATGAATACGAAGGCAGATCCGTGATGAGGGCGGGCGTAGAGGACTCTCCCGGGAAATTGATGGCTGCAAGGTTCAAAGGAAGGCCGGCCACGAGCAAAGCCGACGCCATCTGAAGGGTCGTGGTAACGGCGCTCTCATTTCTGATAAGTGCTGACAGATAATTGGGTCGAGAAACTTGTTCAGGCAACTCGAGCAAAATTTGCCTGACAGGTCCTTTCAGAGCTGAATGTGGTCCAAGCTCCAGCAAAGTGTCAATCCGAATCTCCGGCGCAGAATTCAAAGAACACAGACTATACACAGCATCCGAGAACAAAACTGGAGAGGTCAAGTTGTCAACCCAATAGGAGGTGTCAAGTTCGGAATGCTCAACCGGATGTCCCCTCAGGGAAGAGTAAAAATTGATATTGGAAGACTGGGTGTTCGGATTGATGGTCCCAAGGTTGTCTCTATAGTCATTGGCGACCAAATGCATATGCTCTGAGTGGTAGGCCACGCCCGTGTGCAAAATTCTGTTGAAGATCTTCTTTTCATCTGCTAGGCTTTTTAACTCTACCAATTTTGTTTCGTCACCGGAAATTGTGACGCTTTGTGGGCTGTTCACACATGCTATTTTCGCACATCCCCTTTCTCGACTTTGCCTAATCAGTGTCTCAGCTCCGGCTTCATGGACGCCCAAAGCCATCATAGAGCCTTTCACGTGAGGAAACTTCTTGGAGAGATCGATAACACTCATGCCTCTATAGTATGAGATTGACATACATGTACCGATGGGTAGGGCTCCGGCAGCATACGCAGCCGCAATTTCGCCACTCGAATGTCCTGCGACGGCGACAGGCTGAATGCCCCACGAGGCTAACAGATCAACCAATGCCAATTGAATAGCTGTGCAAGCTGGCTGGCTTATATGCGGCTGGCCTATCGATGAGGTTCCGGCATCCTTGGACAATTCATCGGAAAGGGACCACTTTGCTCCCAGGATATCCAAGCAATCTTCAGCAGCACGAATGGTTGAAGCAAACGCGGGGTATGTCTTAACGAGTCCACGACCCATTGCATGCCATTGAGCGCCTTGGCCGGTGAAAATGTACGCAATACGAGGCGCAGTGGTGCTTCGTTGAGGCGTGACTCGAGTAGGTTCCAGAGCTTCCATGAGTTCCAGTTGCGTACTGCAGGGTACCGCGAGTGTCCACGGAAAAAGTGATCGTCGCTGGAGGGTCAGAGCTAAGCTTTCAAGCCGATCTTTATAGAAGAATCCTGGTCGTTCTCGTAGATAAGCGACCAGTTTGGCCGCTTGTATTCCCAAAGACGCCTTCTCAGTTGCGGACAATACCACAATGAGGCGCCGAGAACTTTATATCAACTGATCTACCCCACGGGGGTTCTTGGAGCTACTCGGGTGGTCAAGCTCCTTTGAGTGGACAGTTCCGTTGGCTTGAACCCTTGAGACACTGGGTCTCTGCTCGAGGACTGCATGTGCATTCTAGAAACCACGTCAGTAAGTTCCTAAAGTTGGAGAGCCACCGACTGGGAGAATTACCGTTCCCCCAAAGCCAAAATTGTTGATTGATGCTCGACGAAATTTCCCCTTTGGCCATTGTATCAATCTCGTGGGAACCTTGAAATCGTTTCTATAAGCCCAACTCCAATAACACAACTCAAGCGTAGACTAGGGCCAAGGGGCAGAACAAGCTATATCATTCAAGAAACGGACTGTCGACTACCTTCAAATTCCACTCATGAAGTGGTATTTCGGCTGACACATTCTCAAAGTCGCAATTTGGCAAGATAAAGCCCCTTTCTAGCATCATGGCCGTTTTTATAAGACTGACGACCTTTTTACTCTGTTAGCGAGATGGAACCTGGGATGGCAACTAACAGCTGCCATTTAAGAAGAGTAGAGGGAAATAGTACCCCGCTTGCACCTTCAAGGTGACCAATGTTAGACTTGAGAGATCCGATGTAGACAGGATCGCAAGTCTCGGTCGCTTTGTGGTGGCCAAAGACGGCGCCAAGAGCGGAAGCCTCAGTGGAATCTCCTGATTTTGTTCCCGTACCATGAGTCTCTATGAATGCGGTATCAGAGGTGAGAAGGCCTGCACCGCTATAAACCGACCGAATGAGGGCTTCCTGCGAGTCCCCATCTGGCATAGTGATTCCGGATGTTTTACCATCCTGGTTGACGCCGGTACTACGAATGACTGCTCGAATGCTATCACCGGCAAGCAGAGCATGTTCTAGAGGCTTCAGTACGACACAGCCAGCACCTTCTCCCTTTCCGAATCCACTAGCACGTCCATCAAATGCGAAGCATTTACCTTCTGGTGAGAGGAGCCTTGACTCGTTCAGCCCACATTCTGACCAAAATAGCACCGAAAAAGAGGAAAAATCACCTTGACGTGGACATGTTGATAAAAGAATCGGGCGTTAAATTAAGGTGGCAGCCTCCGACAATGGCGAGGCTTGATTCACCTCTTTGGATACTCTGACAAGCCAAGTGAAGTGCCACTAAACTTGATGAGCAAGCTGTATCAATCGTCATACTAGGCCCTGTATGATATTAGATTTGAATCGTTCATCCAGCGATGGACCAGTCACCCTTGAGATTGAACAGGTATGATAGACGGTTTGAGATGAGCGCCTCAGCAGTGCCCGTCACCTGAAACATGGGCAGAGTCTCGGGGTCTCTCAAGAGATGGACTCCATAGTCTGAAAGAGAGTTTCCCACGAAGACTCCAACGTTGCTGCCCGTGATTGAATGTAGTGAAATCCCAGCTAGATCCAAAAATTAGCTTCTGTGAAGTCAAAGGACAACAAGATTGTGCAGACAATTCTCTAGGGCCTCATAGGCACACTCCAGCCAGATTCGCTGCCGGGGATCCATAGCCTATAACAAGATATATTAAAAAGAATCCACACAACACTGACATAACTGACCTTTGCCTCTTTTGCAGTGATTCGGAAGAAGGGAGCGTCGAAAAGAGAGATATCGTCTTGCAGAAAATGCGCCCCTTCAGGATTGTACTAGTTGAAGTATCAGTCACAACTTAAGTGATGGCGGGAGCTGTCTCTAAGCTTACACTCCCAGGGTGGTCATGATTAGGGTGATAGAAGGAGTCGTGATTGAAACGACTCTTTGGGATCTCCGACCATCCACTTCGACGCTGACAACACGCTTCCCAAAGATCCTCCGGGCTTGAAATTCCGCCAGGAAGTCGGCATGCCATGCCAATCACGGCGATTGGCTTCGCTGCCTCCATCTGGAATGACTATCTGGCTGCACTTGCTTAATCTCAAAGATCGAAAGCGGGCGGTGGGAAAGTTGGGGACGAAAAGGACAACAATGCAGCCCAAGAGAGTGTGCGGGTACTCGTATCTGATCTTTGAAATTGGCTGTCATTTGCTTAGTTATACAAGATCAGATAATGCTGACGTATAGAGAGAATGAGAGATAAGCCATCATCCTAACTCCTGACGATCCCACTCAGAGTCCACCTCCCTAGTCTCCAGGGACACTGCTGGCCTGTAAACTACTCAAAGTCAGAAACATGAGGAATGTGAAGCTGTCGGAGACTAGAAGAGTAGCCAAAGTAACAGTGATGCATGCCCCCACAATTCATAGTGGCGAAAGGGTTCGGAAGCAGAGCATGGAGGCGGAGGGAATGGAAATGGAAAGGGAAATGATGAACGAGGCAAGGAGATTCGTTTCGGTCAGTCTCGGGGGGAGCAAAAGTGAGTGGCGAGTGGAAAGCCTTGATCCAACATAGGAATACTGTAAGTATGCTTCTGATCGGCTCGGTCCAAGCTAAGGACGCCATGGACTTGATAAGAATAAGGTAAGGCTTGGATTACGGAGTATGCGTACGTATCCTAGGCAGATTGTTGTAGGTACGGTAAGGTGAATTCTTCGTCGACGTCTTGATTTACCTACTCAGTAAGTAGTTACTTTAAACTTTAAATTTCACCATCTTGTCTACCTTACCTACAGTTCCTGATGGAATTCAGCCAATCATAGGCCGTTCCGCCCGCACTAGCGTGCCTTTTAGCGTGGCGCTAGTGGGCGACTCTTGTCTATCCTTCTCCTTCTCTTCCTTCTTATCCACTACATGTATTCTACATAGTCATGCAATAGAGTCGTTCTATTAGTCACCCAATACAAGACCTCATAGCTGTCATATATTCCAACAGTTCCCACTCTCGTCGTAATCCACATCCGAGGTGATCCGCATCCTTCTTGTATTTCCCCATCTCATCTAAAGCACGTATCTCGTCGGATGTGATATCCTGTCAGATTCTGCCCTTGGCATTCTTACCCTTTGACATTCTCGATTGGTCTTGTCTTATATCTTTCTATTCAATGATTGAGTGGCGTAGGGAACATACGGCCATGTCTTCAGTGGATCGTGGGGCCACCATGCCAATTCTCCGGGGAAATAAGTCTGCTTTCTTGTGCTGAGCTAGGTACTCTACGCACAGTCTCCGAAGTACATTTTGGCGTGGAAGACTTGGCGTCCAGGACTGAGGTTATGATGCGAGGCCAGTGGCGACCGGATTCCCTCTCCCACATACTACATTACATACTACATAGGTACTACACACTACATACTCTAACGAGGCAGATTGGCCCGAGACTTAAACTAAGGTAATAGGTACGAGCGAGTAACTTATAGTACCTCGGCTAGATCCATCTCTATCTCATCGTGCCTGAGTCCTAAGTATCTTAGATTGAGAGCTCACGCATACATACATAAGGTAGACCGAGTAGAACCTTATTATGTCCTTCACTTGAGAACCACACACCTTGCTTAGCGCACGCGTAAGTTAGCCTCAATGACTAAGCAAGTCTTGGCGATAAGCCTCCATATTCCATACATAGGCAATCAACTACGGACATGCTCTGGGTACGCTAGGACGAGTGGCCCCTTATCAACATGTCCACACCTAACTAAAGTCTATCCTCTGCATTCTACTGCCGCTATCTCTTCTCGAATCACTTCAATCAGACTTTCCAAGTCAAGAGACGTTAGCGACTCGTTCATTAAGGCCCTCGACCAGGTTATTGGGGCGGTAACTGCAGTAAATTATTTTGGCGGGCTAATGGGTTTTTTCAAGGGATCTTTAAAGAAGGATACTAAGACTGTGCATGATTTTTTGGACCCCTACATTGACCTAGCTATCAAGGACAGAGAGAAGTACGCACTAGGTCGGAACGAGGGAGAGCGATACGTCTTCTTGCATGAAATGGTTCAGAGAACCCAAGATCCAGCCCAGATCAGGTCAGAGGTCTTGCATATACTGCTGGCCGGCAAAGATACAACAGCGAGCTTGTTGAACAACACCTGGTTTGCACTTACAAAGAGACCCGATGTTTGGGCAAACCTTCGTGTCGAAGTTGACAGCCTGAACGGAGAACAGCCTTCATTTGAAGCGCTCCAAGAGATGAAATATCTCAAGGCGGTCCTGAACGAGTGTAGGTGTACACAACTCGCAATGAACGACACTACTAACTTGGTATGACATAGCTTTACGTCTGTGGCCGTCGACGCCTATGCTCACTCGTATGGCAAGCACGGACACGGTCTTGCCGGTGGGCGGTGGCCAGGATGGCGGATCCCCTCTCCTTGTGCAGAAGGGCCAACATGTCGGTTGGTCTCTACACTCCATGCACCGACGCAAAGACCTCTACGGTGAAGACGCCGATGAATTCAAGCCGGAGCGATGGGAGACTCTACGGCCCGGGTGGAGCTATCTCCCGTTCAGCGGGTGAGTGGTTCCCATGTTCATTGCGCGATGCGGCCTTTTGTTAACGAAGAACTTAGAGGACCGAGAACCTGTCTTGGACGTCAGTTTTTCCCAAAAGAGTCAATACGACATAGGGAGCGATACTGACGGATACTTTTTAGAAAAACTAGCGCTCACCGAAGCAGCCTACGCGACAGTCCGTCTGATGCAAGAATTTCCGACCCTGATAAGCCGTGACCCGGATCCCTGGCACGAGGGACTCTCGCTCACCCTTGCGGTGGGTAATGGTGTGAACGTGTCAATGGTAGCGGCATAGTGTGATTTAAACAGAACCTTCATCTGCGACCGAACCTTCATATAAGGTGACGGCTTGGTACTTTGTATGCGAGTTGGTTCAGATACCGTCCTGCAATCGGTACATTCTTTCCAACAATCACCTGTGATTTGATGCTCTTCATCGAAGATTGACGGCGCAAGTGCGGGAAGTTGGAGGCAGAATGGGCTGTTGCCTAGTACGAGGGCGGCGCAGCTTGAGGCAGATTTGTTGGGATATTTTAATACATCTCATCATAACCAGCACCCTTTCTTTATCCTGTGATCTTCATTCTACACTGTTGATTCTTTTGTCCGATCTTCTCAAGAAACATCAAATTTGCTCGTCCTCGAGGGGAAGAACAGTCAAAACCGCTACGGCAACCATGACGAACACCAACAGCTCCACCGCACTCTGCGTATCATCTCCGCCGTCTCCGCGGCCTTCGGTATCGACATCAACGTCATCACTATGATCGTTGTGAGGCATGGCTTTAACATTAACGGCCCACACACCTTGATGACCGTCGCGTTCTTGCCCGTAAGTCCTGTGCCCTTGTCAAGGCCGTCCCGACTGACAGAGACAAGCTCGTGCTATTCATCCTCTGAGCGTTCGTCGACATCTATTCCGACCGCTTATGGAATGGCCGCATTCGCCCGAGGTCCTACGTGCTGGTAGACGGCATCGGCTTCCTAAGCTTCCTTGCCCTTCTCGTCGCGAACGGGATCATGAACACCTTCCGTCGTCGCAGCGGCAGAGTGATCCTGTTGACCTATAACACCCTTCCGTGAATCGTATGCGCGTGAGTGCCCGACCGAGACCCGCCTATCTTAACCGGTTGACAGCAAGCTGACAGGGTGCGCATAGAATCTTCCACCTCGTCGTCGTCTCGCGAACCATCCTCCGCCGCTTGAATCTGAACAAAATTCCAAGCCTTCTCAGACCTCGTACGGTCTGCCGGAATTGCAGTCGCACCTAAAACGATCGGACGGGAGGAGTCGCCGGTGTGAGAGACGTCAGCCCTTGGACACTTATCATTTCTATCTCCCCGTCCTCAACTTTTATGTATCTGCCGTAGCTTTCTCCTGGAATGTTACCGCCTTCTCCAAATCGCTTACATGCTTGTGCCCAGCTCTCAAAGCACTGAATCGATTGTGGCATCGAGGGAAGATCTGAGCCCAGGTGTGTAGCATTGACTGATACTCCTCCCATAAAACGCAGACACCATCTTGAGCGGCCGTTCGCGCAATTATCTTGGCGGCATCTGCTAAGCGCTCCTGCCCACAGGCTATCCACATTGGTGGTGCGCCGGACCAACTCACTGCTGCCGCAGGAGAGATAAGTGGATGGCAAAGCGCCGAATCGTGGCAGTATGGGTCGGTACGAGGCGGATCAGATGGCCAAATGCTATCCTTCGGAAAATCAGGTAGAGCTGTTGGTGGGACATCACGAAGTATGTCATATTTCCCATTTTCTATCCACGAAGGGAGAGCCTGGGTTTTGTCTCCCTCGACGCTAAGTAGGGTGATTCCAGCCGGCATCTGGACTGCAACGTTGCGATTGTGGAATCGTATTGTAGGATCCATGATCGTTTGTTTCTTCAGTTCGAGCATTACCTGTATCAAAGAGAGACAGAGGTTCGCACCAGCACTATCGCCAGCGAGGACAATAGAAGATGCTTCAATAGGATCATGGTATGGGCCTGGAGCTGGATCGAGAAGGCTGAGGTAGACAAGCATGACATCAAGCAAAGCTGCGGGGAAAGGATACTGTGGGGCGAGTCTATACTGGATTGAGAGACAGCGGGCACCGGTAAGCATTGAGGGCCTAGAAACAGTAGGTCGACAGCTTGCAGACCCATTGAGACTATGTTCAACGTTGGCAGAATCAGCATTCATGTAGAATCTGCTTGACTTGGTAGGTGTGTGGGAAAGACAAACTAGTGAGCTCCCCCATGAATGTAGAGAATAGTCATTGGAGTCGAAAAGTTTTCCATCAGCTTCGAAAATTTGTACTTGGCGCCCTACATACTATTGAGCACTGTGTGCTTCTTTCCTCATATAACCCCACGAGTCAGCCAGTAACAACCTGTCCGGGGAACAATCGTTAAGATCTGTGACGCACTCGAAAGAAGAGGTTAAATAAACAGGTGCTCTGGCCAACAACATGGGCACTGCCGCCCCATATTATCGTCCTGAAATTGGACCCCACTTGAGAAAACCGACTCGCTCCCTCTTCAAATCGTACTGCGATTTGTCAGAGCCAGAGTTAGACTCTCATCTGCATGAAATTGTAGGTCTTCATTTGACCCGGTCGGACGAATCCTTCAAGGCTGTGCTTAAAATCTACGAAGCGCGATCGTTCGTGGAAGATCCGTGCATACCCATGCATCGGTCAATGGGGTTTTTTGGAGCCAGGCATCTTTCACTCGGATGCTTATCCTACGATAGTGGAGCGTCTAAAGCCCGGTCAAACATTCCTAGACATAGGTTGCTGCATGGGCCAAGATTTGCGAAGACTGGCAGTCGATGGAGCGCCAACCACGAATATGTACGCAACTGACATCGTTGGAGATTTTTGGGAGATTGGCTATGACCTCTTCCGGGATCGGGGTTCCATGAAAGCTCGCTTCATCAAAGCGGATATACTTGACACAAATTCGGCTCTGAGAGCTTGGCATGGCAAAATCGATGTTGTGTATGCGGGATCAGTGCTACATCTCTTCGGGTGGGCAAAGCAGCTTGAAGCTGCGAGGCAGCTCGTACTTTTATCTAAGGTCGGTACAACTGTTCTCGCATGTCAAATTGGTCGTGATGATGCCGAAGAGGTGACTAGCAAATGGGATGGGAGCACTGCGTTCTATCATAATGTAGAGAGCTTGAAAAAAATGTGGCACATTATTGAAGAAGATACAGGGACCCGCTGGACAGTTAATGCTGCGCTTGGAAGTCTGGAAATTGTGAAATTGGAAAGAGAAGATGTTGTCTGGATGAGGCCCGGAACTCAGCTACTTCAATTCTTGTTGATTAGAATCGAGAATTAGCTGCGACCGGAATGAGTCTTGATTTAAGTATACATTGGCCGTTGTAATCTATGTAGCGAACAGCTTGTTTATCTAAACACAAGAGATGTTAAGAAAAGATTCAGTACTGGAGAGAAGGAGGTGTTGTGTGGGATCAGATTGTTCACTCCTTCGTGGAGGATGGTATTTCGATTTTCCTTTGGCGGAATTGGAGTCTCGGGCCTCTACCTGCGGAGGTAATGTGGCTGATGAGTTGGTACTCGTTAACCCGATGTCTGTAGAGGCCGATCATATTATGAAAAATCATTATGAAAATCGTGGCTAAACCTCCTAGAGTATTATTGCAGCTAATACAATTTGAGCTCTTACCACGACGTAGATTGGCTACAGAATCATTCACCCCTTGAAGGCTGGAATTTGAATCTAGGAATGTGCAAAGACGCGCTTGAAGTCACTCCTTTGGCAACATGCCTGCTATGTCTACATATGTCTACAGGTTTATTAGATGCTCAAAACTGATAAATTACGACATGCGCTAGACAAGCGTGTAAACTCAATGCCTAGCGTCCGCAAGCATCGCCAGGTAGCCCTTTCTCCACCACTTGAAGCCTCCCACTCCTTTACAACAAACAGTCAAGGTATATCCAGCCTGCCCACCATGTCCGCAGCATACGACCGCGAGCAGTATGTCTACTGCCCTGCCCAGCCCAATCCTCCCTCCGCTCCACCTCCTCATACCCCGTCTAACCCACCCAAACCAACAGACAAAACAACTCCCGCCTCTCCGAACTCTCCTCCAAAGTCTCCGCCCTTCGCGGCGTCACCGTCGACATCTACGACAACGCTCGAGACCAACACGTCATCGACAACAGCGTACGTTCTTCTCCTCCTCCTCCTCCTCCATTTTCGCCTTCCTACCACCACCCGTTCCGCCGACTGACAGTCTAGTCCGATGTCTTCTCCTCAATGACAACCTCGATAAAAGGCTCCGCGGGCCGGCTGGGGCGGATGGCGCAGCAGGGGAACAAAGTTGCTATATTCAAATTGGCCGGGATCATCATTGGTGTGGTGGTTGTGGTGTGGTGGGGTTTGAGCTTTGTGTTCCGGTCGAAGAAGGCTTGATGTGATAGTCTCGTGTCAGGTATCCTAGGAAGAGGGAAGGCATGCGGCCAGGGGAGAGGGGCACCCCTGAGAAGGGATGTTTTGGGGGACCAGAAAAGAGACGGCAAATGTGATACGATAGCTCCGGCATGGTTGCAATTCTGGAAACTTAGACGTGAGTGTGAAGCTATTGGCGGTTTCTATATTTCTGAAATAGCGCTAATGCCTTGAAGCTCTCTTAGTTGTCCTATGGGGATCCTGTGGTCTAGCTGGAATCTTGCGTCGCAGAGGCATAACGTGGGATTGGAGAAGTGTCGTTGGTGTACTAGTAAAGGGTTCGGCATAGTTCAATACGTTTTTGCATACCTGTATATCTAGAGAGTAATTGAAAGGCACTTTCGTTCGCTCCTGATATTATGCTAGCATGTCATTGTTCACTCATGCTGAACTTCGTCTACCATAACCACTTGTGTACGTCCTCTAACGGCCTCAAATGCTCGTTTTTTTCCCTTGAATGTCAAACCTTCACTCCCAGACATTCGAGAATAAATCCTCACTAGCACCGCCAAATCCACCTCCACCAGCAGGTTTGTTTTGTACAGGCGGTGGATTGCTTGCTGCAGGAGTTACAGGCGCAGCGCTGCTCCAGCCGCCGAAGTCTTCATCAATCGCAACTTTTGGAGTAGGCTGCGAAGTGCTGCCAAAACCGCTGCCAAACGCCGATGATTGGGTATTCGAAGCAGCAGGCGTACCGCCCCAAGCAGAGAAGTCGGTGGACATCGGGATTGATGGGTTTCGAGCAGGGGTAACAGGTTTGGGCTTTGGAGCCGTTGTGGTGGCGGAAGGTTCAGGAGTGGCCCATGCGTCACTAGAGCCCCAAGCATCGTTGTTGTTCGCGAAGCTGGAGAATGAGTTAGCATTAGCAGGTTGGACGGATGCTGCTGGTTTTGGAGCGGGTTGTGAAGGAGCAGCAGGCGCAGAGAGGTTGAAGGCTGAATTGGACGGTGCGGACGCTGGAGCTGGAGCCGGAGGTTTCTTAGGAGCAGCCCTGGGTGGAGTTGGTTCGGAGAAGTCAAAAAGGTCATTTGAGGCACTAGTCGTGGCTGGCTTGGTTGATGCAGGGACTGAGGGAGATGCAAAGCTGAAGTCCCCAAAATCATTGGAAGCACTTGGGGCGAGATTAGCTTGGGGTGCTTGCGGAGGTTTCAATGCGATTGCTGGTTTTGAAGCTAGCCTCGGACTTGCGTCAAAGAAGCCTCCACCGCTTAGAGGTGGAGACGTGACTTGCGGTGCTGCGACAGATGATCGCTGAGTGGCTGCGTTGTTGAAGCTTGCGAAAGGGTCAGATTTGGGTTGCTGCTGGGGCTTCGTTGCTGATGTTGATGCTGGAGGATTGAAATTCAACCCGCTAAAGGCATCATCTAAGCCGCCAAAGCTAGACTGTTGTTGAGCTACTGGTGATTGGATACCTCCGAACGATGGCTGCCTTTGAGACTGTGGTGGAGGTTGAGGCTTGGGAGCTGAAGCGTATAAGGAGAGAATAGATTGCTTCAGGTCAGGTCTCGAAGGAACTGCTGAACCAGATGGTGTCGACGCTGAGCTTGATGGCCTGCCAGACGTCGCAGACGGTGGGCCACCAAAGAAGTCAAGACCAAGCAACGAGTCTGCAGCTTTGGCTTGCTTGGGTGGGGCGGAGTCCTTTGGAGGTGCGGATCGACCAGGGACGTCTGTCGTACTCGGTCTGGCAGGCAGCTCTGGTACATCGCCGAACAGATCAACAGGAGGGGCTGCCTTCGGCGCAGGAATGATCGGTTGACTGGAGGCTGACGAAGCCCGCTGAGACGTTCCTCGTTCCAGTTGAGCCTTCTCTTTTACAAGGGTGAGAGGCTAGAATTTGGTTGTCAGCTTCGATTTAACATGGCATGGCCCGAGACTACCTACCACATCATCGTCCCCTTCTGCGTCTAGTGTGGCTGGGTCTGGTATTGGTCCATCCATCACCCATCGCTTGGACTCGTATTTGGTTCGTATGAAGTTCTCTATCTTCCTGGAAGCATTTCAGCAATCCGTGTAGCCCAGGGTAATTGCTGACTTACCCGTCAGAAGGTACGTGACCGGCTGCCAATTTAGCCTCCCAGTACCTATTCATGTCAGAATTCTAACTATGACTTTTCCTAGCTATATCCGACTGACTTGTTCGCCCTTGAGTTTCCCCACCGTAGTACGCTCTGTAGCTGCTCGTCCGTCCAGGCATCCAGGTCCACAGACTTCACCCGACTAATATGCGTGCCCATTCCGCGATGTATGCCAGAACATCTTCAATACATCAGTATACATGCTGCATCTTCCCGAAGCTCTCCGATCGTGTCATACCGTATGCACACAAAGACTCCCAGGTTCCAGCTTGCCCATCTTGGATCTGAGAGAGAAAATTATTTCAGCTTCTCCAAGGACACGGAAGTTGTGGAAGCTGGCCCACAGACATGCCTGACTTACGCTTATTCCTTTTGCAATCGGCGCAGCTCTTGTTGCCTTCAAGCTTGAGGAGGGTCTTGATAGTCTGCTGGTTCTGCGCAGCTCGCTCCGCGGCCGCACTAGGCGGGACTCTTCTCGACATCGCTATAGTCGTTCAGTCAAGAAACTTTTGTTGCAGGTATGAGCCAGAAGTGAGTCGTGCTCCATTCACGTGAATACTGACTTTGAAGATTGTCTTGGGAGGAATTGGTTCATACTTTATGTACACAAGTCGGTAGGGCTAAGATTTGATGCCAAGAAGACAGAAATCTGCCCCGACCTCACCCCCGATCGGGTATTGGGTGAGCGCCGCCCTATGGTCGCGCGACCTGGGTGATCGTCGCGCGAAGGAGGGTGATCCTGGGTGACTGCGCCCCTCGCGTGGGTGAGCTGCTGCCTCGTTCCGCGGTTATCAGAAACCATTACGTTACTCTTTTGCAACCAGGTGAGCGGTTTGCTAGGGATCTGCAGTGGTTAGACCGACGGCGGAGCAACCAGAACTGTCCTTCGAGCGCGTTTCTACTGGAAAAGCGGCGACGCGAGAGAGGAGATCTAACATCAGCTTCATTCCCTCAAACTCTTCCAAACCATCCCTCCTGTCTTCCTCAACACTCTGAATTTCTGCCCTTTTCATGCGAATGGAAGTCTCTTTCCTTTACATGCGTTCCTTTATCGCTCGTGGAGCTTGAGCTTCAATCGGCTCCTCTATTCCACTCCACGCTATACAGCTGCGTCGATCGCTGTCAGCTCCAACATTGCCGATCTCAGTCAACATCGACCATTACAATCATGATCTTTCGTGCTTCAGCTTTCATCTTCTTTACTGGCACATTCCGCAAATCTCCTAACAGTCCTTGTTCTCCGCTTTCTCGATCTCCCTCTCCTCACCCTTGCCTCTCCTCCGCGTCCCGACGTTTCGCCGTTGCGCTTCAGCTAGCGTTCCTGGCGGGCTGACTGGTTTACATAATCACCCTCCTGCGAGCTATAGGCGATCAATATAGCGATGAGGAGGGTACCAGCGCAGTGCAGCCCGGGTCGAAGCCACTATTCTCGCGAAGAAAGGAAAGGAACCGGGTTTGCAAGTCAGAGAGACCTCAGTGGATAACCTTATACAGCGTACAGTATATACAACCCTCTTCTTGCCGCATCTTCCTACCTTGTATTTCCTTTCCAGGTTTCCTAACTAAAAAAAAGGTCAGGTTATCTTTGCACTTATGTCGTACAATGGCCGTTGTTAATACAGATTCCGTTGATTTTAATCAGTTTCCGACCAAGGCAGCCCACAGCTTCCAACCGCCAACATTCCCAATGATACCAATACTAATACCTTGTGTTGATTCAGATGATCCAGCTTCTACAAGAAGAACGAACATTCTATGTCAAATCACCTCCAGAGCATAACACCATCCTCTCGTCGACGCACGACAAAGTAACGTGCGAGTCAAGTAATGCATGTCTCAAAGATATCAAGCCCAGCTTATAAATCACCATGGATAAGGTAATTAAGTGGAACGATAAAGAGGCGGAGCGGATGACAAAGAAGAGGAGAAACCATCGATAAAAGAGAAATTAAGCAAGAGCGCAGGAGACCCCATAAGCAAAATTCGGATCCGTGGAACTGACAGGTCCCGACCCCGCCCCCGAATTACTGCAAACCTGGAGGGAGAAGAAGATCTCAAAAGGTACGCGTTAAGTTAGGAAATCTCCATCCGCTACCGCCTCGTTTTCTTCTGACCTCGCAGGCATATAAGCGTAAAGCACGAGAAGGCATTTTCGACAGATAGTGCACTTTCATGCCTTCATTTCATCTTATGCTCTGCTCTGAATAAGGCAGGCCTTGCATTGATTGACAGTAATTCCATGGCGGTTGGATAGAGGCGTTATGTTAAAGGCTTTCCATATAAATCAGTGTAAATCACCTCAATCGATCCTCACAAGAGAAGAGACGTCCGTATAATAGACACGTGATTGTCTGTATATCAAATGTTTTACTTTCAGTTCTGGAGAGATCACATAAAATGCTCACAACTTCTAACGATTAATACATGACTAAGACTTACGCTTTCCTTTGTGCATCCGTCTCCGCCATCGTGCTCTGAGCTTTATAAAGAACACCCTAGTTGTTGACAGTGTGGATGTATGCTCAGGGCCCCATGCTTTCTCCCTTCCCTCCAGTGCCCGCTGGTACATCTTCTCCGCCTCAGCCATCTTGCCCTGATCATCCTAGAGATCGCCCAGATTATGAAAAGCATCATTAGATCCGGAATGTCCATTTTCTTCTGGAGTATCTAACTTCCGGAGGTATCGTATACATCGATCTGCAAGGGGAAGTAGTCGCTGCTGTGTGAGCCAGTACTCCGGTTCTGACTGACTAGGCACCGCAGAACCGACGATAGTAACAGCCAGTAAAATGTTATCCACTTGGCCGCGACTAATAGACTCCGTACACCAGTCGTGAACCACAGGATGGATTGAGTAGCTCTCAATGCGCTCATGTGACTCGATCAAAGAATAGGCAAGTAATGCTCTCATAACCTCATTGACGCTGATTTCGCTCTCGACTAGATCTCTTAGCCATGAGTATTTGTAGAATTTGTGCCTTCCGCAAGAGAGCAGCTCATACCACATATCCTGGTGATCGAGATATGCCCATAGCTGAAGGAACTTTGCCGCCGATGGATTATCTTGCCTGATACGTTCGTAGCAGATCATCCACGTCGTCTGGATAGACCCGTTTGCGTAGTCACGGAGGTGAGGAACCTTCTCTACCAGTTCGGACCACGAGATTCCATATAGTTTCAGGTACTTCGGACAGCTCGTGCCAGTCTCGCGTATGTACTTACCGGCCTGAACGAGAGCTAAGGGAAGATAGCCTAGTCTTGTTGCCAGCTTGCTTGGATCTAATGAGCTAATTAACTTTGCACTCTTTGAAGACTCGTAAAGAGTAATTTCGTACCCTTTGAAGAAGGTATCAGGCCCGAGTGACTACAGAGAAGCTTGAGTGCCTGCTCAAGATCCAGCCTTCCCACTTTGGTCGATGTCCCGACTTCGGTTAGGGAGTGAAGGCGAGTGGTAATAAGTAAAGAGCCATGGTCAGCGGGTGGAAAGAACGATGACATGTGGTAGGCCTGCGGGTCCTTATTATCCGGCTGACATTCTCGATCGACATTATCAATGACCATAAGCCACTGGCGAATTCCTCTTAAGAGCTAGCCATCTCGGAACAGCACTTCCTTCCGCTTCCACGTCCGGAGCATGTGAAGTCCCGCCGACTAAAGGTTCCAGTGGACGACAGGTGGGTATATGCTTTCCAAACGCGGCAAGACTTTGCAAGAGCGTGTCTTTACTATTACCATTCAGCCACAGTATCGCAGTGCGAGGCAGAAGAAGCGGCAAAATCTGAGGCAAGAGATCCAGTATGGAGGTGACAAGCATCAGTAATAAATACGTGCCCTATGGAGGCTCATAGGGATGCCAGTCCCTCTCGTCTCTCACGGACGAGCAAAAGGTTCGGTGAGGGCTGCTATCACCAATGGCCCAGCTGCGAAGCCGAGGAGGTATATTGAAACCACGAGAGACCCAAGCTCGTCATTTGTTGAGTGAAATTGGGCCATGATCTGCGGTATTCCTGTAGCGAGGATAGATGACCCTAGAGGACTGCCGGTAGAAGAACAGCTGTCAATTCTGGTGAGGTTGGCTTGGCTGAGAATTGATGACGGAATGTTGCCTTGCTACAATGTTTCCTTTATCAACCAGGCGAATCAGCAACAGTCTAAAAACTCCTCTTCTCCTCGACCGCAATGAATACATTATTTCTGGGGATCTCAATTAGGGATCGACCTCGCGACTTCTTCCTGAGCTTTCACGGTGCTATTGGAAATTCTTACTAGGTTAATCGTCACAACTCAAGTATTCCGCATCATCTGAGCTGTCAGACTCTTCGGGCTCAGCGGTTGCGTCACATTCAGCCTCTCCATGAGAAGCTTGTCCACTGGGGCCTCCATTTGGTAGTTCACTTGTTTCGGATAAGCGCCCACTGACCCCTTGGGATTCGACCGGACCATTTGAGTGCATCCGTCCCAGAATTTGGGAGCCCCTTTCAGCGGATTTCCTTAGCTTTGTAACTGCCTTTCCGATGACTACCGCTTCCCCCTTCTTCACTTCAATGATCACCTTTGGCACCGTCGGCTCTAGCTGCAAGGCCATGTTGCAACAAGGCCAGTCTTTATTCTCACACTGTTGGTGTTCGCGTTTGTTCCCGGAATACTTATCGGAAAGGAAGAGGTTGGAAAGACCTCTTTGATCCAATCCTTCCTGGAGGTATTTCAGAGTTTCACTGTCAGCTGAGAGAAAGTTATACCCCATGGGTACACTATTCCAAAAATGACAAATCATCTGGCCATCCTCATACTTGATCAAGTTGTCGAGCTTATTTCCAAATAGTATAGCAATCTCGGACTTCGGGTCCGTGAGATTGTACCAGCCGCCGGACCGCGCTTTGTCAATGTGAACCTTTTTTGCAGGCGCTTCCTTGAGCCCGGCGACATCTACAAGCTCATATCCCCACATATAAGGACGTTTTCTTTGGCGTCTGAAAAAGCCCGGCTTCTTCCGTTTCTGGTGCTCGATCAATGCTTCGATTATCAAATACATCTTGGTGACGATGTGCGCGACGTACACCGGCTTATCCGGATCTTCCAAAGAACGTATATATTTGGGAAGTTCTAGGGGCTGAGAAAGCTTGCTCATTATAGCATCTGCTGCTTTCGTTCCGCCATTGCAAGACCCTTCTACGAAAGGCATATAGTCTAGCATAGAACGCCCCTGTAGCTCCAGAGGAGTTTCTTGTCGAGAATTGGACGGTTGATATCGGCCAGTCTGTTGAGAAGATGAATGGTCTTCAGGTGCCTCCTGCTGGTCGTCTGTGACAGATGGAGGCTTCTGTAAGGATGCCCAGTGGTGCATTAGATACAGAATAATGCATGCCTCTGGTATCATCCAGGCAGTTTCTTTCTCAACGTCATATAAGATATGTGGCCTATTGCGTCGATTACGTAGCTGATCCCCAATGAATGCTGGGACCTGCTTCGGCGTTGTGTCGTATTTCGTACGCCGAAGTGTTGTACTGGCTGTCGTATTGAGGACGCCAGCAGTACCAAAGTTCGTGCCCATAGTAATGTTGATGGCCTGTCCGAATTTCATCACATTTCCTCCCACAGGTTTGGCGTCTGATTTCTTAAACTTTTCGTATCCTGCTTCTTTAGTCCCAACAAGGATCTGAGCCTTTGGGAAATGCCCAACAAACGATCGCTTGCTAGAGAGTTCTTCAATACTCCCGACAGGCACCATTTTCAAGCCTCTTTGGTCGATATCCTCCCAAGATAGATCCGAGTTCTCTGTTGAAAACTCAACGTCCGTCAAGTAATAGCCCTCGATTCGTTTTGATTCGTCGAGGTGATCAACATGAACCAACTTTGGTTTCTTGCCAATGAGGTGCCATTGCACCTCTTCCGCCTGATCAAGAGTTTTAATACCGTCGATGACGATTGGAACAAGCGCAGTCTGGCTACCCTTCAGAATTATACTCCCTCTGTGACTGATGGTGTGATATGTCATGGCTTGCTCAACCATTATGGCGAATGGCAACTCGATCCCTCGACCATTCTTTCTCGGGGGTACGGGGAAACCCTGAGCAAGGACATATCCTCCATCGAACATGTTGAGCCAGCAGCACCCAATGCTGGTTGTAGATCCCGGTGAAGGAAGAAGTCTTAAGGGTTCCGTTCGAATTGCAAAGCGGTCCACACCCACTTTCTCGAAGGCTGCGCTGGAAGCATGTACGCTGCCTTGTTCTGGAGGCCTACAAGCCGCGGCAAGCCACAATATACATTGGCAACTTCCGACCAAGCAATCTCTTTCTGCAGTTACTCGGAATGTGAGCCTCTCGGATCCGTTCGGGGAAGCGGGAGATTCCATATCGGCTGATACGGTAAGTTGGCTCGATTGGAAGACATGTTGATTGCCTCCAGAAGTCATCAGGAATATTAGATACAGTCAATATCTGTTGAATTTGGGAAAGTGATACTTACGCGCTTTGGCCGAAGAAATAAGTTCCGAAGCTGCAAAAGCTTGGAAGAATTCAGCAATACAGGTATTTTCTCTCCACACTAACTTCACATAGTCCTCGCAGGAACAAGCGTAGGCTTCATCCGGTTCACCTGTGATTGTCAGCACCGTCACAAGATCCTGTGCTTTGTCTAGGCCATCGCGGACGAATTCTGGGAGCTGCCAATCAACATGGATATTCACTGTGTGTTGGCCACCCCCAACATACGACAAGGCTTTCCGAACTTGAGCCATAGGCATCCCAGCGTCATGTCTATGCATCTCTTCGGCCTCTTCGTATTTACCTTGCCTGCTCAACACCAATGCCAGATTGTTCATGCTCGTCAGCGTATCAGGATGCACCACTTGATCATGACCCTCAGATGACGCTGCCTGCAGAGCGTTGCCATACCTTCCACCTTGAGCGTTGATATCAGCCCCTTTGTCGAGTAGCATCTGCACCACTTGATTATGACCTCGTACTGACGCTGCGTATAGAGCGTTGCCATACTTTCCACCTTGAGCGTTGACATCAGCCCCTTTGTCGAGTAGCATCTGCACCACTTGATTATGACCTCGTACTGACGCTGCGTATAGAGCGTTGCCATACTTTCCACCTTGAGCGTTGACATCAGCCCCTTTGTCGAGCAGCATCTGCACTACTTGATCATAACCTCCTAATGACGCTGCATGCAGAGCGTTGCCATAGTCTCCACCTTGAGCTTTAACATCAGTCCCTTTGTCGAGCAGCATCTGCACTACCTGACTATGACCTCGAGATGACGCTGCATACAGAGCGTTGCCATAGGATCCACCTTGAGCGTTGACATCAGTCCCTTTGTCGAGCAGCATCTGCACCACTTGATCATGACCTTCTGATGACGCTGCATACAGAGCGTTGCCATAGGATCCACCTTGAGCGTTGACATCAGTCCCTATCTCAAGCAGTATCTGCACCACTTGATCATGACCTTCTGATGACGCTGCCTGCAGAGCGTTGCCATACCTTCCACCTTGAGCGTTGATATCAGCCCCTTTGTCGAGTAGCATCTGCACCACTTGATTATGACCTCGTACTGACGCTGCGTATAGAGCGTTGCCATACTTTCCACCTTGAGCGTTGACATCAGCCCCTTTGTCGAGTAGTATCTGCACCACTTGATCATGACCTCCTTCTGACGCTGCCTGCAGAGCGTTGCCATACTTTCCACCTTGAGCGTTGACATCAGCCCCTTTGTCGAGTAGCATCTGCACCACTTGATCATGACCTCCTTCTGACGCTGCCTGCAGAGCGTTGCCATAGCATCCACCTTGAGCGTTGATATCAGCCCCTTTGTCGAGTAGCATCTGCACCACTTGATCATGACCTCCTTCTGACGCTGCATACAGAGCGTTGCCATAGGATCCACCTTGAGCGTTGACATCAGCCCCTTTGTCGAGCAGCATCTGCACCACTTGATCATGACCTCCTTATGACGCTGCATGCAGAGCGTTGCCATACTATCCACCTTGAGCGTTGACATCAGCCCCTTTGTCGAGCAGCATCTGCATCACTTGATCATGACCTCCTGATGACGCTGCCTGCAGAGCGTTGCCATAGTATCCACCTTGAGCGTTGACATCAGCCCCTTTGTCGAGCAGCATCTGCACTACCTGACTATGACCTCGAGATGACGCTGCATACAGAGCGTTGCCATAGAATCCACCTTGAGCGTTGACATCAGCCCCTTTGTCGAGCAGCATCTGCACTACTTGATCATAACCTCCTAATGACGCTGCATGCAGAGCCTTGCCATAATATTCACCTTGAGCGTTGACATCAGCTCCTTTGTCGAGCAGCATCTGCACCACTTGATTATAACCTCCTTGTGACGCTGCGTATAAAGCGTTGCCATAGTATCCACCTTGAGCGTTGACATCAGCCCCTTTGTCGAGCAGTATCTGCACCACTTGATTATGACCTCCTGATGACGCTCTCTGCAGAGCGTTGCCATACCTTCCACCTTGAGCGTTAACATCAGCCCCTTTATCGAGTAACATCTGTATTACTTGACCATGACCTCCTTCTGACGCTGCCTGCAGAGCGTTGCCATAGTATCCACCTTGAGCGTTGACATCAGCCCCTTTGTCGAGTAGTATCTGCACCACTTGATCATGACCTCCTTCTGACGCTGCCTGCAGAGCGTTGCCATACCTTCCACCTTGAGCGTTGATATCAGCCCCTTTGTCGAGTAGCATCTGCACCACTTGATTATAACCTCGTACTGACGCTGCGTATAGAGCGTTGCCATACTTTCCACCTTGAGCGTTGACATCAGCCCCTTTGTCGAGTAGCATCTGCACCACTTGATCATGACCTCCTTCTGACGCTGCCTGCAGAGCGTTACCATAGGATCCACCTTGAGCGTTAACATCAGCTCCGTTATCGAGTAGCATCTGCACCACTTGATCATGACCTCCAGATGACGCTGCCTGCAGAGCATTGCCATACTCTCCACCCTGAGCTTTAACAGCGGCCCCTTTCTCCAGCAGCATCTGCACCTCTTGATCATCGCCTCGATATGAAGCTGCCTGCAGAAGGTTGCCATACAGTCGACCTTGTGCGACGGAGAGTGGTTCAGTCATCGTAGTCGATCTCGGTCTCGGTATTGTCTAGAGTGACTATTTTCCAGGAGAATGGTTAGCAAAGACAGTCCTCTTCATTTATAGTTCGTAGAAGGAGCGGAAAAACTTTTTACCTAAGTAGCACATTGGCCCGCCGTCAGCCTTGCAGCTATCGTATCCTGCATAATAGCCTCGTCGCCTTCTGAGATTGTGGTAGGCCAGCATAACATGCATGACGGGCTGTACTCTGCATATACAGAGGCGGTCATGATTACCCAAAGTGAGGTAATTTATTCTGCATAAATGTTCCACCACGGTGAGGTCTTCTCATCGAGTCGTTAATGTGTTTATGATGTTATAGCTTCTTGTTCTTAACCAACTCCCTCAAGCTTGCGATGTCTGGAGTCGAGGCGGTGGCGGCCTTGGCGCCCGGGGTATTTCCGCTCTTGATATCTGCTGCTGAATACTTCGATGACAGCATATGGCCCTTATACGTGACTAAAGATCCCATTGGAAGTAAGCTGCGGAGGTACCATATGACTAACAAGCTCTGCTTCGGCTTTTCGAAACCACACCTTAATGAAATCCCTACTGCCCTTCGATCATTGAACTCCGACTTCCGAACGCTACCTACCTAAATATTGAACTCGACCTCTCCAAATCTACGAAGAGCGCGGCGGCCCCTTAAAAGGCACATCAAGAGGTGGAAATATACAAAATTATAGAGAAGGCTTCACGACAAGTCTATGAAGATCTCAACAAAGATTGTACGAAACATCCAACTGAGCGATCATCAACGGGGATCATAGCGTGTGAGTGGGACTGAGGGTTAGTGGGTCTCATGGATCGATTGAGATTGCATGCGAGATTGCATGCTATTTGTGGTACGCCATAGATCTATTTGGGGATAGGCGATATGCGCCCAGGGGGAGATGAGTCAGTCAGCTGGAGCACTATTTGTATGGGCCTCCCACCTGTAGATGGCTCCTCATTCGATTTCTTCTCCTTCAGAACCATAGCATTTCTTCCTACCCCCCCCAACACCTGTTTTCTAGTTAGGTAGCTTCATAGTCACTCCAGGTCTATGCCGCTTAGGTGTAGGGAGTTCTTCTGGCGCTGGGGGACGTCCTTTCAGGCCTACTTAGTGTACGGACTCGGCGGTGCCGGGAAGTCACAGCTGGTACTCGACTACGTGTAAATAGTGAGGACCCAATATTTAGGAGTGTTTTGGATTGATGCCACAGACAAAGACTCTGTCAAACGTGATTTCAAACAGCTATATCGTCTCCTATTTAGGACCCAGACGGTAAATAACCGAGATCTGCCAAAGAGTGAAGATATAACCTTACTAGTACGAGACTGGTTTGTGCGACGAGCAGGAAGATTTCTTTTGGTGTTTGACGGTGCCGATAATATCGATAACGCTGGGGAACCTTCTTACGTGAACTTGAACAACTTCATCCCGCAATGTACATCAGTGAATGTAATCGTTACCACGCGCCTATTCGCAGCTCAAGGCTTTGGTTCATTCTCAGTGGAAGTTCACGAGATGGAGGAGGATGAGGCGTTAACACTACTCTTCAACAGCTCTGGATTAGTCCGGAAGCAAATGACATCGGCTCAAGTAGGAGAAGCGCGACGTATTGTCAACGAACTTGGACGCTTGGCACTCGCGATCAACTTAGCTGGATCATATATATCAAACACCCCTCGTATCTCAATGGATCTCTCACAGTATCTGCTGGAATATCATGATCGGCGCAAAATTTTGTTAGGTCAAAAGTCGAGCCACCTAAGAGATGAATACGCTGAGAGTGTTCTGAGTACTTGGGAGGTATCATTTGCGGCCATGAGCCGCAAGTCTCCGACCGCTGCCAACCTCCTTGTTTTTCTTGCGTTCCTCGATGCCACAGATATCTTTCCAGAGCTGTTCGATACTCTTGCTGAAGACGCTGCGAACACTGGACATGAAAAAACGATGGCTGATTCCTGGCAAGATGCAATCACACATCAGAAGCCTTTAAAGCGTCATGACGTCGAAGAGGCATTTTCGACTCTGAGATCTTTCTCGTTCGTTCGATGGATGCCCGATCGAGCAACGTATTCTATGCACAAACTTGTCCATGCTTGGGGCGGTGATCGATTAGATTTAGCCGAAAGAATTGCCACAATTAGGGCAACCGCACTATTTTTGCAGGAAAGAACACTATGTGATCCAGAGGCTCGTGAACAAAAGTTGCGACTAGTTCCGCATTTGATGGCAAGCTTTAATGCTATCTCTCAACTATCCAATCGAACCAGATATACTGAGTTGAGTAATATATCTCCACGCGCGCTTCCGTCCTATTCGGATTTTTTTGACGAGCTCGGACACTGGTCCCATGAGGCCAAGATCCGGCAATGTCTTTTGGAGTTCTCTCGCGTTACCTTTGGCTTAGAACACCCTAACACTATCTCAGCCATGAACAATCTCGCCAATACTCTTGGACATCAAGGCAAGCTCGACGAAGCAGCGGACATGAAGAAGGAGGTCTTAGAGAAGAGAACACGAATCCTCGGCGTCGAGCATCATCATACGACTTCTGCGGCTAAAAGCTTGGACGTGCTGTCTCAGCGTCAAGCCTCTCACCACGTACTGCCGACCCTTAAGCCATTAAAACAAAGATCGTTTTTTTGAACACTGAAACGAAAATTATACTGGCGAAGCTCTAGCGGATAGTTAGAGCATCCAGTTCATTTTATATTCGTATTTTATAGTATTCCTTAAGACAGCAATATAGGCCTAGCTCTTGAAAAGATGTGACCTAGAGGCTTATTAGCTACCATGATAACTTATATTCTTAACTCGCAGGGCAGCCATTGATCTTCCATGTTCTATATTCTGACTAGGAAGCGTTCCAGGGCCTGAGTAAGAATGCAATGTAAATCAGTCTGAGGTTACACTCAGGCCTTACCCTAACCCGCTTACCATAGTGTAGAGCGGGTGAGGAATTAGGAGATACAAGGGTAGACTAGGCAGACGAGCTTTACCGAAGCGAGAATCATCTATGTGATGACCGATCACTAAAGACTTCTTGGGAACAGCTTATATCGACCTGAACTATTTCATCCCTGACCCGCCTGGAGTGCATGTTATTACCACCTCGCGAAGCTCAACAGCTAGGGAGATGACAACACTAGACGCGGTGGAAGTGGCGGAGATGGAACCATCAGAAGCAAAAGAGCTATTCCGGCGATACGCGAAGATAAGGGAAAAGGGCCAAGGTTGTGGAGTCGCTCCTCCAAAGGTAGGTCGGTGTCACCGAGGCAGTAAAGGCACTGGTACGGTTGGCATCTTACAGGAAAGAGATAGGGGATCGAGGAGTCCGACTCAGGATCGGACTTGACGGCGTTCAAGGGACGTTCTGCGTCATTATCAAGATCGTTTTCCCTCGCCTGAATCCTCCGGATTCGGCGGGCTTTGCGAAACACTCCCTCCTGCCGGATACAGAGCGATATCATATCATCGATAATGGAGACCCGCCAATCCACATCGCCCTCGGCATCACGAGTCGACGGTGGGTTGAAGAAGGCCTTCGCGATGCGCGATCGTTCCATAAAGGCGTATCGAACACGCCCTGAGGTGCAAATAATAGGACTGAGCAACTCCACATCTCCCTCGAGCTGCGCTCGCATGTCTTGCACGGGAGCGATGATGTCGTATCCTTTTTGAATCTGCTTGATGAGTTCCCGCTCTCGCGCTTTGATTTTTCGATCCACGGCTCGTTTGGCCTCCTCATATTGATCGTAGATGGTTTGTCCCTCTGCACGGTAGATGAACGTGAATTGGTGTCGAATGCGCTGGAACAATTCATCTCGGCGGCCGCGAAGCTCCTGGATTTCTTCCTCCTGGCGGATACTTGCACTCTGCGCCTCGGTCAGCTCTTTGGGTCGTTGGGGGTCGATTCGTCGGCTCATTCGGTTGGCCGCTTGGATCAACTCCGTCCGAGGCGCCGTACCCCCGTATGCGGCTTGGGTGTCGTATCGGATCATGCGAGACAGGTAGTTGCGCTGGAAGATAGCTGAATTGGTGTGATCCATGACCAGATTGCGGACGGCCTCATTAGATTTGGGATCATCTGGTAAATGATCAGTTAGTTCAGGCTCTCTGGGACTAGAAGTCTTAGGACTTATCATTGATGGCATTTCCTGTCGCTCGCCGGAGACAATAGGTTGTGAAGACCTGTACGAAGCCAGTCTCTTCTCCTAACCGTTTGATTCACTCGTGATACTTGTCGTAGGAGAGCACCGTGTCGGCCGAGGTGGCACAGCCCCTGGAGGTTTGCATAGGCGCACGAAACAACGGGACGTTCAGTATATCCTCTTTCCACGGGATTGATTGGCAGTTCAGTCCCTTTCTGACGCTCAGCGTCAGAACTGTTCTAGGGTTTATATTCGAGAAAAGGTAGGCGTCGTCGTCGCAGGCGAGATTGATGATATGGGATATTATACAAAAGACGGGATTGGCATCGATAAAGAATGTATAGGTTTTCCTACATGCCCGTCAGGTTAATGGACACGATTTCTTGGCGGTCACTTACGGTCTCTTGCGCTTCTTGCGAGACTTGGTTCGGGTGAGCTTCAGCTGCAAGGTGAGCGCCACTTCCCCGGTGGTCTTATCGCGCTGGACGAACAAATCCAGGTCATGGTAGGTGATTCCGAGAAGGGCTCCGGGTCGGGATCCAGTGAATGCCGCGACCAGCAGGATCGTTGCTAACTGAACCCGTTGCCGTTCGTGAGGGAAGGTGTTGGTGTCTGTCACCCAGTGGCAACGCAGCAGCTCCACGAAATCTACCGTATTCAAGAGAGGCTTGTCGATTTCGCTGTTATTCAGTCTGTGCTCTTCGGCCAATGGACCGTTGATGAACTGTTTCAACGGTTACTCGTGTGTATAGAAGCATCAACGTGTGCGCCTTCATTTACATTGTAGATTTCCTTCAAGGTCAACGGACTGATCCGTCGACCCTTTCATTTGATGTAGAGCTGGCTCAGTTGATGTCAGTAGGTCTCGACCGAACTGATTTTCTTGACGGAATAGTTGTTACACATTCAATGGAAAAAGTTCTTGATTCGACCCTTCATCGACCTTTTGAGGGTGTAATAGGGATCGATGTCGACGGTGTCGCAATACCCAGAGATCGAGGATTAACAACGGGAGCACGACGACTGTAGAATTCATACTGGAGGTGGCTCACTCTCTTCATAAACCTTCGAGACGATCGATGTGTGGGTTGGTGACGTCGGCGTATAGACTCGTTGATCGATAGCTTTTATCGACCTTCTCGTATCGTGCATTGTAGTATTCTCGAGCTGACAGCTGGCTTCTCGTGGAGGGAGAGGCGTGAGACGAGTTCGCGTTTTGCTTTTGAGCATGCAGCAGTACTTTGCGACGAGCCATTACACATGGCGCTGAGGACGGTCGCCTGTGTGCAAAACGAGTGAAGGTGAGTCCTTAAAATTAGCAGTGAAAAGAGGGAAGTAAGTTGGGAAGAGAGGAAGGCCATTTTTATTAGGCGCCTGAAGCAGCTTGAGGGTCCCAGTTTATACACCTAACCCTTCTCTCTCTCTCTCTCTCTTCTCGCCTTTTCCCTCCCCATCTCTGCACTGCCCGACCATGCATTGAGGATTCAATGAGCGACCCTTAGTGAAGTGATGAAGATGATGCAGGAACGTCTTGACTCGATGCGATAGACTAGCGCGCAAGCCTGCATGTAGCCGTAGAAAGAGTGGGAGGGGGCGTGGGGGGAGCGCATCAGCCGTTCAGGCAGCGTGGCGTGAGCAGGGGACACTGGTGCAAAAGGCGCTTAAAACGGCGTCCAAGTATGCCGAAAAGGGCGGCCTTTTTACCCCGATCCAGTTTAAGGAAATAAATATTCTTTAATACTTGACTGTGAGACGGTGAACTACGCAGAAGGGTTTAGCCGGGCTGAATAGGGATAAGCGCTGCTTGGCATACCTCGCCACCCTCATCAACTTCACTTTCAGAGTACATACCAGCTTCATTCTCCTCGCTGGTTTACCTCAAAAAACGTCGGGAACATAAACACCCAACCCCACCGTCTTCATCCCTAGTAATCATCCTTAATCTTCCCAAGCGATCCTGGCTTTCACGCTATCTACGGCCGAGCTCCACAATCTGCCTTGCCAAACCAGTCAAATCGTTTATCCACGCTGTCGTCGATGTCAGTATGTTATATTTATGCCTAGCGCTATGTACTTCGCTTCCGGCCTGCCTGGAAACTCGGTCTCATTCCTCGATCTAGAGCAGAATACACGATCTCTACCGCTTCGGATTACGTGTCAGACCAGGTGCATGAAACTCTTGACCCGCCTGCAATGCTCCAGACCACCCACTGATACATGAATTGAAGCGAACAACTAAGAATTACACCTTAGTCCGTTAATTTCGCCTTCCAGCCACCATGGTTTGAGCTACCTCACTTGTCGACCCCCTTACCATGTGCCTCGAATCCTGGGGCGAGTCCTACAAGTCAAGATCATGGAGCATGGAGAGCAGGGGCTTAAGATGTAACTGTTGACAGGCCATGAAGCAATAGCGCCTTGATGGTGAACAGCCGGGAGATGCGAAGATCAAAGTGCCACAAAGAAAGTTGCATAAGGCTAAGCTGTTCACGTAGCGATTGAATCTTGTGACTGGTACAGGCCAGGCTACGCCGATTTGCCGACCTTAGCTGGAGCGAAATTTTTACAAGGGTATGTCTTAACGCCAGGAGCAGCTGCGGGGCCTCAACAAGCTTCTTTTGGTATGGTCCCCTCGGCGATACGATTCTGGCAAAGGGGCTGAAGGCAGGGTTGTTGAATTATCTATAATAACCCGCATTATTCCCCTCTTTGCCGCACAATCTGTCTCTCAAAGTTAGCATCCATGGCTACATTCGACGTTATACCATATCTTAGGCCGCCTGCAAAGCATTCTTAAACCTTCAAGAAACCCAAACCCATAGTCGAGCAAGCCATCTCACCTCTTCAAAGCACTAATCATCAAGAATATCCCGGAAATGACCTCCATCGATTATAACTAGTGTATGCCTACAGGTCTTCAATGGAGCCGACGAAGCCCTCAGAGAGTCCAGCTCGGTTGGGTCCCAAGCATAAATCAATGATCTGCCAAGTGCCTTCCCCATCGCCGATTCAAGACAGAACTTTGTCGCAAGAAATCACTGCGCAATTTGATCTTAAAACCGATTTCGACTCAGCGGATTGGGTCTATTCCTCCAGATCATCAACATATTCCGCGGAGGCCTCGCCCCAGCCTGTCGAACAAGCCGAGGATCATCCTCAAGGATCGGAGATTCTCTGGCAGCGCCAGCTTGTTGGATCAGCTTCGGATGAGTATAAGCAAAGCCATAAGCGCAAAGCGAGCATCGCGGGCTTGATACCAGGCCGAGGAGATCAAGGTATGAAAGGTCCCTGCTTCTGGTACACCGAAACGTTTCTAGAACATAACATCGAATCAGTGGATCTTTGCTCGATAAAGCCCGATGTCGACGATCTATATTGCAAGGAAGAGCTCAAGGGAGCTACGTTGCGGGACATGTTAGCTTTATTTGTGCGCCAGAACTGACTTGAAATAGCTTTCGGTGGGTACAGTGCCAACTTGAGACTCTGGGCAACCAACAAACGACAAAGGAGATCCAGATAGAACGTACCCAGCACTCTCGAGCAGACTCACAGGAATATACTAGCGAGAATTAGAAAGGATCAGATAACAATGGTGAAACAGACCCTGTTCTGGTCATGTTTCGCCCTCAGGCCCGTGCTATTCTCAGAACTCTGCGAAGCTGTCATAACTATTGAGGATGGCGTTGTAATCACTGATGACATGCGACTCCTGCGCCCGGAAGTTCTTCTCGGGATTTGTGGCAGCCTCATCAGCTACGATCGCTTCTCAACAAGAGTCGTTTTGGCATACAACGAGATAATCGTTCGCTGTCTCAATTATCTCAACCATCCGGTTTTTTCCACTGGTTCCTGTGATTCCCACCAAGCTCTAATGCAGCGATTCAAAGAGTGGCCACTGCTGCCTTATCTAACGGACTTACTCTTCAACCATCTTTATTACATCACTCCCAACGACCATGTGAAGACAAGGCTTCTAAGGTTTTTTGAGACTCACTCCCAGCCACGGGGCGGCAACTCTGGTGCATGGGTTTAGGCTTTTACCCCCGGTGCCAACGATTACATCGAGATGTCCACGCCGCTCTGCTACGCTTCACGCTTCGGCTTGCTTCCAATCGTCAGGATGATCCTTGCCTTAGAGGGAACCAAAAACTTAGAAGCACCGGGAGGCGTGTATGATTCCTCCCCGTTGCATGTTGCGACCTGGCTAGGACGAACGGATGTGGTGAGGGAGCTTTTGAAGGCGGGTGCAAATGCGAGGGAAGTCAACCAGGATGGAACGCCAGCTTTGTTATGGGCAGCCAAGTACGGTTTTGTGGAAATTGATCGTATGTTGAGAGATGCAGGTGCAGGATTCGAGGAAGGAACGAATCTGGTTGATCGATGGAGTCTAACTATGAACGATGATTCTGAGGAAGACGAGGCAATTGATTGGAGAGCAGATCTTGAGAAAGGTACATAGGCATTGTTTCCTGGTGAGTATAGACGTCCACTTTGCTGAGCGGGCTTCTCAAAAGTTATCGAATTGGAGTACGCTACTGAATCTCGATCTGCGGGACTTGAAAATCCAATGAAGATACCTCAGAGTCCCCAGTCCAGCTCGTCAAATCGAAGGAATGAGGCCCCTGAGCTTAGATTATGAGGTGCACAATTTCTGCGCTACAGACGAAGGATATGGATCGGCGAGTCCCAAGGTGAAAGGGCCTGGGCAGGGTAGTAGGTTTGCGATTCAGTGATTTGCATCGCTCACAGAAGGGGTATTCATCGGTCCGTCATCGAGCGATGGTAACATGCGTTGGTGAAATGGTTGTTTCCCATCTCACCATGGGGAGGTGTCCACAGTGACTGATTAAAAGGGATTTGCTCGATACCAACTACAATGAATGGTTGTTCGTCAGATACTTTCAACGTCGACATTTCTCGCATCATACAGCATGATCAAATTGTACTGGAATGCTAAAAGATGACTCTCGTAACTCATGCCAACCAGCCTGTTGCCCGCTTGTCTACACAGAAAACACTCTAGCTGCCGTCCTCCCACAACCATGTTCTCCGACGATCACCTTGTAAACCTTGAGAAGGTCACAAGAAATCATCCCTCGCCACCGCTTCCGCATCGGCCCACCATCAGCAGGCTTATTCCCTCTGTAATCTCGCTCCCCATCAGTTCTCTTACTCAGTCTTTCCTACCTCAAATGCAGCGCAGGTAACTGTCGGAACCACTGCCACCTCTGGCCGCGTTGACTTCAACGGTATCGCGGCCTCCGAGAAGTAATGCGAAGCAAGGTTGAACGTAAGAGTGCTTTGAGACGCGTCAGCGAGAAGGTCCCAAATGCTCGGTCGTGAATTCGGCCAATATTTTCCGCGTGCCGTTCAATCGGTTCGCTATGCTGGCGGGGTTTTCGAAGACGGCGTTTGGGCTGCAGTGTGAGTAGGCTGTTTCGGGGGATGATGGTTTGGAAAGGAGGAGGTCCATCGATAATGGTTTTTTTCGCTCAAGGATTTACACGTTGTGTGCTCGCTCGTTGGAAAGATGGTTGTCATTTGCGTGAGAATATCGAATCTTTTGTACATACATGCTTCATGAGGAAACATGGGAATGAGGAGACAATTAGAAGACATTTCATACCCGCTATCTACCAATTGCTCGTCCTTTTCATCTTTTCTTTTTGAATCACCTCGATCCAATATCTTTTAAGATATCAGTCTACTACTCTCACTTGCATTCGGGCTTGCTTACCCGTCAGGATCCAACACAAACGCAATGTTCTTCATCCTGCCGTCTGTCAACTTCTTTTTCCAGTTCACTCCTTTTTCCTCAAAGCGCTTGCACGCCGCATCGATGTCGTCAACGGCGATGCAAATATGACCAAACCCTTGCGGCTCATCATTACCGTTGTGATACTTGAAATTAGCATCTTTCTCGGTGCCGTAGTTCCAAGTTAGCTCGAGCAGACCCTCCCGCTCGGCGGTCGGATTGACACCGTTCGCGGAATTTTGGGGAACGGCGTCATCTCCTGGATACGCCAAGAAGTAGAGATTGAAGCCATTGGACTCATTCTCCGAAGTGCGTATTAGCGACATACCCATGATGTCTTGATAGAATTTGAGAGATTTCTCATGGTCCTTGACCCGGATCATGCTGTGGTTGAATCTGTAAGTTCCCGAATCTGTCTCCTTGACATCCTCAGTCTTGTCCACGGGATTGAACGCGATTATTTCCACCCAGTACCCATCTGGATCGAGGGCAAATGCGATATGTCTCATGCGGCCATCTGTTAGTTTCTTCTGGAACTTGTAACCAGCCTCTTCGATCCTCTGGCAGGCAGCTTGGATGGCGTCTACGCTGATACAGATGTGACCGAAGCCTTTGCCTGGGTCGGAGTTGCCGTTGGCGACTTTGAAGCTCTCGTCGTTTTCTGTGCCGTAATTGTGAGTGAGCTCTAGAACTCCTTGGCGAGCGGTCCAGTGCTGGCCGCCAGAGAGGCTCTTGGGGGTATCATATGCAAGAAAGTACAGATCGAATTTGGCGTCAGGGTTTTCAATCTTGTTGATCTGTTTCATGCCAAGCAGTTCATAGTACTTGACTGGCCACATTATCAGATATCAGGAAGGAGATTGAGAGACAGAGAAGGCTTTACTCGATCTTTGAGGGTCCTTCACACGAAGCATCGTGTCTGTAACATTAGTCAGGTCTTCCATGCGATCTTGACTGGTAGACCTTACGATTCAAACTGTATTTCTTTGGATCTGTAGCCATGGCTGCGTAGGCTCGGTATACTGAGACCGGTGTTCGCAAAGGTGGAATCCGCAAGGTCTTATGTGATTTTTGGAGGATAGAAAAAGCAAACATGAATTATACATATGCACAGAATGCAATTGAAGCAATCTATGCTGTTCATACCGTTGGTGACGATGACGATGACGATGACGATGACGATGACGTGCATACAGAGATCTTTCCCGCTCGAGCGGACCAATTGAAAGTAAGTAAGGTATCGAGCACAAAGATTGTGCAATTGTGCATTTAGGGTTAGGGTTATAAATGTAGGATCGAGGGTCTTTCTCCCCATTTACTAGCCAGCTCTAGTAAAGTATGCTTCTTCCACTCCAACTCCAAGGTGACAATCTCATGAAGTTTTCTTGCTGCATTGAAATTGCACAGTAGTCTATAAGCCATCTTGGATCCCTGATAGCACATTTTTGACATCTATGCAGCAAGGATAAGTAAAGAATTCTGTGTAACCGCGAATATCCTGCCTTTTCGTTTACTACAGGGATTGAGAAGCCTTTCTTCTTACCCCTACACACCTTCTACCTATCCTAGCTCCACTCTGCCTTCCTGCACCATTCTCGCACTCTGAAAGCCTTTAGTAACCAGTTGCCTCGAGTTGTTATGTAAGATCACTCTCTCGTACAATCGTGTTCAATATCACATATAACTAACCACCATGCCTTCAGATCTGGGCCAAAGCCCTTGGATCGAGCAAGAGCAGTCTCTCATACCAGGCATTGAATTCTCCAACCTCCATTCCCTGTTACAACATAAATTCGCGTACTCGGCAATATCAACTACCCCCTCCATCGACGTGCTTCCGTCGATGGATCCGGCACCATCATGCTCAATGCCGCAGCCATGAAGGACCTCTTGTCCGCCAATGTTGACGAAAACGCCTCCCACTTTGCGTAAAAATCCATCCTATTCACCCCAATCCATTTCACAAAAAAAATGCTAACCCCCCCACCCCCACAGCTTCTTCTCCCGCGCCGGCACAATCATGGGCCACGACCACGCCGCCAACGTCAAAGCCGTCAAACGCTTCACCGCCTTCGCCGCCAATGCCTGGGCACACAGTGACAGTTCAGTCAAAGAGACAGGCCACACGGTCGACCCTTTGACGCCCGGCACGACGATACTCCAGGCCGTGCTCAAGGAAGACGGCAGTGGGTTGCATTGCTTGATTTTGCAGGTTAATGATTTGGTGGGGGCGGTGACGCATGTGAAGGAGGGGACGCTGTTGGCGGCGTTGAAGGGGAAGGAGGAGTTTGTGGGGGAGACGGATGAGGTTTCGGGGAGGATTAAAGGGGTGGATCTTTCTAAAGGGAGTGATGTTACTGAGTCGGATGAGTCGTCCAAGGCGGATGGTTCTTCTCAGGGGGATGATGTTTCTGAAGGGGAGGGTAGCGGTGGTGAGGATGGTGGGAAGGGAAAGGGAAAGGAGGTGGAGGAAGAGGCAAAGCCGTCGAAGATGCAGATTTTGGTGTGGAGATCTGAGGGTATGGGGCAGTATATGGCTGACGAGTTGGGACCGAAATTCAAGATCCCTAAAGGTTTTTACTGATGGTAAGATTGCTGACCTCATTCACTTCTCGCGGTTAATCATTTTTTAGGCAGGTTCCGTCTTGTTCGTCATTTTTTGATACGTGGGGGGAACTTGGGGCATATCCTCCATCATTATTATCATATATTGCATTAGCGTTCAGCGATGATACCCTAATAGTCTGGTGAAGATACACCATTCAATTGCTCGATGTCACAGTCCAACTCCCCCACATACGGTACATATACTACATATATTACAGAGCAGACACTAATCTCTCGTCGCTCTCTTCCAGATGCCGGCAATTGCTGCTCCAACAGCAACAACCGCCCCACCCACAACCCACCACCTGAGCCAATCAACCTCTTCCTCCCCTTCCATCCCCTTCGGCAGTGCATTGCCAGGCCACAAAGCCGCCTCTGCGACATTAACAAACACCTCACTGATGCTGCCCCACGTAAGACTGACATGCAACGGCTTTGCCATACCCAAGCTAGAAGTAAACTCCTCGGGTTGCACATCGCCTCTCTGGGTGGATTTATCCATATCTGCTTTCAAAGCGATGTACAAAGAGGGCATCTCGTCGAGGTGAGTGTGTTGGGAGCGAAGTTGCGGGATATAAGCGAACGAGTCCGGATCTGAGGAGTCATAGGTGTACACTAAAATATCTGCGGCGGAGAGCTTGGCATTGTTTTCAAGGATGGCGGGTTCGAGTTCACCCAGCTCTTCGAGGATGAGGGTGCATTGCTTCCCGCCTGGTAGTTCCACGCTGTTGACAGCCGTTCGAGGCTTGATCGTTGGATGATATGTCGGGCTGAAGGGGCGAGAGAGAAATGCGTCCAGAAGGGAGGACTTCCCGGAACCGGGAGCGCCGAGTATGTAGGCCAGGAGGACATTGCGCTCGGTTTTCGCAAGCTTCTTGCCGCGATGTTTGCGTTTACGTGGTTTTGTGAGGTGCAGCGCCGATGTAGTGTTGTGGTCTGCTGGATCATAGCCTAAGTAGGCAAGGTAGGCGAGCGTGGTTTTGGGAGAGAAGAAAGTGGTCATGCTCCATTGCGCGAGCCAGCCTTGAAGAGTAATATAGCCAGCTTCGTTGCGGATGGTAGAGGAGGGGAAGTCAGTCGCGGAGTCAGACCATGTTGAGGGTAGGCCTGGTGTCGCGGCGAAGAGCGAAGTGAATTCTGAAGGGGAGAGACCGCCGTCGTTGTCCTTGTCGAAGAGTAGGAAGAGGTCAACGAAGAACCGGTAGCCGGCTGGGGAGAGCTCTGCGGACGTGTTGGCAGGCACGTCAAATTTGGGGTGTAGGAATGATGAGTGGAGCGACAGGCTGTTGGAGTAGTGCCAAGTCCGCAGGATGATCCAGATGGTTTCATGGCGGCCTTTTTCCGCGAAAATCTTGTTGAGTATAATGAAGCCTTCTTGGTTTAATCCTTTCGATGTCACGGCGGAGGTGGAGTATTTTGAGACGGCCTGTTTGATGTTCTCGAGGTCTTCTTCTCCGAGGGACTTGCCAAAGCATTTTGTCTGGAAGTCATATACCTCTTTATCACTCAAGTAGCCGTCTTGGTCTTTGTCGCAAAGATAAAACACACGTTCAAGTGCAGAGACACAAGCTGGCTTGAGGCAAGATTCTTTCGAGTCGAACAGCGGTGCTACAGGATCCGTGACCGCTTTTTGGCATAGGAAGAAGACCTCGTTGATATTGTGATGCTCTCTCGCGCTGGTGCGGATACAGGAATCAATCTCCTTGAACTCGGCCATAACAGGAAGCATCTCATCTTCGACGACTTGCTCCGTATTAGTATTTGAAGACATGTCTGATTTGTTGGCACATAGAACCACCGGCACGTTGACACCCAGTGATCTGAAATGCGGCAGCCACCAGAGGGCCACCCTTTCATAGCTGTAGTGGTCCGAATAGACGAGCAGTATGACACTAGACTTTCGTATCTCTTTATCCAAGTTTGTTCTCTCCTGCGGCAGCGCCGACGTATCGACGACGGTGGTCGTTACATTCTCAGGCGTGCCGATGCTAGGAGGGATGGTGATTTGAGGAAGGACGGGCTGGATCTTGTTGGTCACGAAGACATCTTTCACAAGACTCGTTATCAGACTTGATTTGCCAGTGCCTTCGTCGCCACAAAGGCATATACGCACTTCCAGAGATGTTAGCGTGATCTTTTGCAAGTGTCTTTTCTTTCTGGTGCTGGCCTACCTGTAGCCATAGCTTCACCCCATCGCAATTCTTAAGACGTACGATCCGAAGCCTCCGAATGCAAGTGCTTTATATGATCAAGCTTCTATCGGCGCGAGCAAGTTTCGTAGCTTGGCGGTGGTATCTCTTGAAAGCAAGAGATGGACAAATCGTTCGAGATCGATTGGACCAGTGGACCAGTCACCACAGGGCACAGGCCGCAGGGCTTTTGCACAAGGACCAACCCGGGAGCTCGGGCACCACGGGTAGGGCGTTTAGGCACGAGGCAGCCCGAAACCTTGAACAAGAACCCTGACCCCACATGGGGGGACCAACATCATCCACAACATGCTTTGTACATATTCCCTGCATTTGAGCGCCATTTCCATCTGTATACCTAATGTTTCATTGTGCATCATCCCCATAAACCTCATCCCATCTTACCATACTTGCAGCTGACGCAGGGTCCCGCAACTCGGTTTCAGCTGCAGCCTCAGCTTCACCATGTTGTAAGTCCTAGCTTTCCAGCACACGCAAACCGTTTCTAATCATGGCAATTCAAAGTGTCCTACCACCACCCCCTCGGTACCCTATCACCCAAACCACCACAGCCCCCAATGGACAGACCAACGGACAGACTGTGCTCGAGATGAGCAATGTCCTCACCCACCCCAGCGGTCCCGAGTTTCAATTGTCCGTCGGAGAAGGTCAGAATCCACTAAGCCGCCTCTCCCCTGTTCCCAATACCCTCTCTTACACGATACGCCAGGCACATACATTCTCCAAGACAATCTGCACCTTGCGACACCCCCACCACATCCTCAAGACGCCCCCATCGTCAACCCCAATCCCCTCGCTACAACACTCGCACCGCCAAAAGCAGGCATCAAACTCACAATCTGCATCACAAGCCCTCGGAAGTCCTCGCCGCAGCTCTATAGAGTTAACACTTCCACGAGCACTAGGTCGAATTTGGGAACGTACAGTATTAAAGAGAGCGAAAAGGAGTCAAGGAGTTCGAACGAAACAAATAGCAATGGTACGACTACACAGCTGCCGTCCAGCAACACTTCAGGTCGGACACCGGTGTTTGGTGAGGATAATATTCTCTTGACTCCGGTTGCTGGGAAAGAGGGTGTGAAGAGAAAGAAGCCGAAGACGAATCTAGTGAAAAGTAACTCCCAGTTTATATCGAGGGTCATACCGCATGATTCGCTGAATAAGCGTTTACAAGAACATGATCAAGAGGGCATGTTTGTGTTTGCGAATATAGATAGGGCATATCAGTGGCTTGATCTCTCATCCCCTGCTCCTGCTAGGGTATGACCCATGATGTTTTTAGTCGATCTATTGTTGACTCGAATTGTAGGCACAACCGCTTATGAAGATCCTTTTTGCCAAAGCTCATATGCTATGCCATGACATCAATTCGCTCACCAAAGGTCCCAACCACATCGATGTTATCATGGGTGCCTCAACTGGAGATATCGTATGGTTTGAAGCGTACTCTCAGAAATATGTCCGCGTGAATAAACATGTAAGATAGTATGAGCCAGATGGCCCACCCACACTAATTTACCGCAGAATATCATCAGCACATCAGCAGTATCACAAATCCGATGGCTTCCCGGCTCCGAAAATCTCTTTCTCGCTTCTCATATGGACGGTAGCCTGATAGTTTATGACAAGGAGCGCGACGATGCCGCTTTCATTCCAGAATCCAATGGCCTTCAAAATCTCTCTCAAACCCCATTCGATCCCGACCTCAAACCCCTCCACATCAACAAGTCCGTCAACTCGAAGAACCAAAAGGCAAACCCTGTTGCCTCATGGAAAATCTCTAACCACCGCATCACGGACTTTGGCTTTTCTCCTGACAGCCGCCACCTTGCTGTCGTCTCCGAAGACGGCTCTTTACGAATAATCAATTATCTCAAAGAACAGCTTACTGATCTCTACCCTTCCTACTACGGCGCCTTCAACTGTGTCTGCTGGTCACCTGATGGCAAATACGTCCTCACAGGGGGCCAGGACGATCTGGTCTCGATCTGGTCCCTCGCGGAACGGCGCATCGTCGCCCGCTGCCCCGGTCACCATAGCTGGGTTACTGCTGTCGCTTTCGACCCTTGGCGTTGCGACAATCGAAATTACCGCTTCGGCAGCGTAGGCGAGGATCGCAAACTACTATTGTGGGACTTTAACGTTGGAATGCTGAGGCGGCCGAAAGCGGCATCGATACGCAACAGGGCGAGTGTCTCGTCAAATGTTCCAATTGGACGTAACCGTACGGAGAGCCATGCTACGAATCGACTTAGATCGACGTCGAGTTTAGATGACGACGGTGTGGATGCGGATGAGTTGGTTGAGCATGAGGTGGAGAGCAGGACGGTTACCGCGGAGCTGCCGCCTGTGATGTCAAAGGTCATTGATGAGCATCCATTGAGTTGGATTGGTTTCGAGGAGGAGTGTATTATTACCGCGTGTGTCGAGGGACATGTGAGGGTCTGGAGAAGGCCTCAGGATGGGTTGAGTGCATAATCAGTAGCAATGCATCAAGCAGTGATACGCCTCTTTGTAGGCGAAGTCCCTGCTCCACAATTGACTGAAGGCTTCATTTCGGTCTAAAGTACAGGACGAGGGGCAATTGATGGAGGACTGGAGGAGCGAGCTACTTGGTAGCTAGTACGCGCGACACTGCCAACTTCGCTGCATACTCTACCGAAGGGTCGATTTTGTTTCTCCATCATCTTTTTCAAGGTGGTACAAGATCTATCGATCGAGTGGCGGTGACGGGGCACGTGTTTACGGAGTACAGTGCGGTCAAATCTCGGCGGTGGTGGCGGCCGACATGGAATCGCGGGGTTTTCCGATAAGAAAATATAGAGTGTATGGACCAAAAATTTCTGATATTTTCTTATTCCCAATCATTTATAATTCATTATCATTTAAGTTACCTTTCCATATCAATTACCTGGAATCTTGATGATGATGCTTTAATGAGCCAGGAGTACGCCACAAGATCAAATGATTATTGATTATTCACTGGTGTGTCTTGGGTGTATTGGAGAGCCGCAGCGGCAGATTGCACTGGACTTGCCGCTTGCGAGTTGCCATGGCTGGCCCATCTCTTTGTTTCAAATTCATCCAGAGGACTCTTGTTATATTAATATTGCCTCAATCTATCTATCCGGAGCACCATTCTTCTTCCTAGTCACTGTCGTCTCATCATTTTCTGGATTTCAGTCCCCTCTCATTTCATCTTTTCCATTTTCATTCCCCTCGCTGTCCATACTGTTGCCCTCTTTCGCCAGCCAACCCAAGCGGAATTCGTCCGCCTAGCCTCTCCATTCTCCTGCAGGCTGCACGTCATCTTTCATTGGTACGTGTACCTTGGTATCAAGTATTTCTTGAGCATTGCCCGGTAGGGCAATGCCATAGTCGGCGACTTGCTGCATTTACCGCCGTTTTAAAGTGTGAGCATACTGATTATGAGCGGGCGTCAAAGTATCCATGGCACCCGGCTTTTTTGGAAGTAGCAGCAGGGAGACGAGCAGTAGCGTCAAGTACTTTGAGATTAGGTGACTCCCCTGACTTGCTCAATTGTCGAGGTTGTTGCTGACTTTGGTTCCTCAATCCAGGCTCAATGAGAGCAACCTAATCCTTCGAGGAACCGAGTATGAAGCCTCCAGCGTTGTTCTCAATGGAACACTGGTCCTCTGCCTTTCCGAACCGATACGCATACAAGGAATAAGATTGCGATTCACAGGCGAGAGGCGTCTTGGGTCAGCCTAGATCGGAAACACCCCGGATTCAGAGGATGCTGACTCGGTTGGCAGCTGGTACCAGCCAAGTGGCTCTGGAGCTAGCTCTATCAAGTATGAGGAAGAGTTCCTACGCCATACATGGGACTTCCAAAATAATGGCAGACGGTCTTCCGAAACCCTCCCAGCTGGGAATTACGAATACCCATTCAACATGATCCTACCAGGTTCGACGCCAGAGAGCGTGGAGGGATTGACAGAAACCTGGCTTGTATACCGCATGAAAGCTACGATAGAACGAGGTATGCTGCAGCAGAACTCCGTGGCTAGGAAGCAAGTTCGTATCATTCGAACACTCGACACAGGCGCGCTCGAGCTCGCCCATGCAATGGTAACTCCCATCGAAGAGGCAACGGGTTTCAGTCAGCCACTAATGTCTGCCAGTCTGTTGAAAATGTGTGGCCGGATAAGGTTAACTACTCTCTCAGTACACCTACGAAAGCTGTGATCTTTGGAACGGCCGTTCAAGTCGACTTCCAATTAGTACCTCTGCTGAAGGGACTGAAAATTGGAAAGATAACCACGGAATTGAACGAGAGGCAGGAGATGACCATAAAGGGACCCCGAACACCCAAGAAGCGTCGCGAAATCACTCGACTTATTGCAAAAGACGAGCACCGTCTCCCGGATGATGTTGAGGCCGAGGATATCGGAGGACAAGAGGGATACACATTTTCCAGGACCCTTGCTATACCACAAAGCTTAAGGAAATGCCTACAATCGGTGGATGTCCTCGGAATCAAGATTCGACATAATCTAAATTTCAATGTTCAGATGCACAATCCGGATGGTCACGTGTCAGAAGTAAGTGCCAATGAGAAGAGGTCAATTTTAAAAGCCATCTTGCTGATAAATAATAGCTGCATGCAACACTTCCCTTGTTCATATTTATCTCTCCGAATATGCCCATTGACGATAACAACAATCTGATACACCAAGGGCCACAAGCTATGAGTGCTTCCGCAGCTCTGGACGATCTTACTCCGCCGCAGTACGGGGAGCATCAGTTCGATCAACTCTACAGCGACATCGATCCGAGCGGCTACATGACACCTGCAGGAGGTGCCAGTGGGAGGGCCACTCCTTTCCAGTCGCGAAGTCGAAGTGTGTCAACGGATAATCTAACATCGATGGACGGAGTTGCCTCAAGTAATCTCAGCGCAAGCGTACTTCAGTCTCGTCTGAGTAATCTAGATGTGGCGAGCTCCAGTCGACTTGCGCGAGACCGCTCGCAATTATCGACTTCCGGCGACGGCACAGAACCTGGTTCCTTTGAGATTGCAAAGACGGATGGCGGTGGTACGCCGCAAAACTCTCTACCTAGCGGCGGTTACTTTGGGCAAGGTGGACATAGTCCTAGCACTAGCGCACCAGTCTCACGACGAGTATCGGAAGATGATGAAGTGACATCTGGTCCAGTGACACCTCAGCACATCGAATACAGCGCGGAAAGCCTGGCGAAGGTTCCAAGTTACACGACAGCATTACAATCGATCCCGAGAACTTTGGTTAACGATGGTTTACCGACCTATCAAAATGCTACCCGTACATCCCAAATGTCGCCAACGATGCCACAGCCGTTGGGTCAGGTTCACATTCATCAAGCTACGAGAGGGTCATGAAAGGGCTTGCATCAAATTCTTTCTACGATGAAGGGAATGTTACTGGAAGTACCCAAGGAGCTACAAAATTTGCACGTGGGACTTTTGTGTTATTCAAAAAGTTATAGGCTCTTCAATCTCATGGTGGAGAAAGCCAAGTCGTTGCATAGCCGAGGGTGTATTGGGCATGAACCAGCGAAGATTCCCCTCTGCATTGGATTCGGTATTTTAAAGTTATAGATAACCACATTCAATATCCATTGTGATTCGATACAGCATCTGTTTTTATGACATGCATATGGAGCGCTGTAGCTGTTGGAAGTAGCTTCATAGGGGGTCGTTGCCATATTGCCAGTTCACATGTAAGGTGACGTCTAGCGGAAATGTTTTCGCCCATATGTCGACTCTCCAAACATATGACACCTTCTATTGTCCCCCTTTTCCCTCTCTATTCACTCTTGTTAATCCCAAAGACCTGATAATTGGGCATCTGCCTATGAGGGGAAAATAGCCTTACAGACATACTAGCGCTTGTTTCATCCTTCTGGTCCCCACACAACAAGTTCAACAACTGTCAAACCAAAATCGCAGACATGGCTACTACACAGCACGGCCTACCGTACAGGAATACCGGAGGTTCTGTTTCTGATGATGAAGCCGTACCTGACACCGATCCCAGCGATGTTTGTTAAATCTTAGATTTCTTGTCTAATGCAGCTATACTAATGACTCCGCCAGACATCCAGCTTGCTCCTCGAGAGACTTCAAGCCTACAAGCATGCTGTTGGATATCTGGAGAACTACATCATCGAGACTGAAAAGGTGGAAAAGGCACATGCCAAGGAATACGAGAAGATCTTGAAGGTACACACAGCTTCCCTCATCGCTGGACACGGCCATGTTAATCCTACTGCAGACCGTGTCTAGCCCATTGAAAGAAGGTCACCATTTTGATCAGAGCTTGGGCGGAATTGCCGGTCTTTTCGAGAGCATACGCTCTAATACTCAGGTGGGAACATTCAAAGGTCCGGCAAATGTCATCGCTCATTGTTTGTACAGGGCATTGCCAACTCTCATCTGGAGGCGGAGAAGAACCTCAAAGGCTCAGTCCTGCCCATTCTTGAACGTCTACACTCTGAAATCAAGAACAAGAACAAGGAGTTGACGAAAGGCGCTGCCAAGGGTTCAAAGGAAGTCGACAAGGCAAGGAACACAACTCAGAAGCACATTGAGCTCCTGGGCCAGCACAGCGCTTCTTTCGCCTCGTCCGGTGGGAAGATCGAAGCTTCGAACGACCCCTACATTCTTCAACGTGGTGTGAACCATCGTCTCAACACTCAAGTACTGGAAGAAAACAACAACCGCAATGACCTACTTGCAGTGCAAGACTCGTTCATGCAGTTCGAAGCCCACGTCATCCAGACAATACAACAAGCTATGTCTACATTCCTCCAATGCGTCTCTGGACAATCCGAGAGAGAAAAGGTTATGTACTCGGACATCATCTCTACAGCTCAACGGATTCCTCCTGATTTCGAATTCAAGGGCTTCGTTCACCGCAACAGCAACACTCTGATAGACCCGTCTGTGCCCAAGCGGTCCCTGTCTAATATCTCTTACCCGAACCAAAACCACCCGTCGACCCAGCCGCTCATTGCTGGTTCGCTGGAGCGCAAATCCCGTGCAGCACTCAAGGGCTACAGTGCTGGCTACTATGTTGTCACGCCGGCAAAGTACTTGCACGAGTTTAAAGACGATGACGATTATAAGAAGGACCCTGTTCCTGAACTCTCTCTTTATCTCCCAGACTGCACAATTGGCGGCATCAACGGCGAAAATTTCAATGTCAAAGGCAAAGACGCCTCTAAGGGCAAAGTGGGCTCTAAACTCGCCATGAGCCATGAGTTGGCTTTCCGAGCCAAGTCGCCTGCTGATGCAGAAAAATGGTGGACCACTATCCGTGAAGCCTCCGGGCAAGGTGCAGCTGGTGGCTCCATGCCTTCAAGTCCTGTTGAAAGTAGGAATGTTTCAGGACAACAAGCGCCGCCCCAGTATCAGGAGACAAAGCAGCCTCAGTATCAGGATACAAGACAACAGGCTCCGATGCAGACTCAACAACCAGCTCAGGTGCAAACTCAAGGCCTGCCCCAACAGGGATCTGGATACCAGGGCGCATCGATTACACCGGGTACAGGAACTGTGTCAGGTTATGATCAGATGAACCGCGAGATAAAGCCTGCAGGCACGGGATACAGTCCTGCTACCGGAGCTCCAACGTCCGGGGTGGAGAGAGCGCCGGGACAATACTGATGGGTCAACATTGGTCAATATTGGCCGATCACCGACCGCGGCCGAGGTTTAATTATGCTACCACAACCTTTGCATTCATTCCCATGCATGACGCAAAGATATACATTTTCTGGAACGCCTTTTGGGGTAAGTAGATAGACTGAGAAGCTTCTAGCAATCCACATAACTGAACCACTCACATGAAACCCAATTCAAACACCAGAAAGAGGGCGGTGTAACCTGTCACAAAACACACAGAGTACCTTACCCCCCCTTTTTTCTTTCAGCCTCTATAATAGCCCTCGGTATATAGTTGATCCGGGCCAGCGGGTCAAAGAGGTTTGCCGGCATTGGTCACTTAGACATGATAATCCATACGGAAAAGTAGGACATGGCTGTGTATTATGCGTCAAAGTGCCTACAATGTACAGTTGTATTATAACTCTCCTGATACCTTAATGACTCTTTCTATCAACCTGAATGTCATACTATCCACCTTTCCTCACTTTGCCGCGCCCTTGACGCTACACGCAATTCACATTCTTCGACTTCATCATGCAGGTATGGTCCCAGGTACTTTTTGATAGTTGAGAACCCTTGCATTGCTTTTGGAAAATATCTAACCGCACTATATGCACTATATGCGGTTCTTTCAAACACTGTTCCGCTGTAATTCCCCGCAATTCCCCGCCGTCACCGTTAATCAAGCGTTACCGTTGAGCAATTTCAAGCCTCCTTCGAAGTGCCAAGCTTATTGAGCATTCTCCACAACAGACATCCTTGAGCGTGAGGAATTATCAGTTGGACGGAGACCATGCAGCGAATAGGCGGGGGCACGTGCCACAGTTATCCATAAGTGACGATAATCATCACGTAACTGAAGCGATTGGGGATTTGTATGGGGAACATCAGAATGGGAGACGAGACACAAGACCTCTAGGCTTTGTTCCGCCAAACCCAACAAGCCCACCGAATATCTCAGAGTCACCGCGGCGACCCCCACCCAGAGCTGGACCCTCTCCTCCACAGTCCCTTAGAAACGCACGGAATTCTTTGGCCCGGAACATATCCAATGAACGAACACCTACACAAGTCAACGGGCAAGGTAGAATGATGGCGAGTAGGAGCAACTCTGGCGATGGCGAGGCTGGGTCAATATCACCCACCATGGCAGGGCAGCTGTCACCAAGCAACTCGTTGCACCGCACCAACTCCGATACAGCAAGCACTCACTTCCCTCTAAACGACATCGACTATGAATCCAACCCCAATGCTGTGGCTCAGGAGCTCAGCAATCTAGCTGCTATACGGCGCATGTCGATGGATGTAAATGCTTCTGGCGATCCGGACCTGCCATCCTTTCCTTCAAACTTCGGCATGCCAACCGCCCCGCCAGTTGGTACTGATCCGGATGATGCATCTAGACTCTATTGGGTTCCTGCGAGCGTGCATCCAGAATTGGCGCCAATGGAGTTTAAAACATTCCTGGATAAGAAGGTTAAAAGTCTGAAGAGGAGGTCGGAGGACAGCTCGCTTTCGCCAGATGGCTTACAACCCGGCGGTTCAAGCGCCAGTCTGAGGAGGCGGAAGTCTATGCTGTCAAGGCAGATTGACAATTCAGGGGGACGAGGCGCTGATGGATATCAAGATGGCGCTGAGGTGTTGGACCGGAAGAGATCGCAGTCAGGGGATAAAGTACTGAATACGGGCATTACGAATTTACAAAACTTGGAGGCTCTCGTCAACGAACCCGAGAAGATCATGCAGAGGCTGAGCTTGGAGACTGGAGCCGAGGGCGGTGAAGTGCTTCCAGGAGACGATATGCCAATCCTACCTGGCGCTCCATCTGGGGGTAATTCGCTGAGGCGATCGACTCGCACTACATACCGAAGAGGGGGAAGTCTACGTAAGGGTGAACGAGGCCCAGTATCAAAACGTGCAGCGTTCAGGTCAGATACAATAGATGGCGAGGAGTCACCGGTTTCGTCACCAAGCGTTCTTCAGAACGAAGCTTTCGAGAAGCTTTCGAGGGTCCAAACAGAACCTACGCCGGCCCCAGAGCGAGTTACGGAGAATTTCTCCCGACCTGGACGAATTAATAGGCGTGCAGGAATACCACCTGGAGCCTCACAGAGAACGTCGCAGTCCTCGTCGTTTGACGAAGCGCCTACGGACCGCAAATCTACGGATTCACGGGACCAACCAGGGATAGCCCCGCACACAAGGCACTTTGTCTCCCAGATTGCTTCGAATGGGAGATTAGGTGTGACGCCAGAAGCGCTCGGGAAGGGGATACCGCACATTGTTGAAACACCTCCCGAAGAGGCAAGATCGGTCTCTAGACAAGGCTTCGTCCCTGAACGAACAACATCACATGAGCCGCCGCCGCCAATCCACCAACCCTCAACCTCCTCATCCGCAGGTCCATCCAGAGCTCAAAAATGGACTCCGCAGGCAAGGCAAAATCAAAGCATAAAGACCAACCAGAGTTTGAGCGACATGACTTCACACCCTTCTCCTTTGCCTGGAAACAACACGCGCACAGACAGCTTATCTTTCATCCCTACATTGACCGAGGACAAGAAGTCTGCAGAGGCCAGAAAAGCCAAAGAGAAGGCCGACCAAGAGAAAGCGGATAGCAGCCGGAAATCAAGTTGGAGTTGGGGCTCGCTACTAGGGAACGAAGAAAGAGAAAAGGAGAAGAGAAAAGCCGAGGAAGTCAAGCAAGAAAAGAAAGTAAGGGCGAGGCTCGGCAAACCAGCAGACAAGTCGCACGACAATACCAGACTCGACCTCTTGCAGACTACTATGGAAGGCAGCCGTGGCCGAGAAAGCATTGTACTGGATCGGGGAGACCTGAAGCTCGAAGAAGAACGGAAGAAAGAGAGCACCCGGAAGGCTAGCGGAAATGAAACCAAGAAAGAGAAGGAAGGCGGCTTTATCTCATCAATATTTGGGGGCGGTAAGAAGAAGGGAGAGCAGGAGTTTAGGGGCAAGAAGCACTTTTCACGCAATCTCTCGCCCGAGCCACCAATGCGAATACTGAAACCGGACATCGACTACAACTGGACACGATTTTCCATTCTAGAGGAGCGGGCCATCTACCGTATGGCACATATCAAACTTGCGAATCCACGCCGCGCATTGCATTCCCAGGTCTTGCTTAGTAACTTCATGTAGGTGCACCAAAGAGAATTAGTTCATCAACTGGACTAACGATCTCAGGTACTCCTATCTCGCAAAGGTACAACAGATGCATCCTCAGGCACAACTTCCCCAATCTGCAGCCCAGCGACAACAGGCGGCTCAGCAGAAAAAAGATCAGCCGGAGGAGTTCGCACAGTACCAAAAGTACCAGCAGGTGAGTTTTGCTTCCTTTGTCCGTCCCGCATGCACCTCTGACAAACCCAGCAGCAACAGCAAAGACAACAAGAGCAAGAAGAAGCGCAACAAGTCGCGGCGTTCCCATCGCAAGTAACTGCTTTGCAGTCCCAAGCACCGACGCTACCAGCATTGGCTCCCGTACAGCAACATGATAGCTTCATGGATGATTACGAGCAGGAAAATGTGCCCCATGATAACAGACACCGCCCGCAGTCGCGAGCCAGTCAGCATAGTCAGGACGGCGGCAATGCGCATCCAAATCAAGTGATCGGGAGTCAACAACGTCGGCAAGGATATAACAACCCGCAGCACTCAAATCCTTACCAGTACCAGCAGAGCCAATTCGATGAGCCGGGAAGGGCGGCCGATGATGACATGTGGTGATATGGATGCCGGGTTGATTTTGTGCATAACGTGCTTTGCAAATTGCGAGAGATGAATCCCGAAGGTTGAGGCCTTGGATGATAGCCAGCATTGCTCACCGCTCGTCTATAGTGGAGATGTCTCGGCTCTTTTCAGGCCACTTCTCAGGCCGCGAACGCAAAGAAAGAACTGGGCATACACAATGCCTATTGAGACACTCGTACAGGAGCGAACAGAAGCTTGCGGACGACATGAGGCATGTTTCAGTGCTCTCATGGTGCTCTAAAGACACAGCGCAGCGCGTTTTTGAGAATTAAGGATCGAGAAAGACGAAGCTGGAGTGGCTTCAAACGGCGCGAACGATCGAAGTTCCTGGATAAAGAGATAGAGAGAGAAGATGATGAACCTCAACGAGTTGAGGATCTATGTATATTACTATATGACAAGTCGTTAGCGAGAAGCATTAAGCGGACGTTGTACACTCAATTCATTTCAATTCAATCCAGATCCAAAGAAAGTGACCCAACACTCTAGCTTTTAAGATAGCATTTCATTCATGGATAGGTATCTACCACCCCACTAGCTTCCGCCATCTCCACCTTCCCTTCCCTTACCACATCCCCCTCTCTTCCCCAGCATTTCTATTCCACCATCTCCACCTCACCTCACCTCACCTCACCTCACCTCACACACCCTTACTTGCCCTCCCTCTCCTCCTTCGAAAACTTCAAACTGATGCTGTTAACGCAATGCCGCTCATCCGTCGGCGTCGGGTACCCCTCCCCCTTGAACACGTGGCCCAGGTGGCCCCCGCACCCGCTGCAGGTGATCTCCGTCCGCGACATGCCGAAGGTGGAGTCGGTGTGGCGGGTGACGGCGCCGGGGATGGAGTCGAAGTAGGCGGGCCAGCCGCAGCCGGATTTGAACTTGTGCGTCGCGCGGTAGAGGGGCGCGTGGCAGGCGGCGCATTCCTACACCAGAGTGACTTTTGTGAGCGGGGACCGAACGATTGATTCCTTTCTTTCTTGCTTCTTCTTTTTTTATGAGAATGAGATTGCCTCCTCTTTTTGTTTTATGCGATTGAGGATTTTGTTTTGTTTTGTTGGGTGTTGATCGGAACCAGTGCTTGATGGCATAAGGTAGAGAGATGGGTAGGTGGGGGAAAGACTCACATAGGTCCCCTCGCTGGGCATATGTTTATCATACTCCCCTATATACGGCGCCTCGGTCCCTTTTTCCCGGATGACCCTAAACTGCTCCGGCGACAGCACGGCCTGCCATTCGTCCTCGCTCTTCTTGATCGGGTAGTCCGTCATGTCTTTTGCACCCTGACCGCCGAAGCTGCTGAACAAGGAACCGAGGAAGGGGATGCTGGGCATGGACCGGAGGAGGGTCGTTGTTGTGTTGCGGGTGGTGAAGGCGGAGGGTGCGCGGTGGAGGGCTGCTGCTGCTGCTGCTGGGTTGCGGAAGCTTGCTGTGGTGATATTTGTGAGGATGAATGATGTGCGGATGAGGTTTGGAAGGGTTGGGAAGCGCATGAAGTTTTATAGGGGGTGAAGAGGGCTATGAGGAAGGGTTATGAAATATTCATGTTGACGCATCGTGAATGATATACAAACTCGACGCCACTTGGCGGGATGATGACATTGATGCGGGCGCTAGAGTAGCTCGGAAGGGAAAGGCACAAGGTGGCTTTATCAAGAGATTTGGAATCCGCCAAGACTTTCATAATTGATTCATAAGGTACACAAACGAGTACCTATAGCACAATATTAGTATGCACGGCGTAAATGATGATGCGTCTCGGGATCAAGCTCCATGTTAATTTCACATGACTGGACGTTGATCGCCCAAATACCTTGCTTCCACCTGATGCGTCATCCGTTATCTGTAGAAATCATTTGGATTCCCCTGCGCCTCTGCAACATGCCCCGGCTGCTGTTGCGACGGTGGAGCATGATATGCTTGGTATCCGCCCGAAGGTGGCCCGGAGTTGAGGACTGGATATGGGTTCTGGCCCATGCTAGGAGACGGCGCTTGAGGCGGCGGTTGTGATGGTGGCGCTTGGTTGTACGCTGCGTAGTGGTCTTGTGTAGAGGGAGGGCCCACGGGAGTGTGAGGGTAAGGAGCTTGTTGGCTGGCGTATGGTGGTTGAGATTGCTGCGCTTGCCCATAGGGCTCGCCTTCTGTTGGAGAGTGGAGTGATGGTGAGTACTCGCTTTCGGGCTTCGATTGTTGGGTATGAGGTGGGTATGATTGGGGCCGGTTGTCTGTGGGGCTTGCGTAGGAAGATGAGGAAAGCTCTTGCGGATTGTCATAGGTTGATTGTGGGCGGTGGGAATAGGGGTCTGAGGAGGGCGGGCCCTGGTTACCGGATGGTATTCGATTGCGAGGATCCTGAGTTGGATATTGTGCTTGCTGCTGCTGGGATGGTGGTGCTTGACCAGCATATGAAAAAGGTTGGGGTCCATTTTGAAGTGGAAACTGTGGCTTTGGAGTGCGAGAGTCTGTCGTTGTGAGTAAGGACCAGAGTCATCCGTGAATTGGACCTTACCTGGTGGAACGCCATTCGGACCAGGGGTATAATAGCGACCAGGACCTTGCTGAGGAGTTGGTCCCTGCGGTGGATAGCCACCATCATACCCGTACTGTGGCTGGCTTTGGCGACCATACTGGGACTGTAAAGGTTGGGACATCGAAGCTTCCAGCAGCGATTCGTAGTCCCTTCGTGCTTTGATGAACTTCTCATTGAGCTGCGTGAAGTCGTCTTTATTAAAAAATCAGCACTGGAACTTGCAAGAAGTCCAACAAAATCTTACCCTTCCTCTGCGAGTACTTCCCGATCAACTCAATGAGCTTCGGTCGTATCGCCAGCGTTGAGTGATAAAGCTCCGTGATCTCTTCATTATCCCTGACATTCAACTCTGAACTGCTGGTGCTTAGCAGTGTCAAAAGTTTCTCCACGTTCTTGATCTCTCCAAAAACTTCAGCCTCCATTTGCGCCTCTCGCTGCAGATCATCCTGAGTGGGGTCCGCCAATTTCTCGACATAGTTCAGCGGAAAGATACCGGTCTGTCCTCTCAACGAGCCCTTCCACCAGTCTTTATAAACTGACTCCATCACAGCAATGATGTCGCCTTTGCGAAATTGTAATTCTCCGGCTTCTGAAGGTTTAAAGTCGAACAATGCTCGCACCCTTGAGACCGTAGCCGCGGTGGTCCCTGATGACACAGGTTGTGCAGGTACCGCCTGTTGTGAAGGGCCCGCAGCTGTTGAAGATGATACTGGGCTGGGCTTCTTTCCTGATGCCTGTCCGGCCGCAGGCTTGTCCTTGATTGATAGTGCCAGCGCCATTTGTAATTCTTCCTCCTCCTTTTGTCTATCAACATCTGTGATCTGGCGCTTGTTTGGCTTGGACGGCGGGTAAAGATTGGGATCTGCTAGGGGTAAGCCTTCAATTTTTCGGCATGCTGATCCGGCATACTTTGAGTCTTCAGCTTCATATACGCCTGGTCCATAATGCCCAGATCAGGATCCTTCGAAAACTCCTCCGACCATTCTGCCATTCGCTCCAGGATCTTAGCCTTCACTTGCTGATGTGTATTCTGAATATGGATCAGCACGTATTGCCACCGATTTATGGTTTAGCAGCGTACTCTATCACCTGCTAGTCGCAGCAACGCATCTGTGAAGCTCCTCGAAGATAATTCCCTGTGAATCTTTGGACCGCAATTTTGGGAGCATGCATTTGCCAACTATATCCGAACAGTCAGCGCCCGGTGCTCAGTCCACAGATATAGTGATCGTACTTCAAGGGTGTAGAGCTGTACATTCGCGTTTCGGTGGGCAAGGCGCTTGATCATGGAGGCAACGGCATCTTTCGCTCTGAATTGGATGTAGTTCAGCTTGACTATCCGAATGAATGTTGAGCAAGCCGTTACAAACCCCGAGTCTTCTGCGCCGACTCTATCACAAACATCCTAGTATTTCTCAGCATCTGATCATGCAAGCTTTAGGGGCAGCTTCGTTTCATACCAGTATATACTCCCAGTTCTCTGACGTGAGATTTTCATCCGTTGCTTTCGCTGTCCTACAATCAGTGACTGCCTAGAGCTTCTTGATGGAAAAGCCTACCAACGGCATCATCGAATGCATTTTGCTGCGCTCGAAACATAGCTACTATTATCTCCAAGTACCAAGCAAGCAAATGTACGAGTTTCAAATTTACAGTTAGGAACGAGTAGATTTGAAGTATGTGAGAATATGTACTCAGAGAGCCTGGTAACACTGATGGGCATCGTCTTGCGGCCTTCACTAGCGGCAGATCTCGGTGTGGCTCAACTGCCGCTATGACGAAAATGACGAGGCGTATACATAATAAACTTGGGGCTCTCGGGCTCTCGGGCTGTACGCCGGCCTCTGTATTTTTTATGGAAAGCTTCACTTGGTCACAGAGACTTGGAGCTTCTGAAATATTGCATTGCATTGCGTTGTATAATTTTGGTATTTCTAATCTGCCTCGCTGAAACATGATGGCATGTCATAAATGCTTCCACGACTCGTGGTAGCAGAACAAATCAGCAGCCCAGCACTTCGGCAGCTGTGCTCATCTTGAAGCGCCAGAAGTAGGGCTCCGCGTATTGTGTAATAAGCCCCAGCGTCCCTCGAAATGGGATTTTTTGGGGGTTCTCACACGCTCGTTCGCCCGCTGCTGCAGACTGAAGCAGACGCATGGAAGTATGCGCAACCCTGATGACAAAAATATAGTACCTATAATGTATGAAGAATAGATCATTGTATCTGACTTTGGTCTGCAAGCCACGACATTGGGAACATTAGGTCATTCATGGCGGACGAAAGGGCCGGATATGGTCGATGAAAGCTTCCGGCTGCGGAAGCCCAACGCCGAGTGGTCGTAATAGCAATACCTGGTGCAAGTTGCTGAAGTATGCGGTTTACCTACCATGCGCTCAAGAGCCTTTCTGGGCTCTCTCCGCGGCCCGGCTGGCTCGAGCTGATCGTACCAATGGAGCCAAATTGATCAGGGGCTCCGCGGTCAATAAGTATGGGTGCTACAGGAAGTCAGCAGGTGCAACGTAGAAGTTCAGTTGATGTCCGTACCTTCAAGAGGTCATGGGCAGATGCACGTTTCTCGGGATCGACCTTGAGTGCGAAGTTCAAGAAGTCCTTGAACACCTGTGATAATTCGTGCTCTTCCTTTATCTTTGGCGTTCCATTAGTGGCGATCAAGTACAGGGCTCGAAGCGGAGATTCTGTGAGATAAGGTGGTTCTCCTTCAATCATTTCGATGGCCATGATTCCCAGACTCCATATGTCGACCTTGCGGCCGTACTCTTTCCTAGTCACGACCTCTGGCGCCATCCAGTAGGGCGTGCCAACCATTGTGGTACGCTTGTTATGAGATTCATTGATTTGAGCACAGAAACCGAAGTCGGCTAGAACTTATTAGCGCATATCTCAATAGGTCAGAAAGCCGAACATACTGAGCTTGATGTTGCCGTCCAAAGCAAGCAAGATGTTGTCTGACTTGATGTCTCGATGAATGACACCTTTGGAGTGCAAGTGTTGTAGGCCGTTTAATGTCTGGGAACAAATCAGCTAAATGAAATATGTGCTTTGCGCGGAAGAGGTACCTCTCGGCAAACAGCAGCAATCTGCCCCTCGCTCATCAGATTGAATGTTACGACATCGGTGAGACTTCCTCCTTCCATATATTCCATAATGACCCATAGATCTCCTTGACGCAAGTAGCTGTCCATGAAGTTTACGATGTTCTTGTGCTTGCTATCTTTCATTACAAGGATCTCATTGATAATGAGATCTTTCTTCGGCTGCTGCTCAAGGTTCATTTGTTTGATGGCCACACACTTGTTAGTGCCCACTTCAGTAGCTGTGTAGACACCTCCAGAAGCACCCTGGCCGATCTTGTTGAGATTCTTGTACCGCCTCATAGGGTCTCCAGTCGTACATATGGCATTGAGTCTCGCTACGATATCGATGCCGCCAGTGTTTCGGTTCGGTCGTCGCCTTGGGTTAGTGGCTGAACGAGCTTGATGAGTTGGATGTGGAACAGTCTGCGGGTCTGGAGAAGTAGGGGAGAATTGCTGTGGTGGAGATACAGGCGCGTTCGGCTGCTGCTGAGGTGGTTGCCGTTGGCTTGGGCTTCTGTCAATTTGTTTGCTTTGAGGCGGTTTTTGGACCGGAGCAAGAGAGTGTTCCTGTTGCTGCGGATATTGAATCGGGCTGCTGATTTTGGCAGGAGTAGCGCGAGACGTCTGCCGAGTAAGCCCATTTGTTTGGGATTTTGAGGGCTGGCGCTGGAGACCAAGGTCCGGGTCTGCCTCTTCGGCTGCATTGGACACCGAACGGTTTCGTATTGGCAGCTCATCACTGGGTCTGCCCTGCATTGGTAAAGCTTCCTTAGCAACCTGCGGTGTATGAGGTGCGATGCGGACAGGGGTGAGATTCGCTGCTGTATTCGCGCCGGGAGGTCGAGGAGCAGGACGTTGAGCAACTAGATTCGACTGGTTCATAGGTGGAGGACCCGTCGTAAAGTTATTGGCTGTTGGCATGCTTCGAGGTATAGGCGGAGGCGCTCGTGGATTTTCGAAGCTAGTCTCATGGTTTGAAGGGAAACGAGGGCTTGTCGGAGGACTCGTGATGGTCGAGAGATGCGAATGAGATTGTTGAGGAGCTGAATTTGTAGACGTAATAAGACTTAACCCAGATACCGATGGGTCATCAGCCCGTGCGTGATCGAACTTGTGCCACACCTGTTCTTCGTCTTGGCCTCCGGCAGTATCCTTGTAGAAAGCCATGATATCCACAATGGCTTGCGGATTCTTCTCTTGCTCCATCTTCGATATTCCATTCTCCTGTAGCATCTTCTGCCATTCCTTGGGTAAACCCTGCATCCCGTCAGTATAGTGTCGATTACCAAAATACATTGGCTCTGCGGAAGTGGCAAGAAAAGCACTCCTAGTCGCGCTTGCTTTGCGCATCGTCCTCCGAGCGTGGAAACGATAATACAGCGGAATCATAAATGTGAAGCAGAGGGGATAAAAGAAAGAATAGACATACCGTGAATTGACCGGTCTCATTGTCGAAGCCTACGTGAGTTACATGCACTGGGTTTTCTGGAGCAGAGATCTTGACGCCGTTGGATCGCGGGGAACCCAAAACACTGCCTATGAAAGAGGATATGCCACTCTTTTTCTTCCAAGGCGTGGAGGTTCTTGCCTCATCTGAGTATCTTTTTGATGTAGGTGTTCCTATCTCGGGGTCGGGCGGGGTAACGCTGTTGATTGTTCGATCGCCAATGGAGAAGCTTGCGGACTGGCGCAAAGATGGGCTCATCATTTTCGCGTTTGGGGTTGTATAGGAAAGCGGAGGCGGACCGGGTCTTCTTAACGAGTTCTGAAAGCCAGAGGCTTTGGTGGAGTCGAGCTGTGTTAGTGTACCGGGATGCGCATTGAACTCATCGGAGCTCTTCTCGTCAAATGATTGACGTGCCGAGAATCGGTGGCGATTGCTGTAAGCTTCGCTGTATGCGTCAAGGGAGGTGGGGTTACCGAATTGAGAGCCACTAGGTGTGTTTGGTGATCGATCGAGAGATGAGCTGGAGGAGGTGTGGTAGGAAGGAGTGCGACGATGGCTGTCGTGGCTGCTTGCGGGAGACTGCGAGGACGATGGCTGTCTCTGCAGATTTGTGGTAGAGCTTTGATTCATTCTGGGTCGGGGATCGTTGAAAGAGCTGTTTGGCGGTGGTTGCTTGGTGAGTCGCCTTGGCTTGTAGTCCATGGCTCCTCACTCAGTCTCTGCTCTAGCAGCTGGGCGGCAATATTTAGCGTGGAAATGCTACTCTACTTTAGAGTCTAGGTCAAAACTGCGGGTAAAGGACTAAAGGTATGGTAACAAAATTGGTTTGTTCCACGGAATGGAATGGAATGGTGAAAGAGCCAAAATTCAACATATCACATAGTAACGTCTTGCATCGGACGATGTTACTTGTATTCTAGGTAGTGATGCGATGTTGGTAAAGGCTAGAAGTAATCTTGTAGATCTCCCTTCTTCACCGCGTGCGTGGTCTAGTGCAACGAGCATCATTGCCTCTTATATCTAGCACCCTTTTTGACACATGTGGCTATGAAGTATGAAGTATGAAGTATGAAGTATGGTGATATAAGATATAGGATGTGGGTCAAAAGAAGGACTTCTACAACGTTGCGATTACAAACAACCAGATTCCTTCTCATCTGTTTCATCTCTACAGCCTCATCCTGTACTCTAGGTAGTCTATCTAGATCAAAGATAGGTATCTGATAATATTGGAGAGATTGTGAGGAAGACAGCTTCAGCCTGCACAGATGGCACTTAGTGCGTTTCAGGTGGTGCTTGCGAGCTATTTCATTACGAACGATCCATGCCATTTTCCGTCTTGCCTTTATACCAGCAAAGCAGTCTGAATTCATAGCCTCTTCCTTCCCTATCCTCGGAGTGGTTATCACCCTTCAGGAACTCCTTGTTCGCATCTTGAACCGATGCTAATCGACCTAAAGATGCAGCTTATTCCTTCGGGTCGTGTCCGATCTACGCTGTTAAAGCCTAGGGCGTATGTGAGGTTCTGAGTGAGCAATAATCTATGTAGGTCAGTCAGACAGACTCTCAACGCTAGACGCCAGATCAGCATATCAGCGTTGCATTGTAGAGGCATAATATTTTGAAACATATCGCGTGGCAGTAGCCTATCATCCTGCAAAGTCTAGATGTTGGAGGGATACTGCCGGCTGACGGAGTTCAAAAGGAGGAGAATGAGCCAGTCCCAAAGCTCACCACTGGATACACAAATATCCGGTAAATATCCGGTAAGGCGGGGTCGGACGTGGGAAGGCCCGGTGGGTGCCAAGACGCTATAAACACTACTGCTCTAGCCTCGGATAATGTATTATTCAAGTCCACCGTCCCAAAAAACCCAATCTGGCACCAGACCAGACATTCTCTGCACATAACATTCTCAAGAAACGTCTTTTCTCTCTCAAAATTCTCCAACCGAAGACTCTTATCATTATTCTTTACTGTCTCTAGGAGATTTTATTCCGGAGCTGCTCTGTTCCATTACTACGATTCCCTTGCCCCGTTGCAATGTCTCACCGATAGTTTATCGACGACCAGGATCTCTTACCATATATCGCTCGTCCTTGGATGTGCGCTTCTGAGGTAAATTCGGAGCGAGCTGTCCTCTCGCACTCATAAGTAGTAAGTGCTGAACCGTTTTAGGGATCCAGCCTGCCTCTTCGCTACCATATTTCCCCCAACCTCGACCGAAGCGTGAACCCAGAGTATTGTTCACCAAGTACATCTCACCCTAGCGAATTATCCGGTGAATATGGCTACAGAACCTACAACAAATGGGGGAAGTTCCATGGATTCTCAAAGCTTGACGGCAGCTGAGAGACTCCAACAGAAACACGAGGCTGATGCTGCTCACCGGCCCATGATCGAAGATGTTATTGACGAGGAAGATATCGAACATCCACCGCCATCGATGCACCTTGCTCCCGAATCAGAAACCACTCACGACGCAGTCAAACAGATACAGCCCATGTCAGAAAAAGCAGCCGGGAAACAAAAAGCAAGGGATGAACCAACCCAGAAATCTGCAATGTCAAAACCCAACGGCGTCGCATCTTTCGATGCACAGGATCAAGAAGCTTTTCCGGCGCTTGGAAGTGGGCTGAAAGCTCCGGCGCCCGTCCCAGCTGCTATGGCATGGGGAGCAAAGAAACCTTCTTCGGTCCATGCTGGTTCCAATGGCGTTAACGGAAACGCTCCTCTTTCAAGTATAAGCTCGTCTCGAGCCTCAACCCCCACAACTGGCTTAATGACCCCTACTTCAAACAATGTCTCTCGCGGGCCACAACCACGCGGGCTATCCATGCCCCAGCAGATGCCAATGCCGGGTAGACACAGCGAGAGACACAGCGAGAGGATCCTGTTCGCACCCTCGCAATTGCTGCCAAGAGATCAGTTGAAAAAACCCTTGCACGACGTGGTGAGAAGTATAAACAAAGGCTCGAAAGCAAAAGTAGAGATGAAGTCCGGCCCAAACGGGAACTTTATCTTTGAAGGCACTGGTCCAGTTGATGCTGCCAGGCAAGCCTTGAAAGATCTAGCTAAAGAGATTGGCTCCACGCAACACGTCAAAATCCCGATTCCGTTGAGCGTGCGGCAGTATGTCATTGGCCGTCAAGGAGCTGTGGTCCAGGGCATTTCAAAGCGAACAGGTGCCCGCGTCCAGATACCGAAAGCTGAAGACACCCCCAACATCAACTCAGAGGATGATGATAGCCTCACCATTGATGTTGCTATCGAGGGTGACGCGGTTGCAGCGGAGATGGCTAGGCGTGAGATCGAAGCAATCGTCCATGAACGTACTTCAACTGTCAATCTACGTTTGCGAGACGTTCCTCCCGAGTATTATCCTTTCATCGCTGGTCCTCACAACAGTGGCGTCAACGCTCTCGAAGAAGGTCGTCAAGTCAGAGTCCAGGTGCCTCGTTATCATATTTGGTCAGAGCAGCCGCCTCCCCAGGCTCCATCTTCTGGCATGCCCGTCTTTCTCCCTAGCTCTGATAACCACATTCGCATCTCCGGCGATCGACTGGCCGCACAGGAAGCGCAAGCTGCAATTGAGCGCCAGGTTCAGGAACTACGCCGTCAGATCACCCTTTCTCAATTTCCCATCGAGCGCGGTCGACACCAGTTCATTTCCGACAGCAAAGGTGCCTTGTTGAACGAGATTCTGGCGGAGACTGGCTGCGCAGTCATCCTGCCACCTGCATCAGAAGATACCGAGTTATTGACCGTCATCGGCCCACAAGATAAATTAGAAACAGGGACCAACAAAGTCATAGATCTGGCCAGCAGCATGCAAATGTCTCTTGTCGACATTGCGCGTCAACACACAAACGCCCCCATGGGCCCTCAGGCTCACGCTCGAGCACTGACAAGGTATTTGCTACAGCGTCAGGCGATTGAACAACTGGAGAGACAGTTCGACGCTCGCATCGTTCTGCCTACCATTGATAATGGTCCGACCAGCTGGGAAGTTTACCACAAGGATGGCAGGAACGGAATTCGTGCGCGCCAGGATATCACAAATCTCATCAGTGCACATCCACCGACTCGGCTCCGGCATGTGGAGATCGATCCCTTTTTCCATGAACATATCCACCGGCAGGGCGCTAAGCGTGTACGCGATGATTTTGGTGTTCATCTTCTCCCTCCTGAAGAGAACAACCAAGAGCCTCACGTGGTGCTTGTGTACGAAGGGCCTTCGGCAAACGTTGGTGAAGAGTATCAACTGCCCAGACAAAAGCCATCGAACGGCGAGGTTGCCGAGTTCGAGGCAAATCTTCGACAAGCTCAGGATCTCATTCTAGGCCTCATCCAAGGACAACAGGACATTGGCGCCGCCGCAGTTGAGGTTCCACCAAAGTAAGTGCATTGTTCAAGATTGAGCCAACCCTGCTAACCAGACATAGATATCGTGATAAAGTCCGAAAATTTGTGTACCGCGAACAGCAGAATCTTCCGCATACAGAGATTCCTGTGCAAGTGAAGTTTGGGGCCACTAACGCCGCCAACGGTGGTATGCCAACATCGCAAAGCCCCATAGCTACTGCAGCACTCGATCATGAGTGTCATCTACGAGGACCGAGTAATGCTGTTGAAGTACTGTCAAAGAAGATTACAGCTTTCCTCGAAATCGAAAGACAGGAGGAATCCGAGCGAGGTCATGTCATGAGCTTCGACTTCCCCCAAAAGTATGCAAACTACCTCATTGGCAAGAAGGGTGATAATATCAACAAGTATCGCGAAGAATTTGATGTCGACATTCAGGTAAAAGACGGCAAAGTCGAGATCACCGGGCCGAAGGCAAAGGCCGATGCCGCCAAGTCGAGGATCATTGCATTAGGTAAAAAACTTGAAGATGAGGCCACCCACATCCTCAAAATCAAACCAGAATATCATCGAGACATGATTGGCGCAAAGGGGAGTCAAGTTAATCAGCTTCAAAAGAAATACAATGTGCGAGTGCAGTTCCCTCGATCGGCTCCGGCTTTGGACGATGATCGATCTGTTGCCGATGACGCGAGTGAGGTTGGAAGTACGAGAAATCGTAGGCCTAATCAAGCTCCCGATGAGGTGATTGTGCGAGGGCCGAGGAAAGGAGCAGATGACGCACGAGATGAGCTTCTAAACCTTCTGCAGTGGACTCTGGACAACTCTCACAAATCCACTGTGTCCGTTGCGCAGGCCCAACTTCCTTCTCTTATAGGCCAAGGCGGTCGGGAAATGGAAAGTGTGAGACTCTCGACGGGTGCGCAGATCGATGTACCTGGGAGTAGAGAAGACGCAGATCCTACTGGCCGTGTACAAATTCACCTCAAAGGGTCAAAGAAGCAGGTAGAAGACGCGAAGAAACTTTTAGAACAGAGAGCAAAGATCTTTGATAGCAGTATCACGAGGCACCTCGATGTCGACAAGAAGTACCACAAAGCCCTCATTGGCAGTGGCGGTGAGTCCTTGATGATCTCGAGCACTTCGGGTGACAAGTGAGCTGACACTTGCACAGGAGCAAACATCCGTAAAATAGTCGTGGAAGCCGGTGGTTCCGACGACCGGCGCGATCTCGCCAGAACTGTTCGCTTTCCCGGCCAAGACTCGGATGACAACACCATCCGTGTCGAGGGTGGCAAAGCAGTCGTAGATAAGATTGTTGCTGCTATTCAGGCTTTTGCTGGTCAAAGGGAAAACTCCATGACCGAATCGATTGAGGTGGCACCAGAAAAGCATCGTATGCTCATTGGCCGTGGTGGAGAGGTTCGAAGAGCTTTAGAGTCCCAATTCAACATCGGCTTGGACATCCCAAAGCTATCACAGCAAGGGCCTGCCCGCTCCCAAGTCAAAATTTCTGGGCAGTCCGCAGACGTTGAGAAGGCAAAGGCGCATATTCTAGAATTGGTAAAAGACCGAGAGGGCGAAACTTTCCCAGTGCCTCGTAAATACCACCAAACAATTTCGGATAATGGACAGTTCTTCCGGCGTCTCCGCAATGATCACAAGGTCACAGTCGACCATGCAGGTCATCAGCCACCAAAAAGGTCTGCTGCTTTACCACGACCCCAGGTCAATGGCGGCACCTCTCTGCCTTTGATCACTGAGGACCAGGACTCGATCGATAATCACTCATGGGAAGTTGTCGACGGTGGAGAGAGCGCCGAGGAAGGGGATATCCCCTGGATTCTACGCGGATCACCAGAGAGCGTCGCCAAAGCACGTGCGGTGCTGGAGAAGGCGATAGAGCAGGCAAAATCACAACAGTCTCAATCAATTGGATATCTAGTCCTACCTGACCCCAAGACGTACCGCTTCATTATCGGCCAAGGCGGATCCCAGATCAATAACATCAGGAGGGAGACAGGTTGCAAAATCACTGTGCCTCGTGACCATTCTCAAGGCTCTGCCATCGAGATTGTGGGCAGCAAGGAAGGAGTTGAAGAAGCAAGAGATATCATACTTGATGTCGTTCAGAATGGTGGTAGAAGAGACTGAAGGATTTACAGTGCCAATGTACGACAGGTAGGTTACCTTTTAAGGCATGGAGGCGGTCGTCAAAAGCTTGCTAGTACAACACCGTAAGATATGTATGCAATAACAAAAGGTTCATCATCAAATTACACGTGTTTCTGATGTGCGATTTCCACGATACATTTCTCCCCGCCATTTCCTTTCCAAGTGACTCGCATATCCCACTTGTCTCAGAGATGCATACTGCCGATCCAGTGATTGATCCTTTATTCTACAAATAAACAATGTCCACACACCAGCTCCGCTCGTTCTCGAGGCTCTCTCTAACAACACCCAAAGCCGTCAAATTCATCCCTAGCTCCTTCCACCACCCCTCAACTTTCACCCGAACAACCCACGCTCTCACCGCTACCGAAGCACCGCCGCGTCACTCCCAGCTTGCCCACCCAATAACCCCGACCTCACTCCTCCCCAAGCTCCCCCGCCGGAGCATGGCATCCGGACCTGCATCCCCGGGCGTCGGACCCATACACGCAAGGCTAATTTCGGACCCCAGCTTCTACGAAAACGCCGACACGGAAGCCAAAGTCGCCATCGAGAAATCCACCGCGGAAGAAAAACTACAGATGTATTTTTCCTCCGGCGGCAGGGTGGTCGTGCACAAAGGCCCGCTCCCTTCCGCATTCATGGGCGAGGAGGTGCCGAGGGAACACACCGCACTCTGGCATGTTGTGGACAAGCGTGATATGCTGTACATCGTGTATGGTTATGCGTATCCTGGGGCGGAGCAGGAGAATTCGGTTATGTTGGGGCTGATGCAGGTGTTAGAAGATGAGATTAAAGGGGCGGGAAGGGGGGGATTGTTGAGTGATGAGAAGATTTTTGCGATTGCGCAGGCGGGGAGGAAAATCTCTTTCTATGAGTATCGTAAAGGTGGGTCGCGTGGGGTTTGATTGGGGTTTGAGTGGGTTTGAGGGCGGATTCGATTGATTGATTGATTGATTAAGTCATATCGGACACCATACGGGGCTTGCCCCGCAGAGGGCTTTATAGGCGTCTAATGACTTAGCCGAATGTATCTACCTCCGAGAGTCTCATTTTCAAGATGAATTACTACTCTATTTAAAACCTGCTCTTTCAGAACATTTTATTCTTATATAATAATGATAAAAGTTCTCATATCTCGCTGCGTGATTAGTGATTTCTCAGTGTTCGTGATCCCTTAATGTCTCATAATCTCTTAGTGTCAAAATAAGACGTTATAAAAGAAAGTATAGTACAAAGTTGTTGTTAGCAGCGGGCTCAAGAGAACAGCTGTCGCATGAGTCCGGGGGTTATCGAGTGTAACCGAATCGCTTGGCATACGCATGTCAAGCGGATTCTTGACGTGAGAAGCTTAAGAGGGCCATGTCTCGAAGTTTCTCATTTTCCTTTCTTAAGAATTAGTCTTACTATTAGATATATTATACGCAATCAGTATATATAAAAGAATAAGGCAGGGCTGAGCTAAAAAACCTTATATTTGTATGTGCAGCGGGCTGTAGTCAATGTAAACCTCGACAGATCTACGCTTTTTGATTAGACCCGCTTTGTCAGCCCGCTAGACCTCCCGAGCGCCCTCATCAAAAAATTTGGTGAGACCTTTTCGCAACTTCAATTATTTTATGCCCTCTGCAGATAATTTCTTCAAACTTTCATCAATTATAGAATTCAACTTGCGCATTCCAACGCTGCAAAAATTATCAAATTTGGTCTATTATTGATAAAGTAAAGTAGAATTCAAATATCGCTGCCCGATCGCTTACTTCTTGGCGAATGCGCAGCCTCGAAAAAATTTGTGCGTACAAGTCTTATATTTTGAATAACTTTTTACTTTTCTATTACTTTTTTGAGATTTTTTTTTTAATTGTGAAGACTTATTTGCGCTATTCAGAGAATCAAGAATTTTTGAAATCGGTCTTATAGTTATTAATAGATTGTAAGTTGAAGATTTTTAGCGTTGACGAACTAGGTGTTCGATATATATTTTAGTAGCGAAATTTTTCCATGTAGTGATAAAATGATAAAACGGTTAAATTTGTAAATTTGTAAATTGTAGAATTCGAATCCGAGCTGCGTCAAAAAAAAAAATTTAAAAAAAAATTAAAATTAATTAATTTAAATTGTAAATCGTATTATAATAATCTTAAAAAAAAAAAGCAGAAAAAAAACTATTTAAATATTAATCAAATTTAATATTTTCTCAAAGAGTTTTTTCTTTTTTTTACGACTTAAGTCTTAAGTTAATTTAGATTAATTTTAATATCGTATCACGAATTTAATTCGTGGGCCTATACTTGTAGTATAGATATATATAAGACAGACTATAATTGTGTAGCAATGTGAACTTAGCGAAGATATATATATTGCGTATAGTATATCTAATAGTAAGACTAATTCTTAAGGAAGGAAAATGAGAAACTTCGAGACATGACCCTCTTAAGCTTCTCACGCCAAGAATCCGCTTGACATGCGTATGCCAAGCGATTCGGTTACGCTCGACAACCCCCGGGCTCATGCGACAGCTGTCCTCTTGGGCCCGCTGCTAACAGAGGGTGTCATCGACAGCGACCTCGAGACTCATGTTACGTATGCCTTATTGCGCATGTCTTATTGCGCATGTCTTACACTTGCTGAAAATATTTCAACTTGCTGATCGTGCGAATTTGGCGGATTCGGCGAAAAGGGTTGGACATAGACAAAGTCTGCTAAATGGGCTGAATCGTGCTGATCGTGCGGATCCGGCGGAAATCGTGCGAAAAGAAACTTTTCAGATTTGGCGATGTTATTCGTTGTTGTTATCGCGCGTGTATTTAAAGCAGAATACGACGAGCCTTAAATATACTTTCGCTATCGTCTCTCGTTATACTCTCTCTTTTTATAAGTGTCGAGAAGAACTTCTTTAAAAAACGAGACGCGAACTTCTATGCTTTTTAATCTTCGAGTCTTACGTCTAAAAAAGTCATTATAAAGATTTTCTTTATGAGATCTGTGTGAAGTTGCTTAAGAGTATTATTTAGATCTGTTAAGACGTGTTATATAGAAGTGATAAGACTTTTTCGTTCTTCTTCTCTATTTGTATTGCTGCTCTTAATCGTATCGTTGATCGAATGCTACGTTGATCTGAAGATCTTTTGCATAATGTGTCCTGCAGGCTGTGCATAAAATATGCGGGTTAGTAAGTCCATGAGGTGCAGCCTACACGGCTCTGCCCCGAGGATCGTCTATCCTCTCCAAGTCCCTTTGAGGGCGGATTCGATGGGGAGGTTCGATGGGGAGGGGCGGGGATCTCGGATTCAAATTTTGGTAATAGAATGTAGCAAAAGTCGTGAAGCAGTTCAGGCCAGTTGCCAGGAAAAGGCGACAATCGTCACGAGCTTTTCCTAGAAGGGGCTTTTTATCTCATGTCCTCTGATAGGAAGAGCCGTTTTATGTACCCCCTACCCACATAAAAGAAAGTAAGCCTTCTCCTGTTGGGATTTGAAGCATGGGAATTTCCCTCAACGCATGATTTTTGCTACAATCCCCAACATTATGCAGGTATCAAAGCAATTTTGACACCGTTCCGACTCTCCACCGTCATCTTGATTTCTTTCCAATATTCCCATACAAAATCTCTGTTCTCTACTGCCTGTGGCATTTGTGCCAATCTTACGAGTAAGGGCGAGACCTGAGTGCTGACTTGATTATGCGCCGGGCACATTCGCATTCCACCGAAAAAAAGGGCTCATATTGCCATCTGGCCTCCCATAAAGGTTGGCCCTCACACCAGCGTTCGGGTCTAAATTCTTCGGCGTCAGCGCCCCCGATCTGGGGATTGCGCTGCAGTGTGAAGAGGTCCCACTTCAGTGCTTTAATCCTTGGGCACGAATAATGGGGAACATCCATGCGGAACACCACCAACAGGCAACACCGTGTCTCTCAGCGCGATAGGGGCAACACGTGCTGCCGGTAGATGAAGACGTAGAGTCTCATTGACAATGGCTCTCGTGGTCTTCAAAGACTCGAGGAGTTCGAAAGTGAGTGAGTAGCGGAGAGCCGATCTCGTACTTAGTCAGTCCTAGTCTTTTGAAAAGGTAGGTAATAAGCCACCTTAAATTCTTACAGAGACAGGTGTCAGCAGAACCTTTGATTACTCCACCAAGCTCAATGTAATCAAAGGAACTATACGATGCTGGAAGAAGTATAAGTGACACTATCGTGAAAAAGACAAAATTTGGCGCGTAAATAGTAGGCTTCCAGCCATGTTGGATCAAGTGCAAAGAAGAATTGGAGTGGTTTAGTGTTGTTCCAGCACTATATCTATATATCGTTCCATACAGAAATTTCTATTAATTTACTATCCGATACCCTAAGCGCAGAATATCTTCGTGTTATGCTGCGATGTCATTGGGTGTACGATAGTCATGGCTACTTTATGAACGGCAAAGAGTACGAATGCATTGCTCATGCTCCTGTCTACTTCCACGGACACCCAGCCAGGTATGTTGATGCTCCAAATCAGTTTTTCCGGTCGATCAAAAGGAAACCATCAGATTGCAGTCTGTCATAACATATTTGCGTCAGGTCATTCATGGTCAGCTAGCCGCCATGTGATGGGGTATTCATTGGTAAGTAGACTTGATTTCGACAGAAAAGTACAATCCCGAAGCTACAAATTTACAGCATCGGGCTGTTACCTTCTGTGCAGCTCTCGGGCTGGCTAGGTCCCACTTCTAGAGATTATTCCTCTTCGTCGACCCCGGCTCGAGAACGCAGAATCATCGTGGTCCCTGATATAGTATCCTAAATCGCAGGTCGAATCAAATTCAGTCTGACTTGTACCGTTGCCCATCCAATCAAAGCGGTTGCCATTGTACCGTATGTCCCAATCGTCCGCCCGCAACTCTCTCAGCGCCTCCAGACAACGCAATGTACTCCCAGGCCACAAGGTTGGAATGCGGTCGCTGACAGTGTGATTTTTGAATCCAGACCTACAGTCTTCAGTCCAGACGCTGTGTTGCATGAAGCTTTGAACATGATCCGCAAAGTCGTTGACTGCCACCGTCTTGGGACAAAATGAGTGTATGTTCTCAGTCTGATAACGGTCAATCAATTTAAGTATATGATCCGCTTGAGCTTCTAAATCATCGAATCGATTTAGTTAAGATATCTGATAAGGTGGAGCGGAAGCCTGCAGATTGCACCTACCAATCGCGCACATAAGAGACCATTTGCAACAGGAGAATTTGGTCCAAGCAGCATCAACAGGTTGGGGAATCCTGCTGCCGCAATACCGAAATACGACTTTGGCTGACCTGCCCATAAATCTTGCAGATTCTTACCGTCGATGCCAAGGATGGGGAAACGAGGTCTAAATGAAGTATCGAACCCGGTGGTATAAATAGTGACGTCCAAAGAATGTTCCTGGCCGTTATCGAGTTTACAACCTTGTCTTTTAAGAGCGGCGACCCCTTGGAACACAACGTCGACGTTTTCTTGCGTCAAAGTCTGCTGCTTCTCAGAAATCCAGAGTGGTGAACGTATAAAATGCGTCAAGCGAGCAACTTCAGTATCTGAGGTAAGCTGTTTTGCGTTGGATCAGAGTTCAGGGGAGTGTACCCATTGCCAATCAAGCCTACTTTCTTATCTCTCAGCTCAATTGTAGAATTCTACAACGATTTTGGAGTCAGCGTTCCTGCTCAAGGACAAAAGTCCGCATACTAAGACAGTTCGAAGGGGTGTCAAGAGCTGTTTGCATACAGAACATACCCTTCAATTCGCAAATGGCCAAGAATAGGAACAATTTGCTCCGAAAATTTACATACCGAATTGGTACTGTGAACCAAGTCTCCTTCGTACTCGTCGAGTCCAGATATTTTTGGCCACGCTCAATCGTTGAGATACCCGCAAGCGTAGATGAATATATCACAGGTATCGTCAAAGCTCTGTCCTGAATTCAGATCTTGAACCCTCAACTTCCAGGCCCGTTCTGGTGCCTCCCACCGAGCTTCAAAAATTTTATGCTGAAGCTTGATGTACTTCATGAGATCATACTTGCGGCTAAAGTCATGAAAGTATCCTTTGAGCTGCCGAGAGCTTGCGTAGACATCGGGCCAGTCCGGCTTTGGGCTCAAAGGTATACACATAGTTTTGTGCTGGGATATCACAAGCACAACTGGATTACGCAGAAGAGTATGCATTAGCCTAGCAGACGTTGATAACTGAACGAGGTGGATTACCCTGGATATGTATTTCCGTACAAAGTTCCCGAAATCTCCTCGTTCTTCTCATATATCTGAACGTCGGTTAGGAGTACCCCCGATAGAATATGCCATCGGAGGTCAAGGATACCCACCGTCAGCTTGAATCGCGGGAAAGATCGCTGGAGCTTATACGCTAAGCATAATCCGAAGCTCCCGCGCCAACGCAAACGATGCGAATTTCTCGCTCATAATGAATGGCCTCTTTCGGGTTTTGGATCCATCGTAAAGTTCTGGGTGGGAAAGGCCGAAAAATAGCAAGATGGGTTCAGTCAAAGAGGTTATAAATGACTTGGGCCTTAACCTATACGAGTATACCGGCAACGCAACCGAAAAACAGTATTATGATTCGTCCGATAATACGACTGACCCGAATGCCTTTCCCGCGCCCTTTGCCAGCTTTACTTTTGATAAAATCGGTAACCCCCTTCCAGGTGGTGCTTCTCTCGGTGTCGCATCCCTGTACAATCTCACGAGCCAGCTCAACCTTCCCACTGGCCTCCGCAACATCTACGCTGGCCTGATTTTTAAAGCCACGACGCCTGTCTTGACTCAAGTGAACAAAGTCATTCAAGACGTCTACGAACCCACCTACAAGGACCCGCCTTACACTTTCCTGCTGGCAGAATATCAGCCCATCCCCTACATCGCTACCCAATACAGTATCAACAACGGTGGTAACGTTCTCGGTCTCGATAAGGCCAAGGACAACGTCATCGTCCTCATGCTCGTCGCCGTTTGGGAAGACCCGACCTAAGACACGATGGTGCGTGAGCTGATGGACGCGACGATGGGCAACGTTACCAAGTACACGCAGAGCGTTGGGGCGTACAGACCTTGGTAATACGTGAATTATGCATACGAAGACGAGGATCCGATCGGCAGTAATGGCGATGACAATGTCAAGTTCCTGAAGAATGTCAGTCTTGATCCCGGAGAAGACATTCCATGCGCTCGCTCCCGGCGGTTGCAGGTCGGACGATGCGGGGAAGCGAAAGAAAAAGTTCAATTTCAATCAATTCGAAGAATTCAATCCGTCAAGCACTGAGGCTTGAACGCCGAATTGGGAGTGGAAGGAATCTGATGTTGATATAGCGAAGAGACCAGCTTGTTCATATCATGACGCAAGACATAGAAGCACAAACTAACGTTACATAAAACAGCACTCTCCGTCCTCGACTACAACTCTCTGGAGTCCTGTTGTGGTGAATTGAATGAGGGGTACATTTTCTCGGGGCTGGTCGTGCCAAGAAATGCCAAGCATCGCCAAGTATTCAAATGATCCAAGCCATCCCACCGTACTATATAGCCCACATAACAGACGCTAAGTCGCCTGCTGCCTGGCTGAACGCATGTAGCAAAGCATAAGCATCTATAATTATATAGATGCCCCCCAAAGCCGATAATATGTAGACCACAACAAACTTGCCTCTACGAACAAATAAACAGATAGCCATGCCTTGTCTAGTTGATCTATCCGATGAGCTTCATCTGAACATCATCCAAGAGCTTCTCGACCATGATATGGTCGTCCACGAAAAGTCGTTGGAGCCGGATCCCAACGAGGATAACCAAGACCGGGACGACGAATTCCATTCCCATCGAGATCTGATGAATTGGAGCTGCACGTCGCCGTACTTTCGAAACCTACTTGCCCCGTACATTTTCAAGAGTATCAAGCTACGCAACGACGAGAAGAGCGGCGCTTCCGTGGACGCCGTTCTGAAGGGTCCACATGGCGCGCTCGTGAAGGAAATCTACTTTCTCGGCACCATTCCACCGGGCATGGCGAACCCAGCCGACAATGAGGACGATGAACCTTTGGCCGAGGGATTCCACAGAGAATCCGACGGTGCCGAAGAAGAAGAAAAGCCCATCACCATCACGCTCCCCCCAATCGTCGATACCCTCCTATCAGACCTGCATCAATTTCCCAGTCTCGAGTCTCTGAGCATAGGCTTCACCTTCCCCTACGACTCCCCCTTTGACGAATACTACGACGCCGAAGGTCACGTGGATAACGAGAACCCCGAAGCGGCGCGCGCCTGGAAGGCGCTGATGACGACGACTTACGAGACGCTCTTACGCAACGAACTAACACAGCTTAGGGCTGTGGAAATCAGGAAGTTGGTATGGACGTTCATGAAACCGTATGAAAGCCAGAGCTTCCACAACTTTCTGAGCCATGTCGAGCACTTTAGTCTTTCTGTGAGAGGGGGCGACAACGGTGCGGGCTGGTGCGTTAACACGTGCGATGGTTATCTGGAGTGTGTCGCGAGGTTCGATGAGTTATTCTTCGACCACCTGGCATTGGCGGCTAGTTTGACACTCAGGGCTCCGGACGAAGGGCCCATTGGGTTGGAAGGGATGCGACACGCACGCCTCGCGCTGAAGAAAGAGCAAATGCCGCGGCTCAAGTCCCTGCATTTGGAGCACATCTTCATCTGCCAAGAGCTCGTCGATATTGTAGCCAGCCACACAGATACCCTGGAGCAGCTTAGCCTGCACGACTGTAGCAGCAGCGTCAACGGCTTACAGGACAACGACGGCTTCTACTGGAACCACTTCTTCGACGCCCTGCACGGGGCAGATCTGAAAAAATTATCCCATCTCGAGATATGGCCTCATAACGCTCCTTTGACATTTGACGAGGCCATGTACCGAAAGTACCACAGCGTTCAAAATGGGGAGGCAGAGCCGGATAACATGCAACAGATTAGACGTGTGCTGAGTGAAGATGCGAACCGACGTATGTTCGGGTACGCGAGCCTGGATGATAAGTATGGCGCTTGTGACGAGGATGAGGAGGAAAATCAGGCTGCGTTTGAGCGGGGAGAGGATCAGGTGGCTTTTGATAGGTTGATGGAGAATGTCAATGCCAACGCTGCGAAGGGAGGAGAAAATCCGATTGGCAAGCAGGGACTTAGCCGAGCAATCTGAATGCATCAATGGTACCTAGGCGAGTACATGATTCTAGTCACCAGTGTCGGCAATGTCAGTAATGATATCAAATCAGTACATCAGTATTCCTCTTCCGTAGCTCCAATCAACGAGCCCGACCAACGATCAGGGAAAGACGGACTGTGCAATTAATACTTTCGGTGTTCCGGTGAGTCAAGTGTTGCAATATGAGTCTCAATTCTTTCAACAAATCGACCCATCCAGCCAACTGCCGTGGGTCATTCCAGAGCGCGGCAACGGCACATGCGCATGAGACAGGCTCAGAGCAAACATGGGCCTGCGTGGGAGGTGCTATGGAGAAATACGCCAGTTGAAACGAATGCTCAAGCAGTAATCTACCGAGGCTTCCTCCAGAGTGTGCCGGCGATAAAGTACGGCGCTGAGCTTCGTGCTGACCGTGGGTGCTACCCAGCCAACTCAGTCTGGATATACGATATAACGAATAACGAGCTTGGTCTTCTCGTCCTCGTCACGCTCCCATGCCATCTCCGTATGACCATCGATGAGGCAGCATTTGTCGTACAAGACACAACCTTTGCATCCTTTCTCTATACTTTCCTCATCGACCTCTCCATCTCCATGTTCATCATCACTATCATCCTCGCCATTTTGAACCGTAGCTTCCTCCCCTTCGACATATCGCTCCACGGGCCGAGCTTCCAGCGGAGACGGTAGCGCGGCTATCTCTTGGATCTGCTCCAGTGTTGTAAGGTCGCCGGCCGAAGAAGATGGTGAATAAGGGCGGTGGCTGCAAACCATCTCCGTTGAAGGAGGATAAATGCAGTCTTGTCTCAATCGTCAAGCTTTGAGTCATTCAAACTCAAGGGCGAGATTAGCGGCTCGTTCCATGATATGGGGATACCGATTTCGCACCGTGAAATAATTTCAGACCATGGGCGTTAGCGTAAATAAAGGATCTCACATGGCGAGAATTGGTGGCCAATCGAAGTGGACGACTCGAGTCTGCCAGATTGTTAGTAGCATTTCTTCAGTGGGACACGCTTAGATGTTTGCAGTCCAATGGAAATATATCGACATCAGTACAGCTTGAAGAGTAGTAGAACTACATGGTGAGTGTTTTGGATGTCGTGCTCATATATACAATCCCGTTTGTACAATGACCCCCCTAATCCACCAATCCCAAGCTCAATACGCCATAGCCTCTTCAAAGAGCCCTCTCAACTGCTCTTTCTCCTCATTCACTTCTTCACTCAACCCCGGTGCCAACATCAGCACCCTCTTCTGCGGTAGCGTTCCTTCAACCAGCGCATCTATATCACCGCCTCCAAACCCCAGTGCCTTCAACCCTCTGGGCTGATCGCCCAACTCCACTAAGAAATTTGATAGCGCCTCCGCAAGCACTTCTCCCGCACTTTCCCTCTTCACGGAACTAACATCCACCCCAAAGACTTCGGCGGCTGCGAGATGCCTCTCAGGATTTGAGGCGGCTGTAAATCTGAAGACTGCAGGTGCCGTAACGGCCACGCTGACGCCATGGGGAATGATGGGTTTATCAGTCACGTAACCCGCGTGCTTATAACCCGGATTTTGCCCACTGATAGGATAGCTCATGCCATGGCACAGATGGACACCTGCGTTTCCGAAACCAACGCCGGCCAAGGTAGCGGCGAGGAGCATCTCTGATTGGGCTTCATGATCGTCCGGGTCTTTGGCCGCGCGGGGAAGATACTTGACGGTTGCTCTGAGTGCTTGAAGGGAGAAAATGTCAGAGATCGGGTTGGCCCCTTGGTATGCAGGCCGGTTTATTGGGTTCTCTGGCCTCGGCGTTCGAGTTTGATATGGGATGGCGGTCCAGGACTCGAGGCTGTGGCAAAGCACGTCAAGACCTGATGATGCATGCACTGCAGAGGGCATGGTACGTGTATTTAATGGGTCACATATGCCCAACGTGGGTTTTAGAGCACGGTGTGCAATTCCTGTTTTCGCCTTCTTGGCTACTAGGTCGAATATGGCGGTCCCTGTTGTCTCTGATCCAGTGCCGGCGGTGGTGGGAACAGCAATGAGTGGGTAAAGAGCCTTTGTAATCGGCAGGCCCTTGCCCAGCGGAGCATTGACAAAGTCGAGGAATTCAGCATTAGGAAAATTCGTGTACAGGTTCATGAGTTTCGCTGTATCGATGACACTGCCTCCTCCGACTGCGAGGAAAGCGTCCGGCCCGTAATTTTTAGAAAATTTGATTGCGTCTTTGATTCTGTGTTCTACTTAGCAAATGGAATTTGATCGAAAAAAACCAATGGTTCCCCACTCACGAGCTATCTTTGGGCTCTACCCTCGTTCCATCATATACTATGAATTCCACTCCTTCCCTTGTCAACCCCTCCACAACCTGATGCATAGCATCCAACTTCGCAACGGTCTTGTCTGTTACCACACATACCCTCTTCGACCCCATGTTCTTGAAGTCCATGCCCACTTCCTTGGTGCATCCGGGTCCAAATCGGATACTCGAGGCTGCCATTTCGAATGCATATTCTCTCTTCCTTGACGAGTCGACAGGTGTAGCAAGCGATCGCTTTGCGCGACTGAGTATTGAAGACGTGGGTTTATGATGACCTGGGCTTGCATGACACGGACAGTTATGGGTGTATTGGACCGTTCGAAGGAGGTTGAGGGCGCGGTTAGCGGCTGTGGGCGCCTGGCGTATGTTTAGACCCATTGCTCGCGAACAAGAGAAGCCGAGGACAGAGAAGAAAGAAGACTTGATTGAAGCTTTTCAAGCAAGTGTGCAAGGTCCCCTTATGTACCTTACTTCACCCAAGAATTATAGAATTATATGTCAAAGCAGGTGCGAGGAAGGCAGCATCAAGTCACAATGCTATCTATCTCTAGAGTATTTGCGGGGAAGGGGAACATGAACGGTGAACCCATTGAACCCCACACTCTCGGACCATCTTCCGGGATCCGAGACTCAGATGGCGCTAGACTCTAGAGATTGTCTCCCCGCACCAGAATATAAGGTAGATTATAGACCACATACGGTATCTGGTCACTTCTTATTATACATGCCACAGCTCAGTCCAAGCGGCTGTCCTGGCGTTTCGACAAATTTTCTCTCACACCCTATTTGAAGTACCCCAAACCATTATGCAAAGGCTGCCAAGAGACGTCTTGAGCAACCTGAGCATTTCGAAGATATCATGTCGAATTTGGAGGTGACCTTGAAGGGTGGTTCAGAGCGCAGATCTCTGTTGTTTAGGCCTGCGATAATGAAGCAACGCTGGCCAATTGAGGAGCATCACAAAGTGAAATGGCATTCAATGTTGCACCAAGTATGAATGTGTTTGACAATCTGCAGAAGTTTTTTGTTGAAATCTTCTCGACGAAAACCACCTATGTCTCTGACCATAGCAGCATCGTTACAATATAAAATGAACATCAGTCTAACCTTTTCCCTCCTCGCTCTGCGCCTTCCCTTCTCAGGAGAATCTATAGACACTGGTCCTTTCGTTGAGAGCAATCGCCAGCCTATATCACTTACTCGACTCCGAGTTCATCTGAAGATACATGTATGCTCCGAATGCAGCGATACCTCCCACCAGCACGAGCGCGTAGATACCAACGCCCATGCCTGCACTTTCTGACTTGCTTGCTGTGCTGGTTGATGCTGCTGGGGTAGCCGCAGCGGAGGGGGCCGGGTCGCCTGGCTGCAAGGGTGAACCACGTCAGCGAAGCCATTGTTGACCACGGTAGATTGATGAAGCAATGGCTGGGTCAAGCCTAAGAAGGGCATTGAACGTGGAGAGCCCAAGCACAGCGAGGGAAGCCCAACTCCTGGATGTGAGAGCAACGCACCATTCTCTTCAAATCTCCTACAAGTAAGCTTTCCAGTATTTCTCTCGCCTCATCACTGTGTCCCACATCCTCGAAGGCTTCCGTTGCGTCCTGGCCGCCCACATCAAGGAGTACTTCCTCTCCCCCACTGTCACAGCTTATCAGCCAACCTCCTCATCAATACACACAGCAACAGGAGAGGCAGGGAGGCCTTAAGCGCCATCATCCTCAGCTGAAGAAAGTAGCTTCAGAGGCTGTTGATAGGGGCAGAGGCAGCCGAATGGCTAGGAATGAGAGGTGTAACACATACGGGTGCTCATCCACAAACTTTGTGGCATCGTAGACTTTATCGTGCACAACGACGTAGAGATCCTATCCAACCATCAGACCCAATCAGCCCCCGAATTTGACCTCAGAACGAGGGACCACGAACCTTCTTCCCGCTGTGAGATTGTACGTCGGCGAACGTGAGCTCTTTGGTTTCTGACATGGTGGACGCGTATGGTCGGCAGAAGGAGAGAGTTCAATGAACGGGTTGGGCCTGTGGTAGCAATGGTGAAGACAGGTACGGGTCGGTGAGATTTCGGTACAACATTGGAACAGTACTCGATGTCGCGGAGTTATCAAGTCTTGGCATCGGTCGTCCTGATTAGGCAATCTGTGTTTCAAACTTATACAACACTTTACTGACATCAAGAACGTAAAGTAAAGTAAAGTAAAGATTCAATGCGGTTTTTACAAGGACGACATGCAGGAAGCTTTTGTGGGTTGCGTTTTAAGCTATCTACGTAAGCTAACACGCTCATAGAGATCTCGAGCACACTAGTCGGGTCTCCGTGTTTGCATCAGTCAACTTTGGTACCGTATAATTTATGGATCCTGCAACATTCCATAACCTTGACACCTCGTGTTATTAGAAGATGTGGTTGAGGTATACAGCATCCATTGTGTTCTTCCCTGTCTCTTCACTCCTCAATGCACGCAACTAGAATGAAGAATGAACTGCAATCACAGCTGCAAGATGATCAAATTTCCAGTCAGGTATCATGAAAGATGAAATGCCCCTTGTCCTTCTTGTATAGCGGTCAGAAGCCGCTTCTTCAAGACATCGATGTTCGTGTAGTCTGGAAGCTTAACGTAATTGGCACAAGTCATCACCGAGATCAAGAAATCGTCAGATGTGTATGGTGGTTCGCTCGGCTTGCATACCACAGTAAACATGGGATTAAGGCTCTTGAAACCTATTCATCAAAGTCAGTGAAAATGGACAGCCGGGGTATAGGAGGGTGTACTGACCACCAATGGGTAGTTTGGGGCTGCCAGTGACGAATTGGAGAAAGTCCCGTCGTTGTGGCGCTGAGAGCTCACTCATAGTCTGTAGCAAGTTGCGGACGCTCTTGCTATCCATGTTGAAGCCGTGATCTGCCTTGATCGAATCAAGCAGTGTTTCGATACTCCAATCTTCTTCGACTCGTCCGAACAGCATAACCAGTTCACTTGGTGTGAATGCTTTTAAAGCTGTGTAGGGGAAGACCTCCGAGAATCCCAATCTAAATTGATCCACCTGTCGTTGCACGCCGCTGCCGAGAGTCATGTCAATGACCTTCTCCACGTAAGAGGCAACATTTTCAAGAGTCACGGGCGTATTGCCACCATCTGGGATCAGCTCAATAGCTGGATACCCAGGGAGCGTGAAATCTAAACCGAGATCTTCAATGTGAGCTCCATTGATGACGACCTTGCGTTCGGCCTGTGCCTTCTGGGACGCCGACTTGTAAAACTTTCCATCAATCTCTTTCTTAGCAACAGCGTATTGCTTCAAAAGCCTCAAGCTCTTCGCAAGATGGCTGTCCACGGTCTTTACAGCTCCTAGTGACAAAGGAACAGTGCTAGGCTGATCACCAATGCGGAAAAAGGTCGGATTAAGGGAGACGTCAATGATCCTAGAGTCGAGCATGGATCTCGCAATGAATTTGCCGAGCATCTTGAACACGTTAAGAATCTTCTTGCTAGCTTCGCTTTCTGCTTTCTCGGCATTCATAGGAGCGGGAAACATGCCTAGCTTTCCAAACGCGTATTCGTCGTTCTCGTTCGCATCGTTCTCTCTCCAAAGCTTGGTACTCTTTTTCGAAAACTCCTTCGATACTGTGGAGTAGAATTCGAGTGTCGGACCCAGACCAGTCCCGACCTCTTCAAAGTATTCTACCTCGAGCACACTGGATGATCCACCGTAGAGCTCCATGACTTTCATTGCGGAGTCGAGCATCCTGCTTCTGGATATGCGAACTTTCTGTCGCTGCAGGCGTCCCATGAACGGACGATCATCACGATGTCGATCTCGTCGATTTTCTTCTGCCGACTGATTTTGCCATCTAGTCATCGAGCGTGCATACCCAAAAGACGTCGATTGGAGGAACAAGTGCCGGGTCTCGAAGGGGAAAAGGAATGGATAAAGTCGTGCAAGATCCTCACTCCAGCTTGGCAGACAATTGCTTGCAACAATTAAGGGCTCTTCAAGCTGGCGATTGAGCTTCGCTGTCAACTTAGTGTTAACAAATTGAGCCACTGGTTCCGCTTTGACATTCATGCTTGATTTGCTATCATCCAGGACATCGTCCAAATTGGCATTCATTTCGTGGAGAATGTTCAGTAGCCGCAGAATTTTTGCTGTAGCTGGATGCTCATTCAAAGAAGGTGGCATTCCGGGATTCGCCGTAGAACTTGCCCCAGTGAGCAATTTCAGTGAGGTTGACTCTACTGGTGGAGGCCCTGGTACTCGCTTGAAATTCACGGTGTGAATGGCAGACCAGATGTTGCGCGGAGCAGAATCTGCGATTTCTAACTTATTGTTGAGGACCGCTCCATAAATAGTTGTCTCGTTGGGTAGCGATTGGCCGTTGATGCTGAACTCGATATGCCAATCCTGTGGCACTGCTTGAATTGCCGCTGCGTACGACATGGCGCGACCTGATGAAGAAGGATTGATCCCGGCAGCCAACAACTCCCGACTACGAGCAGAAGGGGGACCGTGTAATGATGCTACCGAACCTTGGGACGGAGTTGCGACCCGTGTCCCGTCTTCTTTTCGAGCCGTAACCTTCCCCGTCGAAGCTATTTCCATATTGACGGCAGTAGGTTCTGATGCCTGTTCGCCTTCTATGCCATCTTCTAGATCGTCAACGATAGCATCTAATGCGCTGCTGTCGTCGATGTCATCTTCATCAGAGATCTGTCTCTCATCTGCACATTCCAGAGGACTCTGAACTCGTTCAGGAGCTGGAGCAGGCGCGTCTGGCGGGCTATGCACCTCGGGTTGATGCTTTCGGCTTGACCGACGTGCAGACGTTGGCTTGTCTTTCGCTGGGGTTGACTCTGGGGCGGCTGGTGCGTTCTTCGACTTGGGCCCTTTACGTGTCGCTCGAGCTGGTGTAACAGGGTCAGACGGTGTCGGATGAACCGGCAATTCCCCACTGGCTGTCCCGCCCCGCTCTGCTAGCCTATGATGAGGGTTAGGAATTCCAGCAGCAGCAGCGAAAGCGGCCAAAGCATTCGAAACTCCTTCACGATGTCTAGCGCTTCTCGGTCGATCAGAGAGACTAATTCGCGGCCGTAGATAGTCATCTAAGGCCTTAAAAGTAGCAATGGCATGTATGGAGATCATGAGGTTCTTGTATGGCCTAGGCATCTCGGCATCGTCGTCAGCAGCCAAGAGCTTCAAGCGCAGCTGCTTTGACAGCATAGCAGCTGGACTGCTACGGTTATTGTCAAGTGCGTTGTGGTGCACAGTTACTACTTCAAAATGTTCCGCACGGCTGAGTAGATCTTGAAGCTTGTGGACAAAGACGCTGAACGGCGTTGGTGGAGCGCTTTGAATTGTTGAGGCCTGAGTCGGTGCGGACATGAAAACTTCTAGGAACGTTGTTCTCGCCTTCGCGCTTACATCATCTGCAGAGCTGCTGAAGACATCTAAGAGGACACGAACAATCTCCGAGTGTAACAATTCGGAGCTCGTGATTGTTTCCAACGCGTCTCCTCGGAAGTGTGTGGATAGCTTCGTGAAGAGTTCTGCTCCGTCACATGTCTTGTCAACCAAATAGCATTTCTCGATAGCGACAGCAAGATTCGTAAGCTCCTCCAAGATTGCGGATGCTCTGTCACGCATAGTCTTGCCTTTTGCAGTCTCGTGAACCTCGAGAAACTTCTTGGCTCGAACAATGATAAGATCGTGATCACTGGCAACAGCGTGCATCGGGTAGTTCTGGCTTGACGAAGAAGAGTCAGATGGGGATGGTGAAATGTCTTCATGGATCGCACGGGGTTCGTCATCATCATCATCATCATCATCACCATCATCATCATCATCATCATCGTTAGCATCATCGTCCTCGTCATCTTCTGGGTGGTCACTGTCATCCTCAGAGGGCGCATCAGCTGCAGCCTTGTCGTTGAGCTGTTCTGCAGGAGCTTTCGAAACAGGAGGCTCCAGACCTGTAGGCTGTGTGTCTGGATCTGCTCTGATAACTTTGGGCTTATGCTCGATCTTCGTCATGGTTTTGCTGGCAAGCTTGGAGACTTCAGCCATGACACCCTCGCGATAAAACTGGTAGCCATAAATTGAGGACAGCCGATTGAGAAGGAGATCTGAGGCTTTCAAAGCCGACGTCACTAATGAGGGGTGATCTTCCTGTGAGAGTATCGATGCAAGATAAGAAGCGTAAGGTACGGTGCGAAGAGCGTCTTCCAATATTGAGGAGTCTAAAGTTGACACCATCTTAAGCTGAGCCAATAACACCTTCTGTCGGACAACAAGGTTGACAGTGCTCGAGTAGGCATCGGTGAGTGTAGGGAAAAGAACAATCGCGAAACGCTTCAATTCTTCCTTACAGCCTTTGAGCAGTTCGACTCGCTTGGAGTTGTGAGAGCTCCTAGAGGCGAGGTCGACGTGCGACATTGTTCCGTCAGCTACTAAGCCTGCGTCGTGTGATTCATCTTGGAAAGAAAGACCCTCGGTCTGAACTTCAGGCAGTAGCTCACAGATGACATTGAGGGTCTCAGAAATTTGTTCCCGTGGACGATGGATCAAAGCTTGCATGATGAAAACACCGTCTATCTGGGAAGCCACATCCTCGAGACCGCTGGGTGGGGAAATTCCGGTCAAGATCTGGTACAGAGTGTCGACAATATCCATCTCAAGAAGCTCTGCAGACAAGCGAGGGCTAGCGCGGGCGGTGATGGAGAGTACCCGCAAGAACTGAGTGTGAATGTTGGGCCCTATCAAGTTGGTGGTCCCGGGCTGCAGAAGTCGACGGATGGCTTTAAGTAAACCAATGCTCACAAGCTCCTCCAATTTATCTTGCTGATACTTGAAGCTCTCAACAACTCTTGAGACACATATGGATCCTTGTTCAACCACCTTTTGATCACTGCTTGACAAGACAGTCAGCAATATGGGCATAACCTCTTTAATCACGGGGAACGAGTCTTGCGGAATATTCTTGCAGCAATTTGCAGCTGTCGTCACAGCGGTTCTCTGGGTGCTCGTGGCGAAGAAGTCGAGATAGGCCAAACACGCAGTAAGGCCCCCTTCACGGACAATGGCCGACGGAAATTCCACAGAGATCTTTTCCAGCGTACTTAGGGCTTGCTCGGCGAGATCTATGAAGTGTATCTCCAATAGCTTCTGGCACAGTATAGGTACAGCACCACCATAGACGACATTAGCTGTTGAGGGAGGCAAAGCTTCCATCAGGTTTGCTATGCAGCGGCAGGCTAGCAGCATCATCTCAGGGTTTTCTTCTCCATATTCGCTTGGCTGCATTAATGTCACCAACTCCTTAATGAATTGATCGGGAGAGAAGTGGCCTGATAGGTTGTCCTCGTTTGAGACCAGGAGGATTTCGGAGAGCTCCTGCAGTGCAATGAGTTGCACCGAGGGATCATCCTTCTGCCTCAAGTTGTTCAGAATATCTCGTAGCCGTTGTGACACGCCAGACACGTAGCCACTCAAGGCACGTAGAGTGCTCGACATGCTGGCGTGTGGTACATTACCACCAAGGTAGCCTCCCCGGAACGGGTCGCCCTCATCATCTTCTTCCTCGTCGAATCTTCTCTGGGCCGCTGCTTCCCCATCATCGTCGTCATCATCACTGGAATCTTCCTCTTTTGGAGGTTCCACGACAGGTTTAGAATCATTCTTTGGAGTTTCATCGAGGCCCTTTGTCACGACATCCTCTGTTTTCTTCGTGGGTGCCTTCTTTGAGCGTTTCGTAGAAGCAGTAGGTAGTGAGGATGATTCTGGATCTAGATATTTTCAACGTTAGCTTCGGCATAGCAGATGACTAGTGGGGGCAGACCTTGAGTGGACTTCTTGCTTCGACTCGATTTTCGCCTAGACGTATCGGGTATTGTGGGTGGAGATTTCTCCTTCTCACCGGTATTACCTGATGAGGGACTGTTCAGAGTAAGCAGAACACTCTCCTCCAAGATTGATGGCTTACGTACCCAGGTTTGACCATGATGACTGGTTGTTGGGCGCCTCGACGACGAGATTTTGGAAGCGCTGGCGTTGAAGACGCCTCAGGAACTACCTTTTGCTTCTTTGCGCGTCTGGGAGGTGTAGAATTGTTGGTATCAATTGTGTTATCAGGACTACGGTCACGATCTAGAAGGGTCTTGCGTTTGCGGGACTTGGGTAGTGGTTGAGCAGCGGCTGAGGTGTTGGCGGGGGTGGCTGCTGCCGACGAAGACTCTGCAGCAAGCTTCGTTGCAGAGCGAGTCACCCTGGAAGACATGAGAAACTGAGTGTGCAGTGAACGGCTGTAGCAGCCGTTGCAAGAGGAGGGAATGGGAAGTATGTATGGATGTTGAGGTCTGATAGTGGGGGGAGAGAGGACGGTTGCTGCTGCTCATAGAGCTCTGATATGATGATGGTGAAGGGAGGATTATCAAAGTAGTAAGAAGGTGTAGCTACCTAGATGTGAAAGAAGACTGTGATGGGGTGTTGTCGAAAGAGGCTTCGAGCTTGGAGGAAGGAGCTGGCACCATTTGCGGTTCAACCCTCCATAAGCGGAGAGGTGAATCTTGCAACTTGCAAGGACTTTTACAAGAGCCTTAAATACATATCCGGCTCTAGCGGGCCATTAGCGAGTGGCGTTGCTTGTGTGTGTTGAATGTAGATCCAATAAGTAAGTGATAAAGTGAAGTAAGTAGATGCTAAGGTATGGTATGATCAATGCCTGGTGCACTTTGAGTGTGACAGCAAAACTCGCAGCTCGCCAGGCAAGGATAAAAAGTACGCCAAGTCGCCAGCCGAGCCAGCCTCGGCTAAATTGACTCACGCTAGTCTTTGAACCCTGAGCCCTGCTCGCCCTGAACATCCAACACTCACACTGACCGCTCGCTTTCTTCGAGCTTTCTTTTTCCATCGCGTTTGCAATAAATGCTCGACTCACCAATATTAATATAATAAAAATACACAGAAACACAAGAGATCCACATGGCTTGGATAGCATCTGCAATTTCAAATCGTTCGATCAAGACGAGTCTCAACTTCTGCCTAAGCCCGAACATATGACTCAGATTCCTCCGTCCATTCTCGAAATTGGTATGACTTCTTACATACCCATACAGCGCTCATGATATTTCCTGGACCATCCTACTATCCAACTATAGTCCCCACAAGAACAAGTCCTTGATATCCTTTGCGGAAAAAGTTGTGCCCCAAGTCATTGCAGGCCCTGTCCGTTGATACAGGGTTTGCGACCTTGAACTCACTAATACCCCTAAAAGCTCGTCCACCCATTCCTCCGGCGACTGTCTGTGCCCGGAATTTCAGTCTAGTCCGGGCCTTCCGATCTGATCCATTAAGTATGCGCGACTCCCTGAAGGCGGATGGACTGGCCTCTCCCAATGGCCATGCGGTTGCCACGACACCCGCCAGTCTCGCAAATTACTCCTTCCCAGAGAGTCGACTGAAGACCTTGAGCGATCCTACTAAGACTCCTCTTATTTTGATGGCATGCGGGTCCTTGTCAGTCTCAGAGTAACATCCAGAACGCCACGCTTTATGTTGTTGACGTCTCTACAGCTCTCCGGTCACTTTTCTTCACCTTCGTAAGTGGATGAATTTTGCGAATTCTTGATCAACAATACCAGACATCTAGTGGCAGGACGCTTAGAGGAAAATTGCTGACTCGGACTTCATGCAGGCCTATTCGAGATGGCCAACGACTACATTAAGTTTAGTCGGCCAGAATTTGAGGTGGTAGGAGGTAAGTCCAATGTGCAAGATGTGGTTCTGAATGTATTATTGACTTTCATGCAGGCTATCTCTCACCAGTGAGCGATGCGTACAAAAAGGTAGGCCTCTTCGAAGGGAATGATCCTTTCGGACAAGGATTGAAGCAACCCTACTAACTCATGGATTCAGGCCGGACTTGCGAGTGCAGAACATCGACTAAACATGTGTGAGATCGCATGTCAGGTGCGTCACGACAACGTGTGGTCCACGTCCGTGGCCATCAATCTAATAGTACCAGAATTCGGGGTTTGTCATGGTGGACCCTTGGGAAGCCGTGCAGAAAGAGTGATGTCAACTGATCTATGAAATTTTGCCAATGCTGATATCTGATACAGGTATCAACCTACAGCCAACGGTACGATCTCCATGCTTACTCCGGCAGCGCCTAGCTCAAAGATCTGTAGTACTGGACCACGCTGAAAATGAGATCAATGTCTTGAGAGGAGGGGTCACAACTGTGGATGGTGGAAGAAAGCATGCACGCATAGTTCTCTTGGCTGGCGCAGGTGAGTATCCTTTCCCCGAAGAAGCTAATGGCTAGCACTGACCATTGCTTTAGATCTAATTCAGACCATGGCAAGCATCTTTGACTATCTTGTTGGATGATACTCATATTGTTTGAAGTCAACGCCAGGAGTATGGTCGCATCAAGACCTGGATCACATCTTGACGCGGTACGGTGCTCTAGTAGTTGAACGGGCAGGAACAGATATTGAAGACTCCTTGGCGACTCTGTCGGTAAGCAATGCTATATCCGTTAAGCCAAATTCTAATGTGACCACTGATTTGACAAAAGCAATGGCGAGAGAACATCTGGGTCGTCAATCAATTAGTTACCAACGATGTATCGAGTACGAAGGCAAGTGAGACCTTCACTCACGTAAAACAGTGTGATTGCTGACTCCTGTTATAGGTGCGGCTATTCAAAAGGAGAAACATGTCCATAAGATATCTAATCCCTGCCGAAGTTCGACGAGAACCCTCTGCCTCAATTTTGTTGATACTGATAGCAAGAACAGGTCATCGACTACATCAACGAACACCATCTGTTCGAAGAAGATAGCCATCAGAGCCAAAGCGACGCTAAATCCAATGCGTCTTCTGAACCCTCAAAATAAGGACAGACCGAGGGAGCTACGATTATCGCCCGCCGGCTTTGATGTGTGCATCAAAAGCAAGGCTAGAGACAGGATCCTGGTCTGGGATATTGGGAAGAAACCCTTCGAGGGCGAGGGCTTCATGGGACTTGCCTCAACTTCTGAACGAGTGTCTAAGCATCAGGCAGGAACAAGGTTTGGGCTTCCTTGCAGCGTACTGATTTTACTAGTCCCCAAATGCTTGATAGCTCTATCACATTGGGCCCATACATAAGGACAATTAGAAGGTACAGACTGTGTAGTTACCATTGCCAATAGAATCCATGAAATCAAGAATTGCTGTGATCTGGTGGGATGTTGTGTGAATTTTGGTCCATAGGGCTGAAAAGTGCCAAGCTTATTAGTGTTATCCTTAAGGTATTAGTGTCATCCTTCCAACTTCAGACACCAATTCGTATTCGTATTCGGCATACTTTCCCATTCGTCATACCTTCCCGCTTTGTGCGAGACAGCCATGAATTCTATGGGACTACCCGGACTGGCTTTATCACAGCTACAGCATCCTAGCAACACACCAGAACACCTTGCTGCTGCTCAACGAAAACTCACCGAAGCTCGACAGAAGTTGAAGCTTGATCACACCGAGGCTGCTAGAGCAGTGGTAGATCCCTCTGCTACAAAACCTCCACTCCTGACTGCCCGGCAAAGGGCAAAGTACCCGAAGCTTACACCTGCTGACGATATCCTGACCTTGGTGACCCCTGTTGCCAGAGACCCCTGGGCAAGACTCAGCAGCTCTGAGCAGTACTTGCTACAGCCGGACCCCCCTTCAGTGGAGCCATTTTATGCACAGCTAGAAGAGATTCGTAGTATCAAGGCTCAATTCAGCCTACTAGCCAGCCTCTCAAATGCTCAAATCAACCCACAAGCCCGCCGCTAGACTGGGACTCCCGCCCCTCCCGGAAGGGTGGACGGAGCACAAGGCGCCCACAGGTACGTCTCACTGGGCTGCTTGCCGAAATTCCTCAGCCCATTGCGAAGCGTAGCTTGCTCGCCTATAAGTGCTGACATTCCTAGGCCAACCTTACTATCACAACGACTCGACAAAACAATCTACATATACGCGTCCTCTACCATCCCTGCAGCCCGCTTTGCAGCGCTCAAGTCAAGCCACGAGCGGTATAACAGGACAAACACACAATGGATATGGTGCGAACAACCTATTTGGCATGAACAGAGCTCCTCTTGAATTTGCAGGCATTGGCAATCATCCATATGGCAATGGGAATAGTTGGCGCGGAAGAGGGAATAGCAGGGGAGGACTCGCCAATCGACAGAGGCCTCAACCAAAAGACAGATCCAAGTTGAAATACGATATTCCTGGACACGAATCATGGGTGTTGGTGAAGACGAAGCTTGGAAGACGTTTTGTGTACAACTCTGAAAGTGATGAGAGCTTTTGGAGGGTGCCTCCGGACGTGATGAAGGGGGTGAACGAACTCGACAAGCAGGAACGGAAAAATCGGACCAGACAAGAGAGGGGTGATACTAGCGGTTCGGAAGACAATGAGCAAGCTGCAGCAGAGGCGGAGCTAGCAACTTCTGCAAACGGAACTCCAATGGCAGCTTCCGCACCTGGGACTAGCCTTGCTACCAACCAAGAGACAGAGCGACCGTCTTTGGACAGCGACGGCGAAGAGTACGAGGAGGTCGAAGTCACGGATGACGAGGACGAAGAAAACCCATCCAAGCGGCAAAAGACCGAAGAGAAGAATATCGAGCAACCGATGGAATTTAATGAAGATGACATAGCGTTTCAACTTGCTGCCATGGGCCAGGACTACGGTTTGGATCCAGGCGAGTATGGTGATGACGGGGGCGAGGAGCTGGTAGAAGGCGCCGAAGGCTTGGCTCTAACTGAAGAAGACGCAAAGACGTTGTTCAAAGATATGTTGAGTGATCAGGGGATCAACCCATATACGACATGGGAGAAGGTTGTCGAGGTGGGCTATATCGTGGAGGACGAGCGTTATACAGTACTCCCAACCATGAAATTGAGGAAGGAGGTGTGGGGTGAATGGACTCGGGATACGATTCAACGCTTGAAGGAACAGCGAGAGAAAGAAGAAAAGAAGGACCCGAGAATACCATACTTTGCCTTCTTGCAGAGAAGCGCTACGCCTAAGCTCTACTGGCCTGAGTTCCGGAGAAAGTACAAGAAAGAGCCCGAGTTGCACGACAACAAGATTTCTGACAAGGATCGGGAGAAATGGTATCGCGAATATATCAGCCGCCTCAAACTTCCAGAAGCTACCTTGAAATCCGATTTGGTTAAGCTACTGAAGTCGACTCCACTCTACATACTCAATAAATCTATCACAATCCACGCCCTGCCTACGACCCTTTTGACAGATATGCGCTACATCTCATTACGACCAGCCATCAGAGACCCATTGTTAGAAGCACATATATCTACCTTGCCACCCGCTCCAACCGATCTTGATATCTTGACTGAAGAGCGAAAAGCTCAGGGAAAAGAGAAGCAAGAGGCGTTGGCGGAGCGCCAGAGACAGGTGCAAGAAGAGAAAAGAAGAAGAAACGGCGCTTTGAGATACAGCAAGGGTATGCTAGGTGAAGGTGAAGCGGAAGTTCAGAGGGCTATGAAGGTTGGAAAAGGAGGGCTACTGGCACACATATGAGCCGCAGCAGTGACTCCGAATGAGGATTTAGATCCGATGTTACTCTCCACTCATGAGCGAAACTTCGGATGATACAGTTGTAGATAATCGTACCAGTTCATCAAACCGTCACTGCAGCCTATGGTCAAATGCCCGCTGAAACGCTATCAAAATAGATATTAAGTCCTGAATTTAAATATCATCTCCCCCACGCACCCCATTCGTTCTCATCGTCCTCATCTTCACTCTCCTCATCGTCTTCCACCTCGTCAGCATGCCTGCTCTCTACGCCGTTCCCCCTGTCGTTTGTTAGCCCTTCTTCAGCTTCCCTAGCCCTCGGTAATCTCAATTTCTCTCTCTTCTCTCTCAGCCGTCGGACTCTTTCCTCTAGCCCCTCCATCTCATCGAATTCGACCTCAAGCGCTCTAGCCGCATCTTCTTTCTCCCCCTCCACTTCCGCATCTCTCCTTTCCCTGCCTTGCAGGCTGGCTTGCTCGCGGGACTGTGCTGCTAGTTCCGCGGCGGTCATAGGCGCAGCAATGATAGTAGCAGCAGCTGTGAGAGCCGAGGGAGCAGCGGGATCTGGAGGTGGAGTAGCGACGTCGCGTTCGAAGGCTGCCCACTCGTCTTCGTCGATGGGGGCTGTTGGTGGCTGGGTAGTGGGCTGGTGCTTAACCTGGCTCCAGAGAGTTCCTGCTGGAGTAGCACCATTCGCACGGACAAAGCCTTCAAGTGGCTTCGTGACGGCGTCTCCTCGTTCCATGGCCAGCTCTATTTCTTCAACAACAGGCTTGGAACTCGCATTGTTGACCTCGATAACCTCGTCAAAGAAACCTCCAGGCACGTCTACGACGGGCCTTGTCCGCTTTCGCGAGTCGTCATCGCCATCGTCTGCTTTTCGCTTCTTACTTCCTGTACTAACTTGTCGACTGCTTGTCTCTCCAGCGCTTTCTGGTAGATTGGTGCTTTTTGGGCGCTGGGACGTACTCAAACGTAGTCGTTCTTGCCGCATGGCATGCTGGGTAGATTTGAGGTGATTTCCCCATACTTCGACGTCTGACTTTAGAGGTATATGGCAGACACTGCATTCTAAGGTACCCGTCGAAGAGTATGAGGCTTGGGGGTGATTTATTCGGCGTTGAGCGCGTTCGTTGCGAAGGAGGGAACGGACGTCTGCCATGGCGAAGGAGCTGAGATATTGTATCGAGGTATCTATATACCAAGCTGTAAATACTAAATACCCTCGTACCTTACCTTATGCCCCCTCCGTCCAGCAAATGGGTATCTCTTACCGAAGCTGAGGTATATCTGATTGGTCCGGAGGCTCGTCGCAAGGCTGATCATGTGATCTTCTTTCACACGCTAATTTGTCAGCGGATAATTGAAAGTTCCCCCGGCACCAGTCCTGCCAAACATACGACAAGCTCAACTCCAGCTTCTACTCACTTGCACTCACCGTACCTACCCCGCGATACGGTCGCTACCACTTCATATAAGACATTGCTATCCTGTTTTGATAGGTCACTAATCACACGGCAAAGTGCGACGGCTACAAAGACGCAGCGCACGGTCGCTTCTGACCTCTTGATTCCACAAGCTTCGGTGCCAGCCTCTGAGGTCGGGGTCGCTCAAAGTGAGCTTCTTTCGAAGGCTCTAGTAGGAAGGACGTCTACAAACTTGGGTTGAAGTGATTTGATCCGGCTGTGGGCCGCAATTCGCGTTCTGTCACATTTGTGTATTGCGATTCTTCAATCACCTAGAATTAGCTGTGAGATCCGCACCCAAGCGTGGACCACATAAGCCATTTCGCCCGCAAAGCTTCAGTAGATTGTCCAGTGATAGCAAGATGGCAGGTAAGCATAAATTTGAATTATCGATGATACTCAAGACCCACCCATTCAACAGATAAAGCCTAGACTAATACTCGGGTCCTACAGACAGCACGCGTCGATCAGGAAGAGCTACAAAAGGCCAGCATAGCAGAGCTCTCGAGCCTGAAGATGTTCCAACGCCTCCAAAGCGGGGTGGAAAAGGCAACAAGTCCAAAAAGAACGAACCCACCCCACCACCCGAGGAGGAAGAACAGGCTATCATACGCTGCATTTGCGGCTACGTGGTGGAAGATGAGGATGATGAGCGAAAGATGATTTGTTGCGAGATGTGCGATGCCTGGCAGCACAATGAGTGTATGGGGATGTCAGATGATGATGAGGAATTGCCGGAAAAGTATTACTGCGAGCAGTGCCACCCAAAAGACCACAAGGAGCTTCTCGCACAAATAGCGCGCGGTGAGAAACCATGGGAGGAGCGGCAGAGGCAACGTGAACTCGAGGAGCAAAGCAAGAGGGGACGGAAGGGCAAAGGCAAGAAAGGACGCAAGCCGGGCAGACCGAGCGCAGTCCAGAAGGAACCTACGCAGGAGAACGGTGCTATAGACGATAGTGCTATGGAAGTCGATCCTACTCCAGCCCAGGTCGAGCAGCCTGCCGAAGTCGAACAGCCGCCCCAAGAGGAGAAAGCTGAAGAGAAAAAGGTTGAAGAGAAGGTTGAAAGCACCAAGCGAAAGCTGCCCGAAGAGCTCATTCCTGAAGCACAGAGCCCCAGTCAAGCTGTGAGTCCGGTATGCATACTTGCTTCTTCTAGATACTGATATATTGATAGGAGCCTCCAAGCAAAACGCGCAAGATCACTAGTCCGATTACCGAAACGCCATCGTTGCCTCCCCCTTCGCGGCGCAAATCTGGTGCTCCAGCATCCAAAAAACGAGATTCTGCAGCTGGACAACCACAGCTGGAGCTTGTTGAGCAGCCGTCTGAATTGCAAAGTGATGAGCGGCAGAGGGTCGCAACGGCTTTAGTCAAACTCTTCAAGGATCTAACAAAGCAAGCTGAAAAACAGGGTGCTTTCAGTTTGCCTAAGGGCCAGAAGGTCGATGAATTTGGTAATAAATTGGGATTACTAGTAGAGCAAGCGATCTTTATGAATTTTTGGTCTGGCACTGGGAAAGCCCCTGAGGCGTATGCCAACAAATTTCGCACGATCTCACATAACGCCAAGAAAAATCCCTCCCTTCGAGATCGTGTGCTCACTGGATCGCTCTCACCCAGCGACTTCTCCAGAATGGAACCAAAAGATATGGCAAGCGAGGAGCTACAGGAAATGAAGGAGGAAATGTTGAAAGAGGCAGAGAAACAACATGTGCTCATCCAAGAAGAGGGGCCAAGGATGAGGAGAACACACAAAGGAGAGGAGCTTATTGAAGACGAATCTCATATTGCTGACAGCATGGACTCGGCCTTCGTAGCGCCACTGAGGAAGAGGCCTTCCGAGATCGATCCCAGCATCGCGAAGCAGGCGAGTCCAGAGACCGAACATCCACAAAGTCCTGCTGCTGTTGAGCTTCCAGAGACGTTTGGTGCAGAGTCCGCCACCCCCGCTCCGCCGTTAGTGGTCGATACAAATGCCGAATCGCGGGCGCCTGCGGCTCCAGAGCGAAAATCAGCCAACAACTTCAACATCCAGGAAGTGTGGCAAGGTGTCAAAGGCCCAGATCCTGAGACTCAGCGTACGCGCCAGGCGTCGAGACCCTCAGAGCCACTAATCCAGCAACCGCAAGGATCAGGAGTGAAAGCTGACCCGGAGATTGACCAGCTTCTCAAGGATGAAGAGCCTGAAGACGACGAACCATATTCGCCAATTGACTACACCGCGGAACCAGGTTCTACTATTTGGCATGGAAAGCTGGCTATGGCCGGCATTGCCAGCTTTCACGGCACTGGAAGATACGTTGCAGGGGCTGACCTCACCGCTGCCCTGCCTTGGCATACATTGGTACCGACCTCCTTGACAATCGAAGGCCGAATCTCTACCGAACGCGCCGAAGAGTACTTATGCAGTCTAAAATGGAGTACGTCAACAGACGTCGTTGTTATAGCTGTGACGCCGAACTCGGACGCTGAATCCCAAGTCCAGTTTGATAAACTCTTCACCTACTTCACTGAGCGCAAACGCTACGGTGTCATTGGTAAAAGCCCGGTCCCATCTGTCAAGGATACATATGTCGTCACACTCGATGCTGGTGCAGGCAAGAAGCCAGATTTTGTCGAGATGCTTGAATACTGCATCATCGAAGACCCCAGGCCCGAACGCACACTCCTCCTCACCTTCGCAGTCAAGCTTAACAACTCACCCTCCGCTCAACAGACCCCTCGCCACACCGATAACGCTTCCGTTGCCAGCCCCATCGGCGCTAGCGGCCCTCAAGCCTCCAACATGGGCCAACACCCAGGCTTCCAAAATTCTCCCACCGCCTTCGCCAATCCCCAACACCTCCCGCCATACGCGAGCAGCCCGACTCAAGCTCAACACGTCTACATGCCAGCCCACCACCAATCACCTTACCCACCACAGCAACAACAATACGGAGGCACAGGCGTGACAGGTTATGATGCGGCGCGCCAGGCACTCGGCGAGTTGGCAAGTGCACCCGTGGTGAGTGAGCTCCTAAAGGAAGCCCCAAGCTCGGGTGTCGCGATGGGTGTGCCGGAGTTCCTTGTTATCAAGGAACTGCTGCAGAATGTGCCGGCTGCGAGAGAAGATTTGACTATGTTGAAGGGCTTGCTGACTGTGAAGCGTTTGCAGAAGGGTGAGAGTAGTGCGCAGTAGAACGTCCGCCAGATTACATATGCGTAATATTATGGGTCGAGGTACATGATGCGTGATTCGAGCTGAATGGGTACGTATTTTACGAGGTCGATTTTCGACGGCGTGTGTGATGGAAAAGCACGAGGGTTTTACGTTTCTAGATGATTTTCATCCGGCGAAGACGTGAGGTCGAGCTCGCTCGATTGGTTTCCGATACTACGGAGTCCGCTGGTGTGCTGGTGTTGGAAGCTTGTTATCGTCGGTAACTCGTATAGAGGATGATGTTGGACAGATACTTACTATGCTAGTGTGAATGGTCAATGCATGGATTCGTTCGGGCAGACTCGTTCTGTATGATGCTGAAGGAAAGAAGAATTGCACAAAAAGAGCAATTTCGGCATTGAGATTTGTTTCGCGCGGTGTGAAGAAATGGAGTTTGTTTGGCAGAAGCCGAGGTCAAGGCTTGGTTCGGGGCCGTATGAAGGAAGTAGCTTCTTTCAATGTAGATAATTCCATAATCTGCGGTTCTTCTTTCGACACACACTCAGTTCAGTCTTTAGAATGGATGTTCTATTCCAGGATACCACCGTCCTTGAGTTAGAGCAAATTGTGAGCACAGGTATTTTATGTTCTAGATATATCTCATTTTAGCTTTTTCTCCTTTCCCTTCCTAAATACTCTGTCAATCAATACCATCGCCCTTCCTCTAGCCTTCGCTTTCAACGCTGCAATATTCCAACCCTCCACCTCGTCAGCCCCTACGAACCTTCTGATCAATAGATTGAAAATCATGCCAAATGCTAACGCCATCACCGTACTCGTCAAGATGATTACATTATAAGGCATACTGAAATCGGGTGTAGGTAGCGGAAGTAGGAGACTGCTCGTGCGGATATACACTTCTGCTTGCCTTTCAACAATGGGTCGTGATGCATTCCCGGAAGGTGGCAGCAGTCGGATGACGGCAGGTGCAACGTCGAACCCACGGTTTGCATCAGGAGGGTATTCAGTATAGCGGAGGACGGCTTTGTCAAAGTCGTAGGTCAGGATAACCGTTGATTCCGCTGGAACGGAGATGAGGAGTTCGAGCTGGGTGCCGCGCCGGCGGTCCAGGGCTGGGCGATAGAAGGTCTCTTTTATGATCTCTGAGCTGGAGATTGGGGAGGTAGAGAGGCGGGCGGCGAGGGTGTGGAGGTAGGGTTTCATGAACCAAGGGAGGGTTTCGAAGTAGACAAATTCGATGGATGACGTTGTGGAGGGGTTGGTGAGGAGAGTCTGGACACCGCCGCGTTCTTGCCCGTGGCCGGTGAAAGAGCGCGAGGCGTAGAGGAGCGGTTGAGAAATCTTGTTAAAGGTCTGCGGCCCTATGTGTGAGAGTACCATTTCGAAAGGGTTGGATGCCGGTATAGCGAAGCATCTGCCTGTTCCTGCTCCATTCTTAGTTTCGACGGCATCTCCGTAAGGGTTAACCTCGCGCTCATGCGGTACGTTGATGCATACTGAGTCGCGAAGCTGGCCCTGAGAGTCTTCGGAAAGACAAGAGCCTTGGATTGGGCGCCCGAATATCTCGGCCATAGTCCACGACTGCCCTAGGTTGGCGTCTGAAGGGTAGCAAGCTTCGTTGCCCGCGTATGGCTTGGTTTGATCGCATTGAAGGTGCTCGCTAGGTATCGGACGTGGGATTGGATTGTCTGTAGGCGTTAACGACAGATATACCGTAGGATAGACTTCCAATCATACCTCGAGGTCGCTTTGACCGATCAACGTCCAGCACCATATCCACTGTCTGCTCCATCTCAATACTGCAGTCAAATCCGTCCTCTGGACATACAGAGCGTACATCGATAGCCATACTCTGCCACGAAGCGTCGAAAAGCTTATGTCCATCGAGTAAGCTTGCTATCCCTGCTTTACCCTTACACGGCAGCAACTTCAGGAAAGGGGTCAGATTCTCCGTACAGACGACCTCTCTGGGGAGTGTTCCATGTAGAAGATACAGGTTCTCTGAGGACGTATTCGTCATACTGCTGGCAGGCTCAAAGGTCATTCTGGGTCTCGTGGTCCTTGTGGAGTCGATGAAATTGAGCGAGGCGCAGAATAGGCCTGAGAGAGCATTGTTTAGTGTCACCCATCTAGCAAAAGACCTGCCCTCTAGTCAGTCGTATCCATGCATTCGTTGTGTCCCGCTAACCCAGAATCCGACTCTGCTTCTACCCAAGCCCAGAGTTCCACCCCCGTCCCTCCCTCTTTCGCTCCTCCCCATGGCCTTGCGCCCCAGCTCTCATCGTCCCATCTTCCAGTACTGAATCTCAAATGGAGCTCCTTTGTCTTTGCATGCTGTAGGATTTGCCCAAGCGAACGAGGTATGTACTTGAAATGCTGCTGCTCGTATGATTGTAGTGAAGCGTTACTCCAGAAATTAAACGAAGCAAGCAGCGACGCTGGATTCAGCGGCTGGAGGTTGAGTAGTTCCTTATAATCTGGGTCGGCGAAAACAAGCAAACCAAGTAGTAGAGACAGTAGGAGGCAAGAAAAGCGTTTCATGCCGTCATCTCAGCTGTTGCATCGTCGTATGGAAACAGGAGAAGACCGAAATTTGGAGCTACTCAGTCGGCGATTTTGATAGGGCTGAAGGCTACTAAGGTTTCTTTGCTTCACTTCGACACTTCAACTATTTCATCGCAACCGATACTTAATACCAGTTCAAATTTGACATCTCACATCATGGCTGCAGAACAGAGGAAGCTGCTTGGTAAGTCGGGAGGGCAATTCTGCCACAAAGAAATACCATTCCATACTACATCCGCTAATTCATGCCTTCATAGAGCAGCTCATGGGCGCCGGTGCCTCCTCGCGACACGCTCAACTCTCAATCACAGACCCAAAAATCTGTCGCTCCTATATTGTCGGCACATGTCCGCACGACCTTTTCACAAACACCAAACAAGACCTCGGCCCATGCCCCAAGGTTCATAGCGAACCTCTCAAGTCCGAATATGAAGCCTCGCCCGACAAGAGCAAGTACGGTTTCGAGTACGATTATATGCGAGATATGCAGAAGTATATCGATGAGTGCAACAGGAGGATCGATGCCGCACAAAGAAGACTGGAGAAGACGCCAGATGAGATTAGGCAGACCAATGACCTCGTAGGGCAAGCCTGAGAAAAATTAAGTCCTCGTGCTGAAATTTCTTTCCAGCTAAAACAAATATCCGACCTAACCCACTCCATTAACACGGGCCTCCTCGAAATCGCCATCCTCGGGGAATCCTCTTCCATCGCCCTCGCCGTTCTCGAACATCACAAAATCCGCACCGCCAAAGCCGCCAAAGAAGAAAAAGAACGAGAACTGAAATCACTCTCCGACACCTCCGGGCCTTCAGGTCACCAGAAACTGCAGGTCTGTGATGTGTGTGGCGCATATCTAAGTAGACTGGATAATGATAGGAGATTGGCGGATCACTTTTATGGGAAGATGCATTTGGGCTACGCTCAGATGAGGAAGACGTGGGAGGGATTGCAGAAGGATTTGAAGGGGAGGGCACCGCCGCAGAGGGAAGAGGCGGATAGGGGACCGCCGAGAGATGAGGGGTGGGGTGGTGATAGGGGAGGCTTTGGTGGTGGCCGGGCTGGGTTCAGAGGCGGTGGGGGCTTTAGAGGGGGGGGGTTCAGAGGGAGAGGACGCTGGTGAAGGAAAACGTTGTTGTGAAGCGTTGTTGTCGCTTGCTTGTCTCTTTAGCGAGGCGTTTTTTAGGGAGGATACCCTCTTGCATGTGGGATATCTCGCAGTCTCGAATAGAACAGCAATTGAGGCATCACAAGGAGTGCGCGTATGTGCAATCGGATTAGCCCCTTCTCAATGGGTGCTTTGGGTATCTATTAGTTGGACTAAGTTGTCCACCAAGCCATTCACAGAGTCGAACGCCGAGAATTTTGGAATGGCCCGCTCAATTATGCAAACGCCAGCGCTTTGGATGCTGTTATTGATTCAATGCAAATCAGTCCATTACAGTCCTCCTTCCGGTACCTTCGTCCCCTGAACCCGATCTACCTGATCTGCCCAACTTTCACCTTTTGCTGCGGGCTGCGAATTCTGCGTGACCTTTTCTGAAGATAGCTGCTGAGTGGGTTGTTCATTTTTCTGGGCTGTCGGTAGGGCTGGAGGCAGTTCCCGAGTGGGTTCTTGTGTTTTGGGCGCTGTGGGTAGAGCTGGAAAGTCATTCCCGGGGTTTGGGCTTGCTTGCTGAGCAACTCTGTTGGGAACAAAGCCCCCACGTCCCCTACCACCTCGCCCTCGTCCTCTACCTGCTCCCCTTGGCACGAAACCTTCTCTCCTCGCGTGGGACTCGTTGAATTTCCGGTCCTGATATCCGCCTCTTGCAGAACTGGTGTCGTACGCGACGCCACCATGAGCGCCCCTCCGATACTGACTTCCTCTCTCCGGCTCCTGCTCAGCTTTCCCTTCATCCCACTCCCTCCCTCCCTGAGCTCCTAGCTTCCTCATCCTGTTCTTCTCCCTCTCCTGGTTCATCATTTTGCGTGCAACCCCTTCTTCCTTCCGTTTCTGAGATGCTTGTGCTTCTCGTTGCTGGAAGTTCGCTTCGTCAGCTTCGGCTAGGCGATGTGCCTCTGCACGCTTTTCGTTGTTGACTTTCGCAGCGGCCATGCGGGCTGAAAGTTCATCCTCGGTGAGTTTAGGTTTCAGCGTACCGCCGGTGAGAGTGCGGTCGCCGCGAACGGCGCCGGGGGGGTTGAGCTTCTGTGGCTGTGGGGTGAAATCATGGTCTGTTTCATTTTGGGGAGGAATATTATGGTTGGTTGAAGAGATTTCTAGGTTGTCATTGGGAGTCTTCGAAGCCACTGTTTCCGAAGGAGAGGGTTGCAGTTGTGGACGTGCTTGACGTGGCTGGCGTGGGGTTTGATTTCCATGTGGAATTGCTCGATCATTGCGGCCGCCGCGTTGAGACTGTGGTTTTTGTTGTTGTGGGGCGAGGTCAATGGTCTGAGAGATCGGTGCGTCAATTGGTGTAAAGTCATCGTCAAACAGATCATCTGCTCCACGAGTCTGGGCAAATTCGTCCATTATAAAGCAGACGTAGGATTTATAGTAGAACTGTTGGTGGCCCCAGAATTTTAGTGTGCATATCAATCTTCACGAATTGGCATACTAAAATACCCGAGTGCCGTTAGAAGCTACGCCTTGGCGTAACGCGTGAAGCTTGAGAGCCTGGAGGTAACTGTTGTACGACTTTGGAGACGATCCAGCAACAGCGTCCAAATATACTCTTTTATCAGGAGCTTCATCAATCTTTGCTTAAGCTGTCAAGATGTCAAGAAGATACGATTCAAGGGTACGCTCACATTGTATCGTGATGTAAAATTCGAAGCTAATCTCCAAGCTTCTAGACGACCATCTTCTCGCCCGAGGGGCGGTTATATCAGGTCGAATACGCACTTGAAGCTATCTCGCATGCCGGCACAGCTATTGGTATACTTTCCACAGATGGAATCGTCCTGGCTGCAGAGAGAAAAGTTACAAGCAAGCTGCTGGAGCAAGATACTTCCGCAGAGAAGCTCTACATATTAAATGAGTACGTTATTGTAGCATCCGCGGCTTGGTGATTTCAGATACTAAAAACTTGTGTTGCAGCAACATGATATGTGCCGTAGCAGGCATGACCGCCGATGCCAACATCTTGATCAATTACGCCCGCCAAGCCGCTCAGAGATATCTCCTCACCTACAACGAAGACATACCTTGTGAACAGCTGGTACGACGTCTATGCGATCTCAAGCAAGGATATACCCAACATGGTGGTCTTCGGCCCTTCGGTGTTTCCTTCATCTATGCTGGCTACGACTCTCAACGTCAGTTCCAATTGTACCAAAGTAATCCTAGCGGTAACTACGGTGGATGGAAAGCAACAAGTGTTGGGGCAAACAATGCCAGTGCCCAGAGTCTCTTGAAGCAGGACTACAAGGAGGAGTGTGACCTGAAGGAGGCGTGCGGTTTGGCTGTCAAAGTTCTGAGTAAGACGATGGACTCAACAAAGTTGACTAGTGAGAAGAGTGAGTGATCAAGGCCTCTGCAAGGCGTCTGTTACAAGGAATAGGCATGGGCTAACGTCTCTGCTAGTTGAGTTTGCAACTGTTGGTAAGACGAAGGATGGGAAGGTGTATCACCATCTTTGGGGTGCAGATGAGATAACGACGCTATTGCAAGAGCACGGTCTGGCAAAGGCGGAAGAAGAAGACACTGGGTAGTACGCTGGACACATAGTGATTGTTGCCGCTAAGGCGTAGGAGGCGAATGGAAAGAGGACCATTCAGTACACTCTGGAACGATCATCAGCATTAGAACACCATACGTTTGAGGTATTGCTTCTCAATACTAAACATGATCTTCAAAATCGTCATGCGATGCGACTCTGTGAGGATGAGTGGGAATATGAGAGCGCGTCTAGGAAAAGGGGCTGGGGGGCAAAGTGTAGCTACCTTAGTCTTGATAGGGCTGACAGACCTCCGCACTTTCCCCTCCATGCTCAACCACAACTCATCAATGCCCACGCATTGCTCTCATCTTTTGCATCACATTATAGCTTGCTGAAGTTCTGATCATCATTCACACTTCGCAAAGTACTCAAAAGAAGCCTTATAAGGCCGGAAGATTGGACAAGGCTACGCTTCAGTCAAGCATCCAACAAAAGGCATCGGGAAAGGCAAACTCGGGCGGCTACACTCCGTCTCAGCTATGGTGAGATCAACATTTCCGACAAATAGAGAGGCTCCAAGATCTCCAGAAATAGTATCCGTTTCATTCAAGAATATCTGTCTCTCTGTTGCGTCTCCTTCACCGAAAGCACGATTAAATCTTAGCAATGGCTCAACCATTGGCGTCGCAAGCTGGTATCAGAAGAGCCCCTTTATGGGGACAATCAGCGAGTGGTCCTCTGTCTCATTGCTCTCTCGCTCAACAAGCTCCTCAGCTCGCATTCTAGCTGCTCAACTATCTCCTCAGACCTCTCAATGGATGCCGAAAACTTGCGCCCCTCCTTCTTCCAGCGGTTAATGCGTTCAATCTCCTGCTTGCGGCGCCGTTCTTTGGTTTCGAGCTTGTCGCAGATCCTGCACTTCTGTTGGAGCTGCGAAGTGGTCATGACAAGCTTGGAGCCGCATGTTTCACCTGTGCGGTATTCTCGGTTGCAGTGTTGCCTGAAATGGCCCCATTTGTAATCGCCGCAGGCGAATCGATGCTGGTCGTAAAAGCACATCCTGGCGCTTCTTTTTCTATGTTAGAAGTGTTGCCAAAAGAGGAGACGGAGGCTTGAACTCACCTGTTATGTCGTCTTCTTGTATCTGATCTTGTGAATGGCTGACGTTTTCCAGCCTCGAGGGTCTTCTGTTTCTGTTTCAACGTACTACCCAGTCTCTTGTCAGACGAATTGTTGGCTTGAATTCGAGGTTGCTGGTTGACTAAGAATAGATGTCAAGCTTATGAGACGTGCGACGTCTGACTTTCGGAAGGGGTATGCTGGTGGGTTGGTGGTGAACAGCTGAAGAATCCGGAATCTAGGCTGTGGGTACAGAAGAAGACGTCTGAGGAAACTCTCGCGGTATTTATGTTTCAGAAGTACCGCGAGTGATCTTGCTGGACGGTCACAATTCTCCTCGAAAACAACTCGGATGGAGTAGCGCGCCACCACTCGCATGAGGCATTTCCCAATCATTATGACTGGGACCCGCCGATCGACATTCTCACGTCCATGCACGTTGCTTACACGCGTGCTGAGAGGCTTTCTGAAGCTCGTTGCCTAGTTGAATGAGGATAGTTCCGGTCATTCACAGCCAACCACTTAGTAAAGGAACGTGCTCTTCGAGCTTTGAGCGGGGAAAGGCTCCAGAATCTGTTTCCACGTCCACTGAAGTGGCGTGAACTTATCTGCTCCTTGGTCTCTTGCCGCTCAACCGGCACATTGAGGATGCAGCTTCATCACTTGGTCGTCACATTTATCGTGTTGCATGCACGCTTCTTGTTGCTAACGCGTCACATGAGCTAAATTGGCTGCCAGTATGTGTGGGGTCCGGGTGGAGTTCTCATAGCCCTGCTATCTCACTGGAGGATACTATATGTCTCCTACGCATGATCAGCCGTGTCTACGGTCTGAAAATGATCAAGTGACTGAGTCTACTACCTCCTAAACAGCCGGGAACGCTTTCGCCCGAGTCTCCACTTTCAGAAGGATGATCTCTGTCCGATATCCAACTTTTGAGGCTTTTTCTGCCAATCAACGACTGGGCTTTTGGGTTTGCACGCTTCGGTGTTTAGTGTTGTCTCGAGGCTATTCCATTCCCTGTCCGCCTTTCGATTTTGCACAGCCCAGATGGCTTTCTCCGAGATCTTTCCGATGGCAAAATGATCGTGTGTCTGGCCTTGCATCTGACTCGTCAAAGCATATCCTTAGAGGCTTTTTCATTTGGAAAACCCCACTCGTAGTGTTGATCTTGTCTTCTTTTCGCAGACATTACATCAATCCTTTCTCTTCCGGAGGGTCTGCACTAAGAAACGATTGGACGCAAGGCAGTGCATTGAGTGAGCTAATGCCCAGTACACCCCAACTTGTTGATCTTGACCGGCTTCCCCACGTCACTCCGGTCCTTGTTCTCGTGTTCGCGGTCCTGCTCACCCAGTCAGATTAGAGATGGCCAGCCGTATCCAAACGCAAACCTTCGGCACAGGGAGAATCTATCAACAACGCACGGAGACAAGCGAGTAATACCGCTCAGTGCTTTGATGGCAGCCAATTGTTTTGGGCGCTCCCAAGCCCTCCACGATCGAGGCTTCGAGGCATCCTGAAGGCTTCATTTGCCTGAGTCTCGATCAGCAATGCGGACTTCAGGTTCGCATTGTGAATCCAGGCAAAATGCCGAGAGAAGTGGTGTGGCCTCTTCAGGTATTCTTTGGCGAGCTTGGAGGCAGTCCTAGGAAGCATATAGGATTCTCGTCGTACCCCTGTCAATCACCAACGTCCGCGCTTCTACCCTTCAGCAACAGGGGAAAGACTAGCCAATGGCACTGCAAGATTCAGGAAGGTGTTTGCAGGCTTTGTCTTGCTTGTGAGGACTACAGATTGAATGACTGTTGACCTGTTCAGATTTTGAAACACTTACAGCAACCGCACGACGTCAAAATTTACTATATTAACGGTCCGCGCCACCATGAGTTCGTACCTAATTGCTGGGCTCTCCCATCTCATGTGAGTGACAATGGCTGCGCGAAGTACAGCAAATGAATGGCCGGCATTGGGGTCTCAGGATTTAGGGCATGCAAGCGTATTGACGTACTTGCTAGCTTCTGCCAGCTGATAGGTCGCCCTGAAGGATGCAACCTTCGGGAGGTTAAACCAATGATGACGCAAATTTGTCGCCTTACATTAGCTGCATTCGACAAAATAAGTAGGTTTCTGGCTTGTCAAGACGCCAAGCTTGAATTTCCGGCCGGCCAATTTTCTCACCGTTGAAGCAACCTGCATGGTGTGATGTTCCCCGCATAGAGGTGCATGAACATAGATCAACTGAACCAGTGTTCTTGCTGGTAGCATGGGAAATTGACGCCTCCCACAGGATTTATTGCACAGCAAGCGCCAGCGACCATGATCCTCTTTACCCATGCTCAACAGGCTCTTATCGCCTGGCTGTCTCCTGCCCCGATGAGGGCTCTAATCATATTGCCGGTAGCGCGTTTTGCCTGAGGTGGTAGTCCGCAACTTGGGGAGCTGGGCTGGTATGACACAGCTGCAACATCAAAGCTAGACTTTAAAAGGCCTAGAGTGGCAGATGCGGCACAATTCGCGCCAAGCTGACAAGGAGTATGCACAGAACAGTTGAGAGTATTCTACCGTCTTGATTGTCCAGGACAGCTCTCGCAGCTCTAGGGATATTATAGGCAAAATCTGATGGACGAAGAAAACAGTGGCACCAGTGGTCTTGGCATTCATGTTGAAATTTGATAGGCTGAAACACTGTCGATACATTGACAAACCTCACCTAAATTCTCCCTATGATACCCACCCATGAAGGCGACCATTGCTGTTGCGCAACAGTGGACCGTAGAGCAAACGTTAAGGTATATAATCTCTCTGATACTTAAAACAGCCCATATCGTCAATCCTAGAAGCATGATACAACAAAAAACACCACCGCCAACCAGCACATATTATAATTATCCATTGGTCTCTGATCTCATTTTTTTCTGTTCCTAACAAACAGCGAAAATCAGACAGAAAGTGACAGGCCTGACAGGCCGGACTAGCAAGCGAAGCCGTTCAAACGCTTCCTTCCACTACCCGCGGAGATTGTGTGAGTATCTACGAATATATTCTTAGCGAAGATGAACAAGTCTCTGTCTACTATGAGCGCCAAGGTCTAGTTCAGAACATAGGACTCTTCGAAGTCTGCCGCCTGGTCAACAAAGAAGGGGATCACTTTTCGCTTCCACTACAACGAACCATTTTCAAAGTGGCTTGCTTGAATAGACGTAGACCTTCGAGGTCCGATTCGCCGTATCGGTTGCTGTAGCTGACAGACGTTTGAGACATATACTCATTGCATTGGCTAGATGCATGGATCTGAAGATACTGGAGTTGGGCATGAGCACTCATGCAGTGTGAGACTGAAAGAGATACGGTTCTCCTTTGCAGCTTTATACCGACTGGTCGTGGCTTCACGGCCCCGCTTCTGACGACTTGAAGAAGTGTGATTAGGGTGAGATTGTGCCTGCGGTGGAAGCAATGCTGGAGCAGTTGATGACGCCTTATCCGGCAGGTTGTAGCGGTGATGCAAGACAGAAGAAGGCTGATATTACGGTTGTGGTTAGGTCAAGTTGGGTTTGGCGGGCGAGGATGGAGCTTGACTGGGGAAGGGAGACGAGGCATTGGTGGTGCAGAGAGGGGGAAGATTGGAGGATTGAGAGAGTTGCAGTTGCAGCTTTGCGTCGGTGGAAACTGACAGTGATGAAGGACCATTTGTTCACGCTTCCCGAGACAAAGGCTTTTGACTTTCTGCATGAGTTCTCCATGGCTGAAAGCAGAATGGCTGTAGATCGTCGGACGGATCACTACTTGTTGGATCCAGAGCATGATGTGGCTAGGTAGACGATTGGGCGGATCAGTTGACATCCCGTTGCCGGAAAGGCTGTGGATGCCATAGAAATCCTGGCCTTATGGAGCTTGATGATTTGATTTATAGGTATGATTGCTCGGTTGCAATAATTGAAGGCTGAGACGGATGGTACGTTCATTTGCAGGTTGTTGGTGCGGCGGAAGCTCAAGTTGCGCACATAGTATCCGATGTGGCCTGCCGAGAGCAATATCGTCGCTGAGTCTTGGGTTCGAGTGACAGAGGTATGAAGCAGCCAAGTGTTGGTGTAGAGAGCTGTCGATTTCATGCCCTTTCTCCCGAGCCCTCCATGACCGCCTTAGCCACTTCCCAACTTTTGGGGTCCTCATTCAAATCCCTCCAGATGTGGCCAGCTGATGGAGCAGCCCGGACACTTCTGTATATCGTCCCTCGAGGTGATGGCTCATGCTTCTTTGTACCATGCTCCTCATTTGTTTTAGTCATTAGCATACCCCCGTCAGTAGATGTAGTCGAGGGAGGGGTGGGGCTGAAGTTGGTTCGGCCTGACTGGGGCGTGAGCGTGAAGACGTCTACGACGTCACTACATTGGACATCAGTTATTGCTGACGGGAAGAATGTTGAGATCTGAAGGCTTACTCGGACATATCGTGACAGATCACTTCCAGCGCTTCCCTCTCTCGTCGAAGTGATTCCGGATCTGGCTGGTGATACTGCGCTCGATGCTGAGTCTGGCCAGCTCCTCCGTACTGTGAGCGGTAAGGATCGTCGTACAGTAGACGAGATGTCTCGGGGTTCTAAGCGCGCAAGGGATCAATACTAGTGGAATCAAGGAGCGAATGAAGGACTTGCATACCTCGACTCCTCGATTCCGCCGGCCGAGGCCAAGACAGGAGGAACAAGCTCCCATGGAATGTAGTGGAGTGGTTTGTCGGAGCGAGGAGGTTGTGGGGCGGAGCGAGGGAGATTGGAGGTAGGGCTGGAGACCCCTAGCGCCATAAATCTGCCAGATGCTGCGATTTCACCACTACGACATTTATCTTTTGTTCCTCTTTCCAACAACCACGTCAAAACGTCGTATGCAACTTCCAAAAAGGATTCCAACAAGGAAGCCTCACTGTGGATTCACGGTGGAGGTAAATAAATGCGATGCCTTTGCAAGTTTGCGTCCCCCTGTTGCTCCTTGCTTTCGACCAATTAGAAGAGCAAGACCTGTCTCGGTGTATGTCCATTGTGAAAAACTTATCGGTCTAAGTATGTGGCACAGCTGCCCTTACGCTTCTGTGGCTTTACCAATAATTCGTACATTCTTCGATCATAGCCCCTTGAGCATGTACCATTCCACTCGCACCTGATGACGATCGAGACTTGAATCATGGGAGTATGCTCGTCTTCCCCTGCAAGGAATTGGAGCTGTTGTCCCTGCCTTCTTCGGGTTTTCTCTATAAAGTAATGCTTCTGCTCTTACGGCACCGCCTTTTCTACTCATCACACTCGCTTTTGGTTTTGACTGCTATTCATTCTTTAAGCATAGTGGTACGAATCTTTCAAAGATGCATTCGTCTTCGTTATTGGGCCCCATTGTCCTTGTCATGTATTTCCTTTGCGGCGCAGCCCTGAGTTATCGACTTCCAGTGGACGAGGTCTTCAGGAAAGAGCTCGAAAAGAAGGCGCAAGACCTCGGACCGAGGGACCTCGTCTGTAACCAAGATGACACTCTAGACTCTTTCCAGCAGTATTCGGAGGACTCCGTTCCTTTCTGCAGTACTTACCTAAGCATTGGAACTTCGACTAGCATAGTACCAACGACTGGCAGAAGGTCCGCATGCCCCTCCCCGATCTCTATGGCAAAGTTTGACTAGTGATTCAGCACCGTAACAACGACTACGACAGTCACCACTGGGGAAACTGTCGACGCTACAACAGTTGCAACGGGAACAACGACAGTCACAATCACAGCTGGCCCAGTGGCCAAGCGACAACAATTCATTACTCCCGCTTCGATAATCATCGAGGCGTGTACACTGAGCCCACAAAACCAGTCACTCATCTCAATGGTCTCTAGTGCTTGCTCATGTCTTATGATCACTCCAAGTGTTTTTGACCAACCGTCCACTGTGACATCTGTAAGAAGCCCACTGAGTATTTTCTGCCGCCAAACACTGATACTCGTACATCAGACTAGGACTATAACTGCGGTCGACTACGCAGAGCACACGCTTTCTGGCACAGCTTTTGGCGGAACTACGACGACAGTGACCGTGCTGGCTTCGCCAGCGAATGCCACTACTATATCAGCCTCAAGCGGCACTGCCCCCACAAGCACCAACGTTCCATTGTCCCCTAGCAACACGGCCACGAGTCCCTCCCCTTCAAGAAGCGCGGTCCTTAGTGCCTCTTCCGGTTCTCCTTCTACCTCGGGAACTGCTGTTTCTTCGGGTCCTCCTGTGGTCTCCGTTAATTCTACAGCTTCTGCCTCTAGCATCCCCTCTGCTAATATTACTCCAAGCGCTACAGCAGTCGTTTCAAGCTCTGCTTCAAATGCACCTGGTGGATCATCAAACTCGACACTATCCGCCGCTACCGGTTCCCCAGTTTTTTCTATTAGTGGACCGCCAAGATCGGCACCAGCCATTTCTAGCTCCCCATCGGCGGTTCTTATCGGATCTGCCAACTCCACTATACCTACGTCTGGGGTTCATTCAAGTATTCCTGCAGGGCCGTCAGTCTCTCCCTCAGGCATTCCCACTGGATCTTCGAACATCACCACACCTGTTTCGACCTCAACAGGGTCAATAAGCTCTAGCCTGCTACCTTCACTTGGAGGTCTATGCCCGTTTGAGAACGGTACAGACTACACTACTCATGGCCAGACATTTCTGATTTATTGCTACATCAACTTCCCTGGCCCGTCTACTCAAGGTCTAGACGAACCTGACTTGTACGCTTGTATCAGCGAATGCGCTGTTGTCAATCTCGGCTTCTCCCAGAACAGTTGCTGGGCGGCATCCTATTTTCCGAATACCCTCGACGACCAGAACTGCTTCTTCAGAAACAAGGAAGATAGCCAAAGTCCTTATACTGACTACTTGACAATAAGTGCTGTCCTGATCAGCGGGTTACCAAACATGACGACAAATGCCACATCAGGCGTTAGTCCTAGAATCAGTCCCTCTGGGAGCATGTCAGTCTCCACAAACAACACTGTCACCCCTACCTTACTCCCGAGCGCCAACACCACTTCGCATCCTTCCGCTAGATCGTCTGTATCTATGTGAGTCAGTGCCGCCCATTTATATTTATGTGCTGACCATAGTCATAGTGTTGCATCTTCCGCTTCGGCTGTAATTCCGACAATGTCTGCCAACAGCTCTTCTCCCTCATCGGGACTACCCAAAATCTCGTCTAATAGTACCTCGTCTAGTGGGTCACCTTCGTCTGGACTTCCTAAAATCTCTTCGAACAGCACGGCTGTAGGTACACCTTCCGGATCAGCCGCATCTTCACGCTCAGGACCATCCGGGTTCCCGAGCGCCAGTGCCAATGTCACATCCGCACCATCTGTATCATCCGGGTTTCCGTCTATATCTATCAATATCTCTTCGTCTCACTCATTACTCATCCCCGTTGCGTCTGACAATCAGACCACCGGTTTGCCTACTTCGATCAATCACAATTCTTCCACCCCATCAGGTTTCCCAACGATATCGTCAAACTTCACCACAGCCCCCTTTAGCCAGCCCACTAATCCGCTGAGCCGGAACGCTAGTTTTATAACTGCGCCCCAGAATTGTACTGGTTGCAGTCAAACCGTAAGTGGAGACCAGCACTCCACCAGTTTGAGGTCTCTGCTCATTGATGTCGTTCCTTAGATGACCACAACCACCATCACAGAATTTTCTACGATTACCATTGTGGAGACTCACTTTCTTGGAAACCATATAGCAAGGTCACCTCTAACAAGTGCTCCGCTTTTGGGGAAGTGAGCGCTAGTCGCCTAGCTGGCATGCGGTCTAACGATCTCTGTGATCGAATGGGTGGCTATATAATAGCGGCAATTCTTTTGGCCTTGATTGGAAAATGGGAGGAAGGTTAATCAGCATGGCTTATCTCTTGCTTTATTTGACGCTCATTACGATAGACATGTTGGCACTTTAGGTTTGTATCACAGAGTATCAATAGAAAGCCTTTTTTTACAAGGGTATGCCACTGTTGTCTAGACCGTCGTTGCCGCTCCGTTGCTCGAAAATGGAAGCCACGGCAGCCCTATGAGCAAGCGAGTCTCCGCGTGAAGCAGTTCGGCGACAACAGGAGATTGTCAAGCCAGTCGATCCGATACTAGGTGGTTTTGGAGTGTGAGTAAGGGTGTAAGTAAGCAAGGCATGTCTGGGGCAGATGTGCTATGTTAGAAGTTGTTACTAAGACCTCGAGTTGACGTTTAAAATCGGGAGGAAGGAGGGAGACATAAAAGGCGACCCTACGAGCCCGACAACGTATCACGCTAGCGCGTTCGGGTTAAGATGCAATGAAATTAGCCCGAAGGGCACCTATAATTACTCCTCATAATGGCAGAACAGAACTGCTTTTTTCCTCGCTTCTGCCTCAGGTAGCCGGAAGTGACCTGGTGACTGCGTTAATCTGAGTGGCATTCTTTGAGCCTTTTTTTCTTTTCTTTTTTTCTTTTGAGCACGACCGACGCGCAGCACCGCACAGAGGACCCTGAATTGGCTCAAACTGGCTTGGGAACATGCACGCAAGCGGTATTACTAATGTATTTGGGAAGGCCACTCATGGAGCCAAGCCTGCTGGCGAGCTCTTGTCTAGAGCAAGACTTATATAATAACATTTTCTTGTCAGCCTTGCCCCTACCACAATAGCCATCGTCAGATTACAACATCTTGCCTTAATCTTGCGTTCTAAGGAAAAGTAATTATAAATACCCGGCAGAGGATGAGGACTGGGCCGTTCAAAGTTGCTGTTTTAGGGGATGGGGGAGTTGGGAAGACCGCAAGTATGATTGTTCGCTCTTTCGAATGTATTACATGGGTGAACTCAGGATCCCCATAGTTTTGTCTCAATCATTTTGCCGAGACATATGATCCTACGATCGAAGACTCCTATACGAAACAACTCGTTGTAGACCAAAAGCTGCGTACAATCCATGTCTTAGATACTGCCGGCCAAGAAGAGTATACTGCGCTGAGAGATCGGTGGATAAGAGAAAGCGAAGCATTCTTACTGGTTTACAGTGTTTGTTCACGCTCGTCATTTAACCGAATGCCACTGTTCCATCGCCAGGTGCGTGGTGTCCATGACCTGCAGGAAGCTGGGCAAACCCCCATATGCCTTGTTGGCAACAAGAGTGACAGAGTAACAGAACCGGAAGTAACAGTAGCAGAAGGCATAGATGCAGCGACGGAGCTCGACTGAGATTTTGCTGAACCCTCGGCCAAGAACAATATGAATATCCAGAAGGTCTTTTTTAGTACTGGTCGCAGACTCCAGATCGTTCGGCTCCAGATGGCCGAATCTGCGAAGGTTTCCACGCACGGTGGGCATGGTGGTATGAGCTCCATCCTCCGGCTCTTCAGGCGTCAAACGTCACCTGTGGATCTCAACAGAGGAGGAAATATGGTTGTTTTGACGGCTCTAAACCGTTTTCTTATTGACGCCTCACCAAACAATGATGAGCGGGCTGTCAAAAGCCTCATCGGTAGAGGTGCAGATCCAGATGGGCAGCCTCGACCCAATGGTAGTGCGATTCATGCTGCTGCAGCTTTTGGACACTCTAAAATTGTCAACATACTCCTGAAGAAGGGGTTTGCAATCGATGCAAAGGACTCTCGGGGAAAAAAGCCACTCCAAGCCGCCGCTGTAGAACGTCACTCTGCTGTCGTGAGACTACTACTACACGAATGCGCGCTTATCAATGAGACGAACTAACTGCACGGGACTGCACTCTCCGCAGCCGTATCCAGAGCCAAATTGAATGTCATTCAAATTTTATTAAGGAAAGACACTAATGCAAACATTTAAGGAGGGCCATACGGCAGCGCGCTCCAGGCCGCCGCCGTGATTAGAAATACCAAGGTGGCTGAACTCTTACTAAATACCGGCGCGAAAAGCAACGCAAGAGGGAAAGGGGACTGTACAGCACTCCAAGTAGCATCGTTGGCAGGCAATGCTGAGACAGTAAGGTTGCTGCTGATAATAGAAGCCGAGATCGATGCCTCACGCGGCAAACATGGCAGTGTCTTGCAGGCTGCCAACGATCGTGAGCCTTTTCAAGTGGTCAAAGTACTGTTAGACTTCAGAGCCTCTATCGCAGCTCGCCACAGACTGTGAGTACCGGCATGCAAGCTTCTCAAGCTCACGATGACGCTGTACAACCGGTTGCACCTAAAATCCCTATATTGGGCCAGGCTATGTCGATCACGCCGCACACTTCATGATAATCGGCTGAAGTCGAAGGATCTACCCTCCACTTCATGTGTTCCGAGTCTGCGGGTACTAGTACCGCCCAGCGACCCGCTATCAGCAATCTGGGGTTCTCCACTGTAATCGGCCCCGTTAGAGCCAACGTTGAGTGAGTACGCCTGCACGAAATGCAGGTGCCGGATGGCTAATCAGTCTTTATGACATGGTGTTCGTTCATGGGCTTCAAGGCCATCCAGAAAAAACATGGACATTTTTTCCGTCTGCTGCAGCCACTTCGAGCAAGAGATCCTTCCTTTCATCTTCAGCAAGTCTCCACGACGAACCCCGTCAAAGCTCGGTGGTTCGGCTGGATGATCTCCTGTCTATCAATGCTAGTATCTCGCATGCGCGTCTCTTGAAGTGGGGCTATGACACCCAAGTGCTCAATTTTTTTTGAAGCTAGCAAACAGAAAAACATATCGAGACATGGAAACGATCTAATGATAGCCTTGCAGCAAGAACGCAAGGGCGATGTGCGTCTCTCATCATATTCATGGTAGCGATGAGTGTCCTCAATCTCTTCCCACATGACGAATGGACCGATTCGGTAATCATGAGGCTATACAGAACTTGTAGATAGTTGATTGGGCCGTCCCAACGCCGGGATCTTGAGCCAACAGAGGCCTGAGCAGGCGTGTTCTCGTACCCTAGCGCTAGAAAACTCCTATGCTTGTAGAAGCACGGACCAGACCTGGAGTGAAAATCAAGCTATATACATGTAACAGGCGTGGGCGGGCGGGACGAAAGAATCCTATTACCCTGAAAGAGATAAATTCGAATGAAGAGACAAACGCTGGTGGAAGGCAGCTACTTAGGCTGCTCCCAAATGACACGCATCCCCTGCAAAGGACACGTCTACCAAATCCATGAATAGCATCAAAAGCCCGCCAGGCGATATGCGATATTAAGGCCCACTAACCCCTGTCAAGCAGAGCCGAACTTATTGTGACAAATCGCTAGCGTTCTCCTCCTATTGTTTCCATAGCACGTAGCCTAGGGGGGGTTTTAGTCAAAGTAGTAAGCTCAATAAGCACAACTCGGATCTTGTATCTAACCATATCGTGGAGCGGAGTCTGGCCTTTGTATTCATGACCCAACGGTGACAACTTTGTCCACTAGGTCGTCCCTTATGATTTCGCTCAAGTCGGCCAAGCTCGGCACGAGGTCTTCAGCCTGTCAACTCCAGCTTGCAAGTCACTTTCTCTCGAATGATACCTGGCGGGGAGCACGTGGAGGCGTAGGATTGTGATATTGTCATGGGGTTCATAGGTGACGGATGGACTGCCGGCTCGGAAACATGTTTGTCCTATTTATCGACACAAGTGACGCCGTTCACCATCACTGCTCGCCTCCATAGCAGAATCCTGGGAACGGTGCAACAAGGTTCTTTAATCGTTATTCTTGAGCGGTTCCTTTCCTCTGCCCTGCATCACTATCATTGTTAGCTAAAACGAGACAAGCTAGGAATCGAGTCCTTACCGCCACTGCTCTACCAACCCTTCGCTATGTCGTCCTTGAAAATTCACCGTCAAATTTGTACCATAGAAAGTATCAACAAATCTAGATAGAATAATGGTTATATTATTGGGCGAAATGCGGCAGGCAGTATCAACTTCATCGTTGCTAGTCGTAGAAAGCAGCATAGACAGCCAAGGATTATTGGTCGAGAGTTCACTAAGCAGGGTACCGTCGGAGAGCTTTATAGTGGCAGTGACGTAGCTTTCATGCCAGCTAGTTGTTGTTCTTTTGACATACCATCAAAAACCCACGAGCTGTACTCGTATTTTGAAATACGGGATCACCATTTTGATAATTTCGGTCTGCCTCTCGCAATCGCTGAATCAAGCCTACCGTATGTTAATGGGAAAGCTGAATAGCGAAAGCGAGCAGCTAGGGAATAGCAAGCGGCTGAGAGGGAGCATGAGTGTGATGAATGTGGGAGATCTCCAACCTCCTACCTGCCTTGTCTCACAATTTACTTAGGTATTGCCAAAAGGATGCCAAAGCTTGGCATCGCAATCTACCCTACTGTAACCGCGCTAGTCCCAAGCTAATCGACCACAGACTAACGTGATAGATTCTACGGACCGCCTTTTGTTTTCTTAATGTTCACGGTAACAACTTTTAATATAGTGGGACAGGCTACGCAGCGGAACTAGGGCTGGTGGGCTAAAGACTTCTATTGACTACCTTAATTATATTGACTATTCTGACTACTCTCTGAAGCACATAAGGAAAAAACCATGGAGAGTGGCCATGGACCGGCTATATACCTATAGACGAGAGTGCCCGGAAGATGCCCCCCTGATTCCATCTGATTCCAGTGGCAATTGCATATAAGCGACGGTGGACCCACCGGTGCAATTTCCGACATCACTTGCCGAAAATCAAGCGAGGCAATTACCTTTCCTCGCACTCCGTATATAATGGGGGTTATTGAGATCTTTACAGACATTTCCTAAAGGAAACATGCCTGGATACTAGGTGGCTCAGTGTGGTGGGGGACAAGATGCCAAGCTTTGATATCCTTTTTGCAACGCCTAAATCGTGAGGCCGCCTCCAACAAAGCTCGGATTTTCTCCTTCCCCTATGCAAAAAGACGAGAAGGCATTCCCATACCGTTGAGATGAATTGTCAGTGTGTCAAAACAGCTTACTCTTAGGATTACTCTCGACAAATCAATCAGTTGTTATGTGACGAGTGATGCGCTGTCATCTCATGTCAATACGCCAGACAATTGTCTCTGTGGTGCGCATCTATCCCTCATTTGGAGCAGGGTTTGTCCCCCCTATTACTTTCTTCCCCTTCCTTTCCAATTCTCATTTTCTGCTATTGAAAGCGTCCTTCTCCGAGCCTGCCAAAAGACAATACCGCATCATAATTTTACATATCACAAGGAAAGAGTCCCATCTATTCCGTAACTCACGCGGGAAGGGACAGTTCTCCGGGCACGAGAAGCTGCCAGTGATTTGCGACCGCCGTCCATCTACACCACCATTCGCGCTGCTCGTTAAAGTCTATAAACCCTTTTCGCCTTGCTCGCTCTTCTCAGAGATCTCGTGGGCGTCATTAATACCTAGCTACAATTCCGGAAGTCATCTTTGAAGTGCTGCATCATTCTGGTAAGCATTGATTCGTAGCGATGACACCCATCCCGGAAAACAACCCACGGATACCGAGACATGCTGGACGGGCACTAAGGAGAAACCACTTGATAAAAAGCAATTCGCAAGCCAACGTTGACCTCTCTGGGCATTGATGATACGCGGACTGCCAGCAGCGACGATTGGGCGCTCCACAATTCGCCCAAAGTCGCAATCCCAGACACGCAGCAAATAGAGATGATGAAAAGTAGTAACGACGGTCTATGGAGCTATGTGCTAATAAGGCTAGCGAGACACATTCTAATTTCCTATACCGAGCCCTCTATCCCTCTTACTTCACGCTCAAACATCCCTCTATAACCCCGACGAGGCCTTCCTTCTTCGACAAAAACGGACAATGTCCCGCGTTTATGCGTTCCACCCTCCATTTATCCGTCTTCACCTTTGGCAACATCATCCCTTCCAACATGCCAACAGCCGGGTCTTCGGTGCAAAGGAGATATGTGATCGGAACATCAAGGCCGTAGCAAGTGTTACTCACCGGCATAGTGGACGGAATAGCGGACTGCGGAAGCAAAAGAGAGGTCCAGTGATCTGCATCTTGGGCTGAGAGGTCACTGTAGAAGATGGCAGAAATGTTCACGGGACGGAGGACAGTGCCCTGATGTTATTGGATATTCCAGTTAGCTGACTAGCGCGATGAAGCTGGCAGAGGAAAAAGGGTCCCGAGAAAAGGGGCAAGTAAGACTCACCTCGGCCTCCGCCCAAGGCGGCAATCCTCCGCCCAGAGCATCCACAAGCGCTTGTCCCTCCTCTACAAGCAAAGCCGCGATAAACAGCACATGTATAACACCACCCTTCTTCTCCTCGTTGGCTCGCTTGCTCTTCTCCAATCCCTTCACAGTCTGACTTGCCGGCACCCCACCGTACGAATGTGCCGCCACTACGACATCTTTGCCCTCCTCTTCAATTAGCTTCTCTAATACAGAGCGAATGGCGTGTATGTCGTCGGTGAGGGTCGCGGTCGCGGCTTGGGCACCGATGCTGGGGAGGGAGACGGTGGTGCTGGGATAGGAGGATTTTTGGAGGAGCTCCGTGAGTGGAGCGAAGTGTTTGGGTATGTGAAAGGCGCCGGGGACGAATACGATAGTTGGTTTGGAAGACATATTGGGAAGGCAACTGGTCTGAAAGGCTGAGATGGGAGTCGTCGTGAATGGTCGAGGAAGAGACTGGGATACGATGTGCGTACTCCCTACACGTCTGTCAGGGACTCAATAATTTGTGTGATAACTCTGTATTGGTAGTACGATGAGAGTACTATCGATATATGAAGAGCAATTACAATGATGGGTTTCACTGTGAAGAAGAACCAGGGGGGAACACATGAGACGTCATATCAAGGTACCTTACTGGTAAAACGGATCATATTTCTGGGTCGGACCCATTTTTCAGAGACCTCTCTGTAAAGGATTACGCAAGCGTCAGTCTACACCGATACAGGTTCTTCTCTGCAGCCAGCTAAGTGATGGATGCCACACGAGGGATAAGGGATGCGAGGAGCTGAGCAAAAGCGGCAGGATCATTGCATCGATCCCAAATGAGGAAAGACCTGCAAATCCCAAAAAGATCGGATACCAGCACTTAGTTGCAGTGGTATTAGGTATTGAAACAAATTACATCCACATACGACGCATGTAAAATATACATTCTGTTTTCATAGGCATGACGCATATCTACGCAGGCTTTCTTCCGACCGCAATCTGCAATGTCTTCTCAATGCTCCCCCCCTGCTGCACCTCAGCGTACACGGCTTTCGCAAGCTGCCTCAGCTTGTCGCCATTTCCGGGCGGACCTTTTAAGTCGAGAACGTTCCGTGAGTACTCATCTGCAAGGACCAGTTCCATCTCCATCCACATACGCGTATGCCAACGGTGTTCGTGAAGTCGGTATGCGTCGACGTGTGTAAAACCGTGGTCTTTGAAGGTTTGAGGGAGAGCGGCGACCCAACTAAATCGATATCAATTTACTAGAAGCAAAAGAGGGATGCGAGAAATTAGGAGGACTTCATACTCAAAAGGCTTCTGTACTTTGATATACTCGGACATCGTCCTGAGATTTTCTGTGCCAGCAGACGCGTTGCTAGTTAGGATTTTTTGCGCATGGTGATCATATTCTTCCCATTGCAGCCAGCCTCCGGGTTCTAATGCTATTAGTAAACGAATCTACGCATTCGAAGGTTTCCAAGAACATGCCACACGTACTCAAAAGCTTCATGCAATGCTTCAGAAACGGGTTCGGATCATTCCCATCAACAACAATGAGAAAAAGCCGAAGATGAACGATGTCGTATTTGCCTACCAGGTGCTCCGGCGGCTGCGTCGAAGCATCCAATACTTGCAATGAGACGTTCGGAGGCAGCCACCCTGCTTGTGGGTATCCAGATGATGAGATGTCGAAGCCGTCGAGTTGGAATGAAGAGGGCAGGTCCTTTGCAAGGTCTAGGAGCCAGGCGCTATCACAAGATGTCAATCATTACAAGATCACTTGATCCATGGTTGGTGATTACAATACCCAGTTCCCGTACCCACATCGGCCACCTTGAAGTCTTTGACGTCCAATGGGACGGAGGGGTGGATAAGATAGCCCAAGGTCTCTTTCCAGAGGTAGTGCTGACAATGGAGTCTATAAGAGGTACTGATGTCAGTGAACGATCTTTAAGCTTCTGGACTGATGGTTCATACCTCGTTGCTTCCACATAACTTCTACCTAAAGCATACCCATCATTAGCCATGATTGACTTGGGCCAGATTTGGCTCGAATATGCATGAGCTCAAGAAAGTCCAGACAAGGGTATTCGATGTAATATGGCTAGGTCTTTCCTTTTCGGGTTTCCGTACACCATACACCTATTGTAAATTATAATGAATGGTTTCGTATCCTGAGGACACATGATCTTGTCTTGCGTCCGCCTCCATGTCATCACACCTGTAAGTGCTACTCTCAATGACGCCATGCCAGGTGACTTTTACATTTTCGACAGACACTAAGGCAAAACCGTGGGTGTGTAAAGCTGAGTATTGACCAAACGCATGCTGATCTATTGATTGATTGATTGATTAAGTCATACCGGACACCATACGGGTTACCCCGCAGAGGGCTTTACAGGCGTCTAAGGCCCAGCCGGATTTATCTACCCCCCGGGGTCCCATCCCCGGGATGGATTACTACTCTATCTAAAACACGCCCTTCCAGGGCACCTGCCCCCACATGATGATGATGAGCCCTCGTACCTCGCTGCGTTGTTAGTGATCCCTCTGTGCCCCGTGATCCCTCTGCGCCCCAAATGAGATGAAATGATCCCTCTGTGCCAAAATGATGAAGTTTTACGCCATGGAATGAAATACAAAAATCGCGCTCAGAGCTTGAGACCTCTGAGTGCGGCGCCGAAGATGATGAACTTGCATGCTGATCTATGTGGTGGTGTGGAGAAGGAGGTTGAAACTGCCCCAAAAAGCATTTTCCGCAGCGTTTAGGACTAGAAATCTCTCAGAGGAGGAATCCATCCGACAATCTTTCAAGGCAACATCCCCATCTGATCTGATATTCGCCGATTGGTGTCCCAGGCGTTTCCCAGCTGCGATCCTGGGTAGATCGTTACCGCATCCGTCCGCGTGACAGCGCGTACCACGGTGTACAGGGATTAGATTTCTAATTCTCCGGACATAAGCAGAATCTTACGTCTTCCCTTCCACGTAACATGATTTACAGTCAGACTTTCTGAATTCGCAATGTCTTTCGACGTAGCTTGCAGGAATCGGACCCGATCACTTGATCGTTATAGGTGTAAGACATTTCCCTTGATGCCGGTCAGCTTTGCCATGTTTGCAGGTATTCATGCAGAAATCGGATCCGACTGCTTCCATGTTTTCCTCGATGCGTGTCAGATATGCTGTATCCCAACGCAATTTTGCAAAAAAAAATCTCTAGATTAAACAGTTGAGGGTGTGATGCACCTTTCTCAATGCATATCAAGATCGCTTTGTTTCAAGGCAACCCAGCAGAAACCGAATTGGATTGCTCGAATGATTGAGGGTGTGGTGAAAGTTCCCCCATGCAGATCAACTTTCAAGATCTATATCGTTATTTCAATAGAACTGACCTCACCAGAACGGATTTCTCTGACAACTGGCACACTTGGTCTGTTGATTCGTGCTCTCGTCAGATTGTAAAGAAGAAGGCCGTTTGCATAACCAAATCGGCAGCCTTTCTTGAGATACAACCGTATCCCGGGCCTTCCTCTGACTTTTCAAGGGGTGATGTCCCCAAGGAGCACGGAGCACAAAACCTTCACCACCTATCAAACGTTCTAGCATCTAAGCCCCTCGATTACATGTCAAGTACCAATTACTTCCAGTTGTCATCGCCGTCACATGAAAGACACCACCAACTTCTCAAGACGTGGAGCACGATTGATTGGTCCTTCATCTAAATGGTGTGGCAGTCTCATTTAGGCCCTTGATTCTCGTGACTCGTCAAACATAAATAGAGTGTCTGGTTTTGGTAAAAATATTGATTTATTTACCGAAACGTGGTAAAATCTTAAAGCCTGGGTATCTTGACCCCTATCGTATCAGTATCTAATCACGAAAGTGCTCTCTCTCTCTATTCTCGCTTCACGAACAAAATGTCAAAAACAAATAGCACTCAAGAAACAAGCTACTCTTCACCAACATCTGGCATCCTATCCTATCTCCCGGCCGCCTGGATACCATATGCCGAGCTCATCCGCATTGACAGACCTTTCCCAATCCTCATGTTCTATTTCCCGTTCCTGTGGGGATCATTGATCGCGGGCATCATGGCAGAGCCTGTTATTCCGCCGTTAACGATGGCCTTCGTCAACTTTCTCCTCCTCCTCAATACCGCTCTAGTCCGAGGCCTGGGGTGCTCTTGGAACGATATCCTTGATTCGGATTTTGATACCAAAGTCGCGCGGACACGACACCGGCCTGTTGCTCGTGGAGCAATCTCTCATCGACAAGCTTTGATTTATACTGGGTTTCAGCTCATTCTGGAAGTTGGGTTCATACAGCTGCTACCGCGAACGTTCACATATTACAGTATCGCATGGCTTGTCCTTGTCGCGGTATATCCACTCGCCAAACGTGTGACCGTATACACGCAAGTCGCGCTGGGATTCACAGTGGCTTGGGGCGTACTGATGGGATTTCCAGCCTTTGACATTGACTTCATCACATCTCCCCAGCGAATGCTAGCGGCAGGATGCCTTGCTGCATCAAACATTATCTGGGTAATTGGATCCGATCTGATCTACGCGCATCAAGACATACACGACGATCGAAAATCTGGCATCAACTCCATGGCCGTTCACCACGAGGAGAAATCGAAAGCTATTTTGGCGGGGCTTGGGATTACGCAAGTTTTGCTTCTCACGGCACTGGGGTTCATGATGGAGGCTGGTGAAGTTTTCTTCTTGGGTACTTGCGGCTGTACACTAACCGCTTTATGGGCGACGTTTTGGACGGTGAATCTTCGTGACCCGCAAGATTGTGCAAAGTCGTTCAAAAGGGGTGCGTGGCTAACGAACGGCGCCGTCACGACTGGGATTCTCGCCGAGTATATGATGAGATCACATTTCTTCTGACTTGCTTTCATGGGGTTGCGTGGCGCTTTCGTTTAGGAAGTCCATTGTATGGGCCCCTATTTTTTAATAGAGGAAAAGAGTACGAGTTTTCCTGTCGAGGCAAAGTCGTGTATGATACGGCCCGCTAGCCTCGCGTATCTTTGTTTACACAGTCAGCACCCCACTACACCCACCCACAAATTTTTATTAGTAATGGCCAATTCTCTTTAAGTCACCAGGATTTGAACACAACCATCTTCTTGGCGCAACTCTTTTCGCATCCTATTAAATGCGCCGCATGATTCATTAAGGGATTTCCTGGGTCATAGTGGGCCGCTTTGGGAGTGCTCATGCAGAGATTATGACATATGTAGGAGATCTTGTAAATGTTGGAACCCAAGACGAGAAATCATTGGCCGCTGGATTCTTTGGAAGGGGCCAGATGTGTTCGCGTGGAAAGAACAACTCGGAGTTCCTCTGGTTGCATCGCAGCGTTAGCGCAAAATATGCGTGGGTTTTGCATGAGGGAACTTGCATGCTGAAGTTCTATTGGATCATATTGTCCGTGCGTAAGATCCCAAGATGTGACCCATTCCTGTTTTCCATTCGCTCTCTATGAAGTATGCCTCTCTATTACTGTTCGTTTCAGCTCGGGGGCTTACAGAAATCCGCGGCTGTGACCTTCCTTTTCTTTGAGTGTCTCCGAACCTGACCGGTACGGAGGATTACCCTTCGTACTTCAGAAATTTGTCTGTGGCGCCAAATGTAACATCCCTTGTGCTACCGAGGCGTCAGCATGGACCTGTCCAGCACGCTAATCAGATTCTCTGAACCGTATCTTCTGCACAATGCCGAATTCTTTATCGTACTGACGGATTGCTACTTATTCCTGAGTACGAGCCATCCCGGAACCTTTGTCCACCCTATACTTTCGTGATGCTTGTCAATTTGATTAAAGACTAAGCTGAACATACAGAAACAAAGTGAAAATATCCTCTATCACGCTCGTCCTCATTTCAGTCATCATGGCAGCACCCAATCCTCCGATCCCTTCTCCTCCAACAGACGGCGACCGCAATAGAGGTTCTTCCATCCTGGTCACAGAAACCATCTTTGTCGCGATTGGAACCTTCATGGTTTTAGCTCGTCTCTACGTGCGATCCCGCATCATCAGGAGCCTAGGACTAGATGATCTTTTCATAGTACTTGGTCTAGTAAAATTCCCCCAACCCTTTTTCAAACATCTACAGTACTAAATAGCACCCACCAGATCTTCGCCATCGCTGTCCTAGTCATGGACGGCATCATGGTCCACCATGGTGTCGGACGCCATCAATTCTACCTAGAGCTCTCGCCACAGCTAACACTACATTTATCGCAAGCCATAGAATGGCAATACATATCCCAAGTTGTCTTGATCCTCTCAACCATGTTCACCAAAGTCTCCATTTGTTTCTTCCTCCTGCGTATCTTTGGCACAAAACGGACGTGGAAAATGGGCCTCTATGGCATAATGGCGTTCTCGGTCGTGACAAATATATCCAGCGCGTCTATTGTGCTGGCGCAGTGTTCGCCGGTCCAGAAACTTTGGGATCCGCTGATGCCCGGCACCTGTTGGGGTCCCGATACAGAGATCTCTATTGGTGATTACAATGGCGGTGAGTCTTGTCTCAAATGATGATTTCCTGTACGTGTGAGCTTGAAAGGGGGTGCTGATGCTGAGAATAGCTGTTGCGGTTTTCTGCGATTGGACGCTTGCCAGTTTACCAATCGTTTTCATGTGGAATTTGCAAATGAGCATTGGGCTCAAAGCGGGTATCTGTTTTTTGATGAGTATGGGTTTCTTGTGAGTACTCTCTCTGCACATGAGATACTTACGGCCAGTTTTTACTTTGTTGAGGTCTTTGTTAATAATTTACAGCTCGGGTGTCTGCGCCATTGTGCGAACGGTGCTACTGAAGAACCTCGCCGCTACTGATGTCACATGTGAGTCTTCCCCTTCAGCTGGCTCATCGATCAGACTGACAGTAACTACCTCAGGGGATCTCGTACCGTTAGTGATCTGGGCAATGTAAGTCCACTCCGAGTCTCCAACCCACACCACTGCCTCCTCACTTTATCTCCCATCACGCCTTTTCGACTAATCCCTCTCAAGTCTCGAAGAAACGATCGGCATAATAGCCGCATGTATTCCAACTCTGAAACCCCTCTTCAATACCTCCCTCCGCTTTCCATGGAGCACCCGCGGCTGGAGCCGCAAACTGGCCGGCGAAGGATTGGGCCAACATCATAGCGAGGAAGATGACAAACGTCGTCTACAGCCTGCCCCACAACGTAACTTCCATCTCAATACGTTTCTGGCTAGTCAAGATGCATATCTAGGCGATGATGGGAGGGAGAGTAATAGAGTGAAAATAACGGGCGGGGCCCAAGGGAGTAAGAGTGTGGTGGGAATGGGCTTGGGGAGGGAAGAGATTAGGATGGAGACGGAGTTTGGGGCGTATAAAGGTGGCGTGTTAGACGGGTTTGATAGTGTTTGAAAGGAAGTGGAGAGTGCGGTTGGGGATGGGGGTGGGATATATTCTCCGAAACGGAACTCTCGACGCAAATCTATAACTCGTGTGAACTTGCACATAACATAGCCTACGAAACAGCATTCGCAATTGTACGATCAAAGGGAAAAAATTTGACGACCTTGAAAGCCGTGATCGAAACTCAGTCCTCTCGAGCATACCTGGAGGCTGCTTCCCGAAGCTGCCGGGATGACCTTCAACCGCGAGCGAAATGCGTCAGGCTCACGGCAGCTCGAGAGTTAGACACGGAATGATGTCGTCTGATCTTATTAGACGGGTGTACATGCAAGAAACAGGGTTTTATCCCACGGATTGGCAGGGCACAAAATTCAGGGGTTCAGCCTTACAGCCCCACTACCAAAAACCATCAAAACAACGCGTCTTCCAAATAGCCAAATAACACTATTTAATAACACTACCATGCCTCGCAATAAGGTGTCAAATGATTTAGACCATGTAAGACAGGATCCAAAGCCCACAAAGGTCCCAAAAGAACCTCCCCCAAAGCCATGGCCATTGCCTAAGTTCATCCCTACGAAAATCACCAAGCCATATTCTGATGACCAGGGTCAATTGCCAGCTACCGTTACTCCCAATAATCCCTATGTTATTTTCAGCTTGTTTTTTAGCGAAGAGACTCTAAAAGTACTCGTGCAGCATACAAATGAGTATACTTTCTTATATCCAAGGTCTAAAAAGCCTGAGACACGTACTTGATTTCTCACTATAGTTAAAGAATTTCGAGCCTACTTAGGGGTGTTCATTTGAATGAATCTACATTCGGTGTCAGGACCAGGCCTAGAAGGATCATAGGGGTATGAGTAGACGAGGATAAAGAGTCTACCGAACTATGTAGGAGGGAGGCTCTTGTTAGACTGGCTTATATAATATAGATATATATAAGACAGGCTAGGGTTGTGTAGCAATGTGAACTTAGCGAAGATATATATATTGCGTATAGTATATCTAATAGTAAGACTAATTCTTAAGGAAGGAAAATGGGAAACTTCGAGACATGACCCTCTTAAGCTTCTCACGCCAAGGATCCGCTTGGCATGCGTATGCCAAGCGATTCGGTTACGCTCGGCAACCCCCGGGCTCATGCGACAGCTGTCCTCTTGGTCCCGCTGCTGACAGCTCTGTATATGTAGGAGGCAAGGCCTCCGCCAAGGCTAGGCTAGGCTCCAATGGGCCTAGCGCCTAGCCGGTGTCAAGGGATGCAGGGTACGGCCGTAACATTCGGAGTCTGGTATCAAAGAATTCTGGAATACGGATCCTCTTAAGGGAGCCGTTTATGAGCAGATTTTGAAGCATATTAGTCTTAAAAGGTGGCAACAAATAGACAGATTTCTTCATGTCTCAAAGCCCATATCCCCTGATCAAAAGGAAAGCACATTTGACAAATTGGAACCCCTAAGCGATACGCTTCGACAGACCTTCAAAAAGTACTGGAAAGCGGGCACACATCTAGCTGTTGATGAGACAATACAGCGATTTATGGGACGTGCCAAAGAGATTGTGAATATTCTCAGCAAACCAACATCAGAGGGCTTCAAGATTTGGGTTCTGGCCAATCAGGACTATGTATTAGACTGGATATATCATGTCAAGGGTCAGAAAAGGGGCGAGGGACCCCAGGATTTGAACGATTATTGAACTGATGACTTGGGATTCAATCGAACTCAGGCTGTTGTTCTAGACTTGGTGACTCAGGACGATATTGCTAGAGATTATTTCCATATTTTATGACTAGACAACCTATTCTCGGAAGGTCGATTATTCTCACAGCTTGATTATGAAGGATTCGAAGCAGCTGAGACTGTGCGTGTCACAACTACGAAAAGCGAGGATCTAGAAGCTACGAAGGGTATCAAGGCACAACGGGAACAGGCAGAGCCACGTCGAGGCCTGGAAGAGAGAATTCTGAAGCTCAGAACCAAGTGGAACTCGGCTCTGGAATGGGGTAAATTGTATGAGAGTCTATCAGAGGATGAGAAAGTCATGCAATTTGGCTGAAAAGACCAAAATGTGGTGTTATTTATGACCACTGTCTCAAATGGTCAGAAAACAGTGAAACGTCTCCGTCGAAGATCAGCAAAAACAGTCACAAATACACGTACTTCTAGAGCTATGTTTGGAGATCAGACCCGAAAAGAGCTTTTTATCCCCGAGTTTATTAACATGTATAATCATTACATGAACGGGGTTGACAATGCGGATCAATTGCGTTGTTATTACAATACACAACGAGTACATTTCAAGAACTGGAAGCCACTGTGGCATTTTCTATTGAATATCATCGTCGTCAACAGCTATAAAATAGCTCATTGTACTTCGGAGAGACCCCGTGCTGAGTCCTGGGAGCACCGGAGTCACAGGGAGTTTCGTGTCAAACTTTCCAATCAATTATTCGAAAATTCTAAGCGATTAACAGATCTTCCCAGCTCAGTCAAAGAGTCTCTGTCAACACGAGTACATCCGACACCCGCTCGTGACCATGGTAGGCTAGAAAGTATGGGGGACAAGCCTAAATACTGCGTACCATGCTCATATGTGGGGAGAAAAGTACCAAATCCAGCCAAAATTAGAAAGCCATTATTGGAATTATCAAATAATTCAGTCAGACCACGGGATTTGGACAAAAGGAAACGGCGACAGCGAGCCCCTAAAAGTATTCATGGCTGTAAACTATGTGATATTCATATATGTAATCATATTGCGTGTTGGAAGGAGCATTTGGAAGCAATATCATGTACATAGATTTTTGGTGGGGGATGCCAAGACATTTTGTGCCCACGGCGCCAATCCGTGGGATAGCTACTCGTGTTCACCGGGATATGCACGTCACTGAGATATGCACGAATTTTTCCCACCTTCGTTCCACCACCATTTGATAGAAAAATAGAAAAAAAAAGTTATAAATCGTAGATTACGAGTTTTAAAACTTCAAGAATTTCCAGAATCGAAGAGGTGATGATAAATTTATGTAATAGTTGATCTGTGCTACATTTTGGTGACAGAGGTAATTTGGGAGAAGCCCTAACCCTAACGTGCATATCCCAGTGACGTGCATATCCCGGTGAACACGAGTATGGACATGGGGCAAATACCGTACGTATACAGACCCTCTCTCGTTCGTTGGACAATCTGCCTTGAGAGCGGGAATGTGCCCGGTGCTGAACAGCAGCTGTTTCAGGAAAGCTGTTAAAGTTGATGTGGTAGGTATCTATACATATCCTATGCCTGAAAACCATCTCGACATTACAGCCTTACAAAGGTGATTCGGCTAGCTTTGCATGACTGAGTGTGCCTCGCGGGTCAAAGCATGAATTATGTAGGTCAGGCTTCTCATGTTGATGGTAGCCACGGCATATCGTGATGGCTCCATTGATTAGGAGACGGGACAAGCCTTGACTGTACATCAGGCCGCACGATGGACGCTGTTCATGACCGCCCAGTGCACTTATGCTGTCTCGCTGTCAACAGCCACGGGCTGTTCCGAGGCTTGGGCCGAGCTGCGGGCGCTTATGAATAGTAACGACTTCAATTTTCTCCTCTTTAGCCTTTCACTTCTCTGCATTGATTCAGCTGTTGTGTACGGTGATCAAACGTCTCTCTCCTTTGCTTGAAGTACTGGTAACCCCTCTCCTGCTAATACTCCTTCAGCTAGCAACGTACTCTTATCAGGGCTTTCACCTTGGTCAGGCAGTCATGGATATGCAGTGAGACGGCCGAAAATTGAGTTGACTTGCGAGTCTCGGTACTTTGGAAAGATCGCTGGGCGGGCTTTTCTGCGCTGCAACGTTACGCTTTCATACCACCACCTCGACTCCTTCGAGGCCCTTCCGAAATGGTGGGGTAATTTAAGACTGCATGACTCATCGGGGATCTTTCACTCCCGCATATCTCATTCTGATAGGCTGCGGGCAGACTGTGCGATCCTAACACTGTTTGCTCGCAAATCTCCGAAATATCTCATCCCAGCGAAGAACTCTTTGACTTCTTCCTGCTCGTTGATTATAAACTCGCAGCTTCCGTCAAGCAGCCGCAGCCGCACCACCGGCATTCCTGGAAGTATCCCTCTAGAGGGAAGCCGAAATGCCTCGATCTTCCCTCTCAACGCCCCCCGGAAGCCAAGCTTCTGGATCTCGAACCCGAAATAGCTGACGTAGAGTACACTTCCGATCGATACAAAATCCAGCACAGACGGCCACGTGAGTATCTCCATGTCTGTTCTCTTGACGAAGCCTAGCATATCTCGAAATTTGTCTGCCGTGGCGCCGCTCACCTCCGCGCGGATCGCGCGCGCTGCGGCCTGGAGCCCCGATTCTAGGAAGCGTCGAAGCAGTCGGTAGCGAATGCGAGGGTGGGGAGAGCGAGGGGAGCCTTGACCCCGTGGATAGCGTTGTCGAAACATGGCTCGGGGAGCTTGGTGGTTGCACTGTCGGAGAGGATGCCAGCACTGCCAGCCACGGACCTATTCAAGAAAAGATGGTCTAATCGAAATAAGGCCTCACCCTATGCATCGATGCATAGATTCGCTGACCTTGGACTCGGGTTGATGATGGCCCATGTGGCACTGCTAAAGTCGTTAAGTTGGCTTCTACAGGATATATGTCCCCCCTCCCGCGTCACTATTTAGCATAGGCAATCAAAAGCTTTGGACGCGTTCTTTCCATGCTACCTCTCTCTCTACATACATTTCTGACTGGCAGTCCATAAGAAGAATAGAGGACAGCAGGTCCATTGCAAACAAACTTGTCGCCGAGGAGCAGGTGAGACAGACCTCTTGTCCTGATTTTCTGGTGTCTGTAATCAAATTCACGACTGACGCATTACACGTGGTAACCAGCGTCACGATCCGCCCGATAGTGAAGAGGTGCAAGAATTAAAGAAGGATCCCACGCTTCCTGTACGTACATTATGCCCCCATCATCATCTCTTGTAGCTCACCACATCCCCCCCTTTTTTACCCGTCCAAACTACGGAGTTAGAGACGGTTTGTCGAGTCTGACATATCACTCCACACACAAAGGCCGGAATGCACGGACACAAGCCGGGAAAAGGAGCTACCATCGACGCGGAGATCAAGGCAGAGGAAGATGCCGAGATGGAGAAGAAGGGGCCGTTTGGAGGCACATGGGCACGCGCATCATCATTAGTCAAGATGAGGGCATCGTCGTGGTGGTGGTGGTGGCACCAGTGGTCTTGTGCAATCTTTGAGGCTACCCCAGGCTTCCACCCTTTCGTGCTTCCCGAAGCTAAGGCTGTTTTTACAATATCTCTTTCGGCCCCGATTCCCTCTTCTCTTCATCCACGCCATTACCCATTGGCCTTTGTCCTTCGAAGGCCAGAGTTCATCCTCGTTTTCGATATCTCCAACACCTTCCGTCAACTACCCTCACCGACCTGTCTCTCTCCTCTCCCTAGTCCTACATACCCTCTCACACTTCCTCTTCAAATCCCTTTGTACGTAGTTCGATGAGCATGACCCAGCCCTGCAGAAATGGGAGTAAAGTGGATGGGCACAAGACGTTTTTGTTGGATTTCCACACGCTAGGTCAGGCAGTTCTTAGTCTCAACGAACGATCCTTCTCGGTCAACCGGATCAATTGATGAAAAGAGGAGATTGGACGATACTGTCATGCGCACGGCACGTCAAAAGAAAATGGAACCTTAGGTGAGCGATTGAACGAGCACATTCAGTCCATGATAGGCACCTCGGACCGGCGCAATTCGAGGGCACATCACCAAGCAAGCATGTGGAGGCTAGCTAGCGTGAATGGATTAAATATTAAGACTTAAGATCACAATAACCCTATAAGTCTGTACCTTCGTATATACCATGATCATTCATATAGACCGATGAATCTTTCCGACGATCCGATAACGTTCCCCTAGACACCCGGTGTATCAAAGTCCGGCAACACCTTGATATAATCGCTCAGGAGGTCCGGTGCCTTGAGTCCTTCTTCCCAGCGTATCGATATCTGGTTGATGTGTCTTTGTCGCCCGTACACCCACCCACCAACCAGAAAAAATGGCACCGCGAAAAAAAAACTGACTAGAAAAAAACAAAAAACATACAGCAGCTAGTATTCGCTGGTCGTCACCGACCCAACTACTAATTAGCCGATCTGAGGCTTATCTTTGGCTGAGCGGACGGGAAGCCGAGTTTTCAACAGTCTGTGGCCGTATGTAAACAAATTATTTCTAAAACATATTATCAAATAACAAATCTCAATTGAAGCAGATAGCCTTCCGCTATCGAGCCTCAACGCTTACTTTCACTATTACAGCAGCTGAAAATGGAAAAGGAGGAAGAGATACCCTAAGGCTCGGATCGGGATTGTACCGCGCGAAGAGAGAAAGCGTCTACAACAGACTTTTCGCTTAATTAATAGCCACCCGCACGCACTTTCTACCACTATGAACTACTTTCTACTATTATTCAATAACCACTTGACTAAATGGCTTCAAATTTGAGACAGTAGTTATTTATATAGTAGTGTACAAGTTCTAGCCATAAAAATCATTGTCGCCTTTCGCATCCTTCACACGCTCCATTCTTGTACATAATTTTCCACACCACTTGTCCACCCTTTCCATGTCCAGATTTTTCCATTCATCGTCTCAGGCCTCAATTGTACGTTCCTTAGTTGTCGAGACGTATGGTCGCTTAGAAACCTTGCGCTTTAAATGGTACCAACATGGCTCAATTTGATTCAAATCCGGAGAATTTGCAGGCCACGGGAGCACGGTGAGATGCGAAATTCTAAGAAGTTCCTCTTGTTGCCACGCATTATGACTTGGTGCACCGTCCTGAATCAGAAAACATTCCCCATACTTGGCAATCACTTCATGAATAAATGGGATTAATCGAGGCAATAACACGTATGTTTGATACCGATACCAATCAATGCCTCCTTTGGAGTTTTTATTCCTCTCAAGCAGTACCCCTTCAGGCTTCGGAATGCGTTTGAGACGTCTACTTTTGGGTTTCTTAGCTTGCTCCGCTAGAAAATGTTCCTTGATAATCTGTTGTTGAGCCAGATAATCCGCATTTCGATCATTGAGATCCTCCTGGGCTTCGTGTCGTTCTGAAGCGGTCTCTTTATTGAACATGAAGCTGGGACCAAGCAATTCTGAGGTGTAACAGTCCCAGAACATCATTTTCGTATAGCCACGATACCGTACATTCAAACAGTCCTTGTGGTATGTCTCTTTCTTGAGTCGTGTGACCCAGATCTGCCCCCGAGTTTCCCCAACTCGAATGGATGTCTCGTCACTATGTATCATCATGTGTTCCTTTCTCCGAAGCTTCTTCAGTCATTCAATAGCAAATTGTAGTCGCTCTAGCTTCTGTTCCGGAGACAGCGGAGGCTTGTATCTAGGCGGATATCTACCATAACCCTCTCTTTTGAATGCTGCATTGATGGCTGTTGCGGAGGCCATGCACCCAATCTCACGTGCAATTGTGATTCATTTCTTGCGACGTTGGAATTGATTCTTTGTCGCATGTCTGATTAGACGTCGTCGAAGCCTGGTATTGATTGCCAAAGGTCGTCCGAACTGAGGGCGTCGTTGATGTGCTTTAGAAGATAATGGATCAATGTTTTCTTTCTCCGCGTCTCCAGCGCGATTTAAGACATTTCGCACTGTTTCTTTGTCACAGTCATACTTCTTCGCAAGCTGCCGGTTGAAGATATTGAAGTTGTTCTTGAGTTCTATCAGGGCTCCGCGTTTGGCCTCTGGAAGGTCTACTGCGCCTTTGGTACGTCCCATGATAATGTAGGTGTTTTGGTGATTTTGGTGGGAAAACGCGTTTTTCGCGTTTTTCGGGTAGGGCTGGAGTGGCTATTAATTAAACGAAAAGTCTGTTGTATGAGAGGATATGCGAAGAATGATGAGAGGAAAAAAATACTATGCCGCCTTCAGCTTTTTGGAAGACAAGAAACCGAATGGTAACCCATTTTGCCCGCGGAACAAGCCCCCCCCCCAGAATGACATGCCGTGATACATAATTGACGGTCACATGTCCTTACAGGCCACTAATGAATTGAATGGGGCGTCAACGGCTTCCCCAAAAGGGTTCTGCCCATGATGTCAAACGCTTGGATTCGCACCTCTTGGCTGCCGGATTTCGCAACAAGAGACACCAACCCAGGAAGCCTACCGAGCATTACTTCGACAAGGCTGTTGTTCTTCGATGTAAACTTTGCTCTTTTGGGGGTCCGTGCATATGGGTCCTAGCAGAGGGAGGAGCTGTTGCCACTCAAGAGACTGGCAATGTGATAGGTCGACCGAATCGGCGTCGGCCCGTCCAGCACAGATAGCTGGAATTAACCGGGCGGAACAAACATGCGCGTTCGGAGGCGCCGTGATCGTACACGTGCTTCCCCCGCACGAGACGGCCGAAAACAAGAATGCGCTGACCCATGCTGGTGCCGTGGGTGCTCGGCTCGGCGCCTAGAAGAGAAATGCGCATGTTCGCCGTGCTGCCCGAGGTGACGGTCATGGAGACCGTGGTATCGTAGGTTCAGTCCGTGTTCCGGATGGTGTAGCTAGGCTGCGGAAGGCCCGAGAGGAGATTAGGGCGGGACGGAAACTTCGACCCGATATTCTTTCGGGTTGACGTTGTTCTCGGGGTCGGAATCGGAGACCATGACGCGTTAGTCTTGGAGAAGGATGGATTCCGAGTGATACAGACGTGCGACGATGGTGGTGTTCATGATTGAGAAGCGCGAGCCCACCGGCTGACTGGGATCGTAGAGGAGGGCGTAGACACGCTATATTCCAAGCCTGAAACGGAGTAGCCAAGTTGATAGCAAGAGTTGACGCATAATTGCACAATAAGATTTGAGTTATCAGGCTCCTACAGAGGAAGGACACGTCCATCGGCATTGTCGATGTAGCACCCCTTATACCGAGGGAAGGCCTCCCGCTGTCAAAGTGCTCGTAGTAGGTGCCGTGGAGGTTAGAAAAGGGATGGATGAAGCGATACTACTGATCGTCGATGAGGCCACTGATGACGAGATCGGAGAAGCGATGGATGATATTGTGTTACTAATTGCCGGGGAGGTCACTGATGATAGGGTCGAAGAAGCGATGGATGAAATTGTCTTACTGGTCGCCGAAGAGGCCACGGAGGATGAGGTAACTGAAGCGATCGATGATATTGTCTTACTGAGTGCCAAACAGGCCACTGCGAATGAGGTTACTGAAGTGATGGATGATATTGTCTTATTGAGTGCCGAAGAAATCACGGAAGATAAGGCTGGAGAAGCGACAGATGATGTTATCTTTCTGGTCGCCGAAGAGGTCAATCTAGCTGAGATCTCTATGCTCATAATTGTTGAAGAGGCGACTTTGGCGGACGATGCGGCTTTAGATGACGCCTTTGTTGAAACGAGAGTCTTGAGTGACGACGATGTTGAAGAGGAAATCTTAGAGGTTGATGAGGCAACGGATAAAGGCGTCTTCGAGGACGCGATCTTAGAAGACGACGCTGTTGAAGAGAAAACCTTTGAAACAAATGGGGCGAGCGAAGAAGCTATCATAGAAGACGAGCTCTTGAGGGTTGAATGTGTTGATAAGTACCCAGTCGACGATGGTGACGTAGATGATGCGATTGTTGGCATTGATGGAATTGGAGATGAAGTCTTCGTAGCAAAAGTGGCTGGAGGAACCCTTGTTGCAGCAGAGGACGATGGAGACGAGTTTTTCAGAATTGCTGTGGGGGAAATTGCTGCTGCTGATGGTTGAGAGGAGAGAACCGCCGAAGATTGAGCCGTTGAAGATAAGGCCATGGAAGACGAATTACTGGGACGAAGCAGGTGGAGAAATGTGACGGGTTTGCTAATCGTTATTCATCATGGCTACCTTATTGCCCAGTAGCTCTAGCTCCCGCAGTGAAGTATCGGCTCAAGCGGGTGACATAATTTCTTCACTCAGCTCAAGCTGGGACAAATCAACCATTGTTCACTCTTTGCATTCTCTTTTGCGGAGCAATCCATTCTCAATGTCCATTCGTATAAACCAGTACGCAAATTTGTTCTATTAGCGCTCTTCGTTGCAAAGTTATCGAGGTGTGTAGGTTTTCCCCTCACTTAATGCATACAATGGCATTTAAGTTACTGCGTGGTACCGCATTACCTCTATATATAATCTTGACATCTTTCAACCCCGCGTACTCTACGCGTGCTCGGCCTGCCAACGACGATCAGCGTCACGATTGTCTAAGGTACGGGCCGAGTGCAGGGTTGGGAATCATGGGATCCCGACCCAGAATGCACTGGGCCAGCCCGAGAGGAGGCTTGTGAGCTGTAATGATATGCCGAAGTTTGGGGGTATTGAGGCTGTTACGGTTAGCGACAACTTCGTCGAAACAAGGAACCATGGAACAATATTGCAGGGTCAGAAACAGGTTCGAAGACCGTAATGTTGTTATGACATGAGGAGACAACAGCTTGCCGATAGGCTTGGAGAGAAAAACGTGGTGCTCTTATGTCTGCATAGCAGGGTAGCGATCATATATACACCGGTACCAATCACCGCGCTAAACCGCTAGAAGTAGTGGAGAAAATCCAGCATTATCTTCGGCATGAAGGTCGGCGCCGTAATTGAGCAAGTTTTTCACCACCAGATCATAGCCCATGGAGACTGCCACATGTAATGGCGTTGTTCCGTCGTTATCTTTGGCATTCGTATCCACACCATGTTCTAGAAGCTCGTTAATTACGCGGTCATAGCCGCACCACACCGCAAGATGTAGCGGTGTCGTTCCATTGATATCTTTGGGGTCGACATTCACAGTCTGATCAAGTAACATTCTCACCACTTGACCAGAGCCCAGCGAGGCCGCTAGATGTAATGCTGTTGGCTCTGATGGTGTCGCAAATCCAGATCGTTTGGAAACCCCATGTTGCAGCAAGAGTCTTACCACGTCGTCGGTGCCTAAGCTAGCCGCAACATGGAGTACGGTCATCTTCGAAATAGCTTTGACAGCTTGTTCCCATTTCTCAAGATTCTGAACAGATGGAAGTTTTCGTCGTACCAGGGTTTAATACGGGAGCCAACTTCATCGGGAACATAACAACTTTCAACTTGATCCAGACTTTCCATTTCATCTTCCGAGACGGGCTTGCTCTCAGAAGAACTATTCTCCCTAGAAAACCCCGCTTGATCGATGTCAGTCCTTGAGATATGCTCAAGATCTTCAACAGGAGTAGGGCCCTCAGTATTGCCCTGTGTATCGTTCGGGCTGACTGGGATCGAAGAAGATTCTCCAAGGACATCAAAGTGGGAGGAAGAAGATTCTATCTCCTGTTCCTCCTCGTCGAAAAGGACCTCTTCTTCTGGGTCTGCTCCGTGGTCAAGAAGCAACCCCACTTTCGCTGCATCGTCGCTCCAGACCGCCATCTGCAACGCGGTCGCTTGTACTCCACCTCCCGAAGAACCCTTCATCTCAAAAATGCGCTCTCTGATAAAATGCTCTTTCCCAACCACCTTCTCTTCGCCAAGAAGTTTCAGTCCTGCCCCCCGTTCTCCAGTTCCCGTATTGACGTCGGCTCCATGGTCAAGTAAGATGCGCATCGTCAGCCGATCGTCTCCGGAGTCATCGTCTCCGAGGCCATCGTTGCCGAAGATCAGTGCAGCATGTAATGCGGTTATGGATGGCAGAGTGTGTTTCATCCTCCGGGCCTCTCGATTTGCACCAGCCGCAAGCAATATTCGCATCATACCAAAGTCTTGTTCCATTGTGGCTAGCATGAGCGGTCTTCCCCAAAAGTTCTTTACGTCTCGCACTGAGCCATATGTGTCGATCTCTTCCCGCCACGACGTATCCCAATTATCATCAGCCTCGATATCAGCTCCGTTATCTAGCAGGGTCCTTGCAACATCTTTATCGGAAATCCCCACAGCTCGATTCAGGGCAGTTGCTCCTTCGTCATCTGTAGCGTTCACGCCAATTCCTTTGGATAGTAAGTACTTCACCAATGCTGCAAGCCCAAGTTCAGACGCAAGGATGAGATCAGTGAAGCTTGAAGTCTGCGTTAAACTTTCACCGAATCTTTTCACACAAAGCCTCTTTCTAAATTCAAGTCTAAGCTTTCCAAGTCTAAGTCTAGACTTTCTTCTTCTTACGCTACTTTTATTTCAATATCTATCTTTTAATCTTTTTCGTAGTGATTAGATCAACAGAGACAGAGCGATCATTTATATTTTAAATATAAGACTAAAGAAGAGACGACGGGATGACTAACGGGTCATTAATGCGTGTGAAAGATAAGTTTAAATTTGGGCGAAGTTTGTATAGCTTCAACATTGACTATTTGCGATATTTTAGTCATTGATATTTAACAATTATGAGAAGATGCTTACTATTATGCTATAGTACGAAAATCTACGCGACGATGCGTCGAACCTCCAGCGCCACATAGAATCATCGGCCGGGTCGCTCAGCTTTGTACCGGCTGCTAAAGAGCTCTGTGTCCCCTCCGAGCGACTCTCGAATAGCTGCATAACTCGCCCGAGACGCCACTCGAAATGCAGTCGCAAACCGAATGGCATCGGAGCTGGGCTGGAATAACCTTGGGCACCAGGATTGGTCTCTAATCATATCTTTACAGACTGATCAACAAGCAGTATCGAGTCAATAAGAGTTGCGCGTTGTGGGGGTGGCATGGAAGGCTACATGCCTAGACACACCTAACTCGCTTGAGTGACCGAGTGGGTGCGCCCCGACCCGCTGAGCTCTATTGGCTTGGCACCTCGACTCAACTTTACCAAAATCCTATCTCTCAGTCTCTCTCAAAAGACTCCCATCTGTTCCCAGATATGGCCTTCTACCATTTAGGTCACCAGGTGGCTCCGAATCCTCTCTGGACACGCGACAGAAAATTGCGGTGCCATGAAATTCCCTCCGTTGATTACAGTGTAGAAGTATGCGGTCCTCCGTCAGCTGTAGCTACTCCATCTTGATGCATCATCGTGTACATGGTCAGGGAATTGAACTGGCTTTACAGAAGCTTTCTCCTTCCCCTGTGTGAATATCAATATTTTTTCAAATGGTTGAGCTTTCCAACCTCGAATTCCATCGGATATTACATCATGCTGACGCAAAATCGGATCGGATTTGCCAATCATCGCTTTATTCTGTTATCCTTGTTGAGTACTTTGACAAAAGTATTTACAGTGTCTCCATCTTCATGCGTCCATTTCGTTCTCTACTCAACAGCCTCATCTCCAACCTCTCAGCGGACATCTCACGCCTCCAGTCTTCCGCCATGGCCACCCCAAAGACCTCCCTCTCAACCAGCCGACCCCCCTCCACTCCTCCCGCCACCCTCTCCTCTTATGCAAATAAAGGCATCTCCCACCCATCGCATCTCGCTCCTCTTACTGGCGCGCAGAAGCAACTCTGCAAGGTGAAGCCCCTCACCATCAAAGTCAACGACGATCTCTACGGCACGGTCCCTGCCTTCCTCCACGTCCCACACAATTACAATTACCGCCGCGAACAAGCCGAGGGACGCGAGAAGATGGCCGCTATACTGTTGTCCGGTGCAGGGGGAGGCGTGGTGGGTCCATCGTCAATGTATCTATCGATGGCGGACAAGTTGGCGAGTCTAGACGGGGGCATCCCGGTCATGCGACTAGACTACCGTTATCCGGCGAGGAACAAATACTGTGTGGCGGATGTGCTGGCGGCCATGAATTACCTGGAGACTGGTTACGGGCTCTCGAGATTCGTGCTCGTGGGTTGGTCGTTCGGCGGTGCGCCGGTATTTACGCTTGGGGGGAGCGATGAGAGGGTCGTTGGATGTGCGACTGTTGCGAGTCAGACTGCTGATACGGATGGGATACGGAGTGTAGCGCCGAGGCCTGTGCTCTTGATGCATGGGACTGGTGATAAGACTTTGCGATGTTCGTGTAGTCAGCGCTTGTATGATGAATATGGAACCAAGGGGGAGAGGGAGCTGAAGCTTTTCGAAGGAGACGATCATGCGTTGACGACGAATGCAGGGGAGGCCGAAACAAGGCTTTGTGGGTTTGTGATGAAGTGTGCGGGCGTAGAAATGGGCGGGGCGGAGCAAGATCTGCTGAGAGAGGAACTGATTGGGGGGGAAGATAGGGTGGCGTTGATGAAGGAGGGTGGGGATTTGAAGGGTGGGGAGAATGTTGAGTAGGAGACTTCTTGAAGTAGGTAAAGTTCAATCCCAGAATTCCGATGTTTAAGCTTGATACCTTATGTTATGCTTACCTCAGATACCTTAGATGTAAGTGTGTCGGATATGAAAGACATTCTTCCTTTGTAAGGTAGATCAACTAGGATCTATCTTGGCGGAACGGACACGGCGCCTCGAAGGAATGCACCAAAGGGTCACTCAAAGTATGGGTATGGGAAGACCTTCATTTGCAACATTGGTGAAGACAGCGTTATTGTCTGAGTCTACATAGCTACCATCTGGCTGTCTCCACATCTTAAGCTCATACAACTTCACACCTGACCTCCAGCTCTTCTTAGCTGTGCCGTGCCTTGCAAATAGGGAATGTAGATCGTGGTAGTAGGAAGACTGGAAGCCACTTGTCTTAAGTGCTGCAAGGTGAGGGAAGGCAAGCTGTTCATGGGTGGTCATCGTTTGTTGACTTTTTCGCTACTAGGATTGGTGATTACCACCGTGACCGTGCATGCATGATTCTTGAAACCTCAACGCAAACCTATCCTCCTGACAAAGTAAACACGAGCTAGCAGCGCCCGAGTCCCCTTATGTCCTGCTCTCACACCTTGCCTCTATCACAGACCTTTCTCTGCAATACGCATTGCGTAGTATATTCCACTAGTGAGCGTCACCATATTGAACGCGAAGGAAACCCCATGGAAAGCAAGGAACTTGTTGGTCATGGCCTTGAGTTCTGGCGACTTGGGGGCCTCTTTCTGAAGGGCTTTTCGGTCGAGGACGGATTCTAGAACATGATCAGCGAATCCGTTCCTGTTTATCCGTGCACTTTAAGATTGACATCGAATCACATACCAGGCTTGATCGTGTCTTCTTGCGCCTGCAATCCTGTTTTCCCACCACCAGCCTTGAGCTCACGAGCGGTTTCTGGTCCTCATCATCAGCGTAATCTTCCAAATACCATGCGTCTGGCCCCGAGCCCGTCTCTATCAACGTACCAACGTGCACTTTCCACATAATGTTGACAGTCTTCGGAATCACAACGAGCGCGTTCAGAGCCGAGGAGACAAACATCATCGTCAAAGGCAGCGTCACAGTCTGGCGATCAGCTTCGTAAATGAGTCCCGGCACGGAAGCCGAGCCTCGGAAAAGGGCCGCCTCTCCACCACCTCCTGGATAAGTCAGTGCCAGCAGCACACTCCCGATCATTTGCATCTTGGAGTACATGGGCCAGATGGCGGCCATGAGGATGGCGAATTGGGGTCTACTGAGGGCGTTTTGGGCGCTGATATTGGCGAGGAATGATTGGTAGATTTGGGCTCCGAGGAGGAAGACCAGGCTGTGGGAAGGTTAGTTGGGACTCGTTGGAAGAAGAAGGGTACAGGAAGTTAGTTGTGTTACTGACAGGGAAAGGTGATAGAAAGTCTGGTTGCTGAAGAGAGCGAGGAGAGGCATTCTGGCGTTTTTTGAGGGTTGAATGCTTGGGTCTGTGACGGTGTGAAGGCTCTGGTGGATCTGTGTAACCTGAGTTGGTGTGGAGAGTACTATTGATGGTGGGAAGACAGATGGCAGGTGGGAGTTGTTGACTGATGTTGGAAGAATCAACGAAGCAATTGCAGGCTTTTAATAAATATGAACGAGGTAGGACACTCAATTGTGTTAGTAGAAGAGTGCTACGGAGGAAAGAGTGAGTCTTTGTGTCAAGGGACTTGGCAAGTCATGTGACCACGGGCTCTGACAGCCACTAGCCTTCTTCAACACAGCAACACGTACTTCATTAGGGAACGGCCGGGCTCTTTGCCGCACTTCACTTGCAATTGGACATCTGATATCTCTCTTTTTGTCCAGAGTTGTACTAGCCATACTCTACCATCAAGACAAAAGCCAAGGAATCCGCTGAGCTTACTAAACATGTGTTATGTGTGTACGCATGAAGAGTCCTCGTAAAGAAGCATCCCCCCGAACGTTCGACGAGTATCGCGTAAGAAGATATTCGGTTGTATGAGCATTTTGGATATGTACAAATCAGTTCAAAGCTTACTGCTGTAATAAGCCAGAAGGTCTCGGTTTTGCATTCTCTTCCGTTGTTAGCGAGGCATAGAAAAGAAACCAATTCAGATCGAAATAACCTTTACTTTCCTACCTTTCGACCCGTCCCTAGGTGCCTAGGTCCATACCCATTATCATGGTCAATCATCGTGCTGAGAGTAGGCTTGTTGCGACCCCGCACCAATGAAGAATTGATCTCAATTTTGTACAATACAAGGAATCGTGGATTGACTACCGGAAAGCCCGCCAATAGAACTATCACAAAAGACCCCATCAATTCGTTACTGTGACATACATCGCATTCGACCGAACATCACCAGTCCTAGACGCCTTATATTCAAAGAACCCCGTCTGGGCAAGGTGAATTGTAGCTTTCCCTGTAGCGTCCGTCTTTACCCCCGCAACGGTGGCATTCTGAGTTGCATTACCCGTTCGTCCATCGATAACCGTCACCGTGAAACCTTTACCCTTCTTCACCGTCACAGTCGTGGGTGATAGTTTCAAAAAAGAGACTTCCAGGTTGATATCAGTATCCCAGCTCGGCCCCAGATTCATGAACGCCCACAGTACATCATCGCCTGGATTCAAAAGCTGCTGGCATCCGCTGAGGACTAGAGCGCCCCCAAATGAGCTGACTTGATAATTCACTAATGAGCCCCAGTATTGGTAAACAGAGCCATTCCCCCAATCCTCCGTCTCGGCGATCCTTGTTATGTCGAAGTCGTTCCATGAACTATCATATATGCCGTCATAGGTGAAGCCGCGGACTTTTGCGGCGGCGTCGAGAGCATCAGTAGGAGTGTTACCGGGTGGTAACCCCAAGTTGGAATTAGTACCTGCTCCCTGGCCGTTGCAGGGGACTGTGACCCCATCGGCGGTTATATTACGTGGGCCCGACGTTATGGGACCCTCGTAAAGGGTGGAAACGTTGCTCTCGATGCGGAGGTTGACTGCGTTGTAGCTAGAACCACGTTAAAGTCTTGGACTGGATTGTACAGGGTCACCGATGAAGCGAATACGCACCCGTTGGCTTCAGGTGCGGCATATGTAGTTGTCGTTGCTAGAGAAGCGATCAGGCACAGAAAGGTGACACATGAAACCATCATTGCGGGCTTGACGCAGTGGAAAGCCGGAGTTTTAACCTCTACAAACGTCAGAAGCTGTTTAGTGGTCTGCAGGAAAGAAGACGGAACGAGTGAAGTTCGGGCCTTAAGTATTGCTCTGGGTCCATATATGCAGGCAGATCAGCTTTCGCCCGAAGCGTGATCCCATTGGTTGAGCGTGGCAGGCAGATACTTGACGTGCTAGAAGGGGAGTGAACCTGTAAAGTATAAGGTATGCACGATGAGCCTTCGCTTAGCATGCGTTTTGATTGGCTAGTTTGTGTATAGTACGGGGATATTAGACGAGCCTGCAGAATGGAGGGCATTGAAGGATTTTAGCTAGAGCGCCACAGACCCTTTAGAGTAAACCATCCACCAAAGTTCCACATCGTCTTCCATCCTCAGTTGGGCCTTATTCGGCAAGAAGCCATCGTAAAAAATAGTTTTTGGCAAGGCATGTCATCCCGAAGGATCGCGAACAAAAGACAAACGATAGAAGCAAGGACGCCTCCCGGCGAAACCAATCGAATTACTACGGCCATCATACTGATTATACAAGGATCGAAAAGTTTACCTGCTACAAGCCAGTGCGCGCTAATGTAGGAGATATCACATCATTGAAAAGCGATAGCCGGTTGAATCTTCATGGCGACAGAACAAGATATTTGATCTTTTGGGGTGTTTCGTCAATTTTTTGAGTCTCTGAATAAGATTCTCCTGGCTGAGGCCACACAGAGGTGCTGAGTGGGTCGACGTCGTGGGGACATACAAGTAGTGGTGGTGAGTAAACGATTCGAAAACACTTATAAAGTTTGAGAAAGAGTTTATTATCTTCTTAATATATAAAAGAGACTCTTAATCTTTTCTCTTTCTTCGAATTCAAGCCGGCGCTAGCCGCAGGCTTCACAGTAGATATTCGTCCTTCTGGCACATAGAATGAAGAAGCTTTACGACCACCACTCTCAAGCAGGGCCGAATTCATTCTCCCCCCCCCTCATCGAGTGAAAAATCTATTAATCAAAATTGCTTTACTATCGATTGCACTGATAAATAGATAGATGATTTTCAAATATATGATAGTTGATGTAGTTTCGATTGCAAATCTAGCAGTTTGCCCTGGAAAACCAACGATTTCCACCATCGCCAACCCTGTCTAAAAGTATACAGATCAAGGGTCCTTTTGAACAGCGTCATCATCTCCCGTCACTTCCTCTCCAAATTCTTATGCAGAACATGCTCCCTCATAACCAGACTCACCAGCCCACCGATAATGGCTATGCCTAATGTCGTAAGGAAGACGCCCCGCAGCGCCTCCATGTATACCTCTCTTACCTCACCCCTCCATTCGACGGGTAGTGCCTTGATCTCATCAAGACTGTCCCTCAACCTCCCAATAATATCAGCAGCGCCTTCACGGTCGCCAAACTCCGCCCATAATCTAATCTTCAAGATGTTCTGGAATACAGCGGATGCAACTGTGACGCCAATGGCGCTGCCTGTACTTCGAAACGCATAGGAAGCCGACGTAACGACAGCTTGGTCTTCATGATCCACAGCACTAATGAACGCGAGAAGCGTGGTAGTAAGCATACCGGTGTAGCCTATCCCGGACATGAAGAAGGCAAGCATAGGCTCCCATACCGGCGTCGCCAGTGTGAAAGATGATAGCAAAGCGTAAGCCGAAAGGAAAATAATCTGAATACAGATGTTAAGTATATAGTACTTCCCGGTCCAGCGCATGATGAGTCCAGAAGACACACTACCGATAGCTGCGCCTATAGACTGGGGTATCAATCTCGCTCCAGCTTGGGTTGTCGACAAGCCTTTGACTTGGAAGTAGATTGGCCCGTAGAAAAGGAGCGAGAAGACGCACATGGATTGGAACCAGTTTGTCAAGCAGGCGGCCAGCACGGTCCGGTTGAGTAGAAGCTTGACTGGTATTATAGGCTCAGAGGCGTGCCTACTTTCGATGTCAATGAAGACTAAGAGGGAGATGAAAGACAGGGATAGAGTTGTGTAGATCAGAGGGTGGTTCCATGGAACGACATTGCCGCCGGAGTTCAGGCCGACAAGAAGGAGAACCAGGGTCATAATAAGCGCTGCCGCGCCGAGGAAGTCGATACGTTTCAAAGCTGATTCGGATGATTGTTTGACCGGGATTTTGACGGTGAAGAATATCAAGATGCCGGAGACGACAGTGAATGGCACTCTGGGAAATTCCCAGGAGTCAGCAAGTCTTTTATTAGGGATACTGACTTCGCTGAGAAGTTAAGCGAAATAAGGGAGTAATTTGGTTCCTGGATGTGGGCATCATGGCAAAAGTGCAACATGATATAGAGCTTCCCCAGAAACACCTACTGGATCAAAAATGCCTTTCGCCACCCCCAGGTATCGTTAATCCAACCGCCGAAGACACCGCCAAGGCCTGCGCCCACACCATAGCAGATGTTGCCGAAACCTTGCCATACCCCTCGTCGGCGCAGAGGAATGAGATCAGATCCCACGAAGGTAGAAATAGCGTTTAGACCTCCGCCGCCCATACCGGCGATAACTCGGCCGAAGATCATGACCCATTCGCTCGTCGCGAGCCCGCAGATGAGATTGCCAGCGGCGAAGAAAATGTTTGAAAATATCAGCCCCGTCCGTCGAGACAGTATGTCCGTTAGTCGACCGCTAAGCGGCTGGACAGCTGCATTGGCTATGAGATATGCGGAAGCAAGCCAGGAGAGCAGGGACAACGAATTGAAAGATGCAGATATCGGGGCTGACAAGGTGGCTATGATTGTTGAGTCCAATGCAGCCAGAAATGTACCAACCCAGATACTGCTCATGACCAGGAGAGCCTCTCCTGTGCTTGGTTCTTCTGCAAGTGGAACATCGTTCTCGTCCTGGCTGTCACCGGCGTTGTCGGTATCTGGTCCATGTCTTGGTTCATCATCAGTGATGAGTTTGGTATTGCGATTACCAAGTAAAGGACTCGTTTCAGAGGAAGGTTCTTCCGCGTTGTCATGCTCTGTCAATGCCATAGCTTAGAGGATGAATGTGCATATGAAAATTGCACATAAATCTTTCCAAAAAAGAAGTAACAAGGCAAACAAAGATGACGCATGCAGCCGACAAGTCTGAGCTCGAGAATGAAGGAAGTTGATCTATCCTGGTAGAAACATCGACTTGGTGACACCCCACTGCATCCTAGTGGAGAAAGTGAATGCCGATAGCGGACTCCCAAGCGAGCGGGAGATCGACACGCCATTTAGCGTATTCAAAATCCTCTGGAATGCTTGGCGTTAGAGATGCGACGCCACCCCACATGGATTTTCGTACTACTGTAGCATAAGCATCCTCCCCACAATTCTCAGATACCAATCACCAAATATCGCAAATAGTCAAATTTGAAGCTACACAAACTTCTTGACTGGTTTCATAGTCCCTTAATCGCCATGGTCCTTCCCGTTGATACATAAAAACGCGCTATGGCCAAGCATCTTCTACATGCCCGTCCTTTCGCCGCATAGCGTCCTTCACCACCTGCCTTGCGTTCTCTTCGACTTTTTTTCGAGCCTTTGCTAGGGCCTTCTTCTTATTGCGTTGCTCCTTAGCCTTAGCCTTAGCAAGTTCATTCTCTCGCTGCTTCTTCTGAGCGGCGGCGGCGACGATAGCAGCTTAAGCATCGTCCTTTTCGCGTTGCTTCTGGGTCTGAGCCTGGGCTTTCTTCTTCTTGCGCTGCTCCTGTTTCAGCACCTATCTTTCAGCCTCCTTCGCAGCGGCCAGGTCAGCAGAGGTAAAGCGGTTGTCTGCGTTGTGAGTACGGGACCGGGGGAGAGGCGGCGGGGTGGCTGATGGGCCATTGATGCGTGTGAAAGGCATGACCGATAGGGCTGAGGTGTGTATAGCTTCAAATTTGACTATTTGCGATATTTGGTGATTGGTATCTGACAACTGTGGGAAGATGCTTATGCTACAGTACGAAAATCCTTGTGAAGTGACGTCGCATCTCTAACGCCAAGCATTCCAGAGGATTTTGAATACGCTAAAAGGTTGACAACTCTCGAGTTGCAAAGGTCATGTAGGTATCAAAAGGACTTGCTTTTGAGAGATTCTTGTGCATCAGCGCTCACCGTAGCCAAGTGCGCACCGAACTGTTGAGAAATACCAATCTACCTATCTCGAGTTATTGCGGTTTTCGAACAGTGTATCATTCTCAAATACTATGCCTCGCTACTACTACCTATAAATCTACCACGCTCTCTACTCGCGTCCCGCAAAGGCACATGCTCCGCGTCATCCTCCATGTCGTCTGCGTCAAAGCTTTCAGCGCTTCCAGTCCTTGCCTCCTCATCCCTCAGCTTCCCGAATCCGTTTTTCAAAGCCCACTCTGCTCGGCTTGGGAATGGTGTATCGCAATGAGGTGAATTTAGCATTGGGTAGTATCTTCTGTACGAGAAATAAGCGACGAGCATTCCTAGAATCGATCCCGTAGTGACATCGTAGACATCATGTCGATAGTCTTCTAAGCGCGAGATCGCGATCAACGCAGCGCCGACTAGAGGTGCTAAGGCGAGCAAAACTCTCGCCAGGTCAGTTCGAGGTCGGAAAACATGCATTTGCCCGGCGAAGAACCTGATCGGTCAGCCAGCTACCGGTGAAACAATCCTTCCGAGGTTCTTACAATGCTAGGTACCCCAGTCCACTAAAAGCAAGGCTACTGTGACCGCTAGGAAAGCTTCTCCACCCATCATGTAGAACGTGGTGATCTGTCTCCGTGCATGAGCCAATCGTGATCAGCGTGTGCTCAGGGGTACCCTTCCTAGGCTTGCAGCGGGCGATCAGGTCCGGCCTTGGTCGTCCCACAGAATTTTTGACCACGTCCGTAAGGAATGTAGTCAGCATGATGCTGATAGCAAGACCAAGTATTGTGACATTCGCCTTGTGTAGACCGGGCCGGAGTATGATGGCCCATAGAAAAAATATACATAGTGGTAGAAAAACAGAGTAGGCAACGTTCCAAACTGCGTTGCCAAGTCAGCGCCAATGCAGGCAAGGCAAGACTTGAAGGCTGCATACTGACAGGTACACGCTCAACCGCGGCGTGAGGGTATTGTATAGAGATGTTGTCTAAGGAGAACATGCGGTGGAAGGGCTCGACGAGTACTTGGATCTGCGCAAGAGTCAGTCTGCTGATCCTAATCTGAGCAATTTGAGCCATTGGTAACTCACTAAGCCATATGCCAGCAGCAACAGGGCGAAACCAACGTAGTCTGCAGCGTAGGAACGGTTCCAGAACCTGGAGACTGAAGACATGAAGCCTTCTTCTTTGCCAGCTATCTTCTTCCCAGCGGCGCGGGGCATGGTCGTCAACGAGATTGGCCGCATTGGACCTTCATCTATTAGTATGGAGTCCCATGGGCGTCAAGAGGCGGCAGTGAAGCTGAAGCTTGCAGCCTAATAATTGGCTCATACCAAAGTGAATTTCGGCTGCTAGCGTGTTTACCCCAGATTCCAACCACATCCCTGCGCTGCCACTCGAAAGCCTTTCCTATTGAATCTCGACAATAATGGCAGACCAACCTCAGCCGGGTACTATCAGCGCCGCCTTCCCCGCTCCACCACCCTTCTACAAATCTTTCACGTCGCAAAACCTCGAGCGTCTACAAGAGCACCTCGAATCCTCAGGCCAGCCCGCCTCGCCAGCTACACAGCCAACCACAGCGCCACTTTCAGCCGTCCTCTCTCTACCACCTGAGCTACGCAACCTCATCCCTCCACCTCCACCAGCAGAGGGCAAATACCGCGCCTTCGGCACCCTACACGAAGTCTCTTCAACACCGGCCTCGGAAGACCAGCAAACGCCGACCCCCGCCCGCCTTCTCTCCCTTACACATAAAATCCTGCTGACTTTCCTCTCCCTCACCAACGCACTCGCGACCAATCCTGCAGCCTACGGCCCCATATGGGACGAGCTCCACGAAATGTTCCAGGAGACCAACAAGGTCATTAATGGGTATCGACCGCATCAGGCGAGGGAAACGCTCATTCTGATGTTGGAAGAGCAGTTGGAGAGGGTGAGAGGTGAAACAAAGGGGGTGGGAGAGGCTGTGAAGAGGGCGAAAGAGGTGGTTGAAACGCTGGGCAAGGATGATCATGGAGGTGTGGAAATGGACCAGCTTCGAGAGCCGGTAAGCCAGGGAAGTAGGAAGGAGCGAGATGTGGAAAGACGGATTTGGAAAGTGTTGGAGAGGGAGGTGGGGAGATAGTTGGGGCCAAGGTGGGGGGTGCCCTTTTACGATTGAAAGATTATCAGTACCCAGCTATGAGCGATGGAGCTTCGAGCCGTTTACAGCATCTACTACGTTTTACCCATACGCCAAGATTTGCCATTTCGAGTTCGATGCATGTATATACCCTTTCGATCATGAAGTTGATGAGATTGTCGAAGCCTGAAAATGCCTGTGGATCATATGGTACCAGCTCGAGCCATCAGTCGTCCCAACGTGTGGGTTCCGCCACTCCAAATACCATGCCACAGCTTACTCATACTCACATTCTTCCCTCCACAGGCTCTCGTCCCTTTGAGACCTTGATAAAGCATCCACGATGTCCCCCAGCACCTCGATCCTCACACTGCATGAGTGAGGGGATAGGCAGACCTAAAGTAGACAGGGAATTTAGCCCCCGCCTATGCTTAAAAGCAATAGCAGTCTCTTTGGTATGCCGGCATGAGCATGCAGTACTGCAGGTTCTTGATGTAATAATACATTAGCAGTGTTTCAGATTTCCGAAGAAGGGTGGTCGGGACGAGAGCCGGGCCGAGCTAGCGAAACAACGGGAAGAACTGAAGTGTTCTCCCCCACTCCTTGGATGAAGACATTCGCTGCTCCTTTTCTTTTTCCTTTTCTTTTTCCCCCAGCCAATCTATGTTCCGCCAGTTATCAGCTTTACAAAGAGTACAGAGGTACTGTTACAAAGAGTACAGAGGTACTGCTTCCAACAAGCTCTAACCTCTGTGGCAAGCATGTTGAGCTATATCTGCTATCATTATCCACCTACGAGTAGGAGCTCGTGCGCATGAACTCTCGGCTCCGTGGTCTGTGAATGCAGCGAGGACGTGCAGATCAGCTCATGGCTCGTGAACCTGAATACCACCATGTGCATCGTCACTATGCAGATCACCGAGATTAGGCACTCAGTCAGTACATGATGAGGGAAATACTTGCTTCCTCAGCCACTGTAATCAGATCAGCCGAGTCGTTGATCATGGCGAGGGCAGATCATTACCAGCTTCAAGTCTGTGCCTAACCACATACCTGCATCGAGTTTGTCTTCTTGAGCCTGTATCAGCCAACTGGCAAATACCAAATCCTCAGCCTGGTAGCCTTGTTCAATGTTTCATTCCGTCCCACGTCGATCACATACCGCTTTCGTCCAGCATCTCCATCATCGCTATGCGCTGACTACGCCCCTGTCTGCTTCCATCAGTTTCAATGCATTGCCCCATTTCAATTTTTGTGGGTAAGCCAAGATTTGAGATCCTTCGTTCATGCAGTTCATGCTGCATTGCTATATTCGCTGCTTCCGCAGTTCCATTCACCTGATAGGATTCACACCCAATGCCGAGTGGTACGCGCTTGTCTCTTGTCAATAGATTTCATACATGTGGCCTTGGTGCCGTGAAGCCAGGTTCCTTGAAAATGATACTGGTAGCTTCTTGTATTTCTCCATACTTCGGTTTCTCGTCACTGTGTAATCAAAGTAAAAGCCTTCCATCTCCCTGAAATTGAAGCGAAAAAACCATGGCAACCCCAACGACGGCTCCGACTCCAGAGCAGCTTCGGGCACTGTTGAATGGAACAGCCGGCAAACCTCCTGCCGGAGTAATGCCCAACTTACAAAATCCACCGAACCTCAACGCCTTCCTCATTTTGACATTGACGCTGGCCTTGACTTTCGGAACTTTGGCTATTCTTATGCGCATGTATACAAAATTGTTTATAATTCGATCCGTTGCTTATGAGGACTGTACGTTCCCACAGCTTGCTCCTCCCATATGCATACTGACGCTCCTTAGATGCTGTCATGCTCGGATGGGTAAGGCCTTGGGGAGGGGGGAATTTTCTAGTCTTACTGACATTACTAAGTTATCCCAAATTGCGGAGACAGTTCCATCTGCAATTACGACTAGACATGGTGCCGGATCCCATATGTGGGACATACAATTGAAAACTTTCTTCGATATGCTCTATGTACATTTCCCCTCCGAACATCTGTTACATACATGAGGAAACTTACCATGCTTCTAGTGGACTAATCTCTCTTCAATACTATATTGTCCCGTTGTTTTCTTCGTCAAATTATCTATTCTCCTCCAGTATCTGAGAATCTTCGTGCCCAACAGAAAGGGAAACATGTCCACTTTTGTTGCAATACAGCTCTGTGTTTGGAGTTGCTTCACGATGTACCTGGTCGCTGCCATCTTTGCGATTGTCCAATGTACTCCACGCGAGAAGATCTGGAATCCGTTGATGACGACAGGTTACTGCATCGACACCAGCGCTGCATACTTGTCAACTGCAATATTCAACGTCATCACTGACTTCGCAATCTTGATCCTTCCGATGCCAAGTCTCTGGAAGTTACAGATGCCTCTGAAAAGGAAGATCCTGACAACAGCAATATTTGCGACCGGTTTCCTGTAAGTATCTACCAAAACACCGAGTCACCAGCCGAGAGAAATCCACCCCTTCACCACCGACTTCGACAAACACTTACTGGTTTCGAAACATTAGTGCTTGTGTGACATCTATCCTGCGCACGTACTACGCTTGGCAGATTGTCCAGTCGCGTGACATCAGCTACAACGTGGCCAAGATGGGTTTCTGGACCTACGCCGAGATTGCCATTGGAACCATAGTCAGCTGCATGCCCGTCCTACCCAAATTCCTCCGACACTTCAGCCCGAAAATCCACGCGACGTTCGCCTCGAAATCCAAATCCAAGCCGGGCAGCAGTAGCAACCCCCGACAAGCCAAGCCCCAATCTCCCGTCGCGATAGAAAAGCCGGGGAGCTCGGCGAAATCATCATCCGAGAAACCTTTCTTCACCAAAGGCGGTGGAAGAGGAGAAACCGGTGTCTTGCAGATATGGAATGAAGCCTATCACCAGTCGGCTGCCGTCGAGGTCAAGGGCGAGTACGTCACGCTGGACGAGTACGACGCTGTGCTACCAAGGAAGGATACGGCTAGTGAATCGGCCCCGAGGAGGGCCCAGGGCACAGCTACACGACGAGATGATTTGGAGAGCGGCACGTATGACTTCGCCGATCGGATAGATTATTCTTCCGCAAAGGAGATGAGGTTTTAAGGAAGTGCAGTGGTTGCAAACGGGATGATAAAAGCTCGCGCCCCGATCCCCGGCTGTCATCATTGGTCTCGTCCTGCTCATTTGGAATGGCTGTGCACTGCGATGACTCTTGTCGTTGGTACCGTCTTGTTGAAAGGGTGGCAGATATCTTGGGGTCCGCTCTTGATTTTCGCGGCTGTGAAAGCATTTAGAGCGGGCTGGCATCTAGGTCAAAGAAAAGAATGACTGGATACTTCAATTATTCTCATTACCCCTTAAAGGCCATGGTCTCTCATTTTACACTACATCTGGACGTCCTCCAAGTCTCCCAAAAACCCATGTGCGTAGCGATATCCAAACATGCCCAAAATCCTACCCCGTTCGCAACATGGATCAAGCAGTCGCGGCTCGAAGAACCGGCCTTTTCGGCCTCGCATTCTTCAACTTCAAATATCTCGCCATCGCCACATCATACTCTCCCGCCCGGCCCTCTCTCTCCCCCGCAATCCCTCTGTTTCCCCTCCACACCGAACACGCTTTCCCCCAAAGCACCTTGATCAAGCCCCCAACCCCGAGTATGAACGGAATCAGCTGCCCCAAACTCGTCAAAGACTGCAACCCACCAACCTCATTCCACACGATCGTCAACTCTATCTGCACAATCAGCAGAGCAATGAATACAAACTGTTGAGTTGCCGCAAACGCCCACTTGGCGGTAGGGTTTGGCACGTGGATCTGCGACAGCTGCAGGTCCGAAGCGATGGTCAGGTGCCGCCAGTCCGGCGTCGTCGTCGTCTCGGACCTCTGGTCGAGTTCGTACATGCGGTTTAGAATGCGCGGCCATTTCCACGGCGCGATGGCTCCCAGGGCGATCAAGTGTTGGCTCACTCCTTGTCGGAGACTGGTTGATGGCTTGTTGGTCCAGGTTGAGCGCAGAGCGCCGGAAGCGCATTGCAGATAGGGGGTTGGATCTGAGCACTGGGTTTTCCCATGGGGGGTAAAGAACTTGAGGCAGGTACGGTGGGTTATTCGCTTCTTGTCCGGTGAGGTGGTGTTTTCTGGATAGATTGACATCAACAGATCGAGATACTTCTGTGCTTGGTCCACTCCTTCCAAGATAGCGTGGTCACTGTCAGAAGCCATTTTCAATGCAACAGGGGTCTTGCGTTGATTCTCTCGGAAAGTTGAGTGACTGCTGATACTGCTCTGGGCAATATCAGAGGCTTTTTCCACGATTGTGAGCTTTGCACCCTGTGACTGTTTTGAGGCAGAAGGCTGTAGCTCTAATGTATCTCTCTGCCGCTCTTTGTTAGGCTCTCCATTCGAAATACCGCTGGGCTTCGATACGTTCTCGACTGCGCCAACAGCCCTAATGAACGAAGCTCGAGCATCTCTCATCCGAAAGTCGTATACGAGGGTCGCAGCGTCCCGTGAAGCGTAACTCGGAGCAGTCCAGGTCGCAGCGAAGAGTGACTGGACTTTCATCACAGTCCTCAACCACCCATAGAATCCAACTCTCCAGAAATAGAACGAATATGTACCACAAGGCGTAGGAAGCATGATATCCAGCCCCTTCCACCAAAAACATACATTGAACAGTGCTCCAAATGTCATTATAGTCATCCTCAAAAGCAGCCGTTCCTGAGAGGTCTCTCTGTACTTCGTCGCGTATCGCGCCGTTTCCGTAATACCGACAAGTCCAGTCACGATGCCAATCTGCAGCAGTAAGAAAGCATGGACAACGTAAGTACTTTGAGCGTAGACGAAGTAGATGAAGCCAACAATGATCAGGGCAAGCAGAAAGAGATTGTTGACCGCGCGCAACGCCTTCGCCTCCCGGAAGTAGAAATAATTCGAGAACCAGACTGCGAAGATTTGAGTGTAGTAGCCAATCCGAATGCCTATGCCGAAGATGTCAGAATTACCTGCGAACCCACAGGCCATGAGTGCGCTCTTCGTTGACGGAGAGCCAATCGTGAGTTTAGGCGAAGAGAGACCGGAAAAGACATGAAAGATGTGCATCCATTCCGAAAGTCGGGGATTATAGACACTATCTAGTGATTAAGGCAGAAACAAAAAAAACAAGGAAAGAACGATTGTAGACTCATGGTAAAGTCTAAGAAAAGATATGTGCGATGTCCAAAATAGCCGCCGACATCTGTTTCAGAACAACGAGCTGAAAAAACATGGACCCAACGCACAAGCTGCTCAAGGAGACCGACACCACCAGCGAAGCGGGATCCTCCTGACAATTGGCTAATGTGCCCATGTTACACAGCCGGTTACACAGGCAGCTGCAACCTCGTTCTGCTCGTGCTTTGCGCTGCTGCGCCACACAGCTGCTTCCTGCAGATGTGTGCACACTGCATGATATGACGCGGCTAAGCAACTAGCTGATGTCTCCAGTGTCCCCAGAGAGCTGTGTTCATCCCATTGTTGGCATCCGAGTCATGTGGTAGGTACGTACCTAAAGGTGCCACGAGTGCCATCGTTGGGGTCGAAGACTCGAGGACAAGCTTTCCATGGCTTCCGGCCTCCCATGATGAATCCACCGCCACAGGCGAGGAATCCCTGAATCTTGAACCGGTTTCTTCGGGAAATATCCGGCCGTTACTCTAGAACCGGCAGTGTGCCCCTGGGCCGCGTAACGAGTAGTACATAAGATGAGGGGCATCGCATTTTGTTTTCTTGTCGCGTTGCCCTACCTCCAAACCCCATTGAGCAGCTGCATGATCTCTCTCAGACCACCATTTTCTGTGTATAAATAAAAAAAAGCAAAGGTACGTGTCTTGAGCAGTCGTCGAGGAGGGTTCGAGCGTCTCTGACTGTCCCTCGGAAGGTCCAATTGCCGAGCCTCTGACGACCCTCACTTCCCTCGAACGCCATGTGTACCGAATCCACCTCCAGTCCTGTCAACTTCGTCCTTCCGGGCTCAGCTACGAGCTCCATCATCAAACCTGGTGGGACGGTACCGGGCAAGACCAAATGCCTCGATTGTGATTGTGGCGGATTTGACTGCTGCGTCTGCTGCATTCCGGACTGCTGTGTTGTCATGTAGACTGCACACCTTAGACGTGTGATGCTGTACCGGTATGGTACTGGGAGATAAGGATATGGCAGTCCGTCAAGTGTCAGATGGGGAAGAATTTCAAGAGCTGGATTTAGAGGACTGGATACCATCTGAGATGCTTAGGAATTATAACATTCTGAACACTGGAGATGACCTATCCTGATTACAATATTATTTCTCCCATGACAGTTATATAAGAATGCGAAAAGAAATCAAGCTGAATATCCAGTTCATTATTCTTTGTGGATGAGTTGAAGAGAAAGAAGTTGAGACTCGCTTGCTGCACATTGCCGGCCGCCCGACGTTACACAAAGAGGACCCTCATCATGAAGATGTGGGAACAGGTTCTGCTTATCGTTGGAGGCAGGTCCATTGAGTACGACACAGCTATCAGTACTTTAATGCAACTTGCCTATGGCACCAGCACACCGTTATATATGTAGAGGGTTTGGGCACGAGCGCAGCAATATGTCGTGTCAATAACATTACAAGTGATAGCTACAGATCTGCAACCATTGAGGCTGGAAAATTATATCTCATTGTAAATGTAGAGATACTAAGCTGAAACACTAGTGGGGTATTCGCTGAACGCTGAAAAGTACTTGTTATATAGAATGGCGAGAAATTGTGCGCACCCCTAGTCAATCGAACCTGGTCCAGAAATCCCATCCGCAGTACCCAGAAGCTGCGTGTTCATTCCCTCCAACTCGGTCGCAAATTCGTCCCAAATCTCCGCCCTTTTCTTCCATTCTTGCTCGCGCAGCTGGCTTTCAGCAGCCATGTCTGCTTTCAAAGCCTCGAGATCAGTCATTTGAGCGGCCTGATGCCTTCCCAACATGGACAGTTGCCCACGAAGTTGGTGATGAGTGTGTGACCCTGTATTCGGAGTGTCGACAACCTGGGCTTGTAGCCCCTCGATTTGCTTTTGTAAAGTGCTGATTGACGCCTTATCTTGGTGGCTTTCTAGATTGGCAAGCTCCAATGTGTTCTTTAGCAGGGCAATTTCAACGGCAGCTTCATTTGAATCGAGGTCCATGCCAATCGTGGAATCGGTGATTTGGGCTTTCAGCCCCTCGATCTCCTCTTGTAGATTGCTAACTGTTCCCTTGGCTTGTCGGATTTGTATATTGGCCAGCTCAAGTTTGTCCTTCAGCAAGGCAACATCCACAATGGCTTCATTTCGATCAAGGTTCGTTTCCGTTGAGGATTCAGCAATCTGAGTCTGTAGCCTCTCAATTTCGTTCTGCAAGGCGCTGACTGTCCCTTTGTGTAAATGAATTTCCAAGTCTGCAAGCTCGAGTTTGTCTTTGAGAAGAGCAGCATCCACAGCGGCTTCAGTCTGGTCGAGATTAGTATCCACTGAAAGTTCGGCAAATAGGGCTTGCTGCTCCCGGATTTGCCTTTGAAGGTCAGAGACTGCTTGTTGATCCTGCTCAAAACGCCTATCGGCAAGCTCCAATTTGTCCCTCAACAAAGCGATTTCCACAGTAGCTTCACTTCGCTCAAGTTTTTCATCTTTCATGAGATCCTGCAGAGAGGTAAGTTGACCTACTGCTTCGCTCCGCTTGAGGTCTAGATCATCCAAAGAAGCTTTTAGAGAGGCTGCTTCATCGACTGCTTCACTCCGCTTCTGGTCCACAGCCTCTACCTTCCGTCTAAGAACGGTAATCTCCTCTACAGCAGTCGCGTAAATGGTGCGTAGACTTTGGAGCTCCTCCTCCACTGCTCCACTTTTCTTCTGCTCTACGTCCCAAAGTGTTCGTCTAAGAGCGGTGATTTCCTCGACTGCAGTAGCGTCGATTGTCCGTAGGCTTTGAAGCTCCTCGTCATATTTGAGGGTTGCAGTCCGGAGCTCCTGCTCATATTTTGAGGCGGCCATACGAGAGTCCTCTTTCTGAAGACTGAGTTCCCTCAATGTCGTTTCGAATGAAGCCACTTTACCAGCTGCAGTCTCCAATTGGTTTTGTAGCCGCGCTGTTTCCTCCTCGAGTTTCTGAGCTGATCCTTGCAAGTTCTCTTCCTTGCTGAGCGATCCTTCCTCAAGCTGCTTGTATTTGACCTGTGCTTCCTCAACGTCCTGGTCATATTTGGCTGTCACCCCACGGAGCTCCTCTTGGTGCATGCGGCCGACACGCTCCAATTCTTGTTCATGGCTTGTGGCTACGTTCCCAAGCTCCTGCTGATGTCTTTGGGTTACAGCTTTGAGCTCTTCAATTTGGGAGGCTGCACTCGTGAGTTCCTCTCGGTGCTTCGCTATGATCGTCTCAATCTTTTGCTGGCTTTTGATAGCTGCGTTACCCAATTCTTGGTCATTTGTCATGATAATCTTCCCAAGCTCCTCTCGATGTTTTACTGTCATAGCCTGAATCTCCTGTTGATGTTTTGTGGCCAAATTTCCTGACTCTTGTTCATCTCTCGTGGTCGCAGTCCTGAGTTCTTCCAGATGCTTTGCTTCTAAGGATTGGGAATCTTGCTGGTATTTTGCGGCTGCGTTTCCAATCGCTTGCTCTTGTTTCACAGTGGCTGTCTCGAGGTCTTCCCTGTGTTTGGCTACGAGAGCATCAATGTCTTGCTGATATTTTGCGGCCGAGTCCTCGGATGCTTGCTCATTCCTCGTTTCAGCAGTCTTGATTTCTTCAAGATGGTTCAATATGAGATCCTCCATCTCTTGCTGATGTTTCAAAGCCGTGTCTCTAGACTCCTGCTCATGTCTCTGGGTTGCATCGCGAAGAATCGTTTGACGCTCCTCCTTTGCATCATTCATCTCCTGCACGTGTTTCGCGGCTGCGTTCCGAAGCTCTTGCTCAAGGCGTGAGACCTTTTTTTGTAATTTTTCGTATTTGGTGGTTGCGTCCCGAAGCTCCTGCTCATGTTGTTCAACTTTGTCCTGTAATTGTTTCTCGTGTCTTTTTCGTGCTTCCTTGAGCTCGTCTTTGTCAGCTTGATGGGCTTTCTCAACCTTTTCTTGAAGCTCCTGGACTAGATCGCTCATTTCCTTGATCTCCTGGTCCCGTGATTGTAACAATTCATCATGTTTCACTTGAAGTGCCTCCACTTTTGCTGATGCCGCCGCTGCTGCTTCATCCAATTCACGCTTGTGCTTGATATGTAGCCCCTGAAACTCACTTTTGGGACTCAACACAGATTCCTTCGCTTCCTGCTCTCCGCGTTGACCATGCGCTGCTTCTGAAAGTCTTTGGACCTCTACGTCTTTCAAACCCAGAATTTTGTTGTATTCCTCTTGTGTCTTGCGATGCCCGGCTTCGAGATCAGAAATTTTTCTGTGAGCGTCTTCAACTTCTGATTCAAGAGGCTCGATCTGCGCCAAAAAGGCGGCTTTCATTTCTTCCTTTTCGTGTTCCTTCGTGGTCTGAGTATCCTTGATTTGGCCTTGTAGTTCTTGAATTTCGGCATCTTTTGTAGTCTGTAAAACCTGTATCTTGGCTTGCAGGTCCCGTATCTCTTCATCTTTGACTGATATCATGTGCTTCAATCCCTCAAATCTTTGCTGTTCCTCTAAATCCTTGGCTCTTAAGACAACATCGACATTGTTCTTCTCCTCACTGTAGTCATCCTTGGCAAGGTTTTCTCCATGCTCATCCGGCTTAGGCGTGTCCAATTCTGGCGCAGCGTTATGCGAGCCGGAGGACCGTACCCCGTTTTGCGTACTTGTATTGGGAAGACGTCTGCCAGAGACGGTATGCTTGGGGCTTGTTGCCGGCGATTTACTTTGGTATGAGGCTCCTGCCTTTGATGCTCGCGATGATGACTGTGTTGGTGTTGCAGTCCGTGGAACACGCCCTGGAGTGCCGGCACTGGAAATCTGCGTCGGCTTGACCTGTTGAGTACTCTTGTTCTGATTGTCCTTACGAGGAGTATCCGTTCCACTCGTCGTTGTCTGCCCTGCTCTCGATGTTGTCCTGCCAAACGATGGGGCTTTAGCCACGGTCAACGGCTTCTTGGAGGCATGGACCTTGGACGTTTTACTGAACCCATCGGCATCAAATCCTTTCGTCATATCTTCCTTTTGCGTCGTTACTACGTCGTCTTTCTCCTTGAGATTGTTGCTTGCCCGTGCAGTCTCGTCAGGAAGCTTTGTTGATTTTGGGGCCGAAGATTTGATGGTATGCGACCACATGATTTAAGATATCTTTGACTGTATTGAATACTTTCGCGGAGCCATTGTATGAGCCATCCGGTGAAAATTTTGTGCGCAAGGGAAAGCGGCCGCAGGTTTGGAAGTGCGCTCATGAAGGTCGAAATTGAAGATCGAAGAGTCGCTGTTTGGATTGGCTGCGCGGGCATAATATGGAGCTAGTGGTAAATCCGGCGTATACAGAACTGCCAAGGCTGCTGAAACTACCGACTACAATATATTGTAACAATTGCATCCATTTGATCACAAGAAAGACTGTGATCTAGTCGGACAAGCTTTCTTCTCATGTGCTAGGTACATGCACATGTGATCTCTGTCGAAAGCTATTTCACTGAACTCGTCCTGCAAGCATCGACTTCCAACGAGTCCATTGAAACCAGCTAATCTTTCCTCCATTGCATCGCCCAACATGCTAGCCTTACTTCTTCAAGGCTGTGAATATGGGTAAATGCAGACCCCAAGCTCCGGGCTGTCAAGACAAAGTGCGAGTTGGCTCTCCGTCAGTAGAGTCTGGCTCACCAGACATGGTGGTCGAAGTTGGAGTGAGCTCTCCCCCGTCCTCAGTAGAGTCGTCGACATCTTTCGTGTGGACTTTATTCTGGTCCTGAATCCCTGAGAGCGGGCTTGATTTGAACGTGGCAGTTGCCTTTGACTCTTCGCACTCACTGGGTAAGTTGTGCTTTGGGATCTCTTGCTTTTGAGAAGCCTAAGATACTCTGTCAACGAGTATTCCCTCAAGGCCCGGAAAAGTATGACTTACATGGACGGAGGCTGCCACGCCGTTGGCTGAAGAGGCTGTGATAGGTTGGACAGAACGCTGTGATGAGTTAGTAAAATCGTCACCGTATGACAGGATCGTTTCGAGGACTTGCCTTTGGTCTGGGGGTGTACACAACCTCCTTTATTTTGGATTCCAGAAGATCGTTCATGCTCTCTGAAAGGAGCTTCTTTTGTACCTCATTGAGACGCTCCAAGGCGGCCATTAGTTCGACGCCGCCCCTGCTAAAGTATTGATCAAAAGAGCCCTTCTTGATAAAGCCGATCTTTGAGTCAATCATCTCGTCAAATAGCTGTCCGCTATAGAGCTTGGATATCACGAATTCTCTTAGTAGTTCAATAAGATTGGAAATTTGAGTTGTCAATGCAGTCTTTCCTTCATCACTGCCAGACGCTCGAGCTCTTCGATAGCATTCGATTCGCAGGTGTTCATGTCAGATTCCGTGAGGACTTCCAGCGTATACATGATACCCTTTACTGTCGTCGTCGCAATGTGACCCATGATGCTCAAGTTGCCCCAGACATCGACCAAACGTTCCAGTTTGGTCAGAGTGTCGCGGAACAACAGGAAGTCCACCTCCGATAGAGTGGGCGGCATGCTTGCTGCTGACTTAAAGACACCCAATTAGCCCGATGGGAATCCCTGACAAAAGTGTGAATGTATGGATGGTATTCGTTGACATGTAAAGGTGGGGAATAACACAGTTCCTCCGGAGATTCTGCAGTAGGTTCTCCGGCAGGGATCAACAAGGGGACTAGGTAAGAGTGCGGAGGCTCACCTTGTCAGAATTCAACGTGGTAACACGCTGTGTGGGTAACGAATTTATTCGTTAGTCTGGGAGTTGAAGACGATGGGAGGTGCACGAAAGGCCGAGCTTCTTCAAACAAGTGTTGACGTTGTTCTTGGCCACAGAGCGTTAGAGAAATTCAATCACATTTTATTTGGTGATTTCTAATTCCATCAAAAACAGCATATACAGGATTCTCAAAATGATCAGATCTAAACCCACCCGAACAATCAAACAGATACCTGGCTTTTCTCAACTCTCGATGGGCTTGCAATATTCGCTCCACACTGGATCCATCTTCAATTTCTCCATCACGTGAGACTCTAACCCAATCATCACTTCAAAGTCACCTCCTTGACTCTCAGGCAGTGCGGGTAGAATAGTCTGCAGCCCATTGAACATACCCAGTTTTGGCGCCCTGACTCTCTCGCACTTCCCTCCCAACGCTTGCCCCCAGTCATAAGAATAGAGCGGAAACGCAGACCAAGAGGTCTGGACCGTATCACGGCCCAGGAGATCCACAAAACTGCTAGGAATGAATCGCCGATAATCGGGGACATTGTGCATCGTTGCTATGACAGAGTCGATGTAGGGTGCTGTGACTTTCATGATTGACTGTCGGATCATAAGTGCCATCGTTGAAAGACTACCGGGAACTAAGATACTGCTGATTGGAAGGTAGTTCGTGCCAAACGTCAAAGCACACCCAAAATAATCGGGAGGCAGAGGCGGATCCATCTTCGTTCGGCCGTTCACAGCGACTTGGCAGCAGGACAGTGGCTCGTCTTTGTATTCAGTCCCTTCGTAGGTGACTACCATGAGCGATCTCCAGATAAGTGCGCTTATAGCGTCGTTAGTGGACACCCACATGGGTTCCTTTGCATGGGTCTCCGTCTCAACGACTGGTGTGGCGGCCGCTTTGAGAGCTTTGAGAGAAGCAGGAGAGATGTGAAAGACTTCGACCTTGAGGGGAATTGTCGCGAATGGTGGCGGGCCCGTTGGTACCTCAGGGAGGAAAACATATTCGGGATGATCTGAGAGTAGGCCTTCATACTCTGGACCACTCTCGTGCAGTCTCGATTTGTTGTACATGTCGTCAGAGAGCTTAGAGTCGGCTTGAGCCTGACTGCTTGGATCTTGGACATGCAGGCAATTCTGCGCCAGTACACGTAGAGCAATTGCGAGTGCAGTGCCGTCCATAATTAAATGCCAAAACGATATCCCAAGAAGCAAACCCCCTTTAACGAGGTTGGCTTGTGCGGCAAAGACTGGGCACTTTTCTCCCGGAGCTGGCATACAAGGAGTGGCCCAGAACGTCTCATCGTCGAAATTAGAGATTGGAAACCCATTGGCTTTGAGATGGTCGTAGTCCATGGACGATGATGTGAGATCCTTCACGAAGAGCTCCTCATTGCCTCCTGGAATGACGTTCTTCTTTCCCGGCTGCTTTTCATCATCGACGGGCACCAGTTGCCCTGTCAAGATTGGCAAATCTGAAAATGTCGCTTTGAGACCCTTACGGAGAATGGCTGTTATCTCCTCTTTCTTGTACTCAGATGAGAGCTTAAAGCAGTAGAGACTGCGATTCCAGTATGGTGGACTCGACTGCTCAAGAGAAGAGACTCTTGGGTCTCCCAAGCCCAGACCATCAGCTGTGCTCCCCATGTTACACCACTGTCAATGGCCCTGGGGAAGGCAATCAAGAGAGGGTCAAGTGCTGGAGTAGCAATTGGGGATTAAATAATTCACAACGATGACGTAAAATCTCACGGAAATTGAGATTGCCACCTACTCGTACTGTACCTCTATGATATCTCAGAACCATATATCCGTCCTCGAGTACGAATAGGAGAACCTGAGGGGTAAGTGTAGTCAAAGATGCCATCTCGGTGTCTCCACCAACAACGCAGGCGAGATATCAAGGTTGGGTTCGGCTTTGGCGGACCCTGACGCCGGCGATGTTAGAACTTTGCTCTAGAGCTCATTCGTTGGCACTTACTAGGATCTGATCTGATACAGCTAGGTGGTCAACTGGTCATCAATAATAGGCTTTGTATAAGAGGGCGGTCCCCTGGCACTAGGCTTAGCATTGCGCCCCGCGGCACCCCCACCGTTAAGAGTGGAGTCTGTGGGAAACTTCCGAAGCCTCCAGGCCGGTAAGTGCAGCCGAGAACATTAGGCAGCGCCAGTCCATGAAGCGAAGGGAAGAGATGGGCGAGCGGTCGTACGCTAGCAAGTCTACAACTGATTTATATAGTCCATTGTAGTGACTTATCCTCAGTGATCACCTTTTGGTCTAGTCTAGCGGTTAGCAAACCCGTCCCTTCTCTGGAAGTGGGAGAGAACATTCCATTTATCCTCCGTTAAGTACATTAATTTTCCCAAGTCACCTGGTGCGTTCAGTATCATGACCGCAGCACTACGTTGTGACTTTCTTGTAGATACGCTCCCCCAAATAAGGCTGTTCAAAGTAGACGTTGGTTCGACGACACGGCTTTCTTACAGACAGAACAGTCAAGAGATGCATTGACTAACACGTGAAAAATAGGCTCAGGTAAACGAGCATCCTATGCTCACCATGTTCAGCTTTTCCCGGGGGTTTCCACGCCCTCCTATTGGTAGCAGCGATAAGGAGATGGTAGATGGACCCTCTAGCTCGCCTCCGGGAGGAAAAATGGCCATTCTCTATGGCGGTGTAGAAATAAAAGGAATGAGAATGTGAGCGAGAGCGAGAACATCAAATGAGGACGAGGATGATTGAGGTCATGATTGCACCATGTTAAGGATGAATGAGAATACCATAACTGATGAAGGTGAGGATAAAAGCGATGGGAATGAAAGCAGAGACGTGACTCATGTTGGGAACGGATCGAAGGGTATGAATTGGCGTAAGTCTGCGAAAGGATGACTTGTCTTGACCATAAAACTCATCGATTCTGTGTGATGTGAACTGAGATGCTTCTGCCAATGCTACATGCCATGTTCAACCTCGACGAGGGAATCATAACTCCAAGTTTCGCCATTTGCATACCCCATCCTGGATAATCAATGCCAATCCAAGACATTTACAGCTTGGCTCATGTACTGGCAGGGCATGATGATGCTCATACCTCCATCTGCCCCGCCGGCTCCTCATCACCAGAGTCGAAGTCGCCCACGGAGCTCATTTCGCTCTCCGAATCCTCGTCTTCTCCAGCTTCGTCCGCGGCATCCTTTGTGGCATATTTTGAGACGTACTCTAGAACATCCGTTAGCCCCAACTTCTAGCACAATCACTCTCGCACAGGATCGTGTCACCTTTAACCTTGACATCATAGGTCTTTGAATCTCGCATCAGAAGCGCGGCCGCTTCTCCGTTCAGAGGGTCCGTGGGGTTTGGGTATCGTAGTAGCTGCGGTAGGAAGACTTCGAATATGTTGATCATGTCAAACATCGGAGACCATGTCTGGTTGATGACATCGAGACATACAGACCCAGAACTAAAGACATCAGAGACACACCCAATTCGAGACGAGAGATTGGTCTTACATCTCGTCGATATTTGGATGGAATATGCGGTTGACGAAGCCGATGCTTGGACTTTTGTATGGATACTGGTCTGGCAATTCTACGTGGACCTTCCATAGGCCGCCTTTGAACGGTGCTGTATACGCTATAAGCCAGCGGCAACCAATGCTTCATGTGTCTGACAGACTTTCTTCCGGCCCCTTGAATCGGACGTAGAATTCTTGCCTGTGGTAAATTTCTTCATAAGCATTCGATCGCTACAAGAGACTTCACTGGCCGCTATCGGAGGTAGTGGACATACACTGTCTTCTTGTCAGTGCTCATGCTCCCGCCACGATACTGCACGTCACTCACTATTATCGTTGACCAAAGTCACTTCATAGTCACTCATCAACCTGCAATACCGGATGAGCCTCAGATGCATAGTAAATGTGGTATTAAAGTAGCCGACTAGAAGGGAGCGGACATCGGCAGTGGAGAGGGCCGCATACATTCTGAGACGAGCGTCAGTACAAAGCCCAACTTTTCACGGGAGGAGCGTGCTCACTTCATAACCTATACATTAGGGATACACTATCAGTCTACGGGCATCCCTTTCTTAGAACACGATCTCCTGTTATCCCACTTACATCCGTCTCGATCCTTCTCTTTGGACTACTCATCCTGCCGCCTGTTTTGACAAACTTTGTGGGCAGCCGACAGTGCTGTGTAGGTTTTCCACCAGGCCGTCTCTTTGATTTCCAGACAGAGAGTATGCGGACGCTTTGTATAAAGTGTGATATGTTCTAGGAGAGTAGGGTATCTCAGAGCAGACGTCTGGCTATCCGGAACGATTCGTGAAGCGTTGACGATCTGTGCTTGAAGGTTTGGTGTTCCCTTAGATTCTTCGGCTTGTTTTGACGAAACGGTGATGTTTAGCAACTTTAGTGGTCGTCTTGTGCTGTAGGCAAGAAAAGGAAGAAGGGGTAAAGTTGACAAAGGACATGAAGTGGGTGGTCACGTTCAAGGTCCCGGCAAAAGAGTCGGCCATTTATGGGGCAAATGATGCATAATGCCAAGACCGAAAATCTGCCGACGTCTTGCAGATTGCCATTCAGGCGCGAAGGATTTTTTTCCTACATTTCCCTACAAACAAAGTCGCATTTTGTATCAAACAGCAAGGTCGCGCTGATGTTAGAGTCAGCTTTACGCTCAGCAACGGCCATCATTTCCTGATCATTCAGCACTAAACCTAATTCAAACTTTCCCGGAGGACCGAGGGTCATCAAAGGGAACCCACTGACAGGTATCAAAACTTCGACGCACTCACCATCATGGCCTCAGCATTAATAAAACGCTCCCCCAACAGTGCAACAATGGATCTGTCATCTTCATCACGAGCGACTGATCGAGCCCATCTATCCATACCACCCAAAATTGTCGCGAAAAATCCAGGTTGAAGCAATGGCTCAACGCATCATGCGACCACAAGCTCTACACAAGACCATACATTCTGCATTTTCACCCACGGTGGTCGCTGTCTCTCGTCCGGTCGCAATCCCACGACGTCAGATCCGACACAGCTCACACTCGCCGTTGGGTGTTCCTCCAGCGGCACCCAGGAAGAAGGTCACGATCAATATACTGCAATCGCTTTACAAAAAGGATGAACCTATCACCATGATGACGGCGCATGACTTCCCAAGTGCCCATGTTGCCGACCATGCCGGCATGGATATAATACTCGTTGGAGACAGCTTAGCAATGGTTGCGTTGGGCATGGAGGACACGAGCGAAGTGGTTCTTGAGGAAATGATTCTACATTGCCGCAGCGTGGCACGTGCTACCAAGGCGGCGTTCACTGTGAGTCTCGGCACTTGGAATGAACATCCGAGAAAAACGGGCTAATCGTTGTTCAAAAGATCGGCGACCTTCCCATGGGCTCCTACGAGATAGCCCCCGAGCAAGCCCTCGAATCCGCAATTCGAGTGGTAAAGGAAGGCAGGGTCCAGGGCATTAAGCTCGAAGGTGGCCTAGACATGGCCCCAACAATAGAGCGTATCACACGAGCAGGCATCCCAGTCCTCGGCCACGTCGGCCTTACACCCCAGCGCCAGAACGCCCTTGGCGGCTTCCGAGTCCAAGGGAAAACCACGCTCGGCGCCCTCAAAGTCCTCGAAGACGCCGAGGCCGTACAAGCGGCCGGATGCTTCGCTGTCGTCCTCGAAGCAGTACCTGCTGAGGTCGCCAGTCTGGTTACGAAGAAGCTGAAGATCCCTACTATCGGCATTGGTGCTGGCAATGGGTGCTCCGGACAGGTATTGGTCCAAGTTGATATGTCCGGCAATTTTCCGCCAGGCCGCTTTCTCCCCAAGTTCGTCAAGCAATACGGTGACGTCTGGGGCGAGAGCATAAGAGCTATTCAAGCCTACAAGACCGATGTGAAGAGTCGGGCATACCCAGCCCCGGAGCACACCTATCCCATGCCGGCAAAAGAGCTCGCGGAATTTGAGAATCTTGTCAAATCCAAAGCTATCTGATGCCCCCGTCTAATTTTGTTGCACCATGTACCCCACGTCGGTCGTTTGCGTATCTCATAGCATTTCAGCGATTTTCTGAGTTTTTTTACACTGCCCAGTGACCACATTTGCTTGCATGGTTGGATGCATTTGGCGTTGGTCTGAAATAGATAGCGTTGCCTCTAGATAGATGAGCATGCATCCATGTTAGAGAGTCGAACAGTCAGCTCACCCTTATGCTTTCTGCGCCATTTCATGAACACCTTCACTGAGCCATCAGTTACGCTCCACGCTCTCTATGCTGTCCACGCAATCCTGCAATACCTCCCATAACCGACCGAATGCCCTCACGCCATTTGCCGACCTCATCCAAAAGCGGGCGTTATAGAATACGCCACGATGAGCTGATCGTCAGTCTTGAAGCACTGCAAACCATCATGTCAGCCCAAACCCAAACACTGAATCCATACCCCTTTCCTTCCCTTGACCCCTCTCTCCTCTCCCTCTGCCTTTTCTCCAATTCCCTCTCCTTATCCCCCATCCGCACCTCTAGAAGAGAAAAAGGAGAAGCGAGAAGAAGCAAACCCACCCTCCACAACCCCCCCACCCCCTCATCCAGCCCCGGCGCAAACACACTATTCACATAGCAAAACACCCCTCCGCCCCCACCGTCCGCCCCCTCCATGCCCTTCAACTTCCTACTCAAAAAGCTCACCACGGACTCGAACCGATTCGTAGAGGTGATTCGGAAGATCTTCTGCCGCAGTTGCGGGGCGGAGCCTACGGGCTGGAAGCGGATCGTCACTGCGAGGCACAACCCGCATCAGCCAGGGTCTCTCTTAGGGAAAAATTGTAGTCCAAGGAATGTTTATGCGGGTGGGGGCCGGGTGGCTAAGTGACCTTTGGGGGGGATGCCATCGACGTCGTCGCTGGCTTTGGCGAGGGCGGTGGTCGCGTCTTGGGGGAGGGAGGTGAGGATCAGAGAGGCGGAGAGAGGGAGGGGAAGGGCGGCGGCTTCGGGGTCCTCGTCTGGGATGGGTGGAGATAGGGAAGGGTTTGGTGAGTCGGGCATGATGATTACGTTGGGGGGGAGGAGTTGGTAAGATTACAATGGTGGGGAGAAAACGGACTACTTTATACTCCGAGAGTGCACTTTTCTGCAATACTTACAATCGCTAGTATATTACTATTTCAGAGGGGTCGATTTCGGTATCATCTCATGTCACCAAAGAAGTTAAGCAGGCTGTCCTTTGAATATGCCCTCAAGTCCTCATATCTTCCTCCCTGCAGTATGATCCTTCCCCACTGAAGAAGCCACACTGCTAAGATATACCTTGAGTGTTCTGTCTCCTCGTCCCAGGGCTCACGTATCATCATCCAGCGGACTCACTGATACGAATTGCGAGATCTCCGAAGGGAAAGATGCACGTGTGCATCGACGCATTCCCGACAAAGGAACTCAAACCCCTACTTGTTCATGTCGAGAAACTCACCAAGGGCTTCGGGCTTCCACTAGGATAGCAAAATCTCAAATCCATTGGGAGCTGTCAGATGGCCCGCGTCCATATCTTCGTTATCCCATCCTAGGCATGTAAGGATGTCCGACTAGTGCATTGTCTGGCAGTTCAAGGTATGAATCGAGTTATCGGAGAGGCTTCAGAAGGGATCCACGAGTAGTAGCGTCCCATGAGCTCTGGCTTTTGCATTTAGGCTTGGCAAGTTGCCAGTTGGGATTCTGGCAGGCTGGGGAGCAGTATTGTTATGACAGCGGCCGCGTTGCTTGAGAAGATTGTTGCGTCTGTGGACGGTACAAGCCTGTGGTGGGGTGTTGAACGCGCCATCTCTGGATCTTCGTGAATTGCAAGACAAGCTTTGTCTGACCCTCACAGTTCCTCCAAAGTAATTAGAAACACCTATAAGAAATAAGTAGCATAATCAAGTTGGTAGAGCGGCCTCTGGCATTGCTGTAGGACGCTGAGTTGAAAAAACTATGATTAGGCTAACGCTTCTACTTACTCCCATCCCGCTGACCTCCGATGCAGTACATAATCATAAGAAAGCCCCTTGTAGATGCATGTCAACTATATACAGGCACGCTCGCCGTGATGCAGATGCAAGGGTCACCGCAATGCAGAATGGTATAATAAGTAGGCAAAGCAACCCTTTTGTAACGCCGAGCCATGGTACAAGGAACGGCCGGAGTAGGAAACTCCAAAAACAGGCTATGCACGCTGTCGCTGGATATGTTACAGTGGCGTGGCGTCAGTCGCATGGGTGAGCTGATATGCAACGATTTAAAAACCGTCGGAATTTGGCTCCCTGAGGTGCCGGCCAAGGTGGGCGAGGAGCTTGTCAAGATCTGTCCAATTGGCGTCTGTGAGAGCGAATTTGCGGTGCTGACTTGAAACGATGTGCTGTGTGGTGTCATTAGTATTGTCTCTGAGTATAGCATACGAGGAACTCACATCATCAAAGTGATCATATTTCTTTCGGCAATTCTCACAGTATCCCTCTCTTAGGTCCTTCCCTTTCGGCTCCTTCTCCTTCACTGCCTTCTCCGTTTGCTTTTCTTTCCTCCGTAGTTCCACAGCCAACCAAACATCCTCTTCCTCTTCCGACTGTGTAGATTCTTCATCAATATGTATCAGAGTCTCTGGGACCTGTCTCCGATGCTGTCTAACCGTAGGAATGTTCTTCTCGGCTCGAGCTGTACCTGCCGGGTCAATACTCCTTTGCCGTGTCTGAATGGTATTCAAAGGCGGTTTAGTGTTCTTTTCTAGGACTTTCCTTTTCAGCCCATGAACCTCCTTGCTAGTCCCAGCCTTCGCACCGGGGGCGGCTGCAGTGGAGGATATCATTTGAGAACGGATCGCAGATGTAATGTTTGATTGCTGTAAACCTGAAGCTGCCGGCTCGCCCCCAAAGAGTTTGGTGTCCGCATTGGAGATCGCATCCCTTGCTGCCTTTGTGGGGCTCCGGGTTTTTATCGGAGGAGGACAAAAGTCGTGAGTTGGCATTCTTGGCATTCTTTCTGGCGGCGGAGTGAAAGTATTTGGTATGCTCCTTTTTTCTTCTAGAGGTCGCTTTTGGGAAGCAGCTATTGCAGCACCGGCATCAGCGTCCTCTCGATTAGTTGCAGCACGAGTGCGCGGAGTCGTCCGAGTCTCCGCTTTCGCAAGTGCCTGGTCTCCAGCTCTCACCCTGCTTTCGGCCTCGGTTTCCTGTCGACTTAGATCTTCGACAAAGGGGCACCTTCCTTGACGCGCCGAGCGGAACTGAGGCCATTCTCCTTCTTCCTGGGTTGCGGGCCTAGGGTAATCTTTAACCATGATTGGCTTCGTTCTCTCATCGATGTCTCGAATGTAAATGAATGGTCCTTTGAATGGTATGACCTCGCTCAAAGCAACAGTAGGGTCGCGATCTGATGGGCCATTGAGCCGCTCGTTTCGGAGCATACGAGACAAGTCAGGCCCCCGTTCGCCTCTAGTTGCAGCGTTGACTCCTCTCGAACGCGCCGCGTTGCCATTTTGTGCCTGGGTCTCGCTGGGGACATCGAACATGGAGTTGACCACTCGGGACAGCTTTTCTAGTTGCCATAGCTTTATTCCCATCTCTTTTGCTTTCAGCAATATATCCGTGTTACCGGCATTGGCTTTTCGTGGCTCGACCACATCATTGAGGCCACTGAAGCCTGTTTTTTTACTTGTAGCCGCTTCAAATGTGAATTTGTTTCGTTGCAACGGCTGTCCTCGAAAATCATTTTGACGGTCCAATAAAGATGGATTTATCGTGCGAGGCTGAGTAGTGGTCTGTGAACTTGTAGACGCAGATGATGGGGTAATGGGTTCGGTTCCATCCCTGAGATCGTGGTCACTTGGGATGGGTCGTGTGGTAACAACATGGGTAACTTCCTTGGAGAAAAACTTCTCCTCCCTCTAGACGGACGAATCGTTAGCAAGCAGCATAGCTTTGTTCGTTCTGCGTGAAACTTACCGCTCCAAGTGACCGGATCCATTTTGAGCATTTTACTCGAACTTCTTCAGGCAGGCTCTCGAAGTAGAACACAAAGGTCGGAAAGGATCTCTTGTAGTGCCTTTGCCATTGTCGGATGTCCTCCAACGCCTCATGTGACGCCTTCCCTTGTCTTTCCACCCTTTGCTGTACCTTCTGCTCGATCTTCTGTTCTACTCTTTGTGAAGACTTGTTCTCTTTGGCTGAAGCTAGGAGCTTTCTTTCGAATGGAGTTGGCTGAGCATTGACTGGCCGCCGGTTAAAGACTCGGGCTTCTGCGGACTGTAATGTCTGCTTTCTGGGAGAGGTCCGTAGATTTGTCCGTCCATCTTCCAGAACTTGTCTCTTTGCTTGAGGCTGTAAGTCATAGGGAAGGTCTTCTTGGGCTTCGACTTGGTCTCGTGAGCGTTTGAAAGTTGCAGCGGCTACAGAACGGAAGGGCGAATTAGCAGCGTTGGGAACGTTTCCTAGAGGTACCCTTCTGCTGGACATGTTGCCCAGCTTGTGTGGTGCCGGCGATAATGATACTTCGGCCATGTGTAAATATGCTGGGCTCCCAAGGTGATCGGGGCAAGTGGTGGGGCTGTTGTTTGGCCCGCAACGCGACGTGCTTCACGTCCCGTAGAGACGAGACAGCGGTCATGAAGAATACATGATGATTGCAACAGCTTCCCTTAAGGCAATTGCAGTTTCGTGACCTCACAAAAGACGGTGAGGTATTGATTGGTTGTTTGTTGTGGGTGGGAGCTCTGTAATTACACAGGTCTCGGCAGCTGCCCGCTCCCATTGTTGATGCTCCACACTCGTTTCCCGAGCCTGGCAACCACCCTAGCCTAGTGGCTTGGCGCCCATCTCTAACAACGAGATCCTTCGGACAATTTCATATTTCATGCATGTTGAATGCCACCACTGCACCAGCAAGATCATCAATGCTAGTAACATTTCATGTGCACTGTTGCTAAGCAATGACTCTGCAACCGCTGAGTGAGAGGGTGCGGGTCAAAAGCCAGCTGACTGGCTCAATTCTGCATCTTGCCCTCCATTTTCATCCATTCATTCCTCAAATAGGCCAATCGTCGGATCGATTTGGCCAGTATGTGAACGTACTCATTATTTACCTCCATTGGTAAGCTCAAGGTAAGCAAGCCGCCTGCGTGGAGCGCAGAACATAGACCCCGCAGGAAGAACCCCACTTGCCCCAAGGTCGTGGAAAGATATGAATCTAAAAACCCCATCCTTTTCCGTTCGAGAAATGATCATTGTCCAATTCCTTGCATACACTCAACACACCTGTTTCTTTTTAAGGAACCAGGCCGCAAATTTATCACTACATAATGCAAGCCTTGCAATTGACCAGAGAAGGCGCTTCCGCCCCATCTCTTAAGTTGATCACCACTCCCAAACCAACCCCAGGCCCTGGTCAAGTTCTCATCCAGATCAAGGCCTCTCCCATCCAACCCAGCGACGTCCTAAATAGCAAGGGTCTCTTCCCTCACACCACATTACCCCGAATTCCCGGCCGAGATTTCGCTGGGATCGTTGTCGATGGCCCATCCCACCTCTTGGGCAAGGAAATCTTCGGCACCAGCGGGCATGACTTCAGCTTTACAGAAGATGGCTGTCACGCCGAGTACTGTCTCCTCTCCGAGACAGCAGTCGTTGAGAAACCAAAGAAATTGTCATTCGTGCAAGCAGCGTCAGCAGGCACTCCGTTCACGACCGCAGCAATTGCCTTGAGACGCGCGGGAGTGAAGGCAGGAGAGACTGTTCTAGTGCTAGGAGTTACGGGGCAGGTTGGCTCGGCTGTTGCAAATTTGGCCAAGTTGTGGGGATGCAAAGTCCTCGGTGTTGCGAGAGGGAATGCTGCCGAGATAGACTCAGCTGGAGATCCGACGTTGAGCAAAGCCAAGGCGCTGACCAATGGTAATGGTCCCGATGTAGCTGTCGACACTGTCGGAAATGCCGAACTCGCACAGTCAGCAATCGAAGTGCTCGGCTTCCGTGGGCGGTACTCGTTCATTTCGGCACCTAGAGGCGGGAACTCGAAGGTGCCGGTGGATTTTCTAAGTGTCTATCGGAGAGAAGTGACTCTTATTGGAAATAATTCGGTGGACCATTCACAAGAAGAAATGACGCAAGAGCTGAAGAGTATGTGTGAGGGCTTTGAGTCTGGAGTATTGGTGCCTATGAAGGAAAGTGCGATGACTTTTATCAACCTGCAGGAGGCTATTGAAGGATATGCGGATGGTAAGAAGAGATATGTCATCAGATTTGACTGAGATAGTAGCCTCGTGTGATGAGTTTGTTATTCGTAAACTGCTTGTCAATTTATGCGATTGAAGATTCCCGACTTTTTGAATTAATGTCCCTTTCCCTTTGGATTTGTTCGACTCCAGGGAGGTTTTATCCCTTCATTTCAGATCTGACCTGCCACCTGCTTTTGAAAGTTTTCGGCATAATATTGAACAAAGACGCTTTTCACAGGACCTTAACCTTCATCCACTCACTCGTCCCTACTCCCAGATTCAATCCATTCCTCGCCCACCAAGCCCTAACCCTATCCTCCCCCGATCCCCCGAGACTATCCTCCAAAGCTTCCTCAATATCACAGGTCTTATACTCAACAGTGTACTTGCTCTGTTTCCACCATTCCAACACATCCACGTGCCCGTTCTTCGTCGGGCCAACCAAGACTTGGTTGTCATATTGCATCTTCGCGCCTTTGCATTCTTTCCAGAGCTGTAGGACGTCAATGTGGCCGTTTGCAGACGCGATGCGTGCGACGGATGCTTCGTGACCGAAGGGGATGCCAGAGTTGACCCACCACTGGAGTGTGGCGGCTTGGCCGTTTTGGGCAGCGTAGATGATGGATTTACCGACTAGGAGGGGAAGAGGCGGCGTTTGGTTGGTATTTGATGGCATTTTGCTGGCTCTGGTCACAGAGTTTCCACTCTCAGTGTCGTCCGCGCTAGCCTCATCATAGTCGGTGTGGGCTTCGCTATTTTGAGGTAAAGAAACCTTGCGCCACCATTCGAGCACTCCGAGATTGCCTCTCGAGGACGCTTGCTCGAGCGCTGCTTCTGTGTAGCGGAGTGGGAGACGTGATTTGCGCCACCAGTCGAGAACACGAATGAAGCCCGCTTTGGAGGCAGAATCGAGAGCTTCGGCGTTATATTCCTTGTGGAGAAAGGATGGTGAGGTATGCCACCAGTCTAGGATGGCGATTTGGCCAAAGACTGCAGATGCCTTTGTTGGAAGTAGAGTTTGTCCGAACGTAGACCAGAACAAATCTTTGTGGTTCGACTCGAGGTAGGAAAGAAGGTTCGTACGCGAGAACTTGATAATGAGCTTCACGCAGAGCCAGGAGAGCCATTTAGGTACTGGATAGAGCCTGAACCATGAAAGCACCTGGTCATAGTTGCCGATCAGCATAGTCCATTCGAGATCGCTGAATCGTTGCACATCCACAGAAATGCTATGCACTTTTGGGACATGCGCCCTCCATTCTGTTGGCATGGGTAGATTGGTATAGATCCCTAAAGACTTTGCGACTTCCCAATCACCTACGTTCTCCATGATTAATGACCAAATTTCTATAGGCAATTGTAACTGAGTCGGTTGAGCATGATTGGGCGAAAGCTGAAGACATCCAGAAAAGGGCTCCAAGTCATGGCCGATTGAAATGAGATCCGCCTGGTTTTGCACCTCTTGAATGAGATCATCCAGACCTGGCCAACTCTGACCTGCACTGAGTGGGTCATCGAAGCCATGCCATAGAACAGGCTCGAGAACACGAATCCAATTCCATTTTCTTCTTATTTTGTTTATCTGCTTTCTTGTCATTGGATTCTCCCACATGGCAAATGTCATGCCGGGTATCATTAGGATCTTTTTGGACACATCCCAGGATCTGAGTACCTCGAGCAGAAAATGGTCTGTACCTGCCTGCAGCATATTGCTCAATGAGCCGGCGCTCAAGCATGCTATGACAAGCAAATCAGTCCATTCTACCAATTCATCAGATGGCATAAACTTCAGCTGCTCCGGATGAAAGCCGTACAATCCTCCAACTGGTCCATCATAGTACCTCGTTCTGATGTTTTGTCGGTCTAACAAATGCTCGACAACACGGACGGCAACGCCAGGATCATGTTTAGAGTCTTTGTCCTGAGCAACCAGAACGTTCACTTTCATGCTTGGTACTTCGGCTTGTTTTGTCAGGACCTCGGTAAACTTTAGGATCTTAAAAGATCGTGGAGCTCTTGACCTAGAGAACGGCGCAAGCCATCTGGATGTATAGAGTGCTCACGACTCGTCCAGCAACAGTAGGCTCGTCGAGGTGATTAAAGGAAGGTAGCGCGCAAGGTCGTTAGAACTTTTGGAAATACTCTAAGGTTAAACGTCATCACCTTCAACTCCTCGGCTCAATAATCCGCCAATCACATTCAAGCTCTAGGCTTGAGGATTCTTGATGAACGTGAGTACTTGTAGACTTGCGTGCTTGCGTTTTACAGCTTGACCTTGAGAGGCAGAAATTCTGCCAGCTTTTTGTTGATTTGATGGTCTCCAGCGCTTGAGTACTTACGTAGAGTATATGCGTATTTCTAGAGTGAGTAAGGTATCAGAGAAAAGGATTGGAGACTTGACACATCATGCATGATCATCACTGCATCATGACCCTTAGGGACCCTTAGGGGGTGAACCCCCCCATAAAAGCACAGGCAATAGGGCATGGCCAGGCTGTGGCTTGACGGCAGAGAGCATTAATTCATTGGTTACCGGTCTGCCCTAGGAGGGAAGCTAAACACCTTAAAAGTAAATCGTGATTCGTGATGTGCCTCACATGCGACGATGCCGCCACACCTCTGTTATCAAATGTTTAAGACTTGATAAACTCTCTACGTACCTATACAGAAATATGCCCCTCGGGCTGTTTATATTCTCCGTGAGAGCTCCATTGATGCTCACCATCCCAACTATTCGGTCCTAACTTATTGTCCTTGCACTTTCCCTATCTTCTAGACCGTCTGCCATGGCCAACAAAACAAATCTCGACCTTTGAATGCTGCCAGAATACCGCTCAAGAAAGAACCGATGGGCCAATCATAAGTCGGAAGTCAATTAAGATGTGCACAGGCAAATCTGGGTCCGCCCCAAAGGCACCCGACTCGCCTACGCAGGGGAAATCGCCGCCACCGTCTCCTCATCAAAGGTCCTTCTTCGATCCACGCTCCCAAGACCAGATATTGCGGAGATCGGAAACACAGCGCATACCATGGAGGCCCAGCTTGCAAGGATATGAAAAACATGGCACGAGCTCGCCAATAACGTCACCCCCCTCAGAGTCCCCCTTCGGTGCTATGAGCCTGTCAGCTACGGACCGCGTCTTCCCCATAAAATCTGTGGTATCCGTCGACCCGACACCTTCACCCAAACCAAAAATAGACACCACGTGTGGAGACGGTTTTCCAGGCGTGTCTTTGCCAAGCAGTACCACCAGTGAACGCAAACGTGAATCCCGCCACTTTTCTACGGGCAGTACATCAGGGCTAGAGTCAGAATCAGAGACCCCACCTGCAGACCCCCCTTCCAGACGCCGACCGGAATTAGGTGTCCAATTACCATTCGTACAAAGTCCTGGCGGTCAGAGCACGGCAGCACAAGGTCGAAGGAAACAGTCACCCGGTGAGCGCATGGGAGGAGCAAGGCAAATGCAGACATTTGCCGATTCCGATTCTATCAGACTCCCGACGGCAGACGATTCTCAAAGCATTGCGGAGTCCGTCAGAAGCCAGGCCGACGATGCTGGAGTGCTCTTCACTGCTCGGTTCAAGCATGTTGTTACCGAGGAAGGCCATGCTGTCATCATTGGTCGGGACGGAGATACGCTTCAGCGCTGCGAGGATGAGCCTATACATATACCGGGCGCTGTGCAGGGTTTCGGCTTGCTCATTGCTCTCCAGGAAATAGATGAGGGCACATTTCAAGTCCGAATCGTCAGTGAAAATTCCAAAAAGATAATTGGCTACACCCCCAAACAGCTGTTTGCTCTTGAGAGCTTTACCGATATACTTTCTGAGGAGCAGGTGGAAAATCTTTTGGACCACGTTGACTTCATCAGAAGCGAGGACGTCGATCCCGCTACGAACGGGCCCGAAGTCTTCACCTTGGCAATTCGTTCGCCTGCAAGGAAAATGCACAAGATGTGGTGTGCTATGCATACCAGTGAGAAAAACCGCGATCTGATTATTTGCGAATTCGAACTGGAAGATGACCCAATCAATCCATTGGTACCCCGGGGTGAAGGCACTCCAGAGCCTCCGGAAGACACGTTACAAAGCGACCCCACCCCAGAAGAGTATGCGGAGAGTACAATCAATGCAAGCAAACCATTACGAGTACTACGAAATGCAAGGAAGCGAAAAGGCGAAGCTGCAGCGATGGAGGTCTTCAACATTATGTCACAAGTGCAGGAACAGCTAGCCAGCGCTACGACTCTTGACACTTTCCTCAAGACTCTGGTTGGTGTTGTCAAAGAACTGACTGGGTTTCACCGGGTCATGGTCTATCAATTTGATCAAGCGTGGAACGGAAGAGTGGTGACCGAGCTTGTGGATCCGAGAGCAACCAAAGACCTATACAAAGGTCTAAACTTTCCGGCGTCTGACATACCCAAGCAGGCTCGAGATCTCTACAAAATCAACAAAGTGAGATTACTGTATGATCGCGATCAGGAGACAGCCCGTTTGGTTTGTCGAACAATCGAGGACCTCGAGACCCCGCTGGATCTCACCTTTGCTTACCTCCGTGCGATGTCGCCAATTCACATTAAATACCTTACAAATATGGCTGTTCGCGCTTCGATGTCAATATCGATCAACGCCTTCAACGAGTTGTGGGGTCTCATCGCTTGTCACTCCTATGGCTCGAGGGGGATGCGTGTGTCATTCCCCATTCGTAAAATGTGCAGACTTGTGGGAGATTCGGCATCAAGGAACATCGAACGATTATCATACGCCTCGCGACTGCAGGCTCGTAAGCTCATTAACACTGTGCCCACAAAGAGCAACCCTTCTGGATACATCATTGCGTCCTCGGATGACCTTTTGAGACTCTTCAATGCGGATAGCGGCCTCCTCTCGATCCGGGATGAGACCAAGATTCTCGGAAGACTGGAGCAGACCCAAGAAGCTCTTGCTCTGCTTGAATATCTAAGACTCAGGAAAATCACTTCAGTAACAAATTCGACGGATATACAGCTAGATTTTCCGGATCTGCGTTATTCGCCAGGAATCTCTGTTATAGCTGGACTATTGCTCGTTCCACTATCAGTTTCTGGCAGTGATTTTATCGTGTTTTTCAGAAAAGGTCAAGTCAGAGAAGTCAAGTGGGCGGGAAATCCTTACGAGAAGTTCGTCAAGGAGGGAACAGATGGGTACCTCGAACCCAGGAAAAGTTTTAGAACCTGGAGCGAGACTATTGTTGGCAAATGCCGCGATTGGACCGAAGAGCAGATTGAGACAGCCGCTGTGCTATGTTTAGTGTATGGGAAGTTCATTGAAGTTTGGAGGCAAAAGGAAGCTGCACTACAGAACAGTGAACTAACAAAACTGTTGCTTGCGAACTCAGCGCATGAAGTGAGAACGCCGCTGAACGCCATTATAAATTATCTCGAGATTGCGCTAGAAGGCACCATTGACCAAGAAACCCGGGACAATCTATCCAGGTCACATTCCGCATCCAAATCGCTCGTCTATGTCATCAATGATCTCCTTGACTTGACGAAGACAGAAGAAGGCCACGACTTGATAAAAGATGAGATTTTCGACCTGCCTGCTACCGTCAAGGAAGCGACAGATTCGTTCGCGGGCGATGCCAAGCGTAAGCAAATCGAGTATGCCGTTGCGGAACATCCAGGAGTACCTCAATTCGTCGTGGGCGATCAACGGCGCGTGAGACAGGTGATCTCTAATGTCACAGCCAATGCCATTCAACACACATCGAAAGGTGCTGTTAACGTGGAGTTATGGTTGGTGAACAGCCACGAACACCGCGTAGACATCGATATCGTTGTACAAGATACTGGATCAGGGATGAGCGCCGAGAAGCTCGACGCATTGTTCAATGACCTCGAGCAGGTACAGATGGAAAGCGATGAAGGACTACAAGAGAGGCTAGCCGGGAATAATAAAGCCATTGAGGGACAAGAAGAGTCCAAAAGAACTCTTGGGCTGGGTCTTGCGCTCGTCGCTCGTATAGTACGGAACATGAACGGCCAGCTACGACTTAAATCTGAAGAAGGCAAAGGATCACGTTTCGTGATACAATTAGTTTTTGCCCTACCGAAGGGTGATAATAAGACTGCGCTCCTTGAGGACATCAAGGACGCGGGCGTAGAGCCAGCTTCGAATGGGCCTTCAACACCGCCTGTCGAGACTGGTGAGGTCATGCTCGTCAATAAAAGCGCACAGAAGCCGCTTTCAGTGCACCGCAAAAGTGCCGAGAGTTTACGGAGCATAGGCAGTATGAAAAGCTTTAGGAGTGTAGAGAGTACAAAGAGTGATGTTGATAGGCTCATTGAAGCAATTCAAGAGCCGCGTACGGTAGCATCAGGATCATCAGCGGACGGAGACTACGAAGGACGATCAGGGAGCCGTGCTAGTGGTCGAAAGCAGGGTTCATCATCGTCTTTGCGACGACCAATAAGCGGAGTCACAGGAGCCCACTCTATGAACCTGACCCTCCCCAAGTCGTCAGACCAAGTGCTTCAACAACGGGAAGATGCTGGACTAGCTCATGTGACTGATTCGAAGACCCCCATTAGACCCATTCGGATGCCGGGTGAGACTAGCACAGGCTCGCCAGGATCGGAATATCCACCTCGAGAATCAGAATTGTCAGCACCAACACCGTCACGAGTCTTGTTTGACATTCGCGACAGAGATGCGAGAGTGGAGCCGCCAAATGCAGAGAGGCTTCAAGTACTGGTCGCGGAGGATGACCCCACCAACAGCAAGATCATCAAGAAAAGGTTGGAGAAGGTTGGCCATGAAGTTTTCCTCACCATCAATGGCGAAGAATGCTCTAGCACGTATGGAGAAAGGCCCGCTTTCTTTGATGTTATCTTGATGGATATGCAGGTTTGTCGGCGTTCATACTTCACTAGTACTTTTACTATGCTAATATTGCACAACAGATGCCTATTGTGGACGGTCTGACCTCGACCAAGATGATTCGATCATTTGAAAAATCATTCCCTGATGAGTTCTTGTCAAGACGTGCAGCTTTAAACGGCAGGGTACCTATATTTGCTGTATCAGCCTCGTTGATCGAGAAGAATCGCCAGGCCTATATTGATGCAGGCTTCGATGGCTGGATCCTCAAGCCTATTGACTTTAAACGGTTGACAGTAATAATGTTGGGAATTGTGGAAGAGGAAACGCGGGAAAGCTGCTTGTACGAGCCCGGCGAGTGGGAGCGAGGTGGCTGGTTTGCGAAACGACAACCTGATGTTTTTACATCCTCTACAAAACCGTCGTCCAAGAATCTTGTCTCATCCTCAAAACCGCGCGAGTCTGACGCTGCGCAGCCGAAAGAAGACTCAACCGACAAAGAGCGAGAACGTCTCAACCAGCTTCAAAATGATGCAGTTCATGCCGACTCCGTACCAGAGAATCCAGGCCGCTCCGGTAATATCGAGTGTGCCGTCGAGTCTAGTAGCACACGCGAATCCTAAGAGCGGATTCCGCATATGATACTCTAGGTCGTGCATCCTCCCGATTCACTTTTTCGAGCCTCGGCATGACCTGGGTAGAAGGAAAGCGACCTGGACTCCCATCCTCCACCAACGTGACACACCGCTGGCAATTTTGCATACGCTTATGCATCACTTAAATGTCTCGGAGTGTCATCTTTATCATTCTGCCGACTTTGAAAGGCTTTGTCATAGCAGAGCAAGGCATTTAATCCGAGGGCGTACTGTGACGAATACGAGGCTGGGCGTGGGCCCGAGCGTGCGCATCTTTTGGTTGTATGTAAGCTTGTCTGTACATAGCTGATGCGGCGACGGTAAGACTTGCATGAAGCAGTGGAAAAGAAATGCAATGAATGGTCGAGAGGGATTTGGGGGAAAGTGTCCAGCTGCAGCGTGCATGGGTTTTGACATGAAACAAGCTGACAGGCAGCCCCCTTGAAACGAGATTTTGCGCTTGTATGCATGCATGTCGCATAGATTTGGGGAAGGAGGATTGAGGATTGTGGATGAATATTATTGTTTATTAATAATACCACGTGGTAGATAGTAGATAATCGCATGGAAGATTAAGGAAAGATCTTCGAGATGGCTGTTTTGATAGGTTGGTGGGTCAGGGTTGATTTCCACCAATTCTAAGCTTGGAGTTGGGGAGGGGCATTTCGGGGGGTAGGGGCCTATAAGGGGGGGGAGGGGGGGGGGGGGGAGGGACCTGGGAAGAGCGCTAAGAGGATTGATTACAAGGGTCCCATGCTTTCAACCGATCCCTGCTCCAGAGTCAGACTTGGCTTCAGCAAAAATCCAAAAAATTCCACCATGAGCCGTACCGCCATTTCTAAGCTTACATCCACACATCTCATTGGTGCCAATTTCTATCTTTCCTCAAGCTGCTTCCCCCAAAATTAAAGCTGGACCCAACGACCGGATTCAAAGTACATCACCACTTTGTCACAAAATCAGAGCAACAAACCCTCGAAACTCTTACTCTTACTCTTACTCTACTTAATATGATGATTCCAAGTAGAAAATAAAAGCAGAGCATTCAGATAGTCTGCTCCCTAAGCTTGATTGAACCACTGATGAATGCCGCCTTACGCTTCGCCGAACCGCAACCCCCCTCTGCTACCTCAGCTACTACAACTTAAAGGAATCAATGCATCTTACGCATCCCCTTCCAACAATTTGACCAGTTTCAATGGGCAACTCCAATGGCAAGCCCGTCGTATTCACCGACGAAGGTCAGCGTCCCAACCGTCCCAATCTCTGACTCCATGCGCACTACCCTGCATCAAACCTGATCTCCCCATCGCCCACGCTCGAGCCCCCACCGTTGCCTCTATACTGACACCAAATTTTCTCAACAGTCAACCTGAACCATTTCCGACTTCTGCGAGTGGTTGGCAAAGGTGCGTTTGGAAAGGTTCGCATCGTCGAGCGAAAGGACACCGGCTTGACCTTCGCCCTAAAATATATTCGCAAAGATGAAGGTCAGCATATGTCATGTGGGATCGATCGCTGATCCACGTTCAAGGCTTACATGGAGTACAGTGGTACGATCGGAGAGCGTAAGGAACATCATCAGAGAGCGGAGGATGCTGGAACACCTCAATCATGCCTTCCTTTGCAATTTGCGGTACAGCTTTCAGGACATTGAATATTTGTGAGCCTACATCCCCATGACACCGCGCGCTTGCTGCCATGCATGATCTGATAACGGCAGATACATTGTTGTAGATCTAATGAATGGCGGGGACTTACGATTTCATATCTCACGAAAGACCTTCACGGAAGATGCAGTACGGTTCTGGATGGCAGAGCTCGGCTGCGCATTACGATATTGTCATGGGCAGGGCATTGTGCATAGGGATCTCAAACCAGATAATGTCTTACTTGACTCTGACGGCCATGTGCATCTGGCTGATTTTGTACGTTGGCACGATGCTTGCCAGCTGGCTGTGGAACGGTGCTAACGAAAAGCAGAATGTTGCGTCTGAATACAAACCGGACAAGCCTTTACATAGCAAATCTGGGACACTTGCGTACCTTGCGCCAGAAGTCTACGCTGGCACAGGATACCTGACCGAGGTGGATTGGTGGTCGTTGGGAGTTACGTTTTATGAATGCATTTACAACAAGGTTAGCCTGCCCTTGACGGGAAACCTGGAGTCTCTGACGAATCACAGCGACCTTTCTCTTCGCATGGCCATGAAAAGCTGGAAAAGGAAATCCTGAAAGCGTCGCCCAACTATCCTGTCACACAACCGCCAGTCTCAATACCATGTATACACGCCATGCAATCATTATTAGAGAAGGACACGCGGAAACGAATAGGGGCAACCGGCTTCGACACTTACACAGGCCATTCTTTCTTCCGGCGAATCGACTTTGAAGCTCTTGAGAAGAAGCAGATCCGACCAGTCTTCGTACCGTCCAGCGAGAAGACGAATTTTGACGCGACGTACGATCTGGAAGAGCTACTGCTGGAGGAAGCACCGCTGGAAGCAAGAGCAAGGCGGCAAAAGCCAAGGGTACAACTGAAGGACGATGCAACAGACAAAGAGATCCGGACGGACGAGTTGCATCGAATGATAGAAACACTGTTCGAGCCTTTCGACTATACCACCGTAACGTATTTCACCCCTTCCTCCCTTCCTCTCCTTCATACTATTTAATCCTTACCTGACCCTCTCTAGTGACTATAAAGGCTTCGTAGACTCCCCTTCGGGCGTGGAATCCTCTCTTGACATGCTCGATCATGCCAACACCACCACGATATCCTCTAAACGCAGCACTGATGACCCAGACCTTGACCGCGTCGCCACGAAATCCCACCTCAGCGGCTCGCCCAATGGCTCTCCGCCCATGACCACGCATGGTCAGGCAGCGCTTTCAAATCATGCAGATTACTATCCTACAAACGAAAATCCCGCAGGTCAGGGTGTCCTAGGACCGACATCTCATCCTACTCTACCGGCTCAAGGGAGGCAACCGCCAAGGAGTGCCGGCGCGACGCGGGGTGGTGGACTGCAGGTTGTCACTAATGATGACGGGACCACGTGGGAGGGCTTGAAAAAAAAGGAAACGAGGACTAGTAATGGGAGTAGCGAGGTCAGGGAAGGAGGGAGGAGCACGAAGGGGAAACCGAATGGGATGTTGGGTTTCCTCTCACGGAAGAAGGGCAGGGAGAGGAGTCCGAAACCGATGGAGGCGGGAGTGTTGGGGAAGGAGGGGGCGAGGGTCGTGGTTGGGGGACGATGAGATCTACACGGGAGGATGAGCAGGCGGGGGACCCATGGGACCTCAAGGATATGGATGGGTATGGGTAGTGTAGAAGTGGGTGGGTGGATGGATGTATGCTGGCAGATATCTCGACTACATGGTGTTTACAAGGGTTTCGGCTTTGTTTTTGGTGCTGAAAATACAACATGCCTTGCAAGCGATACGGTGTCTCGAATTTCAGGGTTGCCTGATTTGTTACGATTGGTTTTTCGCTTCCTTCCTTCCTTGCTTGCGTGGGGGCTACTAAATACCCTTTGACAGCGTGTATGCGACGAATCTTTAGACTGTTTTCGTCCCTAGGAATCAGGCATGGGAATAAATAAATTGTGAAAAGACGAAGAAGAAGAAGAAGAAGATTCGGGTTCTGGTAGTGATGTGATGTGGAGCATATGCTTGGGTATCTAGGTTCTTCATACTCGTCACCAGCCTTGGCTTGGCCAATTCTCCTTCCTTTCCCAAAACCTCTTTCCCCGGCCTCTCGTGGTACCACCGCGCATGCCCTCACGGCGGCTTCACCCAAGGTGCCTTCGTCGGCGGAGGAGGCATCGACTGCGGGGCAGGAGCAGAAATTTCACCGTTTGCGTCCTCCGGAAGTGTTCCTTTATTTGTAGGCTTAGACCTCGAGCCCGACTGAGGAAACCTCGTTGGCGGTAAACCTGCACCTGTAGCCGCTGGTTGCCTACTTACCCACGGCGCCGCGGTTCCTGACTCAGCGCCAGCCGATGGCGTTCCTTTGCGTGCCCATGGAGCCGCTTTGCCATCTCCCGGATTGATCATTGCCGTGGGCCTGCTCGCCCAAGGCGCTGCTGTACCTACGACAGGGCTAGGCATAGGTGGTGGCCCTTTGCTTGTCCACGGTACTGCCGTACCTGCTTCTGATGCTGTCCCCGGCATGCTCGTTGTCGCTTGGCTTGCCCACGACGCTTGAGTGCTCTTTTGAGGAGGAGGTGCGTTGCGAGGGGCTGCAACTTTCTCCGCTGAGGATGAGCCGAATCCGTCTCGTACGGGCTGGTTGGCTGCGTGCACCGAAAGGGTGGGTTGTGTGGCGTCTGGGTCTTGGTCGAAGCTGAAGAGGGAGCCGAAGCGAAAATGCTGCACGACGGGAAACTTGGACAGGACTTCTGCGTTGTACATTTTTATCATACCTTTGTTGATTTTGCCCCAGCCGGTGCGGATGCCGGATATGTCGTAGAGCATGGGCGAATGCTCCCAGAAAGGACCTTTTTTGACATCGTGGATGAAGCCGATGGCGCCGAAGTACATGTTCTGGTTCCTTTGTCTTTCGACTGCGGCAAGTTTGGCCACGTCGGCGGGGTCAGGTGCGTCGGAGCGGGATCCTTCGATGGGGGTTAGGTCGCTGGGGGAGATGGCGGGGCCGTATTGGGCGCTACCAAAGATGTAGGGGATGAAGGAGTGGTCGTCTAGGCCCCATACCCCGTGGGAGCCGGCCGGTTCAAGGGTGTAGGTTAGGATGAGGCGACGTATTAATGAGAGGTAAGGGACAATAAGGCCGAGAACTATGGCTCTTTCTTCATTGCCTGGGGGAGAATGTTCATCAGGGTAACTGAAGCCACCGAGTTTCCATATACAGCCTAAGAATGCGAGAAAGGAAAGTTCGTGCCCGGAACCGTAGTCGAGACGTTGCGAGGAGCCAAAGCTGCCGAGGAGGTAGCACGAGAGCTCAGCTTCAGCTGTGATTTCTGACTCATGAGGATACTGCAGAATAAACTCGGGTAGATGCGATTTCAAAAGATCTGATGTGCGCTCTTCAACCGTCTGATACCATTTCTTGAAACTCGCATTACCAAATCGACGTGGACCAGGGTCTGGCGGGACCTCATTTATGGTGCGATCGAGTGCTTCAAGCAGGCGTCTGAGATTACGCACGGTCTCTGAAAAATCTACAGCTTGGCAACCCAGGTCCCATGTTTGCACCCGCTTTTGACTCGATATAGAAAGGTCCTGAATGTATGAAGCAAACATTGCTCGGTTGAGCTGGAGTAAAAAAGTCATGATATCGCCATAGGCTTTTGATATAAGAAAAGCAGAAACATCATGGCCTTCATTGATTTTCTTGACCGGTCCTATGAATCTGTGAGGACGAGTCTTGCTCAAGAATTCTAGGGAAGGTGCATTTGAGGCACTGCCGATATCCGACACTCTGGTGGCAGATTCTTCCATGTTATGATATGATATGTATTACTCTTTGTCACTCTTCACACATTTAGTAGCAATGCTGATTGCAGCAAAGACTGAGTGTTGACCAAATAGTACTTGGCATCGTGGAAGGGGGAAGTCGCAAGCAAAAGATGGCAACTCCTGGCGAGAGTCCGAGCGCCAAGATTTTCCGCGGAGCACTGGCGGCCGGACGCGATGCCCTGCCAGCCTTGTCAACAGTAAGTCCTAGGAAAGAATCAGATCAAATTCACTGCAACGAATAATGGATTTACAGAGCGGATTACTCGGCAAACTATTCGGTCGGTCAAAGCAGGATACCGGCAAGGAAGCCCCCAACGAGCAAGAAGAAGTAGATGCTGCGGAGCCGCCCGCAGACCTTGCGAGCATTCGCGAACCCTTCCTTGTGTCGCCGACTACTGCCAAGGAAATCATGTTTGACTTGCCAGACCAATCTCCGGAGGATGCTGCCAGTATCGTGAACCATCTCGCCCTCAACGACATCTCGGGGTCGTCTCCAAACCTTGCGGTTCTAGGCAAGAGAAAGCGTCAGGAGGCAGATGTGGTGGATGATTCTCCAAAGAAGCTAGCCGCGAAGAGCAATGGCACCAACGGGACTCGAGATGAGCGCTGTTCAACGTCTACCAATGGTATTACTGGGCATGGAGGTAGCTCTCACCGTGCATCTTCAGAGGTTGTGAATGTCGCCTCTGGGAAGTTACCCAGACCGAAGATGGAACTGCGGAAACGGCACATGGGACAAATCTATCCGGCCGTGCAAAATAATGGTAGTATTTGGGACCCTGCGCCTAGTCCCAAGAAGCAAGTCGAGAAGGCACTCCCACCTTCTACCACAACCAGAAGAAAGGCCCCTAGTCCAGAAGCGACCGCGCGACCCCGGGGGCGACCTCCTCGGGTGTCATTCTTAACAGCCAAGACAACTACATCGATGAAGAAAGCGCGAGAAGGCTCCAAAATCGCGATCGATAATTTGCCGCAGAAAGCAGGAACGAAAGCACGACCCGAACCACCCAGAACTGAACCCGGAGACAATCATACAGGACGAGAACCGAGTTCCAAGTCTACACGGTCTACTGCCGCAGCCAACGGTCACAGGGATGTCATTTTGAATGCAGTCACCGACCTGACAAAGAAACCCGAGCGTGATGCTCGAAGAGCCGCGAAACACAGAAAAAGCCTTGAGAAGGCCTCTGTATCTACTCCTCCCAGTGCGAGAGTCGAAGTTGGCCCAGGGCTTCGGAACGAAGTGGGCAGTGAAGAGCATGCAGAAGAGGAGGAGGAGGAGGAGGAGGAGGAGGAGGGGGAGGAACGTGAGCCAGAGGGAAGGAAAGATCCGGAAGAGGCCATAGATAGGGATGGCCAAACGCCGGTTCATATGGATGAAGGAGAAGAAGGAGGCGCAGGAGCTGAAGAAGAGGATTCTGACTTCGAAGATCCTATCCAGGTCTTCGAAACAGACGAGGAGGAGGATAAAGGAGAAGAGCAACTGGAGCTCTTTGGCCAGGATAGGGCGTGGAAGACTGTCCTCGAGGGCGCGCGCTCCATATGTGGTCCAAAGTTACCGCTTAATCACATGCCGAAACTCCTGACAGATACTGTCAAAGGCTTAGTCAATGACGTGCGAGAAGCTAGGGTTCTATACGAACAGCTTTTGCCCTTCAAAGGAATTGATCATGATTTCGCTGATGGGCTTAACCACCAATTAGAAGAGAGCCTTGATGCAATTGAAGATCAGATCAGGAATTTGTCAGAGAAGTCCGCCGCGACGAAGAGCTCGCAAATGATCAGGGATATTTACGCTCGGGCAATCCCAGCCATGGTCTATATTTTGCAGTCGGCTTTAGCATCCCGAGTATACAACTCGAATGAGCCTTGCGATCTCAAAATTCTTAATGGCATCGTCATAGGCCTCGAAGAGATCCTTCGTTTGCAGGACATGACTATTCTTCTTTGCATGAAGGCTCGACTATGGAAAGCTAAGCCTGTCTCAACCGTTCAGCCGATCATAAAGCCTACCACCCAAAAAATGTACCCAAACCTCAAGGTCATGCGGGAAGCTTTCGCCAAACAGCTATCGGAACAGGAGAGGAGAAGAAAAGTGAAGCAAAACGACGTGGACACTCGGAACAGACGGGATGAGCTCAGTCAATTATCCCAGCAAGCGCAGCAAGAAGCTGCGAGGAAGAATGACATTCTGCACAGGAAAATCCGGGAATCCAGGGAACAAGAGGAAGCGAGACGTCGGAATGTGAAACGCACTTTCCAACAGTTCAAACAGAATGAAGTGCATCCAGAAAGGCAGATCACTGGTCGTGTTGCGTCGAACACACTATGGTCCGACGCGGAGGATCTAGAATTGTACTTCCAGCTAGAAAGAGGTTATGTAGGAGGCTTGACAAGTACGTTCGTGAGAAGTCACCCGTCATGCCAGTGCTGTTCGCTAATCACCCTCGTAGCTATCGAGCGTTATTCAAGTATACTTAATACGCGTCTACTGCAGAACAAGCTGCCCGAACACATACGACAGCGAGCGCTGTACTTTAAGCCAACCTTGCTAGAGGAAAGAGGACAACTTGAATGGATATCTAGCATAGAGTAGCCTTGTAATGACAAAGAAAGTTCGAGATTACCAATTTACCTCATTAATTAATTTTGACTGAGCCCGCCCAGCACCAAAATCAAATCCGGTGGATGACCAAGACCCATATTCTTACGACACTTTGATATCCCGCCACTCAGTCTCGCTTCCCAGAGTACATTCTCATAAGGTGAAAATTTTACATCTGACTAAGACGGATACTCTCAACACTTGGATGTCCGACCATCTCGCCACAACGTCTCAAGTTGACCGATCGTACCACATCAGATTCGTCCAATTACCGAACATGGTATCTCAGGCCACATTCTGATACGGTGAGCTCCCTGCGCGTGGGCATTGTTGTCGGTAAAACCACCTCTATAAAAAGACAAAAGGCTAACCATGCGGCTCTGAATCAAGCTGCGAACATGACATCCATCCACGCGAGCAGAATGCCGTCATCGGCAAGACCCTGGTTGAATTGAACATTCTAGTCGAGCTCCGAGGCAAATTATTGGAGGCCCGTCATGTCACCCCGAGTATTGGGTTAGCCATCGTCCAAAAAGCTAGATCTACTCACCAAATCCAACGTGAACGTCTCCGGAACTCGGTCAATGGAAGATCTCGAGCGTCTTGCAGCAATGAAACTGAAAATCACGGAGCAAACAGAAATGTACATCAGCTCGCCTATTGATAGCAAAGATCCGAATATACCGCTCGATGATGGAAGGATATTTGATAAGATTATCAATTCGAAGATCGACTTCCTTGAGAGCCTTGTTTCTACAAAGGACGAAGTAGAGCTTGTTGTGGTGGTGGAATGGCTTGGGGAGTTGCAGATGAAGTTGAGGTCGATGCGTATGCATGGGCTTCTGGAGTCGAAGCTTGCTCACTTGGTTGAGTCGTCGGACTCAGAGCCAATGGTAAGCGTTGGGTGTGATCTCGTTGTCGTCCAATGAGTAAGCTAACACAGTGACTCGACCATCAGGGAGATTATCCCGGAGTTTCGTTAACCAAGGATGTGGGAAATCCCACGAATGTGAGTTCGAGATCTCTGCTGAGGATAAAGAGTATGAGATTGATATATAATTTCAGGGTCCGGCATCTAACGGAGGAAAGGCTACCAGTTGGCTGAAACTAATGGGCACGGGAAATGATGCATACCAGGCCAGTCCAATTGAAAAGATGCTATGGTACGGAGGTCTGCACCGAAAGTCCTGCACATGCGCTAGTATCAGCCCTAACCATATTGTCGGAAAGTGGCCCCAAATTAATAAGTGGGGCGTTATCCGACGTCCAAGCGTAAAGTCTTGGCGGGTGCAGGACTTTCGGTGCAGACCTCCGTAGATATCGAATGTATTTGGTCCATGGAAAATACGGCTGGGATCAATGCAAAATTGTCAATCGGATAAGGATAGCGTAGAGATTGTACCTATGTAATGGCACATAGGTCTCTTCTCACTGCATGAAGTCAGTTTGTCATTCAGATGCCAGCCTACATACATATCCACTGCGCACGAATTCACCTTGATGCCGCATATATTTCAGACGCAATGACCCCGCAAGTCAGGGGCTCGATTTTAAACAAGCCTCCTATTCATAAATACGCCATCTATCATAGAATCAGTCCATCCATCTTACACATCACGTCTTTTGTCAAGTATTCGTAACATGGTGTTGCAATAACGAGTTCACCTTAGCAACTCCAGTCTATTTCACTGATGCTACCCGGCTTTCGTTGCTCATGGTAGAAGCCGATGTTTACCCGACCTCTAGATTTCCCCAGACCTCGTGCCAACCGCTGAACTGCTTTGACGGTCGCTAGATTACGCACAGAAGTGGCTTTTGAACATAGCTTCACGGTATTGTTTCCTAGAGCCCTCTGATCTCATTCATTTACTGACTATGAGCTCCAGTGAGCGGCAAGTGCGGGCAAGGCGTCTGCCTGGGCAGGTGGGACTAAGGGGAAGAAACACTTTGGGCTCGGCACAGATCCCAGAATTTACCTTCGAAGCTCAGGTGCTGCCGCCAAAAAATCCTAGTCGGACAGTCCGAGTACCAGGTCCAACAGACAGTGAGGACGAAGAGCTACTGCACCACGAAAGAGGACATCTGAGCACTTGTCTACCTTCACAACTGCACGCTGAGAAGACGCGACATTCACTAAACATCGACTTCGTTGAAGACCGCCAAAATCGCTTGTCAACGCTCGGAGATTCTAGCTCAATCTTCTCCAACAACAGTCCAGCTCCTCTAGCAACCCAGGTGAAAGAGCACCAGGACCTCCGATTTGGTAGACTTGGACCTTCAACTCAACAACAATTCATCTTTGACTCACCTCCTTCCACCATGGTGGTGGAACGAGAGCCACCTAAGGCGACTCCTCAGAAACCTCTACAGCCAGCCTTTCCAGCCATAAAGCAGCCCGAATTTGGCAAGCCGAGCCCTCTTGGAAATCGGGTGCAGGCCCCCAATGTCTTTAACATGCCAAAACTTCACCAATCAAGACCAGAACATCATCGGCCCGTGCCCCCAGCTGGTGCTTCGCATATGCAGCAGGTGAAGGATATTGCGCAGAAGGTTGTCGGTCCATTCCGCTCTGGACAGGCATCGCAACCAATATCTATTCAGTCGAGTCCAGACGTTGTGGAAATTCCAAGACCGACAGCTCCTCCAGCGTGGAACAACTACACTCGGCCCGCACCTACCTACCCATCTTACAATCCTCCTAAGAGCGGATTCTCAGCAGTCAACGATTACCAACGGCCGATATTTGACCTCACCAAACCACAAGTCCCGTCCTACTCTGATCCCGCACTTCTTGATGATCGCTTCGGCGCAGCGGATCCTTTCCTATACGTAGACGCTGGAAAGGCTACGGAGAACATCAAAGCGCTCCTCGAAGGCGCTTTTGAGGATGAAGATGACAAGCCACGGACGCGCGGCCGAAAGAAAAAGGTTGATGCTGCAATGGCAGGATTGGCAGACAAGCTGCAGGGACTAGATGTGAAAGCTGATGACAAAGAGAGCCAGGAGGAAGAAGAGGATGAGGATGAGGATGAGGATGAAGATGATGGTACAGTGGAAGGCCTCAAAGTAAAGCTCTTGCCTCATCAGGTAGACGGTGTTGCTTGGATGAAGGACAAGGAGACTGGAGTCAAGAAGAAGAACGGCGTCTTGCCCAAAGGCGGGATCCTAGCTGATGACATGGGGCTCGGAAAGACCATCCAGTCCATCGCCTTGCTACTCACCAACCCTCGACCATCCCATTCATCTACCACATCTGTGACCGACAAGAAAGCTCTATCCGCGAACGTCGGGAAGAGCACGATTGTAGTGGCGCCTCTTGCACTCATCAAGCAGTGGGAAGCCGAGATTAAGAATCGTGTGCTGGACAGTCACAAGCTGCGTGTGTGCGTTCATCACGGCCCACAGCGTACGAAGAGATTCGAAGATCTCAAAAAATATGATGTCGTCATCACGACCTATCAGATTCTAGTATCAGAACATGGTAGCTCTTCAGAGCGCGATGATGGTCCCCAGGCTGGTTGCTTTGGAATCCACTGGTATCGTGTCATACTTGACGAGGCACACACCATCAAGAACCGGAACGCTAAAGCAACACAGGCTTGTTACGCTCTCAGAGCTGAATACAGGTGGTGTTTGACCGGCACGCCTATGCAGAACAATCTTGATGAGCTGCAAAGTTTGATCAGATTCTTGAGGATCAAGCCATACAATGACCTCTCAATATGGAAAGACCAAATCACTCGGCCAATGAGCCAAGGACGTGGTGGAGTCGCTATGAAACGACTGCAATTCTACTTGAAGGCTTTCATGAAACGACGTACCAAGGATGTACTGAGGCAGGAAGGCGCACTCAACCCCGGTGGCAAGCCCAGCAAAGATGGCTCCAGCAATGGTTTCAAGATCACAGCACGAAGAGTCGAGAGCGTGCTTGCGGACTTTAGCCCCGAAGAACGGAGATTCTATGATCGTCTCGAACAACGTACTGACAAGAGCTTGGAGCAGATGATGGGTGGCGAAAAGATGAATTACGCTAGCGCGTTGGTACTTCTACTGCGACTTCGCCAGGCCTGTAACCATCCTCAGCTTGTAGGAGGCAGTATGGCTAAGGATAAAGATGCTCTAACTACGGGTCAGGGCCTAGGCAACCAGACGCCCCGGAAATCAAAGATAGCAGAAGACGACATCGATGAGATGGCGGACCTCCTTGGCGGCCTGAGCGTGAAGACAAAGCAGTGTGATGTTTGTCAGATCGAACTTAGCAAGGATGAAATATCTACTGGCTCCATACGGTGTGCTGAGTGCGAGGAAGATCTGGCTGCGCAAAGGGATCAACGCAAAGACAAAAAGCACAGGAATACCCGTTTACCAGCCAAGTTCAAAGCCGAGGAACCGAAGCCTAGGCTACCCAGGAAACGGAATGTTATACTTGACGACTCTGATGAGGAGGAGGACGGCGACTGGCTTGTGCCTGAAGACCAACGCCACGCAGCAAGTCTCGGAAAAGCTGGTGGTAGTGACGATGAAAATACGGAAGGCGGTGGCCAATCGTTGGCTTCATATGACACAGATACAGAAGACGATTCTCAGGTCAAGGTTTCAAGATCCAAGCAACCCAAAGTGATCAGCCTTGATAGAACAGATGAAGATGATGACGACGACTCTTCAGAGGAGTCCTCTAACGAAGTGGATGATTCCGAGGAAGAGCTCTCCTCAGAATTAGAAACCTCGCTTGCCTCCATTACAACATCCGCCAAAATCCAGCATCTCCTCAAGATCCTCCATGGCGAATCTGCCACCCACAAATTTATCGTTTTCTCTCAATTTACCTCCATGCTCGACCTCATTGAGCCCTTCCTACAGCGAGACAATCTGGTCTTCACCCGCTACGATGGCAGTATGCGTAATGATCACCGTGAAGCGAGCCTTGAGCGGCTGCGGAACAACAGCAAGTGCCGTGTTCTGCTTTGTAGTCTCAAATGCGGGTCACTGGGCTTGAATCTCACTGCTGCTTCGAGAGTGGTCATCTTAGAACCGTTTTGGAACCCATTTGGTACGTACATTTCAGGGCAATTGCCTGATTCTTGTAGCAGCTATTGAGCTGGAAGACACGTTTGGGAAGCGAAAGGCCTTTTATCTCCCTTCAGAAATTCTCCTATGACTACGATTTCCATGGAAGTATTGCTAACTTAGGATCCTGTGCAGTGGAAGAGCAAGCTATCGATCGGGTTCATCGCCTCAATCAGACACTAGATGTTACGGTATACAAACTCACGATTGCCAATACAGTCGAAGCGCGTATTCTTGAACTGCAGGAGAAAAAGCGGGCTCTAGCGAATGCAGCAATCGGAGGCGACGGAAAAGCCGTTGGCAAGCTAAGCATGAAGGATATCTTGAACCTATTCAGGAGGGATGCCGAGCATGATGAAAGGCACGAAGTGGAAGCGAGCTTAGGAGCGAAGACGAGAATTCTTGCCGCGGCGGGAGGTAGTGGCTCCGGCCCAGTCAATGAGAAAGGGGGACAGAGTATGAGAGTCACACCCCCAATCATGGAGCATAGAGGGAACGGCCGGAAAGAGGATTCCGTTTTCGGAAGGAGATGGTGAATGGTGTTCTCATTGCTATTGGTATGAAGGTCACGACGTAGAGCGCCTTGCGATGGACATGCAAATAGGAGTACATGGAATGTCTTCTGCCTCTCTTGATTCGATACTAGGATATCTTGGTCTTTGCCATTATGTTCAGGAGTCGCATTGGTGAAAGCTCGCTCAAGCGTGAGACTCCCAAGCCGATTCTCGTGTCCATAACCTACTCTAATGGAAATGTTTATTTCTTCAACTTGGCCTCCTTGGTTGCCCTTTTCCTTGCTCTCCGTAGGGCTAAGCGCTGTTACCCGGGCGACCATTATTTGTAGACCTCGGTATTTTCTGCACTGCAGCGCCGATGCAGAATTCTTGGCAACGTGATGACTGCATATCTCACAATGGAGAAATGCCATTGAATTCTAAGTAGTTATCGTGTGAGCCTCATGTTGGTCTCCACATTCCACGATTTACTCCAAACCCAACAATCTGCCTGCTGTGACCTCTCGGAATGCCCTCCCCTTCCCACCGCAATATCCAAACTCGCCCCGTCAGAGCTTCTAAAGCTCGTACAAGACATACCGCTGAAAGAGAAGAGAGAAAAGAACATGGGACGCCCGAAAAGTCGAGAACGCCAAAACGAAGAATACAGAGCGCGGAGCGCTTCCCAAGGCAAGAGCGCACACCGCAGAAACGGACAAGAAGCCCGGACCGCAGGAGCAGGAGGATTGTTGTAGAGGAGGAATATGACTCAGAGAGCGAGAGTGAGCTAGAGTCTAGAGCGCAGCAGAAGAGGAGAGACAGGAGCCCAGCACGGACGGCGCAGACTAGGATAAGAAGTCCCGAGCGGAAGTCCAAGAACTTTGTCGTGGAGGAGAAGCACAGGAGTTATGAATCAGACACAACAGCACGGAGTTCCAATCCTCTCTCGATAGAGTCCCTGGCGAAGTTGGATGCGCTTAATGAGAAGACCGGAGGCCGGGTCAAGGAAAGAGAAAAGAGAGACAGAGTACGGAGCGAGAAGCAAACGGTCAAAGAGAAGATAGTGACAGGCCGAGTTACAAAAGAGAAAGTCAAACACAGGCGAAGATCTGATGGCACATATGGGAAGGTGGAACGGAGAAGGGTCGTCAGTGGGCCGCTACTTGAAGAGGGGAGATCTAAGAGGGCAAGAGGGGGATATGTGAAGCCAGATGAGATGAAAGCGAGAAGAAGATTTGGGAAGAAATTCTGGATTGCTTTTGGAGTATTGGTACTTTTGTTTGTTATTTTGATACCCGTCGCCATTGTGGTGAGCAGGAAGAAGTCTGGACCAAGTGGTGGGAGTGGTTCTTCGACTAGTGGCAGCGATCCCAGCAACAGCAACTTGAATGGAGTCAGTGAGAACGATATACCGACAACGGCAAAGAATACGATTCTGGACCCGTTTACGTGGTATGATACAACGAATTTCAATGTCACATATACGAATGATACGGTCGGAGGCTTATCAATCATGGGGCTCAACTCGACGTGGAATGATACGACGCAAGCCAATCAATTCGTGCCAGCGCTGAACAAGGCATGGGCCTATGGGACAATGCCTATTCGAGGCGTCAACCTCGGAGGCTGGCTATCTATTGAGCCGTTCATCACCCCAAGTCTTTTTAATACGTACCAGTCGAATCAAAACATCATTGACGAGTATACTTTATCGACGATACTAGGGCCGAGCAAAGCCGCGCAGGTGATTGAAAAGCATTACTCGCAGTTCATCACGGAGGATGATTTCGCGAGTATCCAGGCGGCAGGGTTCGATCATGTGAGGATTCCATACTCCTACTGGGCAGTCACGACATATCCCGGGGATCCATATGTACCCAAGATAAGCTGGCGGTATCTGCTCAGAGGCATCGAGTACGCGAGGCAATACGGGCTGAGAGTCAACCTGGATTTACATGCTCTTCCAGGTAGTCAGAACGGGTGGAATCACAGTGGCCGTCAGGGTCCGATTGGTTGGCTGAACGGCACTGATGGTGCCTTAAACGCACAAAGGTCTCTAGACATCCACACTCAACTGTCAACCTTCTTCGCTCAGCCGCGGTACCAGAATGTTATTACTATCTATGGTCTGGTCAACGAGCCGAAGATGACGGCGCTCTCGCAGTCTGCCGTGGTCGACTGGACAGAGAGCGCTGCGCAGATCGTCCGCAAGAGCGGCATGAATCAGACAATCGCTTTTGGAGATGGCTTTCTAGGGGTCGAGAAATGGCAAGGGCAGCTGCAGGGAATTAGCGGGTTGGTTCTGGACACACATGAGTACACAATATTCGATCCTAATTTGATCGCTTTGAATCATACGGCGAAGGTGCAGTATGCCTGTACTGGGTGGACGGGCCAGATGAAACTGAGCGAGGACACCACCACTGGGTAAGTTCCGCATCATTTCTCGTGTACAGAGAATGTGAAAGACGTTTGCTCATTGGTCATACAGCTTCGGACCCACCCTCTGCGGCGAATGGTCCCAGGCCGACACCGATTGCACCACATACCTCAACGACGTCAATGCCGGCACCCGCTGGGAAGGGACCCTGAAATCTAATGACCGCACCGTCGCCGTCCTCTCCCCGGACTGCCCCTCCAAATCCTCATCCTGCTCCTGCTCCTCCGCCAACGCGAACCCATCCTCCTACTCCGACACTTACAAATCCTGGCTAATGATGAACGCGGAGGCGCAAATGTCAAGTTTTGAAAGTGCCTGGGGATGGTTTTATTGGACGTGGACGACGGAGTCAGCGACGCAGTGGGATTGGAAGGCGGGCATGGCAAATGGCATTCTGCCATCTAAGACGTGGAACAGGAATTTTAACTGTACGACTGCGGTGCCGGATTTTGCGGGGCAAGGATTGAGTGAGAATTATTGAGAGAAAATTGATTGCATTGCGAGGCGTCATATGAATGGCATCTTAGCCTCACGGAATGTCTTTGGGCTACAAACCTGAGTGTATATATCGAGCGCAACAGGGCTTTGCATCTGCTGACTTACCTTACAAGCGGGTCAGTTTGAACGCATATTTCCAAAATAATTTTGAGAACTGTACATGATTTCATGAGCTGCATCCACCAGAATCCCCACTCCAAACCGTGCACCGAAAACAAAATCCGCCTACTCGATTGTTTTCCCTCTCTTCCGCGTGCCGGGGGCTCCGGCTCATACTATAACCATTGCAGGCAGTAGTATATCTAACCCGTTGGAGTACGCGGCAGGCCGTTGAAACTTTCACTTCGCCTTTGGTGAAATAGCATCGTCGCTCTCTGGTCGAGTAGAGCATGGTCCCCGGGAATTTTGTAAAGCTTTGCCTCGTTACCCTGACAGAGCCGCTCACTGTGAGCTGCCGTTATGCCTGCCTTCTTTGCCCTTCTTCGTTCAGATCGCTTGAAAATTTTCAACGCGAGTTAATTCGACAGGACTCACCATTTTGAGAGTTGTATTGTTGGGGAAACAAGCGAAGACGGGAGGCGGGTTGTGGGATGAGATTCTTTTGTTTTTTTTGAGAAATGGAGGGACTGTCCGCATGGATTGGAAGCCTTGGAGCGGTGACAGATAAGGGGAAGGGCGGGGGGGGGGAGGTTTTTGGAACTACTGCCTCCGTAACAGGTAACTGTCTCTCGGGGTTTGTTGAGATGTAGATAGACTCCACATACGCGGCGGACGAGCGGTTGAAAGGTCGAGTGGTTAAAGACATAATCTAGTCTAGCGAAGAGACCAGGTTCACAGTGGAAACGACCGCGGATCTACTAGTCCAGCCGGGAGATAATTCCTCTGAGATTCATTGCATGAAAAATGGGTCCTACGTTCCAGTATATTTACGCTGTCACACGTCCCAGTGGAAACCCGACTCGAAAAAACTTTGACGAGACATACCCCTTCCTACAAGCTGCGTGCTTTGCAGATCAAACCATTAAACGAGCGCTTGCCTCTTCCACTCATCTTCCGAGATTTTATATTTCCCAACTGCCTTCTTCTGCGCCCGCCTCTTTCCCGGTCTCGCACTCTTCTCGAACCGCTTCCGTACTGCATCGTCCAAAAAGGTAAAGGTGTTGAGTGAGTAGGGCAGCAGTGCAGTCTCGGTGTATATCTGCCTGCAGGTCCGCAAAAGTCTCAGGTCGGGTGATAAGTCTAAGCAATGTGCTTTGATGTGATAGAGTGATCCGCCGTTGTGGAATCTTTCTTTGTCGTTCCAGAACCTTGGCTTTCCACTGGCAGCCCCGACGTAGTTCCATGAATGCTGCTCATATAGGTATCCGATGCATATGCTCCGACGACCGAGCACGAATGCGTAAATTCGGAGTCGGATTTCGGGGGGTAAGCGGCGGAAGAATGGCACGTCAGAATTGCGGGTCATGCTGTTGTTGAGAATACTGTCAGCGTCGGCTCGGGGAATGGTGGAGAGGATTTGTCGGACCTCTCTTTCTGATCAGGAGCAAGTTCACGTCCACGCGTGCTGAATAAGTCGGATTTCAACCTTTTGATTCGTCGAGCTTCGATTTCGTCGGTATCTTCGCACAGTTCTATGCGGTGCCATCCTACTTTTCTGCACATGCTGGCGCTGTAGCGGTGATGTCTTGAAGTTGAGGTCGGATATTTGTGTCTGGTGGTGAATGATATAGAAAGGTCCAAAGTATCGAGAGTATTATTTAGAGATCTCGGAACCTCGTGATATCTAGGATAGGCTTAGTTTGATTTGAGATTTCTTTCCCGCCTTGGGGCAGGGGCACTAAGATACCCCATCTCTCTCATGCCGGGAAACCGAAGTGGTGGAAGGTTCGATAGAACATTAATTGTTGTGCTCATGCCACCTTTTGACCATCATATTCTCCTACAAATACAATTTGTTAGACAGAGAGGCTTAGAGAAACCCATCTTCCTAGTCTCTTGGGGCCTGAAGCACATGTTAAAAAAGGCACTCTCCTACACCTAGGGTTTAGCCAATAAATCAGGTCAATCTCGCTGCAAAAGTGGACGTAGAGAGCATGCTTGCTTTGGAGTTTTGTTACCCTTGCTGGTCAGGGGAGTAGTCTTTAAGAACTTAAAGCCTGCGCGTCAACAATCTTGATCGATTCAATTATAGCTCTCGACCGGTCTTGGAAGAATACTTCGATCTCGTACTTGCTGCCTCCACAAGGTATATGGCAGTTTTGTCGTGCTTGGTGACTTCGCCAACACGCTCTCGACTGGTCAAGTAACAGCTTGATCTTTCACTTGCTGCCTCCACAAGATATATGGCAGTTTTACCGTGCTTGGTGACTTCGCCAACACGCTCTCAACTGGTCAAGGAGTAGCTTGATCTCTCACTTGCTGCCTCCACAAGATATATGCTTGGTGGCTCTGGTCCTAAGGCCTTCATTTGGTCATCGGAGATTTCGATGAGTGCTCTTGGAATTTGGCAGAGAGGTAGACATGTATCAAGGGGGGCTTCCGGTTCAGGTCGAGTGCGGATGCGACGAGTATTCTCTTTCTCCAAGAGTGCTGCAACGTCTTTTCGGTTCTCGTCCTCCTCACTATCAACCAGATTTTGCCATGGATTTCTTACGACAACAGCATTCCTCCTTGCTTTCTCCTTCTTCGTACGATTTCGGTCTGGCCAATCCAACTTTCTCATTTCCAGGAGAGATCCCCACTCCTCCATAACCATTTCTTGTCCAACTGAACAACCGCTGCAGGTAACCGCTCAAAATTGCGATGGACCTCCTGAACCACCTGCGCTATCTGTTTCAATCGCTGGATCTCTCTGTCTAAAGCGACTATACCCAAACGTGCTCCTTTCGACTTCTTGTTCTTTTCTATCTAGGGGTCCCCACTTATGGCCTCGTTGCAATACGGATGAAGTAACGCCCCTCCTGTCCCCAAAGTTCTTTGCTTATGTAAATCGATAGTGACATGGGAAACCTCTGCTTTGGCTTCGATATGGTACTTAAAATAGTAGAATTGTCGTGTGCTCGATCGATTGGCGGAGAAATTGAAGTAGTACGCCTGTGCTAGTCAATTATATATAAACGAACGGAAAGAACCCTGCGATAGTGGTAGTACTGGGGACGGCGGTTGCTTCATTACCGGCGATCGGAGTGGTTCTGGAATACTGACTGACAAGACCAAGGGAATAAGCGCGCTGACTATGAAGAGGTGAGCGGGAGTGAATATCTTAGGAAAGGTTTGGGCGGGAAATCTATTTGTAAGAGTTGGTTGGATCGGGCACAGCATCTGAACCAGTAGAGATCTTGGTCTGAAATATGTAAGTAGGGACTCAACACCACAAGACTAATATCATGTGCACGGGGACTTATCCAAGAAGCTTAGCTTTAAGAGCTATTTCCTCAGGTGTAAGACCTGTGTCATTCTTCTTCATTTTTTTTCTGGCTTTGGCTTTTCTGGTCTTTTTGGTCTTTTTCTCCTGAGCCTCTTCCGCTTTTCGCTCACCGGCAAGCTCCAGATCGTCAGTGCACCAGGACGTAAAGGCGGTTGCAAATCGTCGTAGCTGTGAGCTTGTTTCTGGATCCTCGTTGATGTCTTGGTAAGCCTTCTTGATCTTGCCGGTGCTGTAGTCAAGTCCAAGTTGTTTGCTGAACTTGGCAGTTAGACTGGCCGTCCGAGCTGTGCTAGTTTTATCAATCTAGTGGCTTGCCAGGTAGGCACGGTGTTCGGCCGGCCAATTTGGTGTTGTGTTGAACAGTTCCATTCCTCAAATATGGCGGCTTGTGGCCCAGCCACAGCCCTACGCATTTTTGTAGAGCTGTCTGAACCGACGAGCATCGATGACATTAGGGGTCACGGACGAACAACATCTAGATGCTTTGGCAACTTCGCTCGGTCGAGAGTATTTTTGTGTATGAAGATGTATTCCGAAGATGTAGTCCATCAGGCGTATTCAATAGATCATCGTCTGTGGGTATGCGTCTTTGTGTTGTTGTGAAGCTACTGCACATAATCCTGTCAAGAGTGATCTGTAGTATATTCATCAAAGTTCCACCGTTACAGACGGTGAGACAGACCTCTCTAAGTACTCTTGTGAGCACACACGGCGTTAGCGTAGTCAGAGATTCGTGTTCAAGATAGCTTTTCAGTCCAGTAGTAACATATATGTCACGACGAGTTGTAACAATGAAGAAATGTGTAAGATAAGTTAATGTCAAATGAGCACCCATAGCCGATAAAAGGACGTGAATTAGCGCAAGTAAGCAATAAATGAGCAGACTGTGGTGAACCTCATTACATAGGCTGAAGAGGGAGGCAGTTCGAGTGGCTACGGCCTTCGAAACAGCCTGGAAATTCTTTCACACGCAATGAGCGTTGCGGATTTGGCTCGGACAGAATGCTTCAACTGAGTACAGAGCAACGAAATCGCCACGTTCGTAGTCTTTCGGGATCTCGCTCAAGGCTTCACGGATACCTTTGTGGGTCGCCTTATCCATAAGGAAGTACATCTGCAATTGAGCTAAAGAAAAGCCCGGAGTCGTCATATCAGTGAAGATGTGGAAACGCAGTAGAGAAGTTACAATCCGTTCGATGCTTGCACTATGTCATATGTGTCTGTCCGTTGCAATTGGGGACCTAGTCTTACCCTTAGATGCCAAAGTAACAGTGTGCCTTTCGACAAGCAGTCCTACGGGCGCATACTGTACATCGATCGCCTTTGAGGCAATGCGGTCCAGAAGCTGCTGATTAATGGCGGGTTTCTGCAGTGTAGACAGTGGCAATAAGAATCCTTAGCCTTACGCCAGTCTCGAAGTCCCTACTGTTGCGGTGGTAAGCCAAGGAGATCTTTAGGCGAGGTCAGTCATGGTTTCGTCGCCTATCATTGTATGAGAATGTAGCAGAAATCATGTATAGAGATATCTTTTATTCTCCAAATCCTAATAGAAGAAAGCTCTCTCCCGTCTCAGTATGCACTTTTGGGTGAAGGTTGCCCAGAACGAGTCGGCTCTCCCCGTCAAGAAATGTTGACCAAAAGGATTAAACGTAGAGAAGTTGTTTAGGAATTCTAATGGCAATTGTCCCTTCATCTGGCAAGGCGCCTGAACTGGATGATGAACTCTAATAACTCTTTCAGAAACTCTGGCTTTTGTCAGTTGAAACTTGGAGGACGAGGTACTGGTTTAATTGACATATCAAAAACCACATCATCGTAAGAAACCTTACCATATAAAGTACCGTTGAAAATGACCATTTTCAGATGTAGATCACAATTAGCCTGTGAAGTAGTAGACCTAGCAGCCTAAACGTCCAAGGAGCTCTAGAATAACAAGACAAGTAGAGTAACTAGGTGTAAAATATTTTACGTTGATCTACGTAAGGTAAGGCCAGCGACTAGCGTCTTCGGCTATACGATATCACAGTGTTATAAAGCCCCTTTGCTATAAGATACCGTTGCAAATGGGGGTCAGATGAAAAATTTGGCTGTAAAACAGTATCTTGTATGCCAATTAAACCGGTATTGAGGAATGCGGATGGGATGTCTATTTTTTTCAGTGTGCGTGTGGGGGGCGCAGCAGCGCTAAAACAGTGCAGCTACCTTACAACGCAGCGCTCAGAAGCGGAAGATGGGGGTTGGGAATGCAGCCGTCCGTGCAGCAGGGCTGACGGATCCGAGTTCTAGAGTGTTTCACTCTCGGTCTCAGCGAGACCCTGCATTAGCTCCTCAAGGCGCCATTCGGCCAATTTCCATGGGGAATCGTTGCTTTGGCATCGTGTGTCTTCCTCTTTCTTGTGAGCAACATTGTCACCAACCGCAATAATCCCATCAACGTTCAGGTCGCGCTAGGTGGCACTGCTGTCCAAACAGCTTTTTTCGAACACGAAGTCGAAACCTCGCTTGTCAAGATTGCAACCCCATTCGGAAACAATGCTGCACACCGCTTGACACAGCCCAGAAGAAACCATTCATCGCGTCCACGGCGTCCCTTCCCTCGTATCAAAAGGGACGTGACTCTTACCCGGTATGCATCTCTCAATCTACGTGTCCTTCGTGATCTTTTGGTCTTCTCATCACAGATGTCTACGTTCCTCGAATTCAGTCGTCATTTTAGCAAGGAACCCAGCCACTGATCTAGAATCTGCATTAGGACCGAGGCCGTAGCCAATGGCGAGACCTAAGTTGGTCGACTCGGCGGATCCAAAACACAATCCCCGTACCTGTTGCTGAGTGATATGGAGGTACGTGTAGTTTTTCAAAGACTAACACGAAGTCCTCTCTAGCCTTCTATACTTCAAGTCGTGTCACAGGAACCCGCAGCTCTGGGAAGCTTATTCTGTGACTAATATTACACCTCAAGGATCATTTTGGAAGAACCTATGCTTACTCGGACATGGTCAAGAGCCCCGCAGGCACACCTCTCGGTACCGGCAATGGCTGGAGTGTCAGTGAACAACCAAACCCACAAGCGCCACCTGACTTCATCGACGCATTCAATGAGCTGGACATTCCTCTGGGTAGTGCGAACCATTACAGGGTATCTCTGCAAGATGTCTCTTTCAAAAATTGCTGGCACACTGGTCTAGTAAGTCCCTTTCAGCTCCTGTGACCTCGAATTGAAGGCGATGCCGAATGATGCTTCCTCAAGAATTTCTTATAACAGCTGACTTGTCAACCGAATAGGACCCGACCCATGAGAGAGAAGAAGGCCTGGATTGATGTTGATTCTGTTTCCAGATCTAAATCTCTGCCCCATCTCCGTCCTTCTCATCCATACACATTGCTTACTCGAGACTTGAAGGTGCTGAAGCAGGACGCTAAGGTATTTCAGCCGTCGGTGTGTCTCTTCATAATCTGCAGCAGCACCAACTGTGTCTTTCAAAGCCTTCCAGGTGGTCTTGAGTGTTTGGATGGCCTTGATGAAGTCGCCGGCTGAGAAGCCGAAGCCTGGCGTCACCATGGGGGAAGGATCAAGAGGATAAAAGAGGCACTGAGGTCACGACATTGCACAGCATGAGGAGCAGGAAACATCACGACAGCAAGTTGCTATGTTCCCATCGCAAAGGCGACAGCAATTAGTCAGCCAGCGAGACTGTGCATCTAAATACCAAGAGATGCATGAGCGAGTGAGGCTCAGCTAAAGTTGATTTGTGCTTCCCTCGTCGGATTTTGGTCGTCTTGACTAACCCTCGCAATTCCGCTTCTGCCAAATTCTGGCACCTTGCTTTGTCGCTTCAAGCATGCAGTGTTCAGCCCAGGTCTGGTGGTCAATTGGCCGAAGAGCACGATCTGACGAAGCTCGTGCTACGAGGAAGTCCAGGCCTCTGAGGACTATCACGTGCCCCGGGATACGATGGGATGCTCTTCGTGTTGCTGGGCATGCATGAGCAAGTGATGTACGATACGAGTATACATAAGTTTGAGAGAAGAATATCTGGAATATGCCATGAAAGCAAGGTACCGAACTAAAAATTACTGCCTGAACGCCTCGTAGTCTGGCAACTTGAACGAGTCCCCGCGGGTTGGAAGATACTCTGCGAGCTTCCAGAACAAGGTGGCTAGCCCCGTCGCCGACAGCACCCCTGCCCCCCAAATGACGGTTTCAAGCACTCTGATGCCCAACGTTGATTGAGGGTTAACGATCCATGGTATGCCAGGAGGGAGCTTCTGGATGCTCTCAACGTATGGGCGCAGGACACGCTCGTAGGACTCCAGCGCGGCGGGAATATTGTTCGGCTGTCGAGATATCTCGCCTGCAAGAACGTATCCGCCGATGAAAGCGAGGGATGTGCCCATGCCAGTAAATGGTGAAGGAGCATAACCCGCGTCACCGACCACAGTCACACGACCGCTCGACCAGCTATTCAGTCGGACCTGTGCGACATGCTGCATGTAAAAGTCGTCGGACTCATGCATACCCTTCAATATCCGAGAAGTTTGCCAGTCGGCGTCTTGGAAAAGCTCTTGGACCACAAGCTTTTGCGCTGGGATGCCCTCTTTCGAAGCCTTTTCAAGTCGAACAAGTCTTTCGTCTGACTTTTCGTAAGCTGTGAGAGCCAGGAAAGCCCTGGTTCGGCCCACGTTGTCTGGTCGCAGCACCATGTTCCGACCCCCCTTGACCCAGTGGACTCTCGACCACATCGTGTCTGTATCGCTGGGTGGAATGGAGAAGTACGACACGTAAGAATCCAGAGATCTGACATGAGAGTGGCCATTCCCAAAAGCTATACCACGGATCTTCGAGCCAAGGCCATCTGCAGCGACTACCAAGTCGAAAGCCGTGGTCGGTGTGCCGTTGGCAAAGTTCACGTCAACTTCGCTGTCTGTTTCTTCCAGGCTCTCGACCATGTCGCCGAAGATGTAGGAGACATCGTCCTTTGTGACATCGAAGAGAATCCCTGCCAGCTCTCCTCTGAGAATCTCAACGTCGGAGGTAAAGCTCTCGCCCTTGCCGGATTTATCGACACCAAAGCGCGCAAAGCAACGGTTGTTGCTGTCAATGAGCTCGACGCCTTCCTCTTGTGAGCTTTTGTCCCGAATGCGGTCGAAGATGCCCATGCGCTTAATCACGTCTCGAGCGGTATCGCGAACGTCAAGCCCTTGACCGGCAGTTCGAAGGCTCCGTGCACGCTCGACGACTGTCACTTTGCATCCTGCGCGAACGAGCCAGTAGGCAAGTGCCGGTCCCGCCACGGAGGCACCGCTGATAAGGACGCGGAGTTTTGACATGATGATGGTGACGATATGACCAGCAGCAAGGGAATTGTTGTGGATGAAGCGAGGTTTTATGGTGTCCTATGGATGAGTTCGCAAGAATAATTGCGCGGCCGGGCAATGTTCACAGTCTTATACGCTTCTTTAATAAGGCCCACTGGAAATTCGTATTGCCCCGTACTCGTTTTCGTTTTCTCTAGAAGCATTTTAACTTGTACGAGTAAGGTAAGGTACCTGAAGTTAGTTTCCGAACGCTAGTCTCATTTGAGGTTTTAAGACGATGCACCATGCTACATTAATTGCTTCTCACTTTATCTGATCAAATACACCTACATGACTATTGACTCCATACCAGTCCTGAAAATTCAGCGCCACGGATCCAACAACGCTCTTTGCACATATTTGAAGTACATATTTCGCTGCCTGAAACCAAGCGGGCTGTTGAGGATGTTTCAAATACCCTCACAGGCTGTGGGCTGAACTTGCGTGTTTGACCTCTGTCTTGCAAGTATAAGCCGTTATTAGAAACACTGTCAAGAGTACCACCACAAGCTGACTTGGCGCCTGAAGCATGTACCCGTGTTTGGCCGCCCAGTTTGACGTGAAACATCCGATCGTTCGAGTCATCACAGGTTTAGGAGTGCACTCACAACAGCATGCAACCTGCCGGCATCCTCGCCTCGGTCCGAAGTCCCGAAAGAAACTACTATCGTCGGATGTCGTCTTCTCTCAAGGTGCACGCCCACCTTCGTAGGTTTCAGACCTGGCATAGTGGACCCTTGACGATCATGGGCAGATGGACACATGGCGTATGGGGGGTCAACGGCCAATTATACTAATCACAGCTATCTTCTATCGAGCACTCGACCGTGCTTACCTTGTCCTCCGCTGGTGTGTCAAAATGATCCACTGGGGGCGGTGAGAACCAAAAGCCTGATTTGCCAGGATGCATTCATTCTATGGCCGCCCAAAGCATAGCCTGCTGTCGCAAGTGCGTTACAGAATCGTATGTGATATCTTTGGAAATAGAATATGAGTCAGGCAGCAGACACAGATGTCTTTAAAAACCCCAGCGTCTCTGCTCCTGATTTTGCATAAATTACTCTCCCCCTGGGCAAACCGCGTTTCTTGGAACCCCACTTCGCAATGGGCTCCCAATTCCCCTAGACGAGGCAATTGCAATGGACGGCAAAAGACGTTTCCCTAGTCGGCAAAACGCATTCCTTTGCTTTGACTGTTTCGGATTCACGGCCAACGATATCCTCCAGATACTCACCGATAAAGGTATCGTTCTTGTCAATGACGTGACTACTGAGAAGTGGGCGGATTGTTTTCGCGGAACGGTGGCAAACGCTGCGGTTTTAATGGCGCCTCAAGGACCATTGAATTACACACAGGAAGGTCTAGGCAAATTCTTGGCCCAAGATCAGGAGCACATGAACGCTCTCTATTACTGCTTGTCTCTCGGCCCCGATCATGTGAAAGGGCTTGTGAGTTTCAATTCCACCTGCGCATAGACCAACCCCATTTGACAAAAAGCATAGATCGATGCGAGGGTGGACGATAACCATGATGCGCATCCACTGAAGAGGGGTGTCGAGGGAATCAACATCCACGGAAACGCCGTCCATCAAGCTGCATGGAACACAATACACCCCAAATTCCCTTTCCCTCAAACCCCGTCCACCAGGCTGTGGCTTCTTGTCCATTTTGAGGCGGCAACTGCACAACATCTGAGCGTCGTCCGTGCTCATTAAGATCTAAGCACCTGGGGAAATGGTTCTGGCTCTGCTTTCCTAAATAGTACACTCCTTTCACTAAGATTAAAGCATGCGCTGAATTGTTTTTTTGCTTGCATTGCAGACAAAGACACTCTTTTGGTTGGCGTTGGGAATTAGTCACGCAATTATACTGGCTCAAGGGCCTGTCTCAGCTGGAAGTTGTATCTAGAGCAATATGAAGCAGGCTTTGCAGTTCTCTATCACAGTGTCACACTCTTTTGTAAATCTTCTCCCCGGGCTTCCGCCGGATCAGAAAAGATCTCAAGACAGGTCCTAGAACGCTAATAACGGTGATTCGCAAAAGATGGCTTCGACGTTGTCGCGCGTAATTCTTGAACATTTTCGTAAAGAGTCCACAGTTTCGGCGACTTGAATATTCAAGAATGAGGTGGTTGATATACTATGCCATGAATAGATTAGATAGATTCTCAACATATGTCGATTACGTTCCCAGTTGCACTCGACTCCATGCTGGTTATTAAGCCTCGAGAGTGTTTAAAGTACGTATATAGGTTGCGGTCATGTGCTTTGATTGATGGGCTGCAGGAGTCGGACCTAGGGACTGCGAAGACCATGGAGAACTTGAAGCAATGCTAAAGTAAGAACAGCTTCATAAGAAGTCACCTGTTCCAAGCTAAAACACATCAGGACACACGGGAATTGGTCGGGAACTTCCGAGCCGCAGTCAAAAATCCGAATCTCGAACTTATTTGCACTGATCAAGTCTTCGTCTCTTGGCATATCTGACTCACAAAGTGTCTAAGGATGCGTTGGGACCGACCGAAAGTCTCGAGGCAAGGCTGTGACATCAAAAATCGTGGCTTTCCCGTCTCACCCCAGTTTTGTGGCCCTGCTGGCCCCTTCTGGCAATATCTTCTGGGGGCTGAGCTATCAAACACTGCTGATACGTTTGAGCCCGCAACGACAAGGCGGTCATTTCCATGGAATCTCTGACATCCCTTTCAATTTTTCGAAAGAGATATGCCGATGAAGCTGCGATGCTTGTCGGATAAGTGTCGCCACCTTGTGACAACAGTGGACGTCTTTGCCTCGCACATTTTTAGATCTCAGGTAGGGCTCGTCATTGGCCTCCTGCTAGCCGTATGATTCCCTAAAGTTGGTCATGCCATTCTATGTTTCGGAGGATGTTTCACCAAGAACGCACAGTACTCGACTGATAACTGGAATCAAAGTAACGTCTGTTGGACGTGCCTAGATCATTCCACATGCATCTCATATTTGTCCTTTGTTAGATAGATCTCTTTGTCAGGCCATGGGTTATATACCCATGGACCTCCTCCATAGACCATCATGCTTTTGCTATCACACTGCTGCACCTGCTGAGTTGACAACGTCTACGGTTCCCTCTTCTATCAAAGATAGCCATTGATATACACTTCATACCTGCTATCTCTGCAGAACCGGAAGGTACATTTTCTGAGGCCAAGCATATAGTGTTAGATCAAAGAGCTAGTCTTAAGAGTAAGACCATTGAGGTGTTAGAGTGTTTGAAGTCATGGTTTCGTCTAAGCATCTTTACCGAGACAAATTTACATGACATTGTTAATATCATAAAGAAAGGGGCTATGGAGGCTATAAAGAACTTGAAGGAGGCCTTGAACTATTAGTCTGAACTAGTCTAGACTCGGTCAGACGGTCTAGAATTTGAACGGACTGGGGACGATGTAAATAGCTTCAAATTAGACTAGTCTAGGCTTCTGGACGGATCGTTTGGACCATCGGGCGCCTTGGTTGACTCTACCTACAAAGCACTAACAATAAAGCCTTAACAGAAATTGTTCGCCGAGTCCGACGGCTGTCTTTCTCGGCGGTGATGCGAACTTGTCTATAAAGGTGGAATGTGAATCCCACTTGGTAACTGGTCAACATCTGCAAAGAAGGTTCACACACAATAAGTGTCAAAAGGTCTTAGGTCGTCGTGGGGTACGCTGATTAATTTCAACAGTCTCGACCGCAGAGTTTTATCTTCTGAGTGTATATAGCCAGCTATAATACATTCCTATAGGATTGTCACAACATTTCACGAAGCCTGAAACTCTCTGCGTGTGACGAGTTAAAGACTAATCCGTGTGAACTGGTCTTCAAATGACTTAACAAGAAAGATCATAGTTGACTCATGATCTTGAATAATGCCGAACGGATCCAGCCGATCAGCTTGCGTTACCTGCAAATATTCGCTCAGCCTCTTCCATTTTGCCTTGACTCCTCAATGTTATGGTCAGCCACTTAGTACACTCCAACGTAGCAGGGTGCTCTTTGCCGAATACCCTCTCTCTCAGCATCAATGCTTGTCGAAATAGCCGCTCAGCCTCTTCCATTTTGCCTTGCGTGCTCCATATCATAGCCAGCATCCTAGTACTCTGCAACGTATCAGGGTGCTCTTTGCCGGATAACCCCTCTCTCAGCATCAATACTTGTCGGCATAGCGGCTCAGCCTCTTCCATTTTGCCTTGCTCCCGCAATATGTCCACTAGCCTCTCCATATCCTCCATTGTACCAGGGTGCTCTTTGCCCAATATCATCTCTATCAGTATCAATGCTTGTCGAAATAGCGGCTCAGCGTCTTCCATTTTGCCTTGCGTCCTCAATATCGTAGCCAGCATCCTAGTACCCTGCAACGTATGAAGGTGCTTTTTGCCGAATACCCTCTCTCTCAGCATCAATACTTGTCGACATCGCGGTTCAGCCTCTTCCCATTTGCCTTGCATCCACAATATGTACACTAGCCTCTCCATACTCTTCATTGTATCAGGGTGCGTTTTGTCGAATGCTTTCTCTCTCAACATCAATGTCTGTCGACATAGCCGCTCAGCCTCTTCCCATTTGCATTGCGTGCTCAATATGTCCACTAACTTCTCCTTACTCTCCATTGTATCAGGGTGATTTTTGCCGAATGTACTCTCTCTCAGCATCAATATCTGTCGACATAGCCGCTCAGCCTCTTCCATTTTGCCTTGCATCCACAATATGTACACTAGCTCCCCCATACTCTTCATTGTATCAGGGTGCTTGTTGCCGAATGTCTTCCCTCTCAGTGTCAATACACGTCGATAGATCTGCTCAACCTCATCGTCTTTGTCTTGCGCGCGCATCATCGCGGCCAAATAGCGCTCAATTGGTAACGTTGCAGAACGTTCTTTGTCCCAGAGAGTCTCTACCGAACTCAATGTTTGTCGAAATATTCGTTCGCCCTCTTCGTATTTATTTTGAGATTTCAGCACTAACGCCAAAGTGCCCATGTTCATAATCGTTAAGCTAGCATCATGTGCTTTGCCTTGTTCCTCTCCAATCAATGCTAGAAGTACCTGTCGAGTTTTTTCTTCGCATTCTTCATATCGGTTTAGCCCAAATAACACCTTTGCCAGTAAGCTCTTACTGAGCAATGTATCAATATGGTCTTCTCCAAGCGTTCTTTCTCTCAAATGCAATATTGATTGCAGGATTGGTTCGGCTTCTTTAAATTTGCCTTGCAAGTCTAGCAACTCCGCCAGCTTGCACGCACTTCCCAGTGTAGAAGGATGCTCCTCACTTAGCAAATTCATCCGAGTCTCTAACACACGACGGATAAAAATTTCTGATACAAGATATCGCCCTTGTTCTTCGTTGAAGCTTGCAAACCAGGATGCCGTCTCGCAGCTTTCAAGCGTAAGACCGATGCTGTCTTGCCGGTTCGAGAATCTTTCCCAGTTGAACATCGACACATCCATGTGCGTCATCAGTGCTGTCTTCTCCTTCAAAGTCGTTGAATGAGTGTCGTCAGCCCCCGGATAGCACGTCAGGACTTTGATAGCTTCCTGCGTGAACTTTTGGCGCGCCCCTTGCTGCAGTCGGAGCTGCAGCCAGTCTCGGATAAGCGGATGCAAGGAAAATCTTGCTCCCTCCGGGCCCGTCCCTGAAGAGATGCTTTGCAGCAGAGAAAGATCGTCCGACTTGACGATGACGTCCCAATATCGATCAGCATCCCACATACCATGGAGTCTACCGCCGGAAGACGGCTTGCTCGCCTTGCCATCTTCTTTGTCATCGTCTCCGTCCATGCCATCCTCGGCCCCATCAGCCCCGGTGAACATTTGTATCCATTCTACTTCACGATTACCACCTTTTTGATAGTAACGGAACAGAGACTCAGTGATTGGAATAGGGGCGAAAAATGCAGACAAGGTTAGGAAATGTCCAGTGCTTTTCTCCCACGGCTCGTCTCCTGACTCTAGTTGCTGAAAGGACATTTCCCATGTCGTGAAGACGCTGATATCTTCTGCCTCTCCTTGACTCTGCATCTTCCGATATTCCCAAAATTTCTTCGGAATGTGGGAGAGAATTTGACGTCGTTTATCCTCGTACGTGATCAGAAAATCTTCTAATTTATCTAGCGGCATCCGTTTGTAATTGATGTATGCCGCCGCCTGATCGATAGCAAGAGCGAGATTACCAAGTCGGTTGATGATGCTCGATGCCGTTTCTTTATGTCGTTGCTGTATTTCGTTGTGGTCGTACCCACGCAATAGAAGCTCTACGCCTTCGCCCGTCGTCATTGGTGGGATTTCGAGACGCGTGCCGAGTCGACTGAGATCTCGATTACGGCTGGTGAAAAGCACGTGACCGTGTCCCTCTAACCTCAAAATCAGCAACGCCTCAGACACCAACAACGGAATACCGCCTACCGGTTGGGATGAATTGCCTGATACCAGAGAAAGAATCGGGCTCGTCGTAATTATCAAACACCAATAACCACTTTTTATCCCACCCCTCCAAGAAGTCTCTGACTAGCCTGATCTGAGCGGCGCTATTATTCGTCTCAACCCATGATGGTCCCATAAGCTCAGCCGCAATCATAGCGTACGACTGCGTAACCGTCATCTCGGAGTTGGCGTCAATCCAGAAGATACCAGGGTACGTCGTTCGCCACTTTCGGCAGTACTTCAACGCAATCTGGGTTTTACCTTGTCCTCCAAGGGCATGGAGGGTCAAACATGGCGGTGGTCCTGATTCGTGGCTAGAGAAATGCGCCCAAATCTTGTCGAGCAGACTTTCGCGGCCAATAAAGTTCTTGACTAGTTCTCGAGGTACTAGAAAGTAGCTAGACGCCGTCTCTGCTGTAGATATGCCGTCAGCTGAGAGAAACCAGACCTTCCGCCTCACTCTAACTAACCTGCTCGACGTCTCTGAATGAGTACGTGTGCTTCTGTCGCGATTCTGCACAGGTTCGAAGATACAGACACGTAGTTTCCATCCTGTGCACTTGCAAACTTGTTCAACTTCAAGTGGTCCGAATCCAAGACCATGGAATCAAATCCGGACAACACCGCCGACGTCTCTTCAACGACCTTGCTCCCATTAGCCGTCGTCCTGACGCCGAATAAGCCAATCTGATATTCTCACCATCGATGACGTTTGTCTTTGAATCCACAGGCCAGCATCGATCACCCGCGTCAAATAATTAGTCGGGAGATTCTCGTAGAAGCATATGACAGCTGTCTTTGCCAGGTCCATGCTGATCATGATTCTTTTGAACTCGGAGATCAGGTGGAATATCTTCATTGACTTCTCATCCACCTCGTTCATCAGCCCGGTCTCACCACAGTCGATCAGATTAGCCAGGCTTGCCACGATCGAGCCCCACTTTTGTGATTTCGATCCCTGGTGAGGTGTTCCGAGAAGGACGATGCCGCCAATGAGCTTGACCAGGTACTCATACCTAATTCCCGCTGAGTTTGCTTGGACTACTGCTTGCTCGATTACCAGTCCACCGAAGGAATGCCCAATGAAGATGATTGGTCGATCCGACACAGTGTCATTCTGCAGTCACCATAATGAGTATGGACTAGCAGAAACATTCAAGGAAAGGACGGACCTTGTTTCTTACGTTGTGGATATCGTCCAGCAACCTCCTTGCGAGGCCTTCCAGTCGGTTCTTGCTCAGCTGCGGTCCGAGCCACGCAGACTGATAATTGAAACAAAAGACTCGAGCACAAATACTGGTCTTATAATTACGAAATGTCTGCGGCAGCAGATCCGTGAGCCATCGCACATCTTTCTGGAGTCCCGCGGTTGTGTCTTTGTGCCGCACCCAAGCGTGGTCGGGGTACGCGCCAAGACCGTGTACGGTGATGATGCTAGATTACACGCATCAGCACTATCACCTGGGATGAAAGGACACTAACTCTACGGCGACCCCCCCCTGTCTAATTTCGCTAGTGGCATCGGCAATAAGGTGCAGACCCCATGGCTGTAAGTAGAGTCAATATACTGTTGTCGTATCACGTCGCTAGTGTACCGCACTCACCATCTCTGGGGCCTTGTCGTGCGAGGTTGGTTGCAAGTCCGCCATTGCGATCTGAGCCTTGTCAGCCTCATATATCTTGTGCACTGTTGCCTGTGACATACAAGCGCTAGATCAAGCCTTTGAAGGTTTTGTAAAGCGTGAACTTTTTTCCTTCTTTTTGCGAGTAACACGGAGGATACATACAATAATGGGTCGAGGATTGATTATGTACCCCGCTTTTCAGCTGACCCAGCTCTGCGAAATACTAAATATTCTGGAATACCAGCCTCGCCAGCAAATCAATAGCTCTAGGGCGGACTTGGCCTAGTGAGTATCTAGCTAAGCGACGGAACCACGAGCTGTTCGAGTCAAGGACGTCAAGCTTCATTTCCGCTGAACGCATTGAACAATCCATGGGACACCACTCAAGATCCGCCGTGGGAGGTTGCTCGGGCAAGTACCTAATAGACACTTAACTAGCCATTATCTTCAACGACCCGTATGTGACGTCTGAAATTTGGCTTGGATCGTTCGTAGAAACGAGTTTATCGATGCAGCAATCCGAGAAAAATCTGCCCAACGGCGATAGATTCCCCATTGACTCAACTGCAGGCAGATACGAAGGACCGCATGACTCTCGGGGGACAGCCTCGTGATATATTGTGCGTTAAAAGATGCTATTAATGCCGTGCCAGCCAGTCGGCTCAGGATAAAGTCATACAGTGTCCCTGATGGCAGGACTAGCTCTATGCATCACGATAATTGATTTCTAAGGGGGCCAAGAAATCTCGTGAGTGCGACTTAGTGGCTAGCCTTGAGCGCATTAAAAATTTGAATGCTACCAGCCGAGCGAAGATCCGCCCAATGGACAGCCTCAATCAGCGTCTTCGATAGATTCCACCTTAGTGTTCTCATGTCGTCATCTATGCACTCCAATAGCTGGAAATATATGATCGGGTTGTCCAATGCCAGGGCAGCAAGCCAATAGAGGCCTGAAGATGTATATGCTCGTACCCTAGCGCTAGAAAACTCCCAAACCCCAAAGCAACGTTCCTCATAAAGGATGATCGCACTAGCGTTGAGGGGACAGAAGATGCTGATATCGAACTAATCTCACAGCGGTAAGATTGCCCAAGTAGTCTTAATGGTTGAAATAGCTAGATAGCTGAATAGTGGCTAGCTGGATAGTCGCAATGGCCCTATGGCCAAATTGGACTGTAATGGCCCAATGGCCGAAATAGCTGCATAGCTGAAATGGTTCAAATGGCTGAAATAGCTCATGCCTAGAATGGCTGGAAATAGCCGGATAGCTGCAACGGCGTAATGACTAAAATGGTCGAAATAGTTGGATAGTTGAATAGCTGAAATGGTTCAAATGGCTGGAATAGCTGAATAGCTGCAACGGTCTTATGACTGGACTATTGGTGTCGTGACTGCGCGAACAAAGAATGCTATACCTCGGAAAGAGATAGAATCGAATGAAGAGGAAAGAACATGCTCTGAAGGAGGGTATTTGTGGTCTTCCGAATGACACGAATCAATACCCGATATGCGCTATGCGAAATGAAAGTCCCACTGTAGCGATATCTCCTCTTTCACCTCAGTATCAGAGGTACTTCGGTGTCTTGAAAGGCAGAGGCGCGCTAGGAGACCAAGTCGCCGACCCGCTGCCTTGTGTGAAGACGCGCTTCACCAGCTTCACTGTTCCGGTCTCTGTCCACCCGAGGTCATAAACATATCGATTAAGTACACCCGACTCTTACATTCACTCACTATGGTACATATTTGGTCAACTCCAAACAATCCCTCTGCTCCGCATTCTCAATCTTATTCCACCAATGCTCCGTCGACTTCCCACCCCTTATTTTCCCCCTGGCCTGTTTCTGTAAAAATTCCTCCCTAGATTTCGGCCCATAGTGATGCAAGCCCCACCTCTCCCTGGTAATTGGATTCCGATCGCAAGATTTATTGATCACATCTCCATGCTCTCCGACTTGGACAGCTCCATTTTTCAGTACAGCGACGCAGTGACAATTCCACATTGCGTCAAAGAGGGCTGTGCGTACGAATGTTTTGACCTTGAGATTGTCGTTGTTGAGATCATCCACGATGCAGCGATTAAAGGCTTTGCGAGGCCCTTCTGTAGGACGGGTGAGTAAGCCGGCGGAGCTATGGACAAGCCAGTTGACGCCAACAGCACCAACGGTATCATTGCGCGCCCAGTCACGGAGGAAGGCCGAGAGTGTTTCGCCGCCAGTCATTTCTAGGAATTCATCCGCATCAAAGAAACCCATCCATGTGTGCCTGTCTCCAAACATTGTTACGCATCCGCTGTAGTAACTTTCTTGGATCCCTGCTCGGTCGCCTAGCTTGTCCGAGTGGAGATGAGGTTGGAAATAGATCCAGGTGATGACGGAGGCGGGAATGGGATATGATGCGCTGGAAAGTGGGGGCTCGGTGCCGTCGTCAAAAATGTAGAAGCGGCGGATACCGTGGTGGAAATAGTAGTGGGTGAAGAACTCGGGGAGATCCATGGATTGATTCTTCACTGTGACATGAGCTTAGTACTCTGCTGGATTGGTTTTCGCAATAGGCTTATAGGTAATTACCTGCCATACAGATTGCCATGTACTCTTCATTGTCCGGAGGCGGAAGTGTAGGGAATGGCGCATGTGAAAGATTCTTCCTTGAGGGAATTGTGACGTTGTGTAGTTGGGCATTGACATCTAGTCGTTCGTCGCCGGTCAAAGCCGATGCAGCACGTGCAGCAGCATCAAACCATATCAAAGACAGGAGAGCGCAGGCGATAACTACGCCGACGACACGTTTTAACAGCTGAGACCTCGCTGGCCTGTCCGCGCGACCATGTTTGTAGGCCATGATCAATAGTACGATAATGCATTGTAGGACGAATAGACTACCAAACCAAAAGTTGAGGGAAACATACTGCGACTGCATGTATGTCCAGAAACTTTGGAACAGCGATGACAGCTCCTTGTCCTGGGCGAGCAATCCCACCGTTCCATAGTGGTCAGTTATGTGATTGAACTGCTCTCTAATATACCTTTTGATGGCTTGACAAACTTTGAGCCCACATAAGCTTTCGCCTCACTGGCTTGGCCAAATGGAGAGTTGAGCTCAAAAGGAGTTGGTGCGCCAAGAAGACGGATCAGGAGTGCCGTTGATCGCATGTTCGTGAACAGCCGGTCGCCTCATGAATCAGGAAGCTCAAGCGATCTTGCTCGGAAACTTACCAAGTGCCTAGAATGAGCAACGCATCTAAGATAGATACCCGAGGTGACGCGGCCTGCCACTTTCGTAATTGCGTCATAGAAGTGTGCCTACGTCCCCAATGGTGTGTTACTGTTTCGTTTTGACCGGGAAGGGGTACTGAGCGACGGCATGGAGAACCAAAGCAGGCCGTGAGTGTATACCTGCTGTTTAAGTTTCCCACTGTAACCTGAAAACTAGAGACCCTCGCATAAAGGTAAGTTCGTGGCCAATTAGAAATGCACGGTCAGTGGAGAACGACCTCCGTGGCTTCAGAATCCGAAGTCCAAGGTATAATGGACCAAAAAGATCTTGCTTGAAAAATGGAGATGGTGCACTTAACAATATTCGACCTCCATACCCCCAATTTGCCAAATCCAGTATTTCGGAAGAGCAAAACGCCTCTCAACTAGCCTGGAGGGTGGAAGATACAGGGAAACAGGCCTGACAGGAGAATTCCATCGCTCTTTTACGCTATTAGGTATGTGCACTCAGGAAAAAGCCGGCCCATGTCCCCAGGTTGGAAGGAGATAGAGGCAAGACGGACGCCCTCCGGTGGCCAGAAAGATCCATGGTCACCCCTTCACCACCGCACTAATTAGACCACCTATGGGAGATGGCACACTATTAGGCACATAAGCAAGACCCTTAACCTGTGAGAATTTGCGGGGCATACGCTGGGAGCCAAGGACCAAGGTGGGGACAGTGAGAACATTTGAGGCCAAAACCAGGATCACATGCTCAACTCAACTCAGTGAATATGGAAAGAGCAAACATGGTGCAATTTACCGAACAAGATGACGGATTTCAGAATTTGCTAAGGGCAGAATATAGAAACAATTACAAGGCGAAGACTGGGATGATGGTCAGTCAGCAAACACTGGATTCACGGCAAAAACTGCTATGGTTTGAACTGTCGCAAAGGGTATTCAAATCAGCTGAGGTCTCATTGACCCTCAGGTGCCATGGGTGAAGTTGGCACCTTGCGCTCCTTGAGGCGACTTGTAGACTAGGTTCCGAGGAATGTTCCCCGTCGCTTTCGCCTGAGCTGGTAGGAACTATCGTAAGATCCGCAGCTTTGTTTGAAGAGGCTTGCTAAGGATTGCACTACTGTGAGGCTGCTATACCGCGGTTGATCCTAACAGCGCGGATTTATCATTTACCTATTTGTTGGTCCGCTGAGTCTGACTGCTCGTCTGTTGTCGCTTGATTGACTTTCTACGGTAGACATTGCTCGTAGTGTACGCGGCTAAGTATAGCGTCAAAAAAAATGAGGTGTGGGTTAAATCGTCTGTCTGTATTTTTCGTTCTAGCTACTAGCTAGCGTGTCCTCGGTTTGCATCAAATTAGGGCTTACTATCTTTGCACAATACACACACCTCCATTATATGCTTACGGCCGAAAAAGCAATTCAGTCATCTCTTATTTGCTACTCCCTACCAGCCTCGGGAAAGGACAGCTCCGCAAACCCCCCACTTCCACATCCAACCATCACCTCACGATTCGCTTAACCCGCAGCCTTGCAGGAGGGTTGATCGAAATCCCTCAGTGGACAACGGAGCAACCCCCGATATCATAATCTCACCCTGGCAGCCATGATCTCTTCCACTTCCAAAGCATTCTTCTCCACTATGGTGCGCCCCTGCCGCCTGCGAGCTCCTTCGCACACCCGAATTTCTACGATAAAGCAGCAGGGGCGTTCTCAACAACCGTTACTCAGAACCCCCGCTCACCGCCAATTCTCTCAAACGCTTTCCTTCGCTTTGCCAAGAAAAGATTCGCAGGACAAGGACAGCATCAATACCGAGGCGACGGAATACAGCAAGAGTGCAACGGACGATGAGGGTGCCAGGCAGGAGGATGCGGCCTTCAATCCGGATATCACAGACCCACAGCATCAGAAGGACAAAGCTGGCGAGGGCACAGGAAAGGGCACAGTGAGCAAACCTAGACCTCGCGTATGGCATGGACGTCTTTCGGCTCTTCGATAGCTCTCGGATACTCTACCCACACTACATGATTACACGTTCGAATGCTAACTCATCATGTCCGCAGGATACGAACAACCCACTTGATGTCAGTCCCGCGAACCCAGAAGTCAGCAAGCAACGAGGAGAAACAGAGGGCGGAGCAGAAAATTCGAGCAGCAGCTCTAGTACTGAGAGCGACAGGAAGAGGTCCAGTGGAGGCTCTAGTACAAGCAAGGGAAGCAAGGTTGCATGAAAAATGAAGCAAGACAGAAATACAAATTCAGAAGCTAGCGATATGGTCATGTTGGTAATGAGTCTCGTATTCAATGCGGCCTTTTAGGATACGACCTTGTTCGTGATGGTCCCCAAACTTACTTGCCTGTCCGCTCTCAACACCATAACCCTGCCATTACCGCGATATGGAGTACCAAGGTATTACTGTGGTCCCCTTATCAGCAATGACCTGCAGATGGACACATTCGGTCATGGTCGGCAAGATGCATGACGGAGAGGCGATGGCTTCAATGAAACCTGGACACTTGGGCTATGCACCGGACGCCTGGAGGCATAAGGATTCATAAGCGTTTCACATAATTGCGGGGAACAGGCTCATAATAGCGGTGTGAGAATATCAAACGCTTCATTGACTCGTTGAGGCTGCAGTGTTTCAGGAGCCCAGATGATAAAAATAGATGCTTCTGCATTTGCGATTTCGCTCAGCCACCTTCTACCAATCTTAGCAATACAATCAAAAAGTTCTACCTTACACATATTTGTAGCCGAGCCCACTTCTCTCTTTGAAAATGCATTCATTAGGACTTAGTTCAGTCCTTCGACTTTCAGGACCTGAGAGGTGGGGGCCATCAAGATGCCAGGCGTCCGTAAGCAAGCACCCATGCCGCCATCAACCCCACCAATAACCCGGCCATAATCCCACATTCCCTTTCTACAAACCACATGCTAAGGATTGTCTCTCACTCATAGCACTAGATGCCTTAGCCCAAGTCAAAAGAGGCCTCCGGATCCTCTTCAGCCGTTGCAAAAAGAAGAAGCAGCCAACGCAGCCGGAGCCCACACCAAACTCCAACAATGTGCCTACGCAAACCACAGCAGCTGCCGCCGCAGCGCCGGTAGAGGCTCCAGCTACGAGCAACAGGAGTATAAAGGAAGTAGAAGAGACTACGGAGACTGGTATGGCTCTCTTCCCAATCCGGGGGGCAGACAAGAGCTGACTACATTCTATAGAACAGCTCTCTGCTCCACCACCGCACCTCGTAGTAGCTCCCACCTCTTCAATAGCTGCTGCGCTAGCACCCGAACCTCCACCCGCAACCATTCCTGCCCCTACCTCTTCCGACCTTCCCTCGTCCCAGGTGTCCCAGCGCCAACCTCACATCTCGGCGCCCTCTCAGATCGAAGAAGCGAAAGAGATCGATCTGAACCCAGCCCGCGAAGTCAAAACTGAAGCAAGTGATTTCAAGAGTGGAACACAAGCGGATTTCAAGCCCAAGCCTGAGAACGAGACGGGCATGAGCGCTACAAGTGGGCCGATGGGGGACCATATGGCGGAGGTGTGGAGAGACAGTGATGTTGGAGTTAAAGAAGGGAGGCCCGATGAACTAGAGGGTAAGGCAGTGAAATAGCAGAAGGGGCCGAAAGTGAAGTGGAAGGTGGGAAATTTTGAGGGTTTGCGGGCTTTACGCCCGACTCCCAAGGGTTGGATGATGAAACTGAAATGGTGTAAGCAATGCCTGGAGCCCGTTTTCTTTCGCCTCGTTGGTCTGATACCCCCCTTCGTTGAATAAGAGAAGGTTCCGTGAGAGATAGATTGGTCAATCACACTGGTAGGAAGCCAGTCAATCGATGGAGTTTGGTGGAAGGATCTCATATATATAACAACGCCACATGTTTTCTAAAATTGGTAGCATGTCTTCCACCCTGGTTATGGTGGAACTTTTATATATATCCCCCATCTCGGCAATCTGTTGTCCAGTCTCTTGTGGTGAAGGTCTCACGGAATTTTTGTATTCGGTTTCTCCGCCTCTTTACCACCTGGACCTTCCTTCTTCAAGCCTTTCCTTCTTCAACCCCTTCCTTCCGTCCCAGACATCCCATGCTGCCAATTTCTTCCCAACCTCTTAGGCATCGCTGACGCCCTCGGGTTTTTGGCCCTTCCGCCTATCGCTATGTCGAGACATGGAGCTGAGATTGGGCCTTGAGAGCCTGAGATACTGATGGTATCGTCTAGGTGAGTTCGCGAAGATCCTTTCTTCCAGACCGTACGTCTGAACAAACCTGGGTGTGCGAGCAATGGAGTCAAGTGAATGTACTGGTCTGGGGCCGAAAATTGACAACAGCACTCAATCGTACTACCACCACTGCCACCTTTCTCTTTGCAAACCCTTCAAGTCTATCATACATGTAGAGTACGACACCGTCGTTTTCCACCAAGAGTCCCTCTTCTTGCTCTCTAACTTGCCTTCAAAGAGCTTCACGCTACTCCTGATGCCGTTACTAGTAGCCGTTGATGGATACCTTTCAAAGTCATTGACGAATTGTATGCAAATGGTCGCTCGGAGCATAGCGGGATGTACGCTGGCTGCACTCAGCCTTGGAATGCATGCACAGAGCCTCAGGTTGAAAGAAGATGGTTGATACGAGGTTCTATAAGAATGTCAATGCATTAATATAAATTTTTTTTGCATGGGGCTACCAAGAATTGGTCGGATGGATGTATTCACACGGATACACGATACACGTTCAAGGTGCACGATTGGGATGATCGCAAATCACGTGACTCTGTGGGCCACACTTCATGGAATTTCAAGCAGTGAATTCTAGCATGTAAGCTCAACAAGCCGCGTCATCAGCTCTGACATATTTTTTTCGTCTTACTGCATGTGCGAGATGAGCAGCGAGGTCACAGTGTAAGAATCCGGCAAGCTGCCTCATCAAGTCCGATGTCTCTCTTTCATCTCACTGGATGTGCGGGATAACACACCTCGCTTGGTGTCGAGCAGTGAAATCCCAATATAGGGATCCAGCAAAACGCAACATCGGCGCCGATAGCTTTTGTCCGTCTCACTGCATGTGTGGGAATAAAATAGTCATTGGATCTCGAGTATTGAGGTTCTCGTGTATGAATCCCTCCATCAGCTCTAATATCTCTCGCCTGTCTTACTGCTTGAGGAGCTAAGAGTCGACGAGCTTAATAAAATGGTCAACTGTCTCTCTGAAGATTCTTCCAGTGGCCCTGGAAAACTTACTCCAGAGAAAAGAGCGATGAAGCCGTCATCTCAGATGAATGAGTTGAGACCTGCTTCAGTCCAGCTTTTGGCAGCAACTCCAGTAGTAGGAGGCATTTTCGACACTCCCGCTTCCGCAATCCTCGAGGCATTTGGAGATTCCAATTTGCTCACCGATCAGCTCATGATTGACTACAATCTCGACAAATCTGCCGAGACAATCATACCAAAGTCTACTCAACTGTGCATTGCGCTAACCGTTGAAGCGTTCGAATCGTTGGGATGCTCTTTCAGATCAGCTGAACCTTGCCAGAATTAGAATGTCTTCAGTACCTCTTCAGACATGAGCGTCTTGTACAATATCTCTACCTGAAGCTTGAGAAGGAAGCTCGATTGATCGATGTGCAAGGTTCTCAGATCACACGTACGGGCATTGCTTTTCCTGCCAAATCCAGCGACATCCTTTTGTAAGAGCTCCTGCGCAGCTACCTTAACTGAGCCTACGCTAACAAGCTCACCCATTTCGCTGGCGTAAGACTGACAGATGTTTTGAGAGGCAGGATCGATGGTCTCAATCTGATCTTCGGCACTAAAAGAGGGCAGGAAACTCATGTCTAAATTATACGGCCAAAACATCTTCAGTAGGATGTCTTGCAGCCAAATGGAGGACAAGACCAGACGTCCGATCCCAAAGCTCCGATTGCACGAGGGAACCCTCAAGATCCTTGAGATGGGCGCTGGCTTTGGAGGCACAATTTCGATTCTTGCACCATTCTTGGCAAGCCAGAATGTGGTCGTGGAGTACACCTTCACAGATCTCTCACCATCAATGACATTAAGAAGCAACCTGCCAGCGAAACCCTCGGCACTCAACACATTGTCACTGCCAGTAACGCAATCCAGACTACCCGTAGCTGACCAAGTCAGGCGAGAACATTCGCAAAATTCTGCGTCCCATGGTTTCCTCATGATGCTAGAAGTGACTGAGACAATCTATTTCTGAGGGCTGATGACGCTTCGATAATGGTCAATCACACGCAACCACACACCAGTTGCGATGATAGAAGGACTTGTAATCTGTCAGTCTGATGGAAATCTTCCCGAAAACAACATTCAAAAGGACGTCATCGCGCTCGCTCCGGGCCCGAGCATGATCGCCTCCCAAAGCCCGCCAAGCAGCTTTTCAAAAAAAAAACACCACTAATCTCCCGGCCCGTGAGGCGGATGTTGAAGGTTTTGTCAGAAAGTACTCGCAATATTTCTCCGCACCAGTTATTTCCAGCAAAATGATCAGCGCGCCAGCGGTCCTAATGATCAATGTGTGCTTGTGACTGGCAACAGGCAGCTTGGGCTTTCACCTTATTGAAAATTTCTCCCAACTAGCAAACGTCAAGACTGTAGTCTGTCAACCGACACAGCGACTCCGATCCCCTGACTCGCCAGAAACAAGCCTCAAACGATAAAGATATCTACCTCCCCGCCAACGCCAGGAAGAAACTCGAAGTACTAGAAACCGACACTTCCAGACCACAGCTAGGTTTCCCTAGTGACGAATAGGACTCTCTTCTCACTTCAGCCACGCATGTATTCCACAATGCATGACCGATGAGTGGCCTTCGACCCATCAAAGGATTCCAAGCCCACTATTCGCGTGGACAGGGTCCTCATCGTTGACTGATCTGGATTGATTGGGACTCAGGTTGGAGCTGGCGCTGGAAATGAACATGGGACTGTTCGATGAGTCCGAAACCTTCGTTTCCGCGAAAGTGCTGGATCCTGCGGCCATCGTTGGTCTCGGTAAAGAACGAGGACTAGAGGCCTTTATTAGAGATGATGACCATGAGGTACTCATTGTGTGATAACACTTACGAAATCTCCCGCCCAGCCGCACCGGATCCAACATCCTCATCTGTCGGATCTGCTTTCCTGTGTAAACCCCCTTTGTTCTTTCGATCCCTTGCCTCCTTCTGCCTCTCTAACAACTTCATTTGCTTAAAGCCACTTTCTCCCTCTTGCGGCGGATCTTTATACACGGAAACTGTCTTGCTAGATTTTGTAGCTGCGAGTGAACCTTGTGGTCGTCACGTACGGAAGCTGCATGCCTGAGAATGTCCGCGGACTCGCGTGCTGGGAATTGGTTGTTAAAAGCTTCGACGAGAGACTTTTTCCCACGCATGCGTGCCTGGTGGATGAGGAGCCAGGCACGCTCTTCCGCGGAGCATTGGGGGGTGCTGAGATCTTGCTCGATAGCCATGAGTGGGGAATGACTTGTCAATTGGTAGGAGGATGGCGATAGGGCCCTCAATATACCAGGTAGGGGTAGTGAATAGGAAGAGCCGGAGTTTTGGAGAAGCTTGGAGGATGAAGTAGAGATAGAGAGTAGACAATGGAACAACACATGATCATGTTTCCTACTTTCCATCGACATCTTCCCCGTTCTTTCATCGTCGCCCTTACCCTCGCCTTTCCTTCATTTTAAATATTACAATCAAGAATTCTATGCCTCTCAATAATCCAGATCACTCTCAATCTTCCTGACAATGTGGGTTATGCCAAAGATAATTCCGGTCATCCTTAACGATGAGGAAGGATACGGAGGAGATTGGGAATGGCAGGTCGTGGGGCTTTTCGGAGGAGATTGGGAATGGCAGGTCGTGGGGCTTTTCGCAATACCTGGCGCGCTGGGACTGTTCTTGTTTTACATTTTTGGCTGCATTGCGTTTAGTAGAGTCTTCAAGAAACGGTGAGCCTGTGAAGGGTTCCTGGAAGTTGGAACAGGAAAGGTCAATAGCTTTCTGGTCACATGGTCAGAGCTGGCGGTGGTGCATCAACTCACTAATTTACTATCAGTGGAACTGTTAGTTTCTCGTAGTTGGTGGTGCAGTTTAAGGTCTACCGGTTAATAGTTGATGCAGTTTCGGAATATGCTGCAGCACTGTGTTGTAGGCTATATATTAGCCTCCACACATAGAAATTAATTCATGTCTGACTCCTCCCATAAATCTTAACAGATTTCAAATCTAGTAGTTGGTGCAGTTTGCCCTGGAAAACCAACTATTTCCACCATCGTCAGCCCTGCACATGGTGGTTTTCTTCGAGAAGTAGCAGAAGACAACCTGCATACATACCTTTTGAGGTAAAGGCAGGGTTCAGAGACGTCAAAATCATGACTAGGCAAAAACAATAGCAACCCGTCTACCAGGACCACGTACCTTCCAGCGTCGCAGCAGCAGGCGATACCACTACCGCCGCTGGACCGTTCTGTCAGATCCGTGACTGAAAGCCGCTTCCATATCTATACCTTGATACTTCACTTGTTTCTGCTGCCCTATTCTTTCTCTTTTCCTTCTTTTATCTCCATCGCGACCAATTTCCCGCCTATTCCCCTTGTCTTCATGACAATCTAGTCCAAGTAGATAGTGAGTGCTACGGCTGGATTTACCAGTCGATCGGCTGCTCAGATATCTCACAATCTCGGGAAAAAGTCGCAAGAGACGAACAGAATTACCGGTATTCACTAAAATGGATGTTTAAGACTTCAAGATCCCCATCAGCCCCTGCCCAGAGCATTTCAAGACGATAAATATTAGAATGTACTAGCTTGTTGCCATGCTTAAGAGTCTCGAGGCCTTGACCCGCCAAGACTGAGGTTTACCGGCTCAAGCCAAATAGCAGCCTGCCTGATGAGGCCACCGAAAGGAGACTGCACTTCTCTGATGATATCTCTGACTTCCTGCCAGCTACACCTCTGCCATATTGTGAGAGTGTTTTGGTCCAATGGGTCATACAGATACAAAATACGTATCGCAAGCCAAGCCACCCGAATACTACGCATGTTGTTGAATAACAGGCCATCAGGCCGTCTAGATAATGCTCTAAGGAGGTAAGAATACATGGAGTGTGAAACCCATCAAGTGTGTGCCGTTGCCAAGCCGCTAGTAGATAGGGCTGATTGCCACTATCTTCAACACATGTCACAGTTAGCTGCTTCCAACCTGACTTTATTAAGGTACCCAAATCCAAGCCCACGGTTTCACTTGCGCGATAATTGCTTCTACGCATTCCCATTCCTTCAGTAGTGAGACCCTTTTGTAGGGAAGATATTTAGCGCCAAACAACAAAAATGCGCCGGCTTTCATTTGCTTTGGTACTGCCGACATGAAGAAGCCCTGTCGGTGGTGGCTTTGACTCAGCTATGTGCATATTACTCATCATCTGCATCATTAGCGGGCGGGTCACGTACCTCAGTAGGTTAGACGGTATGGTTCAAGCTTTCGCGCATGCACTAAGCAGTATTTGTAAGCACTTTGCATCATCCATGTGACAATTCACTTCCTGCCTTTGAGAAACACCTTCTACCCTCTTGCGCCTACCTGTAGTCCCCAACGAACCATGCTCTGCTTGATGCTTTGCTGAGCTAGAATGTCACCCATAGACCTTCACTCGCATCATTCAAATCCCAATCATGCCGTCCTTCACAACTAGAGACGGCACAGAGATCTACTACAAGGACTGGGGTCCCAAGTCCGGCCCTGTCGTTACACTCTCTCATGGCTGGCCTTTGAGCTCTGATAATTGGGAACAACAGATGTTTTTCCTCTCATCCAAAGGCTATCGCTGCATTGCCCATGACCGTCGCGGTCATGGCCGATCGAGCCAGCCTTGGGATGGTAACGAAATGGACACCTACTCGGACGACTTGTTTCAGCTTTTCGAACACCTCGACCTCAAGGATGCTGTGATGGTTGGCCATTCAACAGGCGGTGGCGAGGTGGCGAGGTTCGTTGGACGCCATGGAACGAGCAGGGTGTCCAAGGCTGTCCTGATCAGTTCTGTTCCGCCACTAATGCTCAAGACAGCTACTAATTCTGGTGGACTTCCGATGGACGTCTTTGACGGATTTCGAGCTGCTATGTTGAAAGATCGAGCGCAGTTCTTCATGGATGTCCCTAGTGGTCCATTCTTTGGGTTCAACCGCGACGGGGCCCAGGTCAGTCAGGGTATGATACAGAGCTGGTGGTTGCAGGGGATGATGTGTGGATTCAAGGGCGCTTATGATTGCATCAAAGCCTTCTCGGAGACAGACTTTACCGAAGACCTGAAGAAGATGGACATTCCCGTATTGGTCCTGCATGGAGACGACGACCAGGTTGTTCCAATAGGGGCGAGTGGTCAGATGTCAAGTAAGCTTGTGCCTAAAGGAACCTTGAAGGTTTATCATGGAGGGGCACATGGATTACCAAACACAGAGGCAGATAGAGTGAATCAGGACTTGCTTGAATTTCTGAAGGCGTGAAAGCTGGTTTTTTCTTGGGTTGAAGATAGTGGACTGGGTGCAGTTTGCAAGGAGGTTTGGACAGAACGTGCGCGAAAGTTGAGAAAAGCCAACTCCAAAGTACAAAGTATTCATGACTCCCTTTGAGTGTTTCCGTATTGCCTTTTTCCGATATTGTCATGATTTTTCCGATTATCATCGCCTAATCTATATTGCGAATTTTAGCTCAGCTTACATCCATTACGTGTGGCAAGGCTGAATTTAGGATCACCATCCTCTAACCTCAGTGACAAATCCTCCTCGCTTACCTCACTGCTGAATTTAGGATCACCATCCTCCAACCTCAGTGACAGATCCTCTTCACTTACCTCACTGCTCCCTGAATTTGAGCAATCTCGACGACATTCCCGAGTGGCTATCCGCATTTTCATGGCCATACTCAACCCGTCCGAACCCCCGTACGCCTCACCAACTTTAAGATACGCCTTTACCCAATCCGGATCAAACCGGCATGGTAATTCAAACTTGACTTCTGACACCATGCAATTACTTTCATTCTTCAAGCGGTGAGAGACCCCCAGGTGAATATTGTCATTGTTGCGGCAGTTATCTACCAGGTATATCACCACGGCCATCATTGAGGTCATTCCCCTTGAAAGAATTCAATCGCTCGTCCATAGCTTCACCTACGACTAAAGTCTCGAGTATCGAGACATGATAGAAGGCGGAGATGAATTCCTTGACCAGGTACTTTTTGCGGCAGGCGCTGTTGAAAGTGGCGACCAAGGAAGGTTTGTCGAGCTGTTTGTAGATCGAGGTGATGAGCTCGGGAGGTAGGTCTGTGATTGTTGGTCTCTTGGATGGAGAAACTAGGGCCTGGAGTTGGATATTGTAGGATGGGTCTCTATATTGAAATTTAGTGGGGGATCAGGTGTCTAGAACTCACCTGCAGTATTAGTTGGGATCAGCGGATGATAATCGGATTATTGCGTAGTGTTACAGTTATGAGGAAAAGGTTTCGCGATTGGGAGGCACTAATAACGTGTACACAGGATTGGATAGCCAAAATGAGGCTTGTTGCTGAAAATGGGGGGTATTGCATACGTTTCTCCCCGCCAGATCATCCTCGAAGGACCTTTTCAATAAGGCCATGGCTGGAAACTTCCATCGGTAAGCAAAATGAGTAGATGGAGCCGGATACGTGCATTGATATGTTCTCTGGTGCGATGCAGAAAGTTTGTGTGTCTTCGGAGAGCCGATACACGATAGACAATACGGAACACTGCATTTCGGGTTTCCAGCAGCTATGCCTTTCGTCCATCTCACTGCATCTCGCCTGGTTATGCCCTACTCCTTACCGCATCGGACGTGTGATCATGTACCGACAATGCAATGCCGGATTCTCCGTACCCACAGCCAACGCCTATGAAACATCACGAGATTTCCACATTTTCCAGCATATTTATTTATGTTCCGCTTCCAATTCACACACCGAAACCTCACAAACACTCAACCAATACATCAGGCCTTGACATTCCACTATGCGTTTTTCTACCATCATCACCGCCGTCTTCTTCGGCGCCTCTAATACTATGGCCGTACCCGCCTCCCGACTCGGGACCAGGCAAGAGGCCCTTTGTTCCGGCCTTGAGAGCCAGCCTCTATGCTGCGCCGTCGATATCTTGGGTATCGCTAGCGTACAATGTTCTGCGCGTGCGTTGTCCCTGTCTCTATCTAATTCTGTCCATTCCTCAAGGAAGAAATAAGTAGCTAAATGATGACTGTATGCATAGCTCCCATGGATCCCAGTAATGTCACGGAATTCGAGAGCCTGTGCGCGTCCCTTGGACAGGGCGCTCAATGCTGTTTTTTCGATGCCGTGAGTTTGTCGGAGCACGTGTAGTGTGGTGTGCGGTGTACTGACTGTTCTTATAGTTGGGCGAGGCGTTGCTTTGCTCTTCACCTTGAGGTCTATAGAGGTGGACTTCGTGGTAAAAGGTCATCTGTCTCCTCTCCAAAATCACGCCTTCCATAGCAGACACCCTCCCGTATGAGACAAGACTATGAGATACCTTGCAATATGAATCTCAACTCTACCAGTCTCATTCTTGAAGCAGTTGCGCCGAGCTTGGTTCACGCCTAAGCCCAATGCGATCGCGTAACGGGCCATACGTGTCCAGTAGATTTTCCACTGCAATACGACCTCAATCATTCCGACGGCGAGTGTGTCCTAGTCTCTCGCGGGGAAGTACCCTTCAATAACTTCGCCTCTCGTATATCCAGGCCTCGTGAACTGCGACAGATGACACATGCATCCTCGCCGTCGAGATTTCGAGTTAGGGTGAGTTTGAGCTGAGTTTTCGGACGCTATCCCCCAGAACCCGCCCCCGGATTTATCGGATTTAATGTTTTTGCATTTGCCAGGGTGTTGCATTTGGGGGTGAAACCGTACGTCTCGGCGTTCATCCGTCCTTTACTGTAGGTCGCCGTGCAGTCAGCCAATCAACTCTGTCAATCAATACTGCCTTACAAGATTGTCCCCGTCTCTGCCCCAATGACGCGAAGAACGCGCAGCTATGATGCAGGTTCCATTTCAACAAAGTCACGAGCTTTTTTCTACCACAGCGACCTCATCTGCTACCTTAACGCTACCCTCTGACACCAATCAGCTGGGCAACGCTAGAGTCCAGAGATTAGTCCTGCCTGTGGTTCGTCAAAACCCTGACCACGTCCTCCAACTAGTCAACCCGACCAAGGAAGAGGATCTGCGGATTTGTTTGAGAGACGACCTGAATGTCGACAATCTGAATAAGGTCCACAAGCACCTTTGGTTTGCTGGGCTCCCTCAATGCGCACGGGCACTCCACCATCAGCTTATGATTGGTCGGAAGGTTGTTATCACGGAACGAGCAGATCTACACCTGCTATGGCGCGATGACCGTCTCTTCCTCAAACCATTGCCAGACTATCTGCTGAGCTACAATGTTTGGGAAGGAACTTTACTGAAAGAACAGTGTCTCTCTGAAAATGCCAAAGGTTTTCTACTGTCCTACATCTGGCTGATTCGCCGAAAAAGCGATTTTCTCATTGCCCAGCGCGAGAACCTGGTCAGCGAGGACCTGGCCTGGGAGCAATGGACCGCATTCAGCACTGCCATCTTCCCAAACATCAACCCCAATGGGCTCCAGGGAATCAGTCCCCGATATCTCTACGGTGAGCTCCGTCTCGGGAGACTCAACCTCATCTATCGGCTGTGCCACAACACGAGAAATTCCAAGACGTTTGTCTATGGCTACCTCAAAGGTTATCAGGCATACTCAAGCTTCATAGTTCAGAACTTTGCCTGGGTGTTGACAGCCATTGTCTACGTCACAATTGTTCTGACGGCCATGCAGGTCGGTCTCGCCACGACCGAACTCAGAGATAGTGTATTGTTCAACCGAGCATCTTATGGCTTCACAGTCTTCTCAATAGTAGCGCCGCTGGGCATCGTGCTCGTTGCGCTCTTCGCGCTTCTGATACTCATCATTTTCAACCTCATCTATGCCGTCGAGCGACGCCATGCCGCGTGGAACAAGTATCAGACTGTTTTCGAGAATGTGGCGGTTAAACCTCACAAACACTAAGTGTCCTGCTCTGAGTATGGGAAGATGGTGGCGTGAGCTTGTAAGGAAAAGTCGTTGTCGTGCTACAAGCGAATGAAAGGAAAGGAAAGGAAAGGAAAGGACAAGGAAGGAAAGAGGGTTGGATTATGGCGGGGCCCTGGGATCTATGGGGTTGTTCGTGATTTTTCGAAATAGCACTGTAGCCTGTGTGAAGAGATAAAGCAACAAATGCGAGGGGCCATACCATCAGAGTGTACGCCTTCTCTCGAATCGGGCTGTTGTTACATAACTAGGCTACCTTTGAGATTCTCTTACCCTGTGTCCAGTTCTTGCCTTGTCCCAAGATAACTAGTAATTCACAGAACCCATTCAGCAGAAAAGCGGGGTAGATAAATGTTCTACACCACGGTCCCTAGGAGGTGCACCTCTCATGAGATCGGTGTTCTCGAATCAGATCAAAATACCGGTATTTGTTTGCTGAAAGCTTAGCCAAAATACCGGACTGGCGCGGGAGAAATCATCGTCGTCCACAGCGTCAATCCTCCACACTAAAAATTGGCTATGCCTTAAAGTATGGTATTTACTGCCTTAGTGCATGTATGTCTGCTCGAGATGGGCTTATGGGAGCCTCCTATCGACAAGGCAGACCCTCGTTGGATTGTGTTCTTAGGCACCCTATCAGAATTTCTACATGCAGCTGTGCAAAAAATATATGAAGCTTGAGCCCAAGACCATGTTGAAATCTCCAAGTGACCGCAACCCCGCCTGGGAACCGTAATCAAGGCTCCTCCTTCCTTCTGGTGGCAAGACAGCGCTGCCAATCCAGTTGTTACCCCAAACACAACTACTCAAGCAACCTTCTCCTGCAGATCAAACATCACCGGCCTCGTCTCCCGGAAACTCTCCCGCTCCTCCAGCTTTTCCCACCACTTCACCAGCTCCGGATACTCCTCCTTCCATTTGATGAGCCCAAACTGCGTCTCCACCATGTCCATCATCCCCAGCATGGACCCGGCCGCGATATCAGCGATAGTCAGCTCATCGCCGACCAAGAAGTCGCTCCTGCGCGCTCCCACGAACCCGTCAACCGCTCTGACGGCGCCGTAGACCTTCCGCAGCTGCCGGGCCATCCACTCCTCGGATTTCCGATCCCCGCGCGAGGTTTCGAAGAACGCCAGACCCTGTGGTGTTTCATTCATCAAATACATCCCGTTCAATTTTGGAACCTTTTCTATTCATCCGTGGGAAACCACACACTAACAGCAAACAACAACAACCGGGGAAGGGAGGGGGGGGGGGGGGGAAATAATAATAATAACGCCCAACTACACACACCATGGCATCACACGCGCCGTCCGCGACCACCTGTACCTGCTTCGCCTTGAACGCCTCGTCCGCCCCGTCCGGCATCAGCTTCGGCCCTTGCCCCGCGTACTTCTGCACGATGTACTCCTGGATCAACCACGACTCGTAAATCGGCGCCCGGCCGTCGTCGAAGAGTAAAATGGGGAGTTTTTCCAGCGGGTTGTGTTTCGGCGTCTCGGTGCTGCTCTCCCAGGGGATTTCGGAGCGGAGGTCGAAGGGGATGCCTTTTTCGAGGAGGGCGATGCGGTTTTTGCGCGCGTAGGGGGAGGGGGTGGCGGAGATGAGGGTTAGCATGGTTTTTTTTTTTTTTTGTGTTTGGTGTTTGGTGGTTTGGGAGATTGAGGTGTTTTTGGTTTGTAAGAAAGTATGAAGGGGGTTTCAAATAGTGCAAGACATTCACAATGCCTGGACTGGCTTTATCGCGATTGATGAGATCCTTATCCTTATGACCTTATCGGAAGCCATGCAGTAGCCGTGTTCTAGAAGACTAGAAGCTGGCCACGCGGACGGGTATTCGGGTCATGATAGAGTTTCGACTGATAAGGCTCTCTTTGCTGATCGTGGGGGGCGGCAGCTTGTTATCGTACTTTAGCGCTAAGTGGTCAAGCGTCCAGGCTTTCTACAGCCGACGTTGGCTCGCACGCTGAAAAGGCGCGATGAAGATATGAAAGATTGAAAGAATGATATCGAGATATGTTATACTCAAGAGTAAAGACTGTGAGTAAAGAGTGTACAACCTGTGAGGAGCCTGGAATATGTACAAAGGCAAACAAAAAAGCAGACAATGCCAAAGCGCCGTTGGGTATCCTGTACCAGAAGCGCCCCTTGTGTCCAGCAGATCCCATATGTGCAGCATGTCTCAAACACACCGGTACAAACAAAGCCGAGTGTAAATGCAAGATCGAAAGAACTCCAACGCTATGCAAGTTTCAAAGACGGAGAGAGAAAGAGAGAAATCGCAAACCCAAGGCAACATGCGGCGACGCTATGCCCGAAAAAGATATATATCGCAAATTCAGTAGAACCGATGGCGAAAGGAGCACACCCGAGACAGGACGCCGACGTTATGCTCGAAAAGCAGAAAGAGATCGCGAATCCAGCGAGACCCCAGCGCTGTGCCGCAAAATTGATAGAGAAGATAGCACACACAGACTCCATGATGCAAAAATTCACTGGACAAGAGCCAGCTTAGTCTTCCTTGCTCCACCTTCGCTCCAAAAGACTCCGCCTGCCGCCCGAAGAGCAAGCAGTGCAAGGTGGATCACGGCTTGGCTGGTTGTTTCCATACCGCCCATTGCCCTCTCGGCCCGTAGTGGCGCAAGCGGTGCCAACACAGCACTGAATAGATCCCACAGCCGGTCCCACAGTCGCTCCGTCATCGTAAGGGTAGGTATAGGCGGAACCAGCGCAGGGTGCGAAGAATGGGTCGGGTGGCGAACAGGCGTTACACCAGGGCCACGCGCCGGCGGAGCCTCCATATGCCCCTGGGTCTCTGGATCCGCTCGGGCCCGTGGGGTTCTGGCAGACACCGTCTTGCAGGTTAGGGCACGGAGGGCTGTTGGGGCCGAAGAGGTCGATAGCGCAGCCGGAGGAGGCACCGTTGGAGGAACAGACCACTGGGAGGGTGTAGCCGAGGATGTAGCTGACGTCGAAGTAGCCGGTCGGGTTCGTTTCGAGGATCGTGCCCATGGCGTGGGGCTGGCCGTTGGCGCCCATGTAGGATATGCCGACTTGGCCGTTGAAGCCGGATCCGAGGTCTGTGCAACCGGTTGCAGGACCGGTGTTGGCGCCGCCGTTGAACGTGTAGTAGGCACCCTCAGCGTTACCGGACCAGGTGATGGAGAGGCCGTCAGATTGTCCATCACAAGCACCGTTGGAGATGGCAAGGACGCTGAGGGGTGCTGCTAGAAGGGGCAGTAATGCCATGAGGTGATTTATCTGCATCATTTTGGCGGTAATGGTAAAAATGATATGAAGCGACAGATGTAGAGTGTGATGAGATGCGTTGGTGGTGGTAGTGATAGTAGACTGCCGATTAAGAGTAGACTGTGCGAATAGGACAACCAGTGTCGGATATTTAGAAGTATATACAAGATGAGACAAAGGAAATGGTGTTGGAAGGTAAAGAAGGAAATGTTGTTTGGTATGAGTTGCAGCAATGGGTTGCTATGGGGTATATATATACGTATAGACCTTACCGCGACGGTGGAGAGGGTGCTCTGCTACCTAGTTGCCACAGCCAGCGTGGATGTGTTTCACATTGTTAGGCATCATAGGTGAGAAGCAGTGCAATAATCTCCTTTATTCCTGAAGCTTCCTGACTGCCATTACAGTAGTACGAAGCGCTGGATGCCTTAACAGATTCTCGCGGCTCATCGACTTAGCCATCGTGGATGTGTTTCATGTTTGTCGGGTTTCATCAGTGAAAGCAGCGCAACTTGATCGCGTGCTCCCGAGTCTTCCTTGCGCCGATGGTATAGAATGTAAGGCTGGATGCCTCAAGGAAGTCATGAGGCTTTTCCGTCTTAGCCATCGTGGATTGTGTTTCAAGAGTTATATTGAGGTAAGCAGGAGATTAGGGCTTTGAGAAATCGATAATAACTCATCTTCTGCTGATGCTGGAGTCCTATTGGATTATGACTCCTTAGGCATAGCCCGGGTTAGCAGATTGATTCTGTGAAACAATCCTAAAGGATCTGTTATCCGAAGAGCCTCAATTAAAAGTATATGCCTTTTAAACGCCAAGTTTGCGATCCGAACGAGAAAGAACGCTTCATTCGAAGCCTTTGCTTTCTAGACTAGGCTGCGTGCGATACGAGGATGCTGATCGAGCTTCTTTCAGTGTCAACTGGTTTATGCACCAGTCAATTTCTTCCCTGTCCTTCCCTGTCTACTTTGAAGTTATGTAAAACCAGACCAGAGGCCTGCGTACTTGATTTTGATGCTCCTGATTTGCGGAGCTGTTAGCTGCTGAGTACTGCGCACAAGGAATGCGAAAGGAGATTCTCCTGCTGTGTTTGAGGGTATTCACGGCTTGACAGTCTCAAGGTCACTTGATCAGGCATCATGGAGGCTGTGTTGCCTAATTAGTACTAGGCGCCAAGGTGCGAGGCCTTGTGTAGACATCCTGCAATATCGATCTGGATATCGGAAGGATCCGTGACAGATTCGCACTATAATTGTACCTGCATGGACAGCTCCGCCGTCAATAAATCATGGCACAAGCTTATTGCCAGTCATTCCAAGCCCTCTCCAAGGTCTCAAAGGGGGAACTCTTCCACGTGCGCCACGCGCTACACAGCTCTGGAATCCTGCAGGATCCGACACCATCGGTACCATGCTTCGCTCAGGCCCGAACCTCGTAAGACTCCAACAATGGGCTCAAGCTGGATTTCACACGAAACACATGCCTGGAAATGGTCCTTCAGAATTTCTTAATCTCAAACGGAAGCAGTTTACTCTCGTTTCTGCTGGTCTACCGGACTGTATAATGTTTGCTACCACGAGCAGCTCAGTTTGATGGTTCCTTCGGGAGACATCGCTGTGGATGGCAGCCGACCAACGAAGATAAGCACCGTAAAAGGAGGAAGAAAGGTTGCTACGGCTGGTTGAATGTATAGGTACTGGCGTAGAAGAAAGGCTTTCATGATGGGGACTTCTGAAATATGACAACGGGATGGTGGTGGAAAAGAAGTCAGCGCTAAAGCGGCCTCTAACACCGAAATCACCTAGCGCATTTTCGCCCCAGCCTTCCCTATAAATAGCTCCAGCCACCGGGGCTTATAACACTTTGAATACGACTCTTACATTGTGGCAATAATGGCAAGGTCCCTTCACAGTCATACAAGGGAAGCTCCATTGTGTGTCGCAACGCTTACGTTCTCAAGCGGTGATCGCCAAGGACCAGATGGTAGACCACATGGAAGAAGGCGAGCAGCCGTGAGGAGGTCATTGTACGGGCAAAAACCAGCATGGCCGTGAGAACAACGTTTGCAAAGATGCCGACCGTGAGCTAAGAGAATGAGAAAGGTCGAGTATCTTTTCGACCTCTCCAAGCCATGAACATCATTCGATTTCGCAAAATGGTCGCGATGAGACGTTCCTCTTAGATCGTTCATATTACGCTCATTTTCAAGTTTTCTCCTTACAAGATAGACAAACATGAAGCCCCATATTCGCAAATGCTGAATCTTGAAGTCGTGTTTTTGCATCACTCTGACATGGCTTCGCTCTCTCCAGGCTATCGTGGCGAGCCGTAACCTTAACGAGTTTTTTCTTATTTTGGAATGTCCTTACGGATCTACACTACGAGGAGGTTGGGTGGCTATGCTTACGAGAGGTCACGAGTCGAGCCTTGGCATTATTATTCCCAACCTCTTGTATAACCAACTCGTATTCTTCGACTTGCTGGGTTATACTTCCTGATTTAGAACGCTGGATGAATATTATAAAGTGCTCCTTCTCCGTACAGCATCAGCATCCGATACTACCAGATCATCCAAATCCACCCGCTTTATCACAACTCTTCAGTCAAACGACTCTCCTTCCTGCGCAATATATTCATTATCACCATGAAGGCCTCTACCTTCATCTGCCTCTTTTCTCTCCTTCCAGCTGCTCTTGCTGCACCAATGCCCGCGGCAGCTGCCGTCATATCTGGCCCACTAGCAAGCCAGAATGGCATCTCTTTCATCGACTGCTCGGAGTGTCATTACGGTTACACGGCTCTATCAGACGGCGCTTACACCTGCAAGGCGAATGTCTAGGTCTACTGTAACCCATGAGAAGTCGATACGCCCTCCTGAAACCGAGTGGCGCCACATTTTTGGGATATCGGCACACATCTTCGATGCGACAACTGTTGCCTTGGCGATTTAAGTGAGCGACCTACTTCCGTCGAATCGGTTCATCACGCATGAAGAGACGGCGGCAGTTGTTCTTATCGCCGTCTCAGGGCTGAGTCAGCCTGTGCGATAAACATCGCATCATTTCTGGAGCCGATGAGTTCGGGATGAGTTGGGTATTTGATGGCGATAGTCGGAGGTCTGAAAGTGAATGAGTGGGGTTCTACTCATCTGCCTCTGTTCGCGCGGCTGAGGGTGAGGAGGGTGATACAGCAAGCGTAGGGTGTGAGAGAGTGGTTTGGTGGCTATGGGAGGGTAATTACTGCCCACCAAAATTTGTAGGAAACAGGGCTAGGGACTATGGTAATGGAGTTGATCTCAAACCTCACATTTTCGAGTGGCGTACAATTTAGAATCTGAGGCCTAGCTGCACGGCTGCAGCCGTACTAGAAGAAGACAAAGAAAGTTAACGCCTATTAGGCATTGTTAATACATAATCTTATAGGAGCACATAGTCGATATTGAACCAACCTATGCAGGCTTGGCACCTGGTGTTTGGTCAAGTTGGCGTACGGACGCGGGTTACTCTGCCTGAGCCAGCGCATGCATGTCCATTGGCAGATTTTCCTACATAAAAGTGTCAGTTGGGAGTGATATGCACAATATGGTGTGACGGTTTCACCTACTTGCTTGTGTTACAGCCTAATTAGGCTTAGCGTGCCAAGACTTTCGGCCTCTTTACTTACAGTGAAACCCCCCGCATAATTGTTCACCTATTATTATGCTAACAATATACGGTTGCTTCACCACATCATTGAGCCTTTGACTGGTGGTTACTGGTCACTGTATAGGTCCACTGCGTGTCCGTCCTGGAAAGCTAGTCTCGATCCTTTCCCCGTCATACCATTGTCCTGAACGGGACACTTGCCCTGCTTTTTACATTTGTCCGAGCCTACAGAAGCCAATTATCGACGGTACTATCAGCGACGATGCTTCTAGCAATATCACCAGCAACTCTTCCTTCGTAACAACCAAGAGCAACTGTGTCTCGAGACGAGCTTGTATTCTAGGAAATCTAAGCCTTGCTATTGCTCTGCCTCAAGGCACTTGCGCCAATCTGATCTCGAGGTAATTTAAATGCGGTTTCAATCATTTAGAGATGCCATGACCTTGAGCTACCCCAAATTACTCTACGATTATTACCGCATGGGGCGACTGGAGTCTAGATGAATCAATACAGGAATTTTTTTGTGTTGCCGTAATTGACACTGTTTGTGGAAACGTTGAAGCCTGGCGCCAGGGTCGAACAACGCAAATCTCTAAACAAAGCCTGAATCACTCACAACACTTCGAACCAAGCCTTCAACACATTGTACGACAGTGGTATATCCACCTGGCCCACAATTCTACTTCACTCTGGAAATACCTTGAATAGGCAAATCCCCGCTTTCGCTCATTCGGACACCAACTTCTCGATCACAACTATCAAAAGCCAGATACATCACCCAGTCGACTCCTCATCTGCAATGGCCGAAGCATTTCTCAACCAGCTCCCCCGTGTCGGCAGAGGCATATTAGGAAAAGAGGACCAGCGATGCTCCATCTGCATAGAAGACTACGGCACCACACAGTCAGCAACTGGTATCATCGAACGCGCGGTGCAATTGCCATGCAATCACATCATGGGCTCCGAATGTATCTCCATCTGGGTATCCCCTCCAACAAAGGGTGGTAGCGGAAATAACACCTGCCCCATATGTCGACGCGTACTATTCCAGGTCTCCACCCCGCCAATGTCGGCGCGGCGGGCCGAACATCTGAGGATTCACACCGTGCTCGTCAATCGATGCGCAAGCTTATCTGCGCGGCTCGGCTTGAACCCCAAACCTGAAATCAATCGCATGGCCAGGTGGATTGCTAATCATTTTCATGACCGAGTCGGACTCGAAGGCCCTGAAACCGATGATCGCCCTGTTCATGCTATTGCGGCTGCTAGCGTCTATATGGCGAGTCATCTCTTGGGCGATGCAAGGTCTCTGGGAATGATCTCGAGCTGCCTCGGTGTGGAAGAGGGTGCAATCAGTCGTGCTTATGTTTTGCTTCACAGACGTCGTCACGATCTCATTGATACAGAGCTGCTTGCCCGTGCTGGGATGGGGTTGGGCGCAATTGACGAGGTTCTGCCTCCTGTTCTGTCGTAGTGAGTCGTGCTGGGAGGGAGAGGGGTCTGGAGTTGAAGTGGCGACGAACAGTAGGATGAGAAAAGATGATCCCTAGTATGCAGACAAGGGTTTGGACAAACGGAATTTGCCTTTGTATTTCTTCGGGGGAGATTGCTACCTGGAACCCCCGAGGGGTATCCAGGAGCACTCAATCACTGGATCAGGAATACTCAATGGTAATGAGCGCCTTTGAAAAAACGAATACGATTAGATGGCACAATAGTCTCCTGCTGCGCTCCAGCAAGATTAGAGCGGCAAAATTAAACAGCGACCACGTAGAAACCTTGCGCCATAGCGCCAGATGATCTTTATACCTACAAGGCGAATGTGAAGGTCTACTGTCGCTCTAAGAAGTCAATCCACCCTCGTGAAACACGAAGTGCGATATCTTGATGCGGCAACCGTTGCTTCAACGCCTTGATTCACTGTGATCAACTCCCTAATAAGACCGTAAGACTACAGGTCACATTCATCAGCTACACAAGGCCAGAAGCTATGCAGTGCGCCCATTTTCGCATTCGCGGTGCAGATGAGGTCGAGGATATTTCATCATTGTGGTTCTGGAATTTAATCTCTCTTGATCTTGTTCCACGTGGGCAGCAGCCGTTTCCTGGTCTTTGGGTCAACAAAAGGCGTAGTACTTGTGCGGGTCAGGGTGAAGAGTTTCGCCCATGTGTGTACTGATTTATTTGGTGAAAGGGCGTGCAATGGCTCTGAGGAAATTGCACCCATCTTTCCAACATGACTGAAAGTATATCTGAAGGTCTGAGAGGCAGGCTTCACATTTTCTCAACCTCGTACTTAAGGAGAAGCTGGACTATAGCGCTAATTATGTTGCGGGACGCAGTATTTTAGTGCCTCTCCCGAGCCTGTATTGACGTTGGCGCCGTTTTCTACCAGCATGCGAACGATGTCCACGTCTGTTTCCCAGTAGGAGGCCAAGCTCAAAGCGCCATTGTTGCTGGCCCCGGGGTCGAGACCTTGTCTGTTAGGGTCAGCTCCGTTTTCTAGTGATAGCTGGACAATCTTTGCATCCGAGTGAAAAAAAGCTACAATTAAAGCGGTACTCTCCGTGTAGTGAGCGGACCGAGCGTTACTATCTGCCCCGTGTGCTAGCAGCAATTTGAACATAGTGTCGTGTACATAGGAGACGGCAAAGATCAAAGCGGTGAGCTCGTTTCCATCTCGCCTGTTAGCATCCGCTCCATGCTCGAGTAGTAGCTGAACGATATCCTGACTTTCGGTAGAGCAAGCGATTTGCAAAGCCCGCAATGATTTACAGTTGGAATCAGCGCCGCTTTGCAGCAACGCTCGAACAGTCTCCCCACCGCATCTCTTACACGCTTTATCAAACGCGCTGCTGTATTTCCCAAGACGTTGCCTATCTGTTCCAGCGCTTTTCTCCAATTGGTCTATCAAAAGCTGTCAGGCGGATATTGTCGATGATCCTGGTTTATGACTGCATCCTCTAAGAGATTGACCAAAACTGCGCCTGGAGTATGTTCTTGGAGTGGAAAACACAGTTTTTCGAGGCCGCAGAATCGTGTTCGGCTTCCGACAGTCCTCAGCGCATGTGTAAAGCCTACATAATTCCTTTAAGACCACATGATGAGGGCTAGATTTTTTTTCTTTTTCTCATTGGTGGAGCTGTCATTCCTTGCACTCAGATCATACTACTCTTCGCACGCACTTCCTTGAATGTATTGTCGGTATTCGACCTTTCCTACTTGCCAAATCGAACCCCCTTTACATTTTCGGGCCCGAAAAGCATGACCATCCCGTGGTTCTAAAACATAACCATTGATGAGGTCAGAAACACTAGATCTACAAGCGACAAGTCTAAGTGTTTGGAATGCATTGCCTTACGCAAAATGATACGAGAAATACGACCGTATGCCATTCCTGGCATCCACGGCGAAAGATCCGCCTTATCCGGAACAGACGATGCGATGCGCTTGACCTGGGTGGAACTCTTCACAACGAAGGACCAGATACCAGAAACCCTAAGGAAATTGTGCAAGAGAATTCAAACTCCATGGAATGTCCAAATAAGATGCCTCAACTTTGATAATAAGTTCGTTCAAGAGGCGATGATCCGCTGGACAAAAAGCACAGTGTTGGAATCGAACGGTCTGCATCTCTCGCGGGGACAGCGATAGCGAGCACTTGTAACTGTTGATCCGGGGACATAGAGATACAGATCAATTTCGCGGGTGTTGTGGCCCTCGAAAAATGCAGAAGTCAACCTTCATGATGGATCCGCAGCGTATTTGTCGGCTTCAAATGCGTTAGCACGTAATGGAACTCATTTGCCTGGGCCAGCGGTGTAATCTCCACGTTGAGCTTTGCAGTCGATTCAAGATTAGTTATTGAAGACGATAGGTATTGTTCAGCTTTTAGCGCGCTGTATTATCGCATGTCGCTACTTCAGTATGCGCGAGTCGTCATTTGCCACAGAGCCGTCCATGTCCAGCAAGGGCCACAAGCCTCATTGCCAACGCAAAATTCAAACACCAGAAGACTGAAGACCCGCTTCCGAGGCTTAATTGGTTTCATCGAAAATTATAGTGGAAGGTCCGCCAGCAATTCCAGCTCTTCGGCCACAGAAACACTGTCAAGGAGAACAGTTGCAGTGCGCTAAAGTCTCCATCAACCGTGACAATGAAGTTCATCATCCCCACTCTACTCACCATTGTAACAATAGCTTCAGCTGCCGTCCTAGTGCCAGCACTTCCAATCGATCTTCTCTCCAATCCTACCCTCTCGTCACAACCAAGTTCATTTTCTCCCACGCCATCTCTCCTCCAAGCACCAAGCGAGCCAAGTTCAAATCTTTCTCTACCATATTTAAGCTTACCAGACAACCGCTTCAAACTAAGGATAGCCTTTGGCGCTCCCCTCTTGCCAATCAACTCCGCTCTGATGAACATCCTCTACTTTATGAGCGGTGTCGCCGAACAAGGCTTTGTGAATCAGCTCCCACCTCGCTCATACAGTACGCCGAATTATCGAGACATTCAAATAACGTCTTCCGCATGGACGGAAGCGCGTTTCCTACTCTGGGGCATATATTATGCGGCCTATGACATGATCAAGCTTGCCAGGTTCAATGATGTCATGATGGAGCTTTATTGGGAAGACAGATTGGTTGGTAAGGTCCAGGTTGCGGGGAAGCGGGCTTTGAGCCCGGTAGGAGGGGCCAGCAACCTAACTCAGGACCTCGAAGAGGGACTCGCACAACCGAACTCAACAGGCAGCCACGAAGACACTACCCAACCCAAGCCAGCAGTCGGTAATGTAACCGACAGCGGCCTAGCACCACCCACCTTCTCTCACATCAACGCCTCAAACGCACTTTCACTCCCATCAAGTTTCCGCGTCAGCTTTGAAAGCATCGCTGGTGCCGGCCAAGTAGACCGCAACGACGTCTTTCTGACTTTCTACGCCGCCCTTTTGCATGTCGCCCAATTCCCTGCCGGAACGCAGATGCAGAAATTCCACAGTGTCTCCCCCAACGGAAAACTACATCTGCACATGCAAGACATTGGGATCGGTTGTCCGGTAAGCCGAGAATAGAGACGCCTTACATTTTTGGAGTCAAATCTTGTGCGATGATCGAACGATAAGGATATGCTGACTTCTGGTCCGGATGTAGTATGGAAGCCTCATCGTTGCCTTATTCTACGTGCCAAGGTACATGATGGAGCATCGCAATTTTGGATACAGGGAGACGGATTTTCTCGTCAAGTTGGGTGGGGAGCCGGCCTGTTTTGGCACGCTTGTCAAGCGGTTGCTGCCGGCGGAGAGGCGGAGTTTCGAAGAGTCGCAGGTTGGGTGATCCGTCGGAGGGAGAAGGAATGAGCTGCTGGTGGCGGAAAGAGAAGGTGCACAATTCCAATGTTAAGAAGTTGACTCGTTGAGGCAAACTCGCCGCGCACACCTCTTGTAGTACTGTAACATTGGGATCTTTGCGAAACCTCATATTCTGTATTCTGGGACTAAAATTGTAATTGAAATGACAAACGAATCTTGGCATGCCGCTAGCGGTACTGTAACTTTTACTGGGAGCGTCCCGCTACTTATCTCTCGACCTCCGACATCTTCCGCTGATCTTCACCGTGAAGAGATCAGAGGAGACCATGGTAGGCGGAGAGATTTCATCCCTGTCAAGATGACGTTCACAGTGCATGTTGCCACTATCGTAGATTGCCCCGCTCTTGCTACTGTCTCCCTCGCCGCATTCAAAAATGATCCCATTGTTGGGTATTATGCTAGAGATGTCCAGTCCGATGTTCTGTATGCATATCAATGTCAACAGTACCGGCGAAGATTCCAGACGAGCTCCCTCAACGGTCTTAGGGTTGTCAAAATCGTTGATAGTGGAACGGGGTGGGTGATAATCATTCTTCACATCGGGATGCACGATAAACACTTGACAGATTCGGCTTGAAGGATGGATCACATAGAATTGTCAATACTGACAAATAGCAGAGACATAGTCGCTCTCGCGAGGTGGCAATTCCCTTACAGTCTGAGTTCAGAGCAACAGGCGGAAAAGGAGGAGTTGCAGAAAGTAACACCCGCGAGGCCCGAGAGATGGAACAAGGAGCTTGAACATGAGTTCTCTGGAGCTTGCGATAAGCTTCAAGAGAAGTGGGTTGACGATAGCAGAGATTATGGTACTTATGGACCTCTCACATGCTTTGAACCTTAGCATCAAAAATCTCACGCCACTGATCACCAGTAAGATAGTCCTTTTAGGTCTCGCAGTATCGCCCACTCATCAGCGGCTCGGCTTGGCCTCTCTGCTTCTTCGTGAAGGTCTTTCTGCAGCAGATGATGTGGGCGCTAACACATACCTTGAGTCCTCGGCAGTAGGGGTACCGCTGTATCTGAAGCATGGGTTCAAGCAGGTCGAGGACATTTTGATTGATATGAAACCCTATGGAGGGACTGGGATTGCGTCTGCGAAGTGTATGGTGAGGGAACCAGGCGGGAGATGCTCAATTCCTGAATCGACTTAGAAGTACTGTCAGGTGGTCGTCGGTTTGATGTGCTGCCTAAATAACTGGGCTTGCCAGCACGTAGAAACTTCAGTCAAGTCCTTACATCCTTGTTCTCACCCCCCACTCCCCTTTCGACCCCGACTTTAGTGAAGCGTGTGACAACAATGACGGCGACAATAACAAATTGATCTATGGAGCGGAAACGACTTGGAAGACTGTATGCCTTATCTTAAGCGCGCAGCGACAGCGACATACGTTAGGGCCACAGTACCGCAAGCTAGTTGAAGTCCGTCCTGTACTTCAGGTGCGTCGTCAGAGAATAGTAACAAGGGTCGCGAACTTTTCATTAAAAACCTTCCACTTCTCTGCAAGGAAACCCGTTCTACGGGCCGCCTTTTGTGCACTTAGCCTCATATCCCACTTCTCCTCCAAGTCCATGTCATTATTTGCACCCTCCTTCGCCATCAGCTTCCGATGCAAGAGCGCTGACATCCCAAAGCCGACGGTTCGTTCATCTCTATGCACGCATACATACAAAGTCCTGCAACTGGTTGCTTTGAGGGTTGTAATAAGTAGTAGTCAGATCAGATCTCCCACCTGTTACAGGAGAGTCGCGCTAAGCATATAGTTCATGGAGGACTCTCTGGTGGAAAGTAGGTTCAGCAACCTAAGCGTCGCGAGAAGTTCCTTCCTGAAGTAGGAGAAGCCGCACTCGATAAGACCATGGTATCGAACCTAGAGAATTTTGTGACGGTGATAGCTTGGGCTTTGTGGGGTTTGACTCTTTCGATGATGGTGAGGTGCGTTTTAATGTTTTCACTATGTTGTAGAGTAGCGTGGATGATGGAAAGCAATTGCTTGCAGGGAATGAATGGTGTGCTCCATGATGTAGTATTTTAAGGGAGGCACATGTTTGCCTTCGGCATGGTACATTTGTACATGACTATCTACGGGAAGAGGACACAGCCAAACATAGGGGAACATAGGTGATTGAAAACGGAGTACAAACACGAAATCGGTAGAATGCGTTTGCATCTTAATCAGATGTCCCATGTTGATGATAATTCACATGGAAATCGAGGCAGAAAATGTCTTCGGCACATCGTAGCCGACGACAACAGAAACGAAAAGAGGTGGATTATCGTCCCTTCCGACGTTGGAGCAAAGCTCGCTGCGGTTGGCAAACTTCCTTCGGGATATATATATTCCTGTACGTCCATCCGTACTACCCAGTGTTAGCCTATCTCAGGATTTCTTGTCCACGGCACACGCTTTCTTTTTATCTTATATCTACTGTATATAATCCAATCGACCTGAGTCGGAGCCCGAGTACGTGCGGGAGGCAGAGCAAAGCATGCTTTGACTACTGTGGTAGTAGATGCATCACGGCAATGAGGGAATCCTCCGAAAATGTGAGACACTTGTCGGTCTGATATAAGTAAGGATAGGCTCTAGCTTCATGTCCAGTCTCCCTAGACAAAGGCCTTTTCTTCAGCTTACAGTAGTCGCCATAGCTCTTAAAAAGAAAGCTTTTACGTTGGCACTCTAGCCTTGACACGTTTGATAATCAGCATCATGGCTACAGTCACGACTCCAACCTTTGATATCAGTACCCCTGAAAAGGTACTACGCTCTCCTGCTGACTTCCCCACCCTTCGACCGGGCCACAGGAGATGATATGGCTGATGAAGTATAGATGGTGCACTTCATCCGTAACAACGAGACCGTCCGCCCTAATGCGAAAAAGTCTGTCCATAAGATCCAAACCAGCGACCTCGTCTATCTGGATGATCATCCTTGCAAGATGTCCGACCCACCCGCGGTCTCCCCCCTTGTGTCATTATCCGAAGGCGGACACGTGACCGAGATAGACGGAAGCTTGATTGTCGTTCGTGGCGTCAGTGTCATTGACGGCGAAGAATACGACGAGATGTACAGCGCAGGCGGGGACGTCAAATGCTTTGTTGACGATCACTATGAGCGGGAGTGGCTTGTAGTATGTCTCTCTCTCTCTCCAAGACGACACGAAAAGCTGGGAATGGCTGACAAGTAATCTCTTCTCTTTGAAGACCGGTCGTGAAGGCATGAGGGTGTATCTTCAGGCTCCTGGAGATCCCACCAAAAACTGGACTCTGTGGATGCAGCCCGAAAAAAGAATACCGGCCTTTTGGCTCCTTGCTCGGAATCTCCCGGGGAAGGTCTGTACGTGAACCTAGCTCTTTTTGGCGTTGAAATGGGGCTGGACTGACTCGAGGTTAGACTTCAAAGTGTACAGCGCGATGGGACTCAATTTGTGCACCGGTGCGAGAGACGCCCCTGGATTTTCTTCCTAGCAAACTGGAATGGACCGCTCAAGTCTGGCGCGCTCATTGGATGGTAGCAGGTCATTACATTCAGAGACGGGGTACGAGTGTACTCGATCATGCCTGCTAAACAGATGCCTATTCTCCAATGTTGTAGATTTTGGCCCTAGTGGCTAATTTGAAACCAATCTGCTTGCGCCGCTGCTCATGTTGGAAAACGACCCCAAATACCCATTCGCAGTGACTAATGTAGGCTCTCCCTGCGGAACGCGTTGGTTCTCGAAAGAATCGGTAGCCCATAGGAAAATACCTACGGCTTCCCTTCCACCTAAAAAACTATAAGCTTTCATGCATGCTAGCTCGGGATTTTCTATAGGCCAAAGATGCAATATTCTGGAAAGATAGCATACCTTCAGCAGCCCACCCTGGTCTCCCGTACTGCATCAAGCACGTAGCCTCAATATTCTGCGCCGCCTGCCATATCTCATAGAAAGACGTCACGTCTCGCGAAGCGAAGGGTCCTTCCACTTCTCCCGGTAGCTCGCCGTCGGAGAAAAAGTTCAACATTACGATGGCGAGGGTACATGATCCTTTGGCTCGGCTCAGCTTTGATGGGCAGAGATAAGGGGGGAAGCTTGTCGCAATATTTTGGGGAGCTCCTACCAACAGTATACTTCCTGGGTGTACGCATAGACGGTAGTGAACGTGCTGGAGCCCTTTCGGAAAGAAATTCGAAATCGATATCTGAAAAAGACTTGACTTCGGCATTATACAATTTTTGCACCGCACCGATGCAGTCTATCGAGCTAGAGCCTGTGCCTTTCCAAGTGGGATTGTCGGTGCATTGGTTGCGATTAGCTACCGAGTTCGTTGTCAAATTGCTATGTGGTAGGCTTATAGCGGCGCTCGATGCGATGTTGAAACATGTAGAAAAGAGGACGAGAAGACGGGAGACAAAAGTTGGGAATGAATGAGAGGTAGCCTTAGTCATGGTTTGAAAAAAGAATCAGACGTTTGATATCCATTGATAAGAGAAGGCTCTCGTGTTTATATCGCGACTGCGGCAAGATATGAAGATTTTCCCACGCTTAAAAGCCTATACCCTGAGGCTAGTTGCGGTTCGTGTTAGCCGCAGAAAGCCCTTAAGTGCATGCAACGGCAAGATCGTGGGAACGAATTCGTCGGCAATCGTGTCCGGTAGCGCATTATGTGGGTCTAAAGTGAAAATGACGCAGTTGCACTCGCGGACAAGAGTCGCCAAAGCCCTTGAAGATTTTATATCTCATCATACTAGTCAAGATTCTCGAAAGGCTTGGCCTTGGCGAAGAAGTCTTTCAGTGTTGTAGGCTTTTCGTCCAAGGTCTGGAAGAAGACTGTCAGCTAATGCAGAAGCACAAAGCACCGGGTGTCAAGGCATGGAGATAAATGAAATGACAGATTTACCTCATGGCTCCCAGCAAGACTAGCTTTCCCATAATATCCGTATTCGTTCATGAACGCCATGTTTTCATAGAGTTCTTGCTGAACTTTTTCCGGCATTCGATATCTGCAAAAATTCCGCGCTTTCACCAGCCCTGGGTAACAAATCCTTGAAGACAGCTATAGAATCCGAGGGAGTGTTGTAGTCTGTTGCGGCCAAAACTCTCTTCCCAAACACTTCATCTCCATGAGTGAGAATTCCTTTGACAAATCTCCCAGTATCACCATCAGCATCGAAGAATGGGGTTGGAGTAAGCTCGGAACTGTTGCGGAATGTCAAAAGCTCGCGCGCTATTTGTGGTAGAAGACATGCGGCTTCTCCATGGACTCGCAGAACGTCGCTTTGCTCCTTTTCAATGTTACTCGAGAACAAAGTCTCTCTTCCCTGCCTAGGCCACTGAATAGAAGCGCTCTAAACACTATGGTCAAGCGCTCAAACTTCATGTCTTCGATGAAGACTTGATGTCATCAACTTGATTTGACGGCGGATTTTTAGAGCTTGGCCTCCTGCTCTTTTTGTTTACGTGGAGCTCAGAACTGATCCGATGAAGGTAGCGCTCTCGTGAGCAAAAACTAACTGGCAACGCCAGGCCCCCGTAGACTGAGCTGCAAACCAGGTAAGGAAGAAGAAAACCACTCGATATACCCTTAACAACCTCCAAAAGTTGTTGTTGCTGCTGCTGTTGGTTTTTCTGTGAATGGTTGCTCAACAACCTCCTCCTCCTCCTCCACCACCTCCACCGCCGCCACCGGACGAGATATTTTGGAAGGCACCATGATGGTTTCGGTGCCTCCTTCTCCTCTGTTGACTAGCACAAGTAGACTGGGAGGGGGCAGCTGGTTGTTCAACCGTTTCATACGGCGGTGGTGGATCATCGACGTCATTTATCACGACTGCGGGCGTAGCTGACTGCGCATATTGTGGAACGTCGGGATCGAACTGCTTGGCCAGTAGCGTGCAAGAGTTGTAGATGCCGAAGATAAGAAAAATCTTGCCAGCACACTCGAGGGTCACATTCACCTTAGTTTCGTAGGAACGTGCCAGGTTGAAAGTTTTGAATGTAGGGATCAGATCATCCTTCAGCGTCAAGTCCATGATCTTCCGCATGTCCAAGAAGCCATTCACTGACAGGATTTCTTTCTCAAAGTCCTGCGCAGCAAGTTGGTAAGCTTTAATCCAACCGGCCTGCTCTTGCTCTCCGGCGACGGGACCAGGCTTCGGCACGAGCATTGAAGTAACTTCTCGGAACCATATAGCCACCTTTTTGAGATGGACAGGTGGCGGAACTCGAATTGTGGAATTTTCGAGATCGTAATCAATGTGGAGAAATATTGGCAACGGTTCGCCAATGATGGCGGAGGATAGAGTCTGAAGCTTTGCGTCGAAAATGGCTTTTGGGAGATGATCGGTGCATGCTGACTTCAACCCTAACTTCTCCCGTAGCCTGAGCGGACGCTTTGCCAGTTCACGTTGTTCCTCGGGAAATAGACCCAAAGTCTGGCAAGTAAGGCGCTGGATCTTGTTGGTGCATTCCAGACCTGGTTGTTCTCTGTTTCTAGGGGTGTAAAGATTCAATTCCAACCTCTTGATATGACTGATTGGGTAACGCCTGGTCGTAGACGGTGACAGAAGCGTTGCTTGAAGCTCATAGACGATAGAAACAGCGTCGCGTGAATTTCTCTCATCTGAGAATGTTGAAAATGAGGGAGGAAGAGGTTGGTTGTGATCAGTGTTGAAGAGAGAGAGAGGAGGTGCGGCGGGGCCATCATTCTGGACCGCGTTACAGTTAAAGGGGAAGCAAAAAGTAAAAGGCCAGCTGTGTTGATCTTCACAGCCAATTGAAGGGATGCGCAGGGTTGTAGGTCCGGACAAGAGGGTCTTCTTGTAAGCGAACACTTGGATGGATTTGGGAACACGAGGCCAGTATCTCGTAGGTGATAACCGGCCAGTGAAGGTTAATGATACGGACTCGACCGCGATTTCTTGTCCCTGGGTTTCTTTGCCGATTAGATAAATAGAGCCCGAAACAGTATCTCCAGCCTTGTAGGAGGTCTTGGGCACGTGGATTTGGAGCAGGTCAGACATGATGGGAATTGCTTTTAGAATGGACTATGATCCTCAATATAACATATTATAAGACGAGTGTTAGTCAAAACATTGTAGGGAGAGTGTAATGATTAGAGAGTGGAGGAATCAACTTGGGAGATGGAGGGGCTTCCTTGAACACTCCGTCAGCTTAGCCGCTGAGGCTCGTGGGGCTGTGTTCGGGTCAGCTAATGAAACCGGAGATCATGGAATCCTATATTATACAAGGCGAAGACTCGCGGCACAGGGCTCGTCTGAAGCTGTGAGCGCAAGTGTGATTATTAGACACAGCTGTGATCCAGTGCGAATTGAGCCCCGACGGCTTTTAGGTAGTAAGAATTGTGAATGTCACCGAAACGCCAAGACTTCTGCGCTAAGATAGATGTCGGATAACGCCCCGCTTGAAGGGTAAGTTGTCTCCCGTTACAGGGTCGGCTTCCGAAAGTATCTTAGGGCTAGGGGTCCCTTAGCGGTGTCCAGGACTTTGGGTGTAAGATACCTTACTCAAATTAGACTAGTGGCTTGGCTCCGTACTAGGGCGTTGGGAGATCAAATTGCCCTCGGGTGCATGCATCATGATGCATGGCAGTAGTAATCAAATAATGTACTCCAAAATCCGCGTCGGCGATGAGAGACTACGCCGCTACCATTGACCAATCAACCAGACTCAGTAATTAGCGTTCGGAGGTTGAAACTCCGGCCCCACACAGAGATGAAACGTTGGACCTATCCATGCAATCCCCTTTCTCTCAGCAGACCGCAAGGCCCCCTCGACGACAATACCGACTAGTATTGTCTTAGTCTTTTCATCCTTAATCTATATTCAATCTGTGAGAGGTATAAAGAGTCCTCCACTTCCTAAAAGCGTCCACTTTCCTTCGTCGCTCATCGCTCTGTCTATCATTCTGAACAGCTTTCATTTCACCACACTCATTTAGATTTTTCAAACGAGGTTCGGATACCTCCCACTTTCATTGATTTTGAAATTTACAGTTTAAAATGCCTGCTTTCCCAGCTTACGCTTCAGTCTTATGTATGATTGCTGCTTTGTCAAATGCTCAGCACCCACATTTTCACCAATGGAACCATTATGGTCCCCCGGGAGCGGTCTCTCAGAGCTCCATTGCCTCAACAGCTCCAACCTCCACTCCGTCCGTTGCGGTAGCAGAGCTCGATAGCTCCCCTGACCCCTCCGCAGTCGCCGCGAGCAGTGCGTCCAGCACTGGTAATACTGCTTCAAGCGCTGCCGTGAGCGGTACTGGTAGCAGTAGTGGTGCAGCTTCTAGCTCTAGTCTGACGCCCAACGGAAAAAAAGCTGGCGTTGCGGGATTCCCGCAAATCCAGATAACCAACAAGGCAGCACTTGGTCAGTACGCTCCCTATATTTCTTGGTACTCGGATTACTGGCCGAACACCACCGATTTCACGAGCGGTGGGACCACTGTAAAAGGTATCGGGATGGTAAGTTCTCAAAGTCCTACTTGTCCTTTCTTCTCCATCGCCTCACCATTCTCTGCCTTCATTCTATGTAAGCACGAAGCACTAACTACCTCTCAGCTATGGGGTAATGGAGACCTCAACGAAACCGACCCTACCGCCCCCATCGGTAATGCCGCACAAGATGACACAAACCGCTACAATGCCTTTGTAGATCTGCCAAGCTCCCCTGCACCCGATTACATGATGGGGTTCTACGAGCCCGACTGGCAAGCTCCATACTCCAGCAACATGAACGCTCCCACCGCCGCCACTGCCTGGACGTCCACCCTCGGCAAACTTGGCAAAACTCTCATCGGATCGCCCTCCATGGCTACGCAGAAGGACGAGGATTGGCTCACGCCTTTCATGGAGGCGCTCGGGGTGACGGAGCCACCGTGGGACTACACCTGCATCCATACGAACAAGAATACCTCCGAAGGTGTGAAGGAAGATGTGGGCTACTACTGGACCAAGTACGGGAAGCCGATTTGGGTATCCGAGTTCGCGTGTGTGAACGATAAAAGCAAGGATTGGACTACGTGCGATCAGGATGTCATCAATACTTTCATTCCGGAGGTGGTTGACTTCTTTGAGAAGAATACCAGTGTGATTGCGTACGGGTACAGTAATGGAGCTGGCTTGGGAAGCGTGTGGCCGTTGATCGATACCTCGACGGGGCTTTTGACGCCAAGTGGGACGTGCTATCTGGATGTCCTTCAGGGGAATGTTCCTGAAGGCACGGCGTGTACCAATTAGTACGTCATGGCTGGGGGTTGGAGGATCGGTGGAGGTAGAGGACGGGCGATCAACGGTGACAAGGACGTGAGGAAGTTTGGTGTGTGTTTTAATTTGTACATATATACTTCATTTGTGGACTGGGACCTTCGAAAAGATCTAGACTCTGTCCGTCGTTTACACCCGTCTATTTCCACTTTTCCACGCAAGCGGTTGTTTTTGTCGGTTGATGCTCTGCAGGTTATCGATGTCCAGCGGCTAAGGCTATGCTCCGAAATAAGCCCACAGGAACCTAAAAGAATGTAGCAAAAGTCATGCATAGAAGGCGATACTTGCAGGAGATATCATTAGAGTTCGTCTTCCAGTTTAGACGCGTTTTCATAGATAATCGGTAATCGTCACAGATTTTCCCAAAGAATCATTACTTGGCTGATATCCTCTGATAGGAAGAATTATATTGATGTATTTGATGCTCTCGAATTTGTGCGCAAAAGAAAGTGAGCTTTCTGCTGTTGGGACTGAAGAATGTGAAGTACCCTCTGCACATGACTTTTGCTACATTCGCTTATCAGAGAGAAGAGGACCCGAATATGACCAAGTTCCCTGCAGCCCTGCGGAGATTAATCCAACGGCTCCAATAACACATTTGGTAGACAGCGACTACTTCCATTCCGAGACTAGTGCTTCACATGGGAACGGAATAGAAGTTCTTTGATGTTGTCGACAGAAAGCTCTAGCATAGATCTGCAACCTACGAGCCGAATTCGAAGTGTCCAACCACCAGCTCCTGCAACTGAAGATGAGGTGCCTTTGTCCCCGAAGCACCATTCGCCACTCTTTCTGGAGCAACTATGTCATGACTTCCAGCAACCGTAGACATCAGTCCGGAAGACTTTGGCACGGGGACACAGGCTTATCCCAAGTCCCGTTGCAAATCCCGACCGATGCTATCAAATTGTCGCCTCGGTACACGGCAACGCAGGCGCTACAAAGCATTGGCTGGAATGAATCGAGCTCTTCCGCATCATCTAAGCAAACATGAAGATGAATCAGATTCGCTTGAGGAGCCATGGCGCCATAGTTACGGTGGCTTCGGGAACTGGAATATCACGCCGTTCAGGTAGCGCCCTTACACCGCTTCACAGGATAAAACCAAAATTTGAGGCAGGACGGCTTGTCTAAGATGACGACTTACAGGAAACTTCGTTACTGCTGTCAGGTGGGCAACGGAAGCCAGAAGCGAGGGGCGAATCTAGTTAGAATATTGGAGTCCTCTTGATCCCCGCATCCTAGCTTCCCCCGGCCAGAGCTCCTCAGCCAGCGGCACTAGTTTCAGATTAGGCTAAGCGGAACGAAAAGGGACTGAAATGCAAAGGTTCAATTTGGGTCACGTCGTCACCACACCAAGAGCAACAAGTCGTATGCAGGTTCCCGCAGCCTTGCTGAAAGGCAGTCCACTCGCCACGCCTGGAAGCGCCAAGGTAGTTCATCTAAAGTAAACCCCGCAACGTCAATGCGTTAACACAATATTAGAGACTAATGCAGTTAGGTTGGTATTCTAAGAAAGGTATAGCCTATGGGTAGCAATTAATCCATTGACTTTGTGTATATCCCCTCAAACGCCATAAGCAATCTTTCGATAATCCTTTTGAGGCTCAGCTGTCCTGCAGTAATGATTACCTGGAGAAAAGGCTAGTTACCGGGCAGGCGAAAGGATTCTACTAAACTAGACAGATGCACCCAAGGAGATGCACGGGGACCAGGTGACCCGATTTTCCACGTCGGCATTGTGGTTCGTACCGGCCCTCGTTCGGAGATTTTCCATTCTTTGGTCCTGGGTCAGGTCTTGCCGTGGGAGAAGAGTTTCGAAGGCTTCAATTCGCCTTCAACATGTTTGATGGAGCTCTACAATCCTCCCTTCGTGATGTCCTCTCAATCTACGTTTTGCGCTTGGTTTGGCGCCCTGCTCTCCTACAGCGTCTGAGAATAGGTGGAAAATAAAGCCAATTTTAGCGTCGAAACCCCCTTTGCGCGCACGTTCCAGGCTTACTTAATGTGGCATTGATTGGACTTCCAGCCGAAGATCTGATACCTTCCGCGTTATGAGTATTTTCTTCTTTACGCAAGGACTTATTGTTCGACTCGCCACGAACCCGATCTGTCCATTGGCTTGGGATGTATGCACCGTTTTCAAAGGCCGTAGCCGCTGATGGGGTCGCTCGTTGGGATATGCAATCGAAGGGTGAGCAACCGCCGGCCGTAAGCCTTTCGCTTCAGATGACCTATCTTAGTTGCATTTCCATCTGCAATAGTTTGCTGTCTGATTCGACATCATATTGGATTGGCAACATATGCTCCATTCTTGAACTAGGCAACCGTTACAACTCCCAATTTGTTAGGATGGCTCAATGGTACGGAATCATTATGAGCCCATCGATCTGCCCGTAACTGAACTCATATCGTTTCTCCATGCGTTATTGGCTACATCACCTTCCGATATCCGCCAAAATTGAGCAGACAACAAGATATCTTGAAGCGGTAAGATCCATTGAGGACTACCGAAGGAGAAACATGAGACAATACCGTTCCAAGTCATGCAAACCGATAGAAGCGCCGAGAGTACATTCTACAAGCCCCGCATCTTTAGCTCCAGATGAGAGCTCGATCTGTTGGGCTTCACTCGACTCTGCCAAGATACGGAGTTTGGAACTGTTTTTGCCATTGATACCTGTGACACTCTCCAAGTATAAGAGGAGCAGCTCTTGCCTGACCATCTTCTGTATATTTTTCCTACAACATTAAATTTTTGTCCCCTAAAGCCTTTTTTACACCGTCTACAACATCAAGCTCCTACTCTCCAAACCCTCTTGTACGCCGGCTACAAAATCAAGCTGCTTTCTTCCGAAGCGTTCTCCTGATCAACCAGCTTTCATTTTATTCTTCTTCATCTCCCTCCCCTCCCTCGTCTGAATCCTTACTTTGCTCATCAAGCTATTCCTCCATACCTCATTGGCCATACGCCTCGATTCCGGCTTGGACAGTGGAGCAAGGATACTCAGTATCGATTCGAGAACAACACCTCACGCTTGAAGTCTCACAACAACTCAGCTACCAAACCTACCGGAACGTCGTGGTTGAAGTCTACTCCTATCAGGACTCAATACTATCACCTCGAAGCACGCTTGATTTGTGCGGGTAACCATGTCATTCTCTAACAATCCTTTTAGCGAAGAAGAATACACCCCATACATGGGGATGGAAGGTAAGTGCCATCACATGGTGTTCTATGGCAAATCACTGAAGTAAGACAGGCTATGATCAAGGACAGACGACTGGATACGAGTATCCAGACCCAACGAGTCTTGGCCCACAACCCTCGCTCTACAACAGAAGCACACCCTCCGGCTACATACAGCAAGACACTGAGACTTCATTTGGTGGAGACGAATTTTGGTCGCTACGATCACGGGATCTCAGCCAACTGTTCGCCGGGCTCGACCCGGAAGAAACAAATGGGATCTCAGGGATGTCGGGAGGCTCTTTACATCATCAGCTGAGCGCCGAGAACATGCAACAAACAACATGGGGCAATCAATACAGCGCACCAACCTTCCTTGACGCAAACTTCCCTCTTCACACCACAAACAATCTCGCCTCAGAGGGTATAAAGTCCCCTAGCTATCCCTTAGGATATATACTAACAATGTATACCCCATAGAACAACTTATATATGAAACATACCTTACAAGGCAACCTATATACAATCTATACCCTACACCACCAATTATATACAACCCGAGCAGTCTGGCTCTCGAGCAAACTGATCCACTCCTCGAACCCTGGGCGCCCGATGCGAACGCCATCAGGCTTGAAAATAATCTTTATCCCAATGTCATGCAGCTTCAACCAATGAAAAATCTACCAGGACAAGGTGCGGTCTTTTCTAATCAGTATCAGGCTATACTGCAACCGACAAACCTTGAGGTGGGTCATCAGGTACGACACCATACAGAAGACATCACCGACAGCAGTGTTACACTCGAGAGAGCCAAGAGCTATCCAAAACGTGGGAAGAGAAAGCCCTCTAGCACCAGAACGCGTAGAGGGCATCTCGGAGGCTTCAGCAAAAGTGCTCCTCAGAATCGAACATCTGTGAAGAATCTAGCACCCTCCACTCGGAACAACGCAGCGTCCGCTCACCGACCCGGGTTAAGCAGACCATCAAGCGCAGAAAACACCGCTGCGGCAGGGAATGATGGTATCTTGTCCAAACTGGGACAGAAAAGGTTATTGCTTGGAGGGAGATTGGGAAACGATCGCCGGGAGAAGGCACCAATCAAGAGGGAGCATGGGATCCTGTACGGCTTGGTCGACGGTGAATGGCGTATGTTGGTGTGACTTGAGTCTGCATGGATTACCAAGGCTGATTCGTGAGTAGAAAAGGCAGGCCATCATTACGACTTCCGGGAGAAGCTCATTCTTATGGATGCCCAGCAAGCTGGAGCACCAGGTAGGTAACAGCAGTCGACGCCCCTCGCATTTATGCTAACGATAATAGTTTTTCAAATGGGAATGTCAAATAACTACACCAGTTACAGCCCATTTACGTGTGACTGGACCGCTGACCCGGCATCAGTGAGGGATAGCAAGGGCCGGCAGGTGCACTTCTTACCCACCCGTCCTACAGACCTTCCCAGCGACCCAAAATGTGGATATTTAATGTGCGAGGGGCTGTTCATGTTAGACCACAATGATAGAGTCATCAAAGCGTATCCAGGAGCCCCTCGAACATTGTCGACTGACTTGCCAGGATGGATGATCGAAAGCCTGAAACGGGTTTTTGGGATGACATACCCCGAGTAAGTTCGTTCCAGCTTGACTCCGAATCACATGCTGATCAAAGCCCCAAGCCAACTGGCCCGAATGTCGGCTGTGTACCAGTTAAAACGCGGTAAAACGAGGCCGCTGTTTGGGACGACCAGCTTATCGAATCGGACACGCGCTTTCCGGAACGATCATAGAGACTTGGGTGTGGTCCCGTGGGACGATAGGGAAAAGGGCAAAGCGACCAAAACCAAGGGGAGCTAGCGAAGTCTCTACAAATCTTAATCGAAAACTATCGACTCTTCTTATTAAGAGATAAAGCGCTATTATATATCTGCGCACTTCTACGACTTTTGGCCATTTTTAATCGATCATTTAAAGCTTTCTTACTTTTCATTCATGTATTAGGATTAGTTAAAGATCATCGACTCTTCTTATGAAATGATAGAAAATCTTTATGTATCTGCGTATGTTCTACGAATTTTGACTAAAAAGATCGGCTATTCTAAGCTACTCTCAAGTATCATTCATTGCATAGATACCTACGTTCATTGATTGAAACAAATCGACGCCTTTTATCTAAGTATAGATAAACATTTTGTCTACGCAGGATTTTGAGTTCCTTACTAGAACACATCGGCTCTCTTAAGCTCTCTTGCTATTTATCTACGTATATTTTTGTGAGTAGTAATTAAAATAAGTAGAGTCTTCCAGCCGTTGCTGCTACAGCTGAACTCCGTTGATGATCGTCAGATCCTCATATAACGATTTACGCTGCGAAACGAGTTGGGTTCCCGCCGGGATCTGAAGCCCGCCGCAAACTGCCCCGTCGCACGACATAGCAGGCCCCTTTGCGCGCATTGAGGCAAGGAACCAGTAGGTTAGAGGCGGGTTTATCCTCCCCCACACCCGCCTCATTCCATAACATACAACTCATATTACCTATTGCAACAAGAACTCAGCCAACTAGCCATGGATGACATAGGGAGTGGCAGTACAAATTCAGCTAGTCAGCGCAATAGGCAGAAGGTCGATCAGCCACGTTACCGTCTTGAAGGGTCCCAAAAGACCAAGGCCTCGCAAGTCAGCATGCAGCCCGAATAAACCTCGGACATTGTGTTTCTAAACGAATTGACTTCACTCGATGCTCTTCAGGAGGCATTCTGCAGTATTCAGAAATAAACACTTCGAATCCTCATGGTTGTTCAACCACTACTTCATGTCACGTCCAACAAGCAAACTCAATATTTTCATACATATTACATTCATATACACCCTTCAAAGCCATACGACGTCACCTCTCGGCATTTTTGTCGCCACCACGACCCTCGGACGATTGCATGCATTTAGTAGTCCATAGCAAAGACCATTCAAATCCATGCGACGTCGATTCAAGGTCTATACCATACAATGCTTCCACATTGATAAGGATCATTTAAAATCTTGGCCCTAGCATTTACAATTTATGGCCCCGCCCATAGCTGTCGCTGAATCCCTAAGTACAATGTCGTCGTCGCCCTCGCCGTCGGAGAAAATCGTTAATATTAACGTGTCACAGTCAATGGTTCTTTATTTCTTCTTATTTTCTCAGCGGTATCAGCATACATAGCGAGCATTTGAATAATCCAGCGCAGCGATATTATCATGACAACGAGGCCGCTGCCGTCTTTCGAAAAGGATGGCAATCTGTCACAGAGTGGATTCAGAATACTATGCCTCGCATCAAGCACCGAGATTAGCAGACCCCAGCCGCTTCTACATAGCCGACTTGACGCCCAGGCTTTACAATAGGTATTCGCCCTTCAGGCACGTAGGAAATTCAACGTCTTCCTCCACCACTATAACGAGGACCATGCTGTGTCAGAATGGCTTCGATAGTTATCGCTTTTTGCAAGACCTTTCCTGCAGATAACGTTAAATTGATGATCGTTTAGGGAAAGTCTTTGATAACTGTCTCTCACTCTCTCTTTCACTAAGCGACTCCCTACACAACTCTCGCCCTCTATGCATGACTTTTGCTACTCTCCTTTACATTTCCTTGTTCGATATCCCCTCGTGAGGTAGCAAGTCACACCCGTCCCCGGAAGTACTCGGATAACGCACCCCCCGGGGAGATAGATGCTGGAATCTCTACGGAGGTTGACACGCAAAAGTCCTGAACAGCGATGATAGCAGCTCTAACCCTACTTTTGGAAGGCGTCCCTGTAACGTGGTTCCCAGAACCATTGCTTTAGAGGGGTCGGATGGTTGCATTGAACCCCAAAGAAAGCTCAATCTAGGCGCTCTTCCGAAAGAGATCTAAGTGTATTGTCCAGGTAACCCTTCAGTCATCTCATACGATCGGGTACCCCACTTGATTACTGTTCATTGCGTCATAGTCGACCGAGCAGATCCATACATAGCCTGAGCTTGGCCCCACCGGCCTCGAGGTGGGTATGTCGTAATGAGCTTGCGAAATGATTGGCCCCCGTAGCGAGGTACGAGTGGAGGGCTGGTCATAGACACCCCGGCTAAGAAAGTCTGATTTACTGAGACTAATCCATACAGATGTTCGGTCCGACCCAATCTGATATTTCTGATTTCTTGAAACTCTGCGCCAACTTATTCTATTTCCTGCTGCCCTTGGGCAAAATTACTCGATAAATCTTTTATCAGATTCTCAACAATCATGTATACTCGACCATGTTCGCTAATATGTCTTCTCGCTCTCTTTTGCGTCTCAAATCTCGCATCCGCCCTAACACCCTGGGAGTCAATTCACCAGACTATTCACAACTACCCACTCGCAATCGATTCTAAGGACTTCGCTATGCTCTCAAAGGTACCCAATCCTACTAAGCTAAGCAAACAATGCTCGCGGTCGAATATTGGCCATGTATTTCTTCGCTCAAGGTTATCCTACGTTATAGCTTCTCTCTCGTTAATTCACCCCGTAACAGGTCTTCGCACCAGATGCCTCCGCTAACTACACCGGCGATCTCTCCAACCTTAACGGTCTTTCAGCAATCCAGACGGGTCTTGCAGCATCGGTCGCCAAGGTCTACTCCCAGCACCTCCTCGGCACCACGCTTATCGATATCCACAGCGACAGGATCAGCGCCAATTCTACCACCTACTTTCAAGCCAGTCTTTTCGGCAACCCCTACTCTATTGGCTCTGTGGTGTATCTCTACGGGTACTACGGCGACACTCTTGAGAAGATTACTGAGGGATGGCGAATTTCCAGGAGGCAGCTTGTGTTCCAGGGGCCTGGCTTTGTTGGCAATCTGAGTCTTTTAGGCATGTGATCATTCCAAGGGTCTCAGGCGTAGATTTTGCATCCGTTTTGGTACAGCAGCACTGCGATATCGTTATACCTTATTATGGATTTCAAGTCTTATTTTCACAACACATTTCTTGAAGAACTCTATGGGGGCAAGTGGAGACACCTGTCAGCAGTAAGTTTTTTGTACACTCTGCGCGTACCAGCAGGTGGCTCTTCATTTGATTTTGAACCCTTCGAAGCCATGGAATTTTTTTTATCCCGCCCCGCCATGCCTGTATACAGCTACTGTATGTACTCTAAGTCTATGCCGGCTGCCGATATACTTGAAGAGACTTTATCCCTTGAATACTATGAAGGAGCTTATACGAGCCAAACCGATCACGACGTCTTTCAAGCATCGCTTTTCCCGGAAAGTCTTGCTCAGACCACATGCAGCCCAAGCGACACCCTCACCGGGGATCCCGCCGTAAAAATGACAAAGCATGAGGGTATTCGAAGGGGGATTCGACCTCCCAATGCCATTTGGCTATTGATATAGCCTGCCCACCATGACCATTTGGTCTCCATTCGATTTCATCTCTTTCGGAGCAAATAGCAATCTTCTATCCCGCCCGCCGCGCCTACATATAGCTTCATATTCACCCCTGCCACAAGCACGAGTATTTCCTTAGCGCTGAGATACGAGAAGATACCTCTCCAGGCCTCTTTTCGCCTACCAGCTCTTGCATTGAAACGGCTCAATCACACGTATACATATCCAGCTGCTTCGGTAACCGTCCATGAGTATATGAGAACACTGACCTGTCTTAATCAAGCACCCGAAGAACCAGATACTTGTCTCTAGTTACATTTCGAGGATAAAACGAGGCTGTCAGCCGATCTCGATCGCCAGTCAGAAAAACGCTACCATTCTATGACCACGCGTTCTCTCCGTGCATTAAAGGCAAAGGGCGGGAGGGGGCAGGGAAGTTTTGAGCTTTGCTGCTCGCAAGTCCGACGAGCTATTGATTGACCCTCATAAAAAGTATACATTGTATGTCTCCACTAACTTCCGAGGTCACAAGACAACCCAGCAGCTACGTGAGACACGGTGTGTGTGTGTGTGTGTGTGTGCGTGTGTGTGTGTGCGTGTGGAGACTCCAGTGACAATCATTCCTGTAAGATTTCCGTGTCTTATGCGGGATACTCCGACTGGCTGTTAAGAGTCTGAGTTTGGCCAGTGTATGGAGATGACATGGGCGCTTTCACGTTCTTTGAAAGATGAAAGGGGGAGGGAGGACCGCATACAATAATCGTGAGGAATTTTCTTCGATGCGTGGCCGGTTTGCTAATGATTCAACGCAATCCCAAGGTAACGCGGATCTGGTGGTGAAGGGAATGGAATTTTCTTCGATGCAGGTGGTCAACCTTGCTGTGGATTTGTTTCGAAGAGACCGCGATATCCGAGGGCCCTGTACCGTGGGATCATTAGTGTGTACATACCTAGGTAAGCAGCGTCCCCGGCCCGAAAGCTTGGATTGGCTACCTTTATTCCTCAAAGACAAACCACCTAAGCATGTGCTGTGATCCAAACCACTCCAAAGCGCCTGTAACATATGTCCGTAATGCCTCTAACGGCTCCCATAAAGGGCGACTGCATCGAGCTTTCTCTTTAGTCGCCCTAAATTTCAGCATATGGTCAGTATACGAACCGACTCTTCTAGCAGTGAGATGTCGGATACGTTCAGCAGATGCGAAGCCTCACCTCTTATAACCCCTACCGAGCTGTAGAATATTCGGATACAGCTAGTGGTGAATCATACTCCCTGCAGAGTGGACAAATACATCGAGTCAATAGACAGTTGATCAGTCTCCATCTTGTTGACACATCGATCAAACCCCACCAATGGTTATCAAAGACATTGCGGCGCGCTCTTCTGACCTGAGTTCCCATCGAAGTGCTTTGGACATGCATCATGGGGTGAGGATACGAGTGCGGTCGTGTCGAAATCACAGCGCGCGGAGACTCAAATGCGCACCAATCGAGATACTCTGTACTCCGTAATGCTCCAACACATGATAAGCTTGCATGATGCATTTTTTAATCACGATGCGAAAGAGGGGCGGTGCTGTTCTAGGAACGAGTTGGTGTTGATTGCTAATTATCACTGAAGGCAACCTTTTGGCCGCAAAGAGTCATCCTCGGCCGAATATGGATTCAACGTCAATAGCGGTGATGGCGAGCAGGAAAGCCCCATGCGGTTTTAATATGTTCTGTGCCTCTTCTCCACTTGCTGCCACGTCTCGCTTCATGAGCAACTTCTCTACCTCTACGTGTCCCGAAGAACTCACGTGCGACAGCGGTGTCCGCCTTATAGCATCTTCGCAGTCTGCTTCAAAGCTCGCCTGGTCCAGCAAGATCCGGACGACTGCTTCGTGCCCATCTCCAGCGGCATAAGACGGTGGTGTTCGGCCGTCGCCATCCTTGTCATCCGTATACCGTTCCCTTCTTAGCAATGCTACGATTAGACTTGCGAACCCGAAACACGCTGTTAATTGCATTGCTTTAAGGTTCGTCGTCAGATGCAAGGATGTCTTTGTGACTCCATGTGCCCCATGCCATGGAATTTTTTTCGTGTCCTTGTAAAACATGGGGAATCTAGGATTTGGGATACTATTATATCTTTCGTCATCGATCACAATCTGGCCGCTGGAGGCTACATTTTTTGAATTGTCAAGAAAGCCTAGGGCGATCTGTTTGATTTCTTCCTCGGCAGTACTCTCGACATGGAGTCCCCAATATCTCGCCGCGTAGTCGAACAGAACGTTACGCTGGCATCGGTTTTTGAGACACATGAAAGATGTGATGTGACTGCAGATCAACCGAGCTCACCGATTCAGCAAGATCCTTGGAGTAGCAGGTCCCGGTGTTGAAGACATCAAACGATGTGCACGTAAGACATGTCTTTGCAATGGCCGCCTGGGCAAGAGGAGCCCAGGTCGGGAGGGTGCTCTCGAAATATTCCTGCATCGTGAAATGGACCAAGGGAATTTTCCGCTCTCTTCATCAATAGTCACCATGCCAGCGTAGACGGAAATCATCTCATCAGCTTCTAGCAAATCTGTCTTCAGCAATTTCTGAAGCACCATGTTCCCCTGCGAGAGCGTGCCGAAGTTCCGAGATGGTCAATTGAATTGTCTCTGTGCGCAAACGATCCGTGACAAGACTGCTTCGGCGAATGGCCGAAAGCCTGACTTTTGGCCCTTGATTCTTCCTAGAGCTTCTGCGTAAGCGGTCTTCAATGCTCCTGATCCCTTAGCCAGGCCTTGCAACACAATCTTGACCTCCTTCGCTGTGATTTTGTCAGAGGGCCCCGCTAGGTGAAGCTGTGCAAGAAGGAACTTATCTCAATCAATTTTCTGACTATTTGATTAGAGAGATGAATATATCTTACATCCCGGCAGCCGGTTTTACTATTTCGGCCATGATATCGTTTTGCAGGGCTTGATTGCATGATAGACAAGCTGGCGTCTCTGACATGTGATCCTCACGCTATGCCTGTACATCTGCATCTGTTGCCTGTATTTCTAAAGTGGCCGCGCCTCCGAACTCGGCTAAGATGTCGGGTACGAAGCTCGAGGTTACAAAGAAGCAAATGTTTTGTTGGACTTGAAGTTTCGCGATTTCCTTCAGCAACATGGATATTGTTTTGCTCATGTTCGTACATTCGTCAAGCGCGTCCATCACAATAAACGCTCTAGAGAAGCCATGGACGATGGAGCATATTGCGCTCGATATTTCATCTATAGATGGCCTCGTTTGTCTCGCCACATGTCGAGAGTAGAGACCACTGATCGATTGAGGCAGCTCGGGCTGGTACTGGAATAGTTGTTTTAGCAGGCTAGCCATAAGATGATGATGCATAGTCTATTCCGTCTGTCATTTATAATTGCAATAGACCTAAGCAATGCCAACCTTATTGTCGTCTTGGAAACGTTGCTGAAGACTGTTAATCATGATGGACGTTATCATCGTTTTGCCAGCTCCGGGGATGCCGGGGCAGAAAAGCGTTGACTCGGTTCCATCAATCCATGCGTGAAATTCTTCGGAATCAAGGAGCCAGCCCGGTCCCTCCTTGGCATCGGTTGATGAGATCGCTCTGCTGTGCAGGATAGTCTGAAGGTGATAGCTATTCTGCGACTGTGTGAAGATATCCCTCGTCTTTATGTTTGTTCAATCGATCCACACCAGTTTTGGTCGATTGGAAAAGCCCGCTAGTTTTGATCATGAAATTTAGCCACATGCTTCTTGTTCCCATGAATGAACCAAGAGACTGGCTCTTCTATTTGGCTATAGATGTACAGTATTGATGATTGCATGAATGTATACGGCACTCATGACTATCTTAACCATTATTGTCGATGGATATGACAGCTCTATGGACCAAGTAGTGCTAGTCAAGGTGGGAGCCAGACCACTAGCGAGGAAAGATCATATATGCTCAAGAAAAACTACAAAGCAAGTTCGGCGTGGTTGTATACTTACAGTGAAATCGTGACACTGAAAGAATTCCATTAGCCGATGTTGGAGATCAAACGGAACATAAGTTCTCTCACGTCTTCAGGCTCAACCTTGAGTCTTTTCCAAAGATTTCGCGATTTGTTGCCGAAGCCTGCGAGCAATCTTTGATACTTTTCGATGATCTGATCCAAGTCTTTGAGCACGTTCTCGCATCCTCGGATGTGATCTTTGATACTTTTCGATGATCTGATCCAAGTCTTTGAGCACGTTCTCGCATCCTCGGATGTGATCTTGACGATCCTGCTGTTGCCAAAGCGTGAGCTCTCGCTCCGGTAGAACGTCTTCAAGGTCGCGAAGCACAATCGAGAGGCACTTCACCCTTTGATGGTCAGCGTGTCGGACGTAGCAAGAACTCGACCTCAACGGAGAAAACAAGGTGTCCCAAAGCAAGACAAGGTACATGTCAAAAAACAATGTGTAGAGTACGGACAAAATTAGAATCTAATAGGCTTTGTCGAACTGCGCATATATTAATTGTACCTTCGCAAAGCGCACAAGCCACAACTTTGTGCCCTCGCTCATAGCTAAAAGAAGTGGGAGCAATTCACTCGTCAGAGACTGCCTTGAATTGATCAGGCGAATCCACAAATACCGCGATAGCATCACTGTCGGAGTGTCTAGGCCATTCCATACATGTTCTAGCGTCCTTCTATGCATCCCATGTTTGTAGGACCATTCTTTGTTATCCATGAGGTCTTATACCTCATGGATCCCACCATAGATCTACATGCTTTCTATTCTTCATCCACTGCAGCCTATGACAATCGCCGGCACTAAGGTCAAAACTCATGGCTTAGCCATTTGAGTTGTTCTTCGGTGGTACGCTACAATCGCCAAGAGGCCAGGTTTCAGTCAAAAGGCACCGCTGAAGATGATGGCTTTCTCTCTTCTGTCCAGCAGATAGTTCATCGTACACAAATTTGAAGGCGATTGGCGGGGATTCTTTCTTCTTAAAATTGATAGATGGTGTTGTTGAGAACATTAATGGTTATCCAAGTAAGATTACGTGGAGCATGCAGCATTTATCTTACGAAAAATTAGAAAGAGGCTAGAGTAAGGGCTGCATGCCTGCGTACTATGCCGCGCAGAAAGTTGCGGAGCGAAGTACGTTGAAAGAAATATTCACCAGACTCTGGGTCAAGATTTGAGGGTTAGGTTCACTTACCACATCACTGTCGCCTACATTATGATCGCTATCATCGTACTGATCGTCGTTTGGCATATGGATTTACCATTGCCTGTTCCCGACGCTGATGGTCGTCGTGGTTGGCTGATGGAAAGGCTGTCTTACGAGCAAACCGTTCGTCCGTACATGGGTATCTTCGTATCGCAGCATCTTACGAACTAAGATCTGAATATACTTGAGCACTACCTTAAGGATGTCAATGCCAAGAACTTCAACTAGAGTACTCTATACACGCTAAAACAGGGCTGAATACCCTGTGGCTTGATACCCCTCCGTACTAAGTAGTAATAGTAAATAAGAGCCCCGCGATTAAAAATAGAATGATAGTATTGAGGACACCTGCTCCTGCTTCCATTTCGTTCCACATCACTGACAATCAGCATGGGTGTTCTTGTCAGACTCATCGGCTCCAGCGTTGGCCTTGCCGCCGAAGCTATAGCCGCAAAGAAACAAAGATCACGCTCAAGGTCCCTAGGAGCTGATCTGTCCCCCGAAACCTCTGCCTCAAGCAGTAGGGATATAGGATCCTCCTCTTCTTCTCCCACCAACAAGAGCGAGAAGAAATCCTCAACAGCGCGTGAGGTACGCGAAGACTCTGAAGAACCACCGCCATCATACGAACAAGTTGTTGAAGTACCAGAAGAGCGGGCCCACGAGCTCATTGCGGATGGAAAAGCGTTGCCCTTAGACGAGAAGCATGATTCAAATCAGGAAAGGGAAGTCCACGAAGACGACGACAGCGACAGCGACAGTGAGGGTGACGAAGCGAATTGGGCTCTGGACGAAGCAGCCGAAGAAGTCGCAACACCCAGAGCCGGTGATCCCAAGCTCAAGTACGGAATCATGGCACAGCCAACAATCGAATCTTTCAGCGCGGTGGTGATGGCGAAATGCCCGCCGCTACATCACCCGACGAATCCGCTGCAACGACCCGTCATCATTCCCCAGCGGAGACCCGGCGCTCGAGACCGCGGCTTCATCCATGCTTACTCCCCCGACTTGGCTGAAAAAGGCATCTCCCAGGAAGCGTTCCTATCCTTTATCCAGAACTTCCATGCAGCCTCACAGGCATCCCCACTGCTGAACGTCGTGTTCGTCTCCGCAGGCGTTGTAGGCCTAGTCCCGGAACCAATCACCCAGATCACCAGCACCATCATTCAATTCGCCGCTGGGGCAGCCATTTACCTGCAGACCACACAGCGCACCCACAGCTTCCTTGACGAGATGAACGACAAGTTGTTCAAGCCCAGGGGCCTGTACGCCATGGTTATGAAGTACATTCCTCAGGGGACAAGACCAATCTCGGTGCAGCAAGCAGACTTGAACACGATGATCAGCAAAGAAAACGCGCCCCACAAACCCTACCAGAATTTCAGAGCGGTAAACGCGGGTCGGTCCTACGGAGCAATCGAGATGCCCGACTCCGCACCGCTGGTATTCCCCGCCCTGGACGAAGCCGCGCGGACCCAAGACCCCGCAAAGGCGAACAAACTGAAGAGCAGCATGGCTTTCGTAACCGACTACTACGATAAGCGCGCGCAGGCTTCCTACGTACGTCCTTCCTCCCCCCTCACCCCCTCCCCCCCCCCACACCCTCAGTCTTCCACTCACGGGCCCGAAAACAGTTACACCAAAACCCCGGCCAACGCCTGGACATGCCCCAACCCGACTTCGCGACCCGTGTCAGCGATCCCACCCATCCCGCTTTCCGGGGCTCGTGGCTCACGCTGTTCTCCGGCGGGAAGATCCCACCGAAAGCCGAGCGGCGGGCGAGGAGACGCGAGGGGAGGACCCCGGCGGGCGTTGCGCCGAGCCGGAAACAGGAGCGGAAGGCGTGGAAGCGGAAGAAGAAACTGATGAAGCAGAATGTCTTGTATCTGATGATTGTCAATTTGCCGACCGAGCAGGAGATGGAGGCGGCGAAGGTGCAGGTGCAGGCGGGGGGATGAGGTAAGTGGGTGGATGGACTTGGAGCGAGGGTGCGAAGCGCAAGTGGGTTTCTTTTTCTTCTGTTTCATTTCCGAGTGGTGGGGTCCAGATCTTTTTATAGTGGTATAATGGGTGACTGTATATCAAAGTACGTAACATTGCTAATGGAGCAGAGGTAAGTCGGGTATATGGAAGTTGGGGCAACACCTCCGTGAACGGATTTGTGTCCAAGGAGCCTCCCAGGATCAGGGGCTAGGGGATGTCTACCCCCTCGCTGTTGGGGGGTAGGTACACGGCGGATCTCCTGGGCCGGTGTCCAAGCCTGGATGCTTACTGTATTGGAAGAGAAGGTAGCGAAGTCACGCGCAGAGAGCGAATTCGATAAATCTCAATAATAGAAGAAAGCTTTTCTTTCTTTCTTTCTTTCTTTTTATTTATCTACGCACGAACAAACACGGCCCCTTTTCATCGAAATTCGATTTTCTTTTCAGATGGCATGGCATGAGACCTGTTCAGCAAAGGTTCACACCCACTGTCATGTCATTATTCCTGTCAATGCGTTCTGTATTCCACTCGAAATTCTCTATGCATGATTTTTTTTGGCCACCTTATCTATCCTACCTTACCATTCACGGTCCTCAAAACAACGCAGCCACACAAGCAAAACGTCGCCGCCTCTAATAGAGTACCGTACACATTGAAGTTCGATCCTGAGCAATAATCCGCCTTGAAACAGTAGGCCTTGCCAAAAGAAAAACCATTATAGTATACCTATTCGAGTCCCTTACCTTGCTTATTAATCCCAGCTTTTGTTCTGTCGCCGTTCCTGGGTTGCCAAAAGGAGTGATTCCTACTAAGATTAGAGTCGAGTCGGGATCTTGCGCACGTTTGTTTTCCCTTTTCCTACTCTATGAGTTTTGAAACAACTGTAGCTCTGCAAACGAAAAAACGCCGTTGGGTATGTATGCCGGAAAAATTTGTTCTCTCGCTGCTAAGTATACGATATGTTGTTTTTTATGTGTCCTGATATGCAAGTACTAGTACCGAAGTATTCTAAATGGCTATTCGCAAGGCTTATTAATGATCCTCATGCTCGCGTGTTGAAACTATCTTATCACAGGCCAATAGTAGTATGTACAAGCTCGAACCCGTGCACGTTCAAGCCGAAGTCATAATTCGGCCTGCTCGAAGGGCCCTAGGCAATCCAATAATACAACCCCCCCCCCCAACCTTACCTCCCAAGCCCTCTAGAACGCTCCACCCCCAACACCATCGCTTGCCATTAACAGGCCTCATAAAGCGCCATGCCCCTGCCGTATGTTCAAAGCCCACAGCCACACTTCTCTTCGGCTGCCGTTCACCACCTCAATGAAGCACACCTACTCCTCACTCCCACTAGTCTCTCCCTGCACCCACATCCTCCGCAGCAGCCCTTCCACGCCATCGTCCATCGGCCTATCCTCTTCATTCTCCTCCACTGACTCGGGACTCCCCTTCCCCACCTCAAACCTCACTCTGCCCCTCACCTGCGCCGCCTCCCCCAAACCCTCCACTGGCATCTTGACGCTCTTCCCCCTGTGCCCATCAGGCGCTTTCTTCCCATCCAGCTTCTTCCGTCCATCCAATCTCCGCCTATCGAGCTTTCTCTGCACGCCCTGGTTTTTGAGACTGCGAGCAAGCAAATCAGGGTAGAACCGCTTCGCATTCGCACACTCGACCCTTGCCTGCGTCCACTGCCTTGCCTGTCTCGCCTCCATCTCTTTCGACCCAGCGCCGAGATTCTGGATTCCGAAACCTGTTCCGTGTTGCAGGAGCGGGTGTTGATCAGATGGCGGATCGCGCTGCGTGGACATGCGCTGTAGATCCAACTTCAGCTGCGTGAGTGATTTGCCCTTTGTAGGATCAGCACCGCGAGCTGATTCGAAGGGGGAGGCGCGGGTTTCTTTTGGAGGCTTGACTGGGTTCTTGGCGTTAGGGTATTTGGGTATTGGTGGAGATGCCGAGCTGGAGTCGCCGTTGCTGAGACGGGGGTGGGAGAGATTGGCGGCAGATTTGACCTTGCGAGCAGTTGCTTTGACAGCTAAGGATGAGTCTAATGGAGAACCTGGGCGGTCGTGCTGGGTAGTATGGTTAAGGTGTGCTAGGTTGTGTTGGAGATGGGATACAGAGCCTGGTGTTGCGCTGCCGGAGTTCGAACCTGTGCCGCTGAGGAAGCGAGATATCCCATCTGGAGGCATAGAATCCTTGTTACCGAATGTAGAGTCCTGGCTGTGAACGAAGGCTGGGGAGCCGCTGGAGCCATTTGGTGTGACTGTTGCCGACACGTTAGAGGTTTTGGGAGCTGCATTGTGGATGCTGCGATTGAGGAGACGGTGGGTCACGTCGTCTGCGTTTGGTGGGTAAGAGTATGGGGATCTGTCTCGATGAGGATCTTGCTCCTTTGCATGATCGACGAAAGCTGAAGGATTGTTTGGTGGAGACTGTGGAGGTGATTGAGGAAGGTTCGGAGGAGATACTTCTGCGGGCTCATCTGGCGAAGGAGGATCTTCCAGCTGAGGAGTCTTACGACCTACTGAACTTTGTCGAGTGGTATGCGGGGACTGAGAATTGCTTTCCTCTGTCCAATCATCGTTCTCTTGATCCTCATCTCCCACTTTAAAGCCCGCCTGCCCTTTCAATGGACCATCATCATCGCCCTTCTTGCGCAAGTTATTCTTCGTCTGCGCCTTCTCCCCTTTGGATTGGTTCCCCAGCTTGGTCGACGAAATATTACGCCCCAGAGATACTTCTGATTTGTTCTTCTTCATAGACACCTTAGACCCAACTCGTGGCAAGCTGACATTAGAGATATTGCGCTTAAAGTTGTGTGTAGTTGGGCTGGCCGTCGGAGTATGCGACGCTGATCTAGTGTGGTGTCTCGCTGCAACCTCTCCTGCCTCACCGGGGCCCAACTTGGAGAGCTTGTGTAGACCCTTGCCATGTGATGGCACTCTTCCATGAGGATGACGTCCATGACCGACGGCATGCGCCTTGTGCAACTTGGTTGAGGACCCTTTACTGTGCGACTTGGAGAGAGGACCGGTGTTTGGAGAGCCTTTGGAGAGAGAAGCGGAAGATGAGGCCCGCTCGTTCAGCTGTGGTCTTCTGGCTGGTGACGGAGAGGCGCGACCAGACATTCTGTGTACTTTTTAATGCTGTCGGGGAATTGATGTGGGGCTGGTGATTGGCGGTGCGGGTGAGCGCGGAGGTTTGCGACAGTCTGTGGGAGACTTCTCAGATGTTGAGATTTACTATCAGAGCGCACAGGAAGCCATTACCAAGATGGCCGAGTCAATACTGTCATAAAAAGTGAGTACGTATGTCATACAACAGTACGAATATGAGTAATGACTGTTTGCATGCATAAGCAAAGTGAGCGCAAACTGACGGGCCTTCGCCTTGGCCGCATCATTGTCCAATCGGTTACATTCTTTGCCTTAGCGTCGCCTTGCAAGGCGTGACTCCCAAAGACAATTTTACCCCTGAACCCCCCCCCTGACCTCGATACTATGCACAGTCTTCTCAATGGTGATAATTCATATGCAGAAAATCCCTGGTGCAGTGTAAGAAAGGTAGTAGATAGTCGAAGATGATATGTATCAAATCTATTACATAAAAACATATATATATGCAACAGATTCGAGAAATTTAGACGCTCCGTCCACGCCACGTTAGAAACCAGACTTGCTTGCAAATGTTTCTGTATCAGTAAACCTCCAACACATATCTCAGCTGCTCCTTCAACTTCTCAATCTCAGTCCTCGGGGTCACCTTTTTGCCAAGAGTCTTCGCATCCCTAGCAATCGCATCTTCAAGTACGTTAGTGACATCAGGAACAGGCCATGTGGGACCGCCTAACGACAATATATTAGCAAGTCGTGTTCGCAATCTTGCAGAAGCACTTACATAGATAGAAAGCCCCTTCCTCCTTCAAATAAGCTTGGATAATATCATTCATGGTCTGCCTCATCCGATCCTGGATATAGATTTTCTGCGGCTGGTCACGGGAGAAAGCACGACCAAGCAAAGTGATGACACCCGCATCCTGATACGCCTCCCACTCCTCTCCATAGCAATACTCTTCTCTTTGATGTCTTGAGCCCATATAGAGTAATACAGATCCAATGTCCTTGCCCTGTGCCTTCTCCCACGCGCGATACTGGACAAAGGCCCGGAATGGCGCAAGGCCAGTGCCAAGACCAGCCATGATCAATGGCTGGGTAGACTTTGGTGGCAGCTTCATCACGCTGGGCTTGACGGAGACAGTGACAGAAGCGCCAACTCTGAGCTTGTTGAGGAACCGGGTAGCTTGACCAAATCTGTCGCGGCCTTGCGGATCTACCCAGCCGACCACCACAATCATCAAGGCAACGCTGTTTGGCGTCACCTTCTGGCATGACGCAATGGAATATTCTCTTCGCTTCATCGGACTGACAATGCGGACAATATCATGGAAGCTTGGATGGGCTGAAGGGAACTCTAAAAGGATATCGGCATAAGTAATAGTATCTACTTCGGCTCTCCTCTTGAACTCCTGGTTACCCTCTTTGGTAGGGCCTCCCAAGGTAGTGAGCTCCTTCCACTCATCGGGATTATCAGCGAACTCAGCCAAAGACTCGTAGAAACGCTTCGGTGGTCGACCGAAGATGTCGACATTCTGCATAAGCGCTTGATACACTGTCCTGTTCTCAAGCACCTGGGGGTTCTCCCGGCTCGGCACCTCAACAACTTCTTGAGGATCAAGCTTGTAAAACTTTATAAACTCCTCGACCTCGACTTCGTCATTCTCAGCGTGAATACCAAGCGCTTCTCCAATATCGTAGGTCAGGCCCGAATTCCCAAGATCAAATTCGATGTGGAAGATGTTTCTGTCGTAAGATGGTGGCGTAAGTCTGCGGTTCTCCTGTACATGCACGGTGTAGGTCTTGACGTTGACATCTGGGCGCAGTGCCGGCTTTGTGCCGTAAGCCTCCTTGAAAATCAAGCCCTTGGCCGCCGTTTTCCAGTCCTTGAGGTACGTGGGCGGTTCTACCTCAATTTTGTCATAAGCCACAAAGCTGCTCGCATATATGTCCTTGAGCAGCGAGGGTGGCGTGCCCTCTAATTCCTCGGTGGCCCAAGGCTCGGGGGTCTCTATGAGTCGTAAAGCGTTGTCTAGAACCTTGGCCAGTTCCTCGAATGTCTCGATGGTTCCATTGACAGATGCCAACTTCTGCAATCCAGTCTTCTCGAGGCTGGGCAATGCAACGCGCAAGAATGCCAACTCTGTCAAGTACACTTCCTGCGCTAGATCGTTGGCTACGACCTCAATTGCTGGCGGATCCAAAATATACAGCTTAGCATTTTTTGCGGCCAATGCATTCCTGAATTTAACTGGAAGCTTCTTTTCTAGGTCATCATCTTTTACACTCGGTAGCTTCAGAATGACTTTCCCGCCAGCCTTGAGGCCATTGAGAATGTCAAACGTCTTGAGAAGGCTCTCTCCGCCGACATAGACGACATCTGCTGCATCAATCGAGTACGAAGCCTCGATCGTCTTCTTAGACTTTCGGATATCAGAACGGAACACCCCCCCTTGAACGAGATTGTCGTATGCAGTCTTGGTGGTGACATTGTTCGCGGAATCGGTTGCTAAAGCTTGGCCGAGCGCAGCTGGCGCGTTTGCGGACTCTGAGGTATCGATGTCCCAAAAGGTATACTGCTGGACAGAGGAAGGATCAAGCAATTGGAGGGGCGAAGGTGCCTCAGATTCGGTCAATTCAGTTTTAGGCTGCAAGATTGGCTTCTCCACCAGCAGTTGAAATGCAGCTGCAACAGAGACAGGCGTCCAGACGGTTTCCCTCGCGTACTTCACATCAACTACCGCGGGACGTGTTGCCCATTTGTCCGAGAAAGTGATCGCTGCTACAACGTCACCATAGAGATTCGAGTGAACACTGCCGTCTGATACCGCTTGCTGGTCATCAACTTGACCAAGCACACCGATCGTCCTCACTGACTCAGGCAGGATCTTAAGAAATTCCTCTTCAATGAACGGCCTGTAGATCCTGACATTCAGGACTCCCGCTTTCGCGCCGTCTCTTTCAAGAGACAGAGCAACTTGCGGGGCCAATGATGATTCCGCAGTCCCGAAGACTACTAGCACCGAGTCTGGCGTTGCGTGGCCATGATACTCGAACACCCCGTACTGAGTACCAAGCTCGCCATTGAACGCGTTCAGCAGTCGCAGCACTTTTGTATCTAGGTCTGCATTTTTCTTTCCCGGGGAAGAGATCTCATGCTGAACGGCCTTGTACGTATTGTGCAGACCCGTTTGGTCTAGAACATCAATGACTCTTGTTGTTTCCCTCCCAATGCTCACACCATCGTAGATGTGTATGGTGGGTATGATGCTTGCAAGCAGCGTAGAGAGTAATGCCATATGCTGCGCCTCGTATGCAGAGAATGAAGATACCATACCAAATCCCAGCTCTTCTGCCAGCGACAAAGCGGAGGTATAATCCGTGACCAACTGTGAGGAAGCTCCAGCATAGTCAATGGCCGCGATATGAGCCACAAATGGACTGGCGACGGAGTATAGTAGTGATAGCTGATCGAGAGCAGCGCGGAGGTACTGCAAGGTAGAGGACGATGCCAAGATAGACTGGGGAACATATCGTTTCTTCAAATCGAAGTCCTTGGAGAAGATGTACCCCAGCGCTATGGACGCGGCGCCTTGCCGAATCTGCATGGAATCGACATTCGTAGGGTATCCATAGACATTTTCCGACCCCTCTCCAAACCAATCTTTGACAGCGACATCGAGGTCGAATGTCTCAGGCGAGTAGGTCCATAGTCTGTCGGAAAGGGTGTACGCGACTTGCTGGATCAATGTCTGGGCTGTCACATATGTGGGTCCGCCAATTGAAGAAAGTGAGGTCAGCTGGCCGAAGGGCAAGGTTGTAGAATACTGCTTGAATTCTTTCAGCTTTTTTTCTGGCCCTTCGCGGACGGGCTCGGGCTCTGCTGGGCCGTTGGATTCGGCTGGCTGAAGACGCATGAGGGGCAAAGAAAGCAGATGAGAAGGAAAGAAGGATCAAAGGTTGGAGAGAATGACAGGACCAAGCAAAGCGGTATTGATATTGGTAAGCGATCATTTTCACCGCCATCATCCTGGACTTTTTTTTCCCTAGACTTTTCCGCCACAGCGTAGCTAGCACGAATTGCGTGATCCGGTCGCATCGGCTTTGAAATACAACATGGCATTTTTAGTCTCCGCTGATTAGATAACGAACGTTAATCTCAGATCTCCCGAGGTTCGGGAGATCTTGATCCTTGTCACTGTCAACCAATTGATGACGGTATACAAATTTTCATCATGGCAGAAAGAATATCATCAGCAGCACTCGTAGGTTGCACTGGCCTTGTGGTAACTACTCCACACCTGACATTGAAATGTTCCAGCTACTCAGAAAATACCACAGGGTTCCCATATCCTCGCAACCCTCACATCCCTTTCCTCTCATCCCGCTGTCCATGCAATCGCCCGCCGCGACCTCCCAACATCTTCACCCAACCTTCACCCTCTCATCGAATCCGACAGCGCAAAATGGCCTTCGAAGCTCCAATCTCTCACCCCAACCCCTGACATCTTCCTTTCCGGCCTCGGCACCACCAAAGCGCAAGCGGGCTCCTTCGAAGCCCAGCGCAAGATTGACTACGATCTCAATGTATCTCTCGCTAAGGCTGCAAAGGAGTCCGGGGTCAGAGTCTACGTACTCATCTCATCAGCTGGTGTCTCCGCCCAATCTCCGTTCCCGTACAGCAAGATGAAGGCCCAATTGGATCAAGCGGTGCAAGAGCTTGGGTTCCCTCACACAATTTTGGTGAAGCCAGGGCTGCTAGTCGGGACAAGGAAAGATAGTCGGCCTGCGGAGGCGGTCTTCCGAGCTATCGCCAAGGGCTTGGGCGCGATAAGTAAGGAGTGGTTGACTGACTGGTGGGCACAAGATGTGGATGTTATTGGCCGGGCTGCCGTGGCGGCTGGGATGCAATGCGTGGAGGGCAAGAGGAAGGAGGGCGTTTGGGTGGTCAGTCAGAGCGACATAATCAGATTGGGCAGAACGGAGTTGGAAGGCGAAAATGATTGACCAAACATGCTCTGTGAGACTCTTCCCAATGAGTGCGTCTCTAAACTCAAGAAGTAATCTCGGAACAAGTGGAAGTCAACACGATACTCTGACGAACGCTCTCTGCGACGTCTTCGAAGAGTATCCTCTATAAGATTTTTAGGAGCACTTTCCTTGCTCCACTGATCCACTGCTTAGCGATGCTTGCTCCCCTTCCGCAATGCACTGCCACTCGTCAAATCCATCAACCTATCCTTCTCTTTCTTACTCAGATCAAAATCCTCTTTCTTGGCTTTGAACCCCTTCTTCTGCCATTCTTCATACTCCTCCATGCCTACCTCATGATATGCAATACCCAAGTCTCTGGCGACGCGATCATCCCACGCTTGTTCGTGAATCATATTGTCGTCTCCCGGTACGCCGATGATTTCTGCCTTCTTCTCACTATCTTTCCGTTTTTGCCCCAGTCGATCTAGGGCTTTTTCTCCGAGAGGGCGGGGACGACCACCGGTGTACTTGATGATGTACTCCTTGTCGAGCTCAAAACCGAGTGTGTCGTAGGTGGGAGAGCCGTTCAGGCCTTTGCGACGGCAATCTTCGATGCGCGCTATGTTGCTGTCGGGATCTATCTTCTGGGACTCTGGCGTCGTTTTTCTTCGCCTTTTTGGCGATGGCGGCCGGAGCGCCCTGTCGCCCTCGGCGTCCTCGGTGTCGAAGGGAATTTTCCTGGAGCTTGGCAACGCGTCTTTTCCAAGGGCGTATGCGGCCTTTTCGATGTCGATGGCAGAGACCTCCTTGCCAGAGTCTTTCTCCAGATGCTCTCGGAGCTCGACCACCCTTTCGAAGAGGGATTTGTATTCTTTGATCGTGTAATTGATCTTACGGTCCCAGCCCCTCGATTTGGCTTCTTCCCAGTGTAAATAGCGATAGAGCTCATCGGAGAAGAAGGGAACTTTCACCGGATCGTAGCATGACAATAGTAGTGATGAGGTGGCGGGCCCGATTCCCTTCAGCTTGTTGAGGGCTGTGATAGATTTGCCGTAGTCCTCATTATCCGCCTCGTACACCTCGAATGCCTTCTTCGTAATTTCACGAACATCTTTGACTGTATTGGACGCGACCAGCTTAGCGAGATTAGGACGGTAGGTGCCATGTTTTCTGCGGTCATGGAGTTGTGAGCTGCTGGGGTTTGCGTAGGAACATGTTGGTAGGACAAACGCACAATTTCCATTCGACTAAGCTTGTTACTTCTGTCTTTTCGAGAAATGGTTCGCCATCCTTTTTGCGCTGCACAAGAGTTTCAGGAATCGTGCTCAGGCGTAGCTCTTCGAGTCCTTGGATCTTGTCTGGGACATGAGAGTCGTAGCTGAGAAGGTGGGTGTGGAGCGTGTCAAGGGATATTTGAGAGGGGCTATCGGCGGCTTTCATGTTTCGGACTGTGTACGAATCGGTTTCGGGACACGATCAAAGTTGGTTCCTTCTTAGTGTTAGTGTTGGAATGATCCTTCAGATTGATGATAGCGGATGGAGCTATGACGTCTTTGTTTACTTCGCGCGAGACGCGTGACGCGGCTGCGCTTTCAGCTCCTAAGCTTCTAAAGTAAAGTAAAGTAAAGTACTTTAATTCATCGAAAACAACTCCAACTCCACGAGTACTACATCGAGCATATGCAAGCTCAAAAAGCCACGATGCCTAGTAATTTCGCAGTGACTGACCAGCACTGCGCGGCAAAGTCGATAATTAAAATATCAACGATCAATGCATGAGCACAAGCAGATAAGCTGGCGTCGTGCCGAATATTTAGTTATGATTATTGGAATTGATCAAGGATGTAGCTTAATTCTTCTATGAAGTGGTAGAAAGTCTACTTAAGATGAAAACTCTGCCGCGCGTTCCTCGAAGACATACTCGACTGAGGCCGAAGGAGGCTGAGAGAGAGAAGGGCATCGTTGACCGCCAGTTGCGCGAGGAACCCTTGCGTCGGAGCTGCCGCATCGTAACCGGCTTGTAATTGCACTTTCAGCGCCCGCCCTTTCTCTTTGAGTGGGTTTGCTAGGTATGTTGACGATTTCTTTGGCCGACCCATAAATCTTTGAATTGTTTCATCCACAGCTAGATGAGTGCCCGTCTTCTAGTACTTCTTGAATGCATGTCTAAGCGTATCACCCAGTGGTTCAAGTTTCGCAAACGAAGTCTCTTGATAGCTTTATGGCTTAGGCTTTGAGACGTGAAAGAATCTATCTATTTGTTGCCATCTTTTCAGGCTGATGTGCTTCAGAACTTGGTCATGAATAGGGCTTTTCAGAGGATCCGTGTTCCAGAACTCTGAAATACTTGATTTTACATATAAGCCCATCCAAATGGTGACTTCCGAATAGGCTCGGCGTTTAACATAATTATCTCTTACCTTCAATTGTGGTTTGGCTAGAGGGTGGTTCTATATGCCTCCTAGATTGGGAGCCTACTGGATTCTACCCAAAGCTGTCCGAAGTATGTTTGCAGAGGATCAGAGATGGGCTATTCGGCGATTTCAATAGAATCTTCCTTGAATCTATGCCACCATTGACTGAAGGGGAAGAAAGGCAGGCGGTGCTTATCTCAGAAGCATTCTCTAATGGGCAGAAATATGGTTTGTGAGTACCAATCGGACCTCCCCATCGAAGTAGCTCATCTTTGAAGTCCTCCTCTATTACCTCGAGCTCAAGTTACAAATTTAGAACTGCCTTACAAGTATGATCATCCCAGCGTCGAGGGGTGATGGTTTTGATGAGACTGAAGGATGTGCCCTAATATTAACAACAAAGCATAAGTGTAAAAACAATGTCACTGAACCGGCTTTATGACATTTATATTAGATTTTGGGAGTGCGCGTTGTAATCAAGCTGAGTGATCTTATTTCGCATTTAAAGAGATTTGACGGAAGTTTGTCTTTCAGTAGGTTGACGATTGCCAGGATGAGTGGCGGAGACCTGTTGTATCTTAAAATGAAGTGATTTAGGCACGCAAAGCTCTCGTGATATCGCAGATTATTCTTTAGGGCGATTGTCAGGGCGGCCAATTATGGCAGCACTTTGAACCTCGCTGTGCACTCGCCGAGAACGGCGTTCTCGGAAACCCCGTCAATCGTGGGAGGATGAAACTGCGACAAGCTCGTCAGATGACACTACTGATGTGGAAATCAAATCGGAATGCTCGGACTCCGAAACACCGCTTGGATGCCAATCTTCACTTCAGTGTTGGCCTTTCCAATGTCTGCATTGCATCGCCCATATCACGCTGCCCCTGCTCGAACGACAGCACACCTTCGGCAGCAAGCAAAGCACTCGTTGCAGCGCCACTTTGACCGGTACCATCGATTTCAGCCTGGCCAGAGCTGCTCATTCCCATGATGAATGTGCGCAGCTCGCACTCAAAAGCCTCATGCATTTTAAGAATCACGCTGAGAATCACGCGGCAGGGGTCCATGGAATCTTCATGTCTGGGAAATGCTAGATTTCATCATTCATTACTTCAGTGGACTGTGAGACATACAAAATGGCTGTTGTCTTCGTCAACCGTTCTCCCATGGATGCGCAAGAAAAGTATTTCCTATGGTTATCGGGAAAGAGTATTCAGGTGCTCTGGAAACAGATAGGACATTGACAGAATGACACCTAATCCGACATGTGTTGTACCACTGCGTCCTGCCGCCGTCATCGCCGCTTCCGTCCTCACGACTTCTTTCCCCAGGCGGCGAGATTCGATCCTATTCTTCACTTTGATAATTTCGTTCTCTTCACGTTCGTGGTCTTAATGAACGCATCTAAAATTCACGTTAAAGTATTACAATTTCTCTAATATGTCTTCTTATTAAGGACGATGTTTGTAGTGATCGATTCCTTTCTTATCATATAAGAGGTGTATACCTCGATATCACCTAGATGGAACCATGTCTTATCTTCGTCGGGGTATCAGTCGTCTTCATGAATACAAAAGAACCCTGAAAAGTGTCCGAAGCATATCTTACTTGCTTTTCTCGTCACTTTCACATATTTCCTCCGCCTCGGCTGGGTCATTCAGCATCGGAACGTTACCGAGATCAAAATTTGTTGCGTGATTTTGCCTGCTTACTTGATGTAGCTATGTTGACATGGCTGCTGTAAAAGCGCTCTATTGTCGTAGTCTGGAGTACCTTGACGCAATTTTCCTATCCGAGCAAAAGAAGCTTGTCGTATTGTCCCAAACTTGCTTGATTTGTTGTTCATTTTGAATTTCTCAAGCTCCGTGTCATGGCATGCTAAGAAGATCTGAAGAGTGACCCTCGAGTACGGTGCGAAGGCTAGAGAGGAGGACACTTTGAAAGACCTGTGTACTTCACGCCCAAGCCTGTGCACTTATTATGGATATCGCGTGCCGCTCTTCGTCCTCACTTCTCCCATCCTCATGCTATCATGGCATACAAGACCTCACGGAACTAGAAAGATGACAAAATATTCTGTTCAAGACATACAACAGTAGCGTTTCGTCCGGCCTCCATCTAGTGCCGAGGACCTTCCTAGATAGGTATTAGCGTTGGCGTCTCCTCAAAAATGACGTTTGTTTCATCACTTTCAATGTTCCACATACGTTTACTGGAGAGGAAGACGTATCGCTTTATTACACCGTATCAATTGCGATGGCCGGCGGCGCTCCTATCCCTATTCCGACGTCTGATCCGGATGAGAAGATCCTTAGCATTGCGGACCTGGAGAAGGCGGCATCTAAGAAACTTGGGAAGAGTGCAAGAGGTAATACTCGGTCTTTTGTCACGCTCAATTTTATCTGCTGTGTTCATGATGTTCAGCCGCCCGGTCCCTTGCTTGCGATTGAATGGGAGCATTAGGAATATGTCTTCAGAATCGATCAAGCGGAGGGAAAACATAAAAGAACTCTCATACTCTGCGTGGTAGATATTCTCTCCAGATGTGGTTCCATGGGGAGCCCTCAAAAATAAAAAAGCTCTCGCTTGCTGTCTGCGCCTAATGCATCAATTGACTGTTCTTTTGACTTTAGAATTCTACAACTCCGGCTCGACGGATCAAGTCACCATCCACGAGAACTCAACTGCCTTCTCTAAATACCGCTTGAGGCCGAGGGTGCTGGTCGATGTGTCTGGCGTCGACACTTCCACTACCGCCTTTGGCCGCTCCATCTCATTCCCTCTCTCCGTTTCTCCAGCAGGTCTTCAGGCAATGGCTCATCCAGACGGGGAGCTAGCAACCAGCAGAGCATGTGCAAGAAAAGGAGTCAACATGGCAATCTCTTCATTCGCGAATCACAGCATCGGAGCCGTGAGGTCTGCTGCAGTAGAGGTCGGGACCATAGACCACGCTATACAACTGTATACGATGCGCGATCGCGAGCTCGAAGAACAGATCATCAGAAAGGCAGAAGCGGCGGGCTGCAAGGCTATATTTCTCACTGCTGATTCACCTGTTTTGGGTGTCCGTTACAATGAGTGGAGGAATGATTTTCGGACCCCTGAGGGACTTGAACTTCCGGTCATCGGCTGGACCTCCCAAAAAATTAGATCCCAGACGCATGATTCGGGATTTGTGGCCTTCAATGATGACTCGCACAGTTGGGCGAAGGACATCCCGTGGTTGAAGGCGAGAACGAAGATGCAGATTTGGATTAAAGGCGTGTTGACTGCCGAAGATACTGCGTTGGCTGTGGAACATGGGTGTGATGGGGTTATTGTAAGTAATCATGGGGGCAGGCAGCTTGATGGCGTGATGCCCACTTTGGATGCCTTGCCAGAGTGCGTAGAGGCGGCGAAGGGAAGGATCGCAGTGCACGTTGATGGGGGGTTCAGGAGTGGGACGGACATCTTCAAGGCGTTGGCGCTCGGAGCAGATTGCTGTTGGGTGGGTAGGCCTGCGATATGGGGCCTTGCAGTAAGTCTTCTTGCCCTCGCATTATCTCCGGTATGGCACGTAAACCTAGCACTCGACTGATGTGTCGCTCGTGGTATAGTATAAAGGAGAAGCGGGAGTGGATCTCATGCTTGAGACTATGCACAACGAATTCCGCCGGTGTATGCAATTGACGGGCTGCAGGACTGTCAAAGACATTACCAAGGTTTGCTTGGCAAGAATCGACGCTGATGGGATTCTGAAAAGGTTATGACGCTCGCATGGTGTAGTGAGAGCAGAGGAGGTAGACTCTCAATGGTACATCGATGCTATTAGCCAGCTTGGGCCGTTTTCCCACCCGGAGGGCAGACGCTGTCATGTTAAGAAGATGGCCAATCATCATTTTCAGGGCATGAAAGATTCGGCGCGCAGACAGCTAAGACTTAGCCTTAGGCTCATGCGAATACGAAGAGTCTGCATCCTGTCCTGCTAGAGACCTGTGATAATCGAGTCGCAGCTTACATTTTCAACTTCAAATCGTAAGGATGAATCGAGTCAAGCCCAATCAGGTAAAGTCGTTGGTTTCAGGCTGTGCCGCGCTTCAGCATGAGCAGAGTACCGTTACAGTGCCAAATCAAAAACTCGGAAGGGTTTTCCTCCTCACCAGCACCCAAGGGCAGATGTCTGAAATGGAAGCGCAAGACTTTAGGTACAGTGATCATGCATAATATATTAGCCGCCTACCCTTTTCGGCCTGGAATATTTCGAGTCAAAGGACGCCAATCTTCATTCATGCTAGATGAGCAACATCTGCCAAATGGATTCCAGAAGATCTATACAGATCCACTACGCCCATTTCCAAACCACTAGGCTCGTCGTACATCTTAACATGCGCCTCCTTATAGATTGCCCGCTGCCACATAGCCTGCTCGACCCCTAGAAGCATATTGGTCAAATCGATCCATTTGAGCCCCGGTACCATCGTCGAGTACGCCCTTATTTCGAGTCCAGTGTATGTTTTAGGGGGCGTCTTGAACACGTATGGGTCCGGAAACATGTAGACGTCACCATGCTTGACCAGGACGGCATGCGCAGCAGAAACACATGCTTCCAGAGTGTCCCGCATGGCGGGGCCGCCGATGGGGTTAGCGGTGTAGATGACAATGGCCACTTGGGTTTGCGGGATACTGTAGTGGATTATTTGGGAGGCGTTTAGTGGGTTGAGGTGGGTGTCGCTGGGTGTTTGTCAGCATGCAGTCGCCCAATTGTTGTATGTGAGAGGTTGAGACTTTAATTGCAGTGAGATGCCTTGCGAGGAGAGAGATACGCCTGGTGGCCTCGTTGGCAATGCTGCTATGAGGGAGCTCAGCCACCCAAAGAAAAAGAGTTGCGCCATGAAAGCCTTGAACATCCTGTTCCGCTCCAAGAAGATTTGGAAACAAGCCTCGGCATCGAATTCACAGCGTAGATAGAGATCATTGTGGCAGACCGAGTTGCTTATATCAACGGAAGAGAAGTCGCTTATGATCGTTGGATTCTAGATACTATGCGCCTGAAGGAGACCGCGTATGCAGGGACAGACCCCCACGAGATTGAAAGACGCGCTTATACATACACTGCGGGGAACTTGCAACGGTAACGTGGGATACTTGTGGAGAGAGCAGCGATTTGCTGGCGACCATTTCTGTCGGAGGATTTCTCGCCAAGCTGTCTTTTCGACGACTCGTTTCAGGCGCGAAGGGTCCAAAGGGTAGACATCGAGATTGCGAGAATTGAGCTTTGGAACATCATGTGAAAATCGCCGGATTTCCTCGGTGAATCTGGCACTGACACAGTCCACTAAAGCCTCGACTAGATCCGCCCCAAGCACTATGGATGACTTTGGCGACGCTGTTCACACCTGTCTGTCTTTCGAATCACGGAGCTTCTTTGAAACATCTCACTGCGAAATCTTGTTCCGATTTGCCCTCGCACCCTGATGTGGATCCGACGTAAAGGTCTTTCAACACACGAGACAGTAAGTGCGTATCCAAACAGAAAGAGAAATATAAAAGATAGAGTAGTTATCTTAGTACAAAAGGGAAATGGACGCGAGTGATCGTCAGTGCCAAGACTTCTCGGTTAAGCCTCGGCGCTCAATGCCTGCTTTGTTTGCTCAGTCCCTGAGTGGGCTGTTGTAGGAAATGAACCACATGCTGCAACTTCTTTCGTCTCAGTCTTGTCACGGTCATTGGAAGGAATGCCCAGTCGATTTGTCAACCTCGCTCTCTGAAGCAAACGATCAATATTGAGCAGGTGAACTACTTCATTTGGTAAAGCTAGCGGCATTCGTTCCCCCCAATGCCTGTTATTTTCTAGCTTTCTAGCTGCTGTCACAACTCTTCTTTCTCCTTTACGCTTAGTCCTGTACACTGAATAGGATAGCCATGATACAGGTTTCTACATCACCCATCGCCCAGAACCCTGCCATTGAGATTACTCGTAAAGTATGGTGACAGATTTTTATTAAGGAAGATACGATTCAACAAAAAGCATGTGCACTGGGGCTCAATATTGATAACAGCAAATGACACTACACCTCACGCATGTGGGAAGCTCAACGTCAGCAAAAGGGGATGGTATTGTGTTTGTATTAACAAGCTCAGCACTGAATGAGTGTAATCCTATTCATCCTTTCCATGCCCAATCTGCAACTTCCAAGTCACAAAGCTCGTCAACCAGTAATCCTCTCCCTCCCCCTCGCATCGTCCACTTCCTCAAGCTATTACCATCAGTCGCTACCTGCTTGAAGCATCTAGCTTTATGTATCAAGGTAGAGGACCTTGATAGTCACAGTTCCGGTGGCCCCAGATGTCGAGATCTGAGGAACAATGGGGGACCACTTATCGGCCACATACTTGGCACTAAGTTTGTTGGCTCCAATGTGGGGGCAGTCCCAATAAAGCTGAAAGACGCGTTCATTACCGTGCATGATATCGACCTGGCCATCGGTGCCATTCGGAGTATTCTCTCTGCCACAGCTAGCGAACTTAAAAGTTGCGTTACCTCCAATAGACTTGTCGTTGACGTTGTTCGTGGAAACCTTCGAGACCTCCGCGTCCTTGTCCGGATGTTCGCAGAATTTGCTCCAATGGAGATAAGTGCCTGACGTTCTGACTGAGTTACTGTGACCATAGCAAACGGTACCATAAGACATCTCCACTAAGTTTTCGCATCACAGCTGCGATTGATTGCGCTATCACACAAAAGCTCCACCAAAATGTGGGGGAAAAGCTCGCTCGACGTACGCGTACACGTACTGCTTCGTAACATAGCCCATTGGACAAGCAAACTCTTCAACTACGGCAGCAATGGCTTTGCTGGCTCGGAGAAATTTCGTGATGCTTGAAGGAGCACTGTCGCCATTGGATCAATAGCATGATCGCTGGGTACGTGTTAATGAGAATATGAAGAAAATTGCCGCAAAGATTCCTAGGCACGCGGGGCGAATCGGGGCGAGGGCCTGTGCCAATCTTCGAATCATCACACTTGGGGGGTACGGTCCGCCGGATTGCTTTCTCAAAGGAAGGCAGGCTTCAAAAGCCGCCTGGGGTAGGTACTAGGGAAAGTCCTTTGTAAGTAGGATATTGCCAGTATCCTCACTCATGTCTACAGACTTTGCATGGAGGTTACCATGACCATTCACACCAAAGTAATATCAGTGCCCCGAGAGGCAGAGGATGAGAAAATAAGGCGGGTGCACTGTGACGTCAATTGTTGCGTCATGCGTCCGCGGTCACGCGAGGTGAAAATAAACAACGCGTCTCATATTGGAAAAAAAATTCAATCCTCTTCATAACCGCAGGAAAATTCGGCTATCATGCCAAAGGCCCAGAAGAAGACTCGTTCATCTAACTCTCGTGCCACCCCATTGGCTACTCGCGACACCAATGCGTCAAAGCAGCCCCCGGGTTCCAAGAAGACCAACAAGTCGAAGAAGGCCGTAGAGAATGAGGAAGACGACGTAGATTCTTCCCAGCTGTCGAAAGCCACTGCAACCAGCCATGAGGTCTCTTCCACTGACGCACAATCCGCCAGCAACTACCTCATCCTAGCCACATTAAGCTGTAGCAGGAATCCCACTATAACCTGGCTCCTTTCCTTACCACCATCCCTAACTTTCGACAAACTCCACCGTGTGCTCCAGATCTCTTTCGGCTGGACCAACAGCCACATGCACGAATTCAACGTCTCGCTAATCGATGACGAAGCCGGGCTCATGGGCCGCGCCCCTTGCCTTTCCATTTGTCCAGACCCAAGCGACTTGCCAGATGATCTTCAGGAGGGAAGCAGGGCTGAGTCCGAAGTCGCGCTGGCAGACGTCTATGAGAAGCCCGAATGGAAAGACAAAGCCGAAATCGAATACGAATATGATCACGGAGACGGCTGGAACCATCGCTTGGCATTGCTGGGCCGTGCAACTCCCGGCACAAATGCTCAGTTTGGTGCGCCCGATGATGTAAAGGTTATATGTTTAGATGGGCAAGGACATCCCGCTGCGGAAGATGTTGGAGGTACGTGCGGATGGGAGGATTTGAAGGAAGCGTTCAAGCATCCGCGTAAGGCGGAGCATCGTGAGCAGATTGATTGGTACAAGAATTTTTGTCTCAATGGGGGCAAAAATTTGGATCCGTACGCATTCGATGTCATGGATGTGAACGATGGCCTGAGAGATGCTTTTTGCCGATAAACAGCGGAGGGAGAAGGCAGTTGACGCTTGCGAAGGCTGTGGGAAAGAATTGTAGTCTTAGATGGAGGACTACTTTTCGTTAAGATGCCCAGAGTACCCACAGAGGACCAGCGGCTACGAAAGCAAGTCATGCAGGACAGACGAGTGGATGAAGCGATTAGGATACCAGTCTGCTAAGCTAATTATGAGAATGTCAACAATGCTTTCTGTCTTTGTTTTCTTTTCAATAAGGAACGCCAGTCAATTACCAGTCGTCGAACTTGTCACAGAAACTCCATCTACGCCCCACCAATGTAGAACTTCTGATCTTGCTGGCAGATTCCCATGATCATGATGCTTCGGGCTGGAGCTGAATCTCGCGGGTGCCTATGCGTTCTTACAGCAATTTCGCTTTCATCCTCGGACGTGGCAGCCACACTGACGTCGTAGTTCGGCATTGGCTCTTCCATTATCTCATCGACGATAGTTCCTTTCTCTCGGTACGATGCCTTTGCCAGCCTCGCACGTATCTCATGGTCCACGGCCCCGAGGAGCGAGTTGGCACCTCCCTGTGGATCATAGTGTTCTGCAGCAAGGTATCTCGCAATTTGCCCATCATCGACGAAATTGAGAAAGATGTTTCGTAGGAGGTCTTTCGACTCGAAGTTTATGGGCTTGCGAACTTCCCGCCAAAGACTGCGTATGAGTTTGCAGGTCGCAACAGCCTTTCCGCCCTCATTGAAGAGTAGAAATGGCGCGATCTCTGTCCAACCTTCTGGTCAAAGGTGATCCGAATTCTCTCTTGACTGTCTGCCACAACGACTTATGAAATTCTTTGAACGGTGCTTTCTTCTGCTGTTCTTCGCTTTTCTTTGAGATGTTCATCCCAGAAATTGGCTAAGCGCTGGCTTGCCCACTTTGGCCGCTAGTACCAAAATTGTCTGTGAGCAATCGAGCTACTCGTTGTTTTGACGATATTTGTATTTCCCCTTAAACAGCAAAAGCATTGATTGCCGTACGTCTTCTGTGGTCTTCCCCATTCGTCTAGAAGAATTACGTTCCATCGGCGTGCATGTTGTGCAGGGTGAGCGCTGAGTGGGGAAGCCTGTCTCCATCCCTCATACCCGGCGCAGGTGCCCAATAGATCGGTACTATGGCGCAAGATAGCGCAGTCTACCGACAGGAATGGAAGCTAGAAGAGGCGACCAAGGCTGCTGGCTGGCTCGGTCTTCCCATGACCGCTGGGCCCTGTTAAAGAGCAAGACGAGCGGCTGTCGCACACACAGGATACTGCTGCAGCTCGGAATTGACGTTTTTACCGATCTCCGCTAATGACACCTGGGTTATGCAAACGATTTGGGGCCGCATAATCAGCAATAAGGCCCGCAAACCTGGGGTGCAATGGCCGCCAAATCCGCGCGATTAGCGGGTCATGGTGCTTTTATAATCACAGTTGCGAGCCTAACGCGGCGGTAGCTCCTCTGTGTTGACCGTGGCAGAGGATGATACGCACGCAAGCCGTTCCATCTTAGTCACGACTAGGCCGGTTATAAAAGGGGGAGAGAATTTTTATCTCGTATGCATTTTTTGCCGGCCAGAGCAGGGCTTTGAGGCAGGAGAGTCTGCAAGGTTGGCTTCCCCAGAGTTGTCGCTGTACAAAATGCGAGAGAGGAGAGTAAGGCTTGGTTCAGAGTCTGTATCGAGAGTCTTGACATCATGTGAGGTGATTGGAGAGAGACTTTGACTGGAATGGGGAAGAGGATTTGTTTGTGAGAGGATGGATTTCTCCTTACGTTGTTTTGCCCGAGCCGTTACTCCGATAATGTATCCAGATAATAATTCAAGCACCTTTCATCAGGAAGTCAATGCTCGGGAATCTACGCTGTCTTGATGCTCTAATATTTCGGAAGACTCTCGCAAGCATTATTCAAGAATGACAGAGAAGGAGACTTAAACGACTAAGAGTCTGCTTTTATTTATTTTCAAACATCTGTGAAACACTGCAACATTTTTGGCTCTCATTGACAGACATTGAGACGACAGGTGCAACAGATTGCTCAAATTTTCCAAAAGTGATTTGGCATTGCGCTGGGCTTTTGCGTCTCCAGGACCTCCCGTCTGAATGTTCGAACGCAGAACAGCATTCATGTGGAAGGTCGTTGAACATGTCACATTCAAGTCCCAAAGGCCATTCAATCTGCGCGTTGAGGTCCCAGCAGATGGGAGGCAATGTTCACTCCATGTGTAGAGTAGAACCTCGGAGGAAGAAGCCGGTGGACTGGCGCTCAGGTATTGCGCTCCTGATACTCTATACATCGTAGTGCCTCACGAAGCCAACCTCTTGCGCCATGTACCGCCCACTAACAGGACCTGTCTATCCACTTGCATGGAGGCGGAACGCCTGCTTCAACCTCCTCTTTGTTTCTTTTCCTCGAAACGCTGTTGTTCCTTTTCCAGCATCATGACCTTACAGTCTTTGTCTTCGCCGGCCAATTTTACGTTATCGAAGCACCAGGTAATGTAATAGTCAGGCCTATACAAATCTCCGAGTCAGTATTGGCGCTTCAGAGTTTGAGACAGGCGTGTGATGGCAAGGTATCAAATAGCGGTGCTCGACGAGAAGCCACGTTCCACCATGTGTGCTGACAATTAAACGCACATACCGAACACTGATCAAGAAGCTTTCGTTGCCAAGAAAGAATCCGGGCGCCAGCCATAGTTTTCGGATTATTTTTGGAACAAATGTTGAAGCACTCATCTCAGGTGTCTTACAAACCGAAACCTTGAGATCAAAAACTTCGACTTCTTCAGGTCCGTTGGCGTAGTCTCCCAGATATGCCACATCTTTCCATCAAATGAAGTCCTTCCTGGCAAGTTGCGTTGGGATCGAGTGTTCCACTGCGTGTCTTTGGAGCTCCAGTCGATCAGTCTTCATGTCATAGCATACGCGTAGGGCCTCCCACATACTGGGTTTCGCCCGCTGCGCGTCTAGCTCTTGCCGGCTACCAGCGTACGACCCAAGAGTTACACAACTAGCCCTATACATAGGCGTTTTATTCTCAGAGTGCATGCGGTAGCCCTCGATGCTGGGATGCTCCATGCATCCACAAGACTCAATTTGACCTTTGAGATTCCTTCGTATGAAACGCACCCAATTTGACTTGTCAAAAACCTGCTCGAAGTAGACAATAGAGTTTTCCTCCGGGAACAATCATCACGAAGTAGATGTACATATCGAGGTAAGCTCCCTGGTTGATTTCTATTCGAAAATGATACGACTGGCGACCATTGATGTCCCAGGTCATGACTTTTTTCTTTTCACTACTATCGTGTAATACCCGCCTCAACCTGCCACTTGCCCATTGCCATGCTAAACGCAGTACCGCTGCGAAAGGACTCTATGTGCCCCGCTCGTAATGAGGCCGCAGAATCTGGCGGGAGGCCATCTAGAATGTGAAGGGCTCCTTGCGAAAGACGTCTTCTGTTAGTAAAAGTCCCTTGCAAAGGGTCTTTCAACGTACCTGAAGAGGTGTCTGAAATCTCAAACAATGGTCTCAAGGCCAGAGGCTCAACAAACTCTGATGAGGACAGTATCTGGAACCATTTTTAGACACACGCTGCGCCTGGAATACCTGGTAAACTTCCAAATGCTGGAAAATTTGATAGCAAAGTTCGATGGGGAGCTTTGCAACATGTCTCAGAACGAAAATCCACAGTGCTGATCTTGGCCTGGAGGAATCAAATTTGATCATGGGTGAGGATGTCTAATATCTAATAATTTATCGAGCTTATTAGTATGTCAGAACTTCTTGTAGAGGTGGGTAATCCAGTAGCCGACAAACGCTTTAATTTTGTTCTTGGGGGTTTGCAGCTGTTCGAAAACATCTGATATGCTTGAACGGATACTAGCCATCTTGGATTCACTGCTGCAGTGCGGATGATCAATGGCCAGGGAGAGATAGTTTATAAACATTAAACCGATTAGAGGAGGCAGATAGGTCTGTCAACGCCCCACGTGGCGATTCTGTGTCAGCCTACACTTTCGAAATGCCAACTTCTGGGGATCGAGAAGAACAAGATCAAAGGGCACCTCGGCCGCGCATCGCACTAGAGAGTGAAGATCGGGGGGACATTACAAGCTTATACCCTAAAAACCTGACTCCTGACATATTTATACCCCTTTATCAAAATCAGGGGTACAATTCGATAAAAACAACTTGTCTGGGGTATAAATTTGTAAAAGGTGTAAACCTAGCTGTAGCTGAATGCAGATAGACTAATAGACCAAGTTCTCAATTATAAGTTCTGTACGAAGTACGACAGCTCTGAATAGTTCTTTAGGCAGAGCGTTATCCGATAGCTGAATCCTTTTCTTAACATACGAAGACAGCCTTGACCCTATTTTCGGAAAGCGACGCTATGATTGATTTTGGGCGTATCTTCTAGGTAGCTCTTCAGGCGAGACGCTTTTCGAGATCTAAGCGTAGAATTCTTGACGTTCAGGACTTTTTATGCAGACCTCTGTGTACTCTAGAGAATGCAATCATAAAGCGCCACCAGCCCACCGTCACGTATAACCTCGCTATTATTTCTTTCACTGATCTCACAACCCGAGGTTCTGCCCAATTTTTGAAAGATAACTTCTTTCAAATTGATAGCCCTGAAGGATATAAAAAAGAATATGGGGGATAAAAATGTAAGGGTTCAGGTAAATTTGTAATTTTCCCGAAGATCGGATAACGCGTTCTTTTGGCCGCGTAATTTCTTAGTGCCGCCGTCTCTCTAACGACTTTGGTTATAAGTAATTCCTCTCTATTTATCAATCCGGGCTGCGAAATCAAAGATCTACGATGGAAGGCTGTACTTAGCGTTTCACCCTCTGACCCCAACCTCTCTGCTCACAACAAATCATCTGGAGTTGGTTCGGTGGCTGAACACACGTACAGAGATGTATGACAGGGGGCTAACGCAGGCGCTAGCGAGAAATGCGTGCCTTAGAATACTGACACTCAGCCGAGACGAAGTGTTGGCTAGGTATTGATACTGGCTATGCGGTTAAGAGGCCAACAGGTGACGACCAGGTGGTTTTTTGACGCTCTCTCGTCCTCGAGGATCTAAGTCATACTCGTGGCCTTTTCTCCCTTCTCCTGTTATCTCCAATCAGTACATCGCCTGCCAATCCGCTTGCTAGAGCGACCATATCGTGACCTGGTGATCATGGCGTGGTCGCGTGCATACAATAACGGCGACGAGACATTCCTCATCGCTGTTTTCAACCATGGCTTCTGTGCGTGGTGCTTCGACGCGAACGTTCGAATTTTCAATGAAGATATCCATGACAAGGAGAAACGCAAGAGCAATATAGGAGAGAGAAGACTCCTTTTTGGAGCAGGACAGAAAGGAGAAAGGATCTCAGCCCTGATGGTTCATCCACTGGCAAGTTGTGCTAGTTATCTTTCGCAAGCTACAGGACGGGTCATGTCTGAAAGATTGAGATTTTTACTCAGAGTGATTCTGGTACACAAGCCTACAAGTATGCTCACTGCAGAACCAATCTCCAACAGTGTACGCCTCTTCAGCCCTCCAAGTGAGTACGCACTACTTCCCAATACTGGAGGCCATCTAGGGGGGGGCGTTGGATCTAAGCGTTAGAGTCTTTGGTCCATAAGCACAGAATCAAATGCATTGTCCCTCTAGATATCTGGCTCCTGTGGGAAAATTGTACAAACAGAATCAGGAAACCTGGGTCTCCAGGGATTTTCGTATATTGAGCTACATCATCACCATTCGAAGTTCCGACCTTTCTTGTTCAGACTAGGAGAAGAGTCCATCTGTTAGACTTTATTCCGAATTCTTTACGCTACTTGAAGCAAGACCACAAAAACGATGAATATCTTTCTACTCGTTCCCAACCTATCAGTAAACCACTCCCTTCACACTCCCCAAATGATGCCCTTGCACCTGAGCAACCCACTTCTTCCAATCCTGCAACGTATCTTTCATGACATCCACTCCCCACATGAAATCCTGCCAGTCATGATCAGCCCACAGATCCGGATTCGGTCCCGTCCCCGCAATAGCCTTATCCCTTTTCTCCTGCTCTGGCCCATCTGGCAAATGCAACACCTGCCTCGTCGTAGCAGCACTGTTCTGTATCGCCTCTCCTCTCGACTTGCGCACAGCCTCGTACACTCCAAGCGCAGTGGGCACGTCCTCGGCAAGGGATAGAGAGATTGTGAGCACGGCGGCGTCTTCAATGGCTTGTGCGGCGCCTTGTGCAACGTAAGGAAGCATGGGATGGCAAGAGTCGCCGATAAGAGCGCATTCATTTTCGAACCAGTGCGGGAGGGGGCGGTGTAAGTTCAGTGTCCATTCATTTATTTCGCCTTGGGGGACGTATGAGAGGAGGTCGCGGACGAGGTCGTTCCAGCCTTTGTAGCAATCCATCATCTCTTTCTTGTTGCCTTTGTTGGTCCAAGACTCTATATTCTCGGCATTTGGCTTTTGTGGGTGGACCAGCACCATGTTGTAGACGTTGTTGTTCTTGATCGGGTAAGCTATAATATGGCCGCCAGGACCCATCCATCGCATGGCGATGTTACTGTCAAGCAATTCCAGAGCCCGTTTGTCTTCTTGTATCTTTTCCCGGGGAATTATGACGCGGTAGGCAGCGTCGCCGGTGGAGGTGCTGTGGTCTTTGACGCCATGGCGTGAGGCCATCTGATGACGAATGTGGCTTTTGACACCGTCGGCAGCAAGGACCACATCTCCTTCTATCCACTCGCCAGATTCCACCTGAACGCGGGCCTTGAACTCATGGTTTGCTTTGATGACTTTGTGCCTGAGCCTGACGTCCACCCTCTCTGCGTAAACACCTTCGAGCAAGATGCGTTGAAGGTCACCGCGATGGATGACAGATAGAGGTGCTTTGTACTTTTCACCAATCTGGAAAAATGTCTCAGCACTCGGTTATTGGAAAACCATCTATCCCTCGTACCATTGGCATCAGCGCTGCCGCGCCTATCTCCTTATTGTTCTGCCACCTCCTCGAACAATTCTTCTCCAGGACGTTTGCGCATCCCATAATCTTCTCCAGAATTCCGAAGCGACCAAGAATGCGTGCGGCATTGGGAGCCACCTGAATACCTGCACCGACCTCTCCTATCTGGGGTACTTGCTCGAGGATCACCACATCATGCCCGGCGCGCTTTAGGCCTGAGAGTTAATTAGTAACATCCACGCCAGTGAGCGATGATTAGGCGTACCTATACCAGCAGCAAGACCAGCAATACCTGAACCAACAATGATTACACGAAATGACTTGTTGGCTTTGAAGTCCCATTTGAGATCATCCTTGAAACACTCCATGACTGTGTATGCTCGTGAAAGCGTTATGATCCGACTTCTTTCTTATATTGAAGGTGTTTCCTCCTATGGCATATGTTCAAACTTAAAATGGCAGTGACACAAAGCGCCATGATGATTCATGCCCTGCATCAATTCTCGGATCGTGGATGGTGCAAGACAGGTTAATGGGACAATATCGGCTGAGACTTTCCGTCGGTGAGGAATCATTGGTGGAGCAATGATTGCCCGTCTAAAAAACATCGCCGCTAACATTTTCGTATGTGCATCGATTCGGAGAAGCCCAGAGTGAGATTGGTTGTCGCCAGCTTTACGCACCTTGGTGTCTTTGACGTCTGCTAGCGCCTCTCGTAGGGCTGAGCTACAGTTTGTACTACCCCCACAAGTCTTAAGAGTCCTGGCAACCCACCACGAAATTTTGGTAATCGATGTGCAGGTATATTCTGAATAGAGTGCTTTATGGATCATAAGCCTCGTACGTCGAGATTAACACCTATGTCAACAATCCAAGGGGTTTCTACCCCTGCCACTGCCAGTCTTTCTGGCAGCGCGCTTGGACCTTTTGAGTCTGCAAAACATAACATTGGGTTCATACTTAATTGCGTGGGATCAGTCCTTGGATTCTGCATCCTTGCACGCCGAGTGAGGAAGCCTTTGCAGAAGCACGAGACTCTTTTGTACTAAGCTCTAAAGCCTCTTCTTCTCGTGTGGATTTTGGGCATGAACCCCAAATTATTTGTTGATGGAATTCAGCCAATCATAGGCCGTTCCGCCCGCACTAGCGTGCTTTTTAGCGTGGCGCTAGTGGGCGACTCTTGTCTATCCTTCTCCTTCTCTTCTTCTTTATCCACTACATGTAATCTACATAGTCATGCAATAGAGTCGTTCTATTAGCCACCCAATACAAGACCTCATAGCTGTCATACATTCCAACATTTGTCGTTCATGATCGAACCCGCCTCAGAAAGAGCGTTAGACAGCTTAAAGCCTCCTTGTCGATGCTGCTCTGGTCTGCTTCTTCGGTCTTCATAGTGTTCATTCAAGCAGTGTCAAGAAAAGAGCATTCATAAGCCCCGACCAATTTGCTTCCGCAAAACAGCCTCTCGCATGTCACTTACCGCCAATCGCATGTCGTGTACTCAGTATCTACGTCGCCTAACATTCTATCCCTAACCGCTGCGCGCTCAAGAAAGCATGAAAAGGATTATGATTCCAAATCTGAGCCTCACTTCTTCTCCCTTCAGCACACTGCAGAGGCTCATCACAATCATGCGTCGCACACTTGCGCATATCTCTCTCCTGCTCCTAAATGCAACCCTCATCAGAACGGCGCCTGCTTCGCCAGGCGCGAGTACTGATTTGGGTACCTCACTCGTCCAGCTCAACGACATGACTCCGGGCTTTACAAATTCTACATCAAGGCTTGTATAGACCTGCTTCTGCGGCATATGAGTACTGAAGTTGAGACCTAACATCCATATTCCCCTAGTCTATCCGGCACTTTCTGCCCCAGAAGTAATGGCCTAAACGCCGGCGAAGTCGAAACGTACAGAATAGCCGTCCCCCGTACAACGACCGTTCTCACCATATTCTACTGTCCAAGCCTTCCCATAGACCGAAACATCATACGCGAAACGATCAACACGGCCGGGGGACACATGGAGAGCCAGCTTAATAGATATGGCGATAGATCTCTGCTGCCTGCCGATGACCCGTACAATACGCCGGTGGTGGAGGGCGTGGATTGCACAATGAGAATTAGTTCTCAGAGGGTGCCCCAAACAGGAATCATCCCCAACCACCTTACGTATCAGATCACTGTGAATGCTCTGGAAGGGTTGTATGAATTTCTGTATAGAGAAAATCATGCTGCTAGCGTTGTGACCGAGGTTTTGGATCCGGGCCTAACCGGGAGTATGATAAGAGTTGGGTTGATCAGTATCAACCCTATGCAGGTGGATGAATCGTAAGATTCATGATTTGGTAGACCTAGACCAGGAGAGACAATTTATTTCAGTTTTTATTTTCTGGTGTCAGTTTGTGATTTATGTTGAGGAAGCGAAGGCTTAGGTTAAAACAAACGTATACGGAGACTATGGGAGCTTCGTTGAAGTAGCTCTTTTCACGAAATGTACAATACTTCACTGTGATTCATGGAGTTGCTGGCTCGCGGGTGAAGAAACCGTCGCACACCTAGGATACCTCCACAACAACCTTTCTGACGAAGGAGATTTGGGTGGAGATTTGGGTGGAGATTAGGGTGTAGAAGTTGTAGACACTACTCAACTGCAGATATTTGGTCGGTAAGCTGGAGAAAATAGAAAGCACCGCAACACCATTGTACCAGCCTACCTTACCACAGCTGGTCATAAGGCTTGGCGATGATTTGATCTAACTACTTAGGCTCTAGTCAGATATTGAGGCCACCCAAAATCACTTTCTGCCCAAGGCTCTATTATGGATGATCGCAGTATCGGCCGTGCAGACATTGAGTCTTCGACCTTCGAGGCAAACAGCCATGATCCTGTCCTCGAGACCTATTTCCGCCAGCAGCTCGAACAGCTCTACGCGGACCCCTCTCAAGCGTTGGCAGCAAATGATGGAACCAAACTAGACAACCATGGTGAAGCTACTGTTGAGCAGATACCGGGCGAAGCTGAGGAGGAATATGAATTTCGATTATTCACAAGAGCATCGGCATCCGGACCGGCATCGGATGGTGCAAGCAATGTCCCCCAACGCATTGCTCTGAGGTCACCAAGCCCTGTGGGTGGTGAATCGGGTTTCACAAGTGGTCGGCGCCCAGATGAATACTATTTTGCGGACCATACGGGTGCCGAGCTCGCAGAGCAGTATGCACGAGCTGCAGTCTCTGGCCAGGACATCATCGAGGGCCTCAAGATAAGATGGGTATGAAGCTTTGTGCTAGAATGAGATATTTCGACCTGACTATTGGTACAGCGGGGTATAGAGCTGCCATGGCGAGTCACCGTCATAAAAACCACAAGCCCTGGCAAAATGATAAGGCTGGAGCATCAATCACAAGCACAGACCAACAGGAGGAAGCGCAATGGAAAGAAACGACGCCTTGTGATCCGGAAAAAGTCTGAGGCGATAGCTGCAAAAGAGGTAGCAGCTGGAAAAACTCAGGCGGAGAAAGAGGCAGCTGAGCGAGAGAAGCGAACACGGAAGAACAGAGAGAAGAAGGTGAAGAAGAGGCAAAAAGACAAGCTGAAGAAAGTAAACAATGTGCAGGATCCTGCCTGAACTTACACACGGGCTCAGGGCCCATGAATGCTCTTGCCTTCCGGTGTATATTGCTACTCCGTCTGTGTCACGTACATCAGGCAATTGCGTTCAACCTTTTTTTGATTGCTTTCGTCACCGGAACATCTCCTCCACGAGAACACACAACATCTGACCATTCTTCGATAAGCATAGTCTCAGACCTCGATCATAACCAATAAGACTCGAACATTTTTTGGAACATAACATTCTCACAAAGCTTCACTATGTCAGAGACCTGCTACGGCCACAGCAGCCCAAACGCCGTTCTCCTCCCAAATTATGGGCCTTGCAATCATCAAGCAGGCAGCATCAGCCTCTGCTGCGAAACCGGCCAGACTTGTCTTACCAACGGGCTCTGCGTGACGCAGTCGGGGGTCTACTACAATGGTGGCTGTACAGATAGTACCTATAAGGCCGCAAACTGCCCTACGTTCTGCACTTCGGGTAGGCAATGTGCTATCAATATGTCTCTGGTCGCTAACGCTCGTATCAGGAGATGCCAATTGGGTGGTCGAATGCCACGACTCTGCGGTCAAGGACGGGGACTTCTGCTGCTCTGTCAATGGGACGACAACTGGTTGTTGCGACACTGCTAGCAATGGCCTAGGTCTTGTTGCCGCAGTCTCTTCGGCCCAGGCAGTGTCTGCAACATCTTTTGGGGCAAGCACTGTTCCAACATCCGTTCTCGGAAACATTGTTCCAACATCCATCAGCAGTGGTTCCACCACTTCAAGCCCTGAAAGTATTGCGAGTAATGTTTCCCAGATTTGCGCACAAATCAGGCTTGCATCCTTACAATTGGCAGACTCCCTCACATCTACATCCCTTCCGACAGCCACCTCCAAATCCCATGGATCCAAAGATATGCCCCGAAAGGAGAAAGCCGATATCGGAGTTGGAGTTGGAGTTGGGGTTCTGGCCCTGCTTTGTGGCATTGTCGCCATCGCTTGTATTCGGCGGTGGATCAAACGTAGAGATACTATCGTTGCATTGAACAATCGGCGAGAAGGAACCGATAAATCCGGTCCTCAAGCACAACCACCCACAGAAGGAGTAACGACCGAGGTCGAGGGCTCACCGGTTGGTCCGGTCGAAATGGATGCAAATCAGACCCACGTTACCCCCGCAGATCCACCACCTTACGGCACTGCTACCCCAGATGTGGCTCCAGACAACAATCCGCTTCGTGAGCCTTCGGCCACGCCTGGGTCATGGTATAGCCCAAATTTGGCTAATCTTTAGGATGGGTAGCAGGCCGGGCAGTGGTGGGATAGGGAGAAATTCCGCGCGGATGGGCTAGGGATGGATATGATACCGCTACTGGCAGAACATTTCTTGCCCTTGGTGAATGCGAATTGCTATGAATTGAGGCATCGTTCCGCGTCTCCTTACGTGTATTTTTCAAAGACATGAGGATGGACCGATTTCAATACTTCCTCATCGACCTGCCCCCTATACGCCTCACCAACATAAAACTAATTAGATCCCTTATGCCTCATTAACATACAACCCATTCGCCTCGACCTCTCTCACCCAAAGTCCCCACGGCCTCCCCACAGTCTTCTGCCCCATCTCCCTACAATCCCCCAACTCCCCATCCCCCAAGTACTTAACCCCCTCATCATGCACCCCCTTCTCCCTCTCCTCCCTCGCCTTCCCCCTCTCCACCGCCCCCATCTGCACATTTCTCAACATCATAGCCGTCGTCTGCACCCCCGCATTCTGCTGGGTGTAAACAGCGCGGAACACCGCTTCCCGCACATCCGATCCTATGGCGGTGAACCCGTGCCCCCGCATCAGCACGACCGTGTGGTCCGGCTGCGGCGAAGTGGCCGAGGAGGCGGCGGCGTCGCTCTCTTTGGAGAGGAAGGACGACGCGAGGGCGGCGCCGGCGGCGCCGACGCGCGCGACGTAGCTGTCCGATTTGGAAAAGTGGGAGGCGAGGGCGGCGCCGAGGTGGGTGGTCGTGACGAGGAGGTCGTGGGGCGAGGCGCGTGGGTAGTGCGCGGCGATGTCGAAGGTTGGGACGTGGGAGCCTGGGGGTTGTAGGGTGTTTGTTAATATTGTAATGTATACATTGGGATGTGGGGTGGTGGTATTGGCTCGCAGGCCCAGCATGGGAGGAAAAAGTGATGTGGGGGGGGGGGGGCCTCCGTATCCTGCCTGGGCGTATTTGGTGCTTTGTCGTATTCAGGGGATTTTTCTGGATCTTTTTTTCACCCGTGTATTTTTCTGTTCTATACACCAAGGAGAATAATGGATGGATGGATGGATGGATGGACTTTTTTTTATACACGTACCTAGGAATCCGGCCATGTGGAAACAAGGTTTCATCTCCACCCCGCTGATTCCGTAGGGTAGTACTGCCTCGGAATGGGAGTGCACGGCGCTGTTTACCCCGGGATACTTCTTCAGTATCTCACTGTGGATGCACCGTTCTCGGTACCCCTCTGATACATCCTGAGCGGTTACTTCGTTGTCAGCGCTATTCATCTGAGCATGGGATTGGTGTCGAAGAACAGCTTGGGGAATACATGAGAAGCAGGGGAGACGCTGGGACTTTTGAGTATACATAGGTAATTTACGCCTCGGGATGTGGCCATTTTGGAACCTTATCGGAAGGGGAGTACAAGTAACGAAACACGTACGGATTTGACGGGGGACGCATCTTCGATATTGTACTCGACTATGTCGGCGGGAGAAGATACTAGGGCGGGGGCGACGGAGTGCGAAAGGAAGAATGTACGAGGGTTGTCGGGGTTGCGCAAGGAGATGTGGCCGTAGGCGTCCACGATGTGATGGTAGTGGAGGATGTGGTTTGCCGTTATGAGGTCTTTTAGGGGGGATGGGTCTTTTCTGGAAGCCATGATTATACGTGACGGATATAGAGTACCACCTTGAGAGAGTATAGGAGGTTTGTTTGAGCCTACGGGTAGCTATATTTCCTTTTGGATACGGATGTTGAGGTTGCGGACGACTCATGTCGTCAGCGAGATTCATCGGGATGTCTACATTACACAGGGTACCGAGGTGTAGATTGGAGCAATGAAACAGTGACACCTGCATAATAGATATCATTATACTCTACTCTATGCCTACGGAATGATCTCCTCTGTCAGTCAAGGACGTCACACGAACACGTTGTTTCAGCGCAGGTACAGAGTACAGAGGCAAGGAATACTGTAGTACCGTAGCTGCACATGGCCCAGGCGCCAAGACTTCTGCGCCAAGATAAATCAACAGGGATTGTGCTTATCAGACTTATCGGTATTGCCTATAAGGTAGGCTTCGGTAAGTCCGTCCCAGACTCCCAGGAAATCCAGGCAACAATTGTCTCTTCGTGGAAAGACTGACAGACAAGATCCGATTTCTCCCTCAGGCGGCGTGACGAATTCCCGAGCATCCGACGCCTTGGCGTTAAGGGCTTAAGGGCTGAGTGATACGGGAGTGCTACGCTCCATGTGGATAACGTCGTCGGATCGCCATCAACACCCGAGGGTTATCGGCATCACGCAGTATGCAGCGATTTGCGACATATGTACTGTACGGAGTACATGGTCTACAAAATCAATAATAATAGCCTAGAGATCCAATCTGAGTCATCGAATAGAAAGAGATTTCTAGTTCAAATGATTTCATGAAGGGTATTGCTACGTGTACACCGCCTTTTGCTACATGTACACCCCCCTCTATTTCAAAGAAGGTCCACCGGACTAAGCTACCCCACCAACTCTCTAGGGAGCAAGCCCCCAAAATGAGCCGACCGCAGAGTCATTTTGGTGAGGAAGTAGCTGGATGGAAGGGCTGAAAGACGGAGTAGAGGTAGCCGTTCTTTTGAAGAAGCATTTGAAGAATTATTTGAATATGACTTAGAGTAGCTGAAGTCTCTCCTATATAAAAAGCACTTGCAGGCGGAATTTACGTGCTGCGCAGCGCAAATACTTGAAGGGGCTTTGATATCAATGAGCTGATCAACACGTTGCAAACAGCAGTATATATATGTATGTATATATGTAGAGAAGGAAAAACGATAGGGCGACCGTTATATGCGACTCTCCTGCTTTGTCTCCATCATCATCTTCCAACCTTCCAAAAATTGGGCAGAACCTCGGTTCCGGGGGGCAAATGAAATTTTTTTGGTGTGGAACGGAACATCGACTGCACTCCCTGCACATAGCGATCTAGACGGCTGAACTGTGTCAGAAACACGTCATTGATCGACTGACTGACAGATCTTGGCGCGCGAGACTTGTCCAGAAGGATGTGGTGTGGTGAGGTTTTGCCCGATGCCCGCAACTCAGCCCACTCTTGCCAGCCTATGCTGCCGAGGTATCTGAAGAAGGAGGATGATGAGGACGAAGAGGATGAGGAGGACGAGGAGGATGAGAAGGACGAGGAGGAAGGTGAGGTAGATGTATGATGGAGGGTTGATAGTTGATCGAGGGTTGCTGGCGGTGAGGTGAAAGAACGCCTAGACTCAAAAGACTCAAAAGACTCAAAAGACTCAAAAAACACTATGTCCGAGGATTAGCCGGATCAGATGCTGATTCTTCAGGTCCATGACGATAGGAAGGAAGGTGTTTTTTCTTTGATAGATTTGATGAAAAAAATTGTGACGCATTGCGACGCCTTGTGGGGGGAGAGGATTCACTGAGACCCTTAAAGTTTTTATGGGACTTCGTGTCAAGTCTCTGATTTGCGGGCAAATTTGTCAGGCCGAATTAGTGCTGGAAGGTATACTCATGTTACTAGCCTATATCTACCTAGCTGAGAGAGGGGTGTACATGTAGCAAAAGGGGGTGTACATGTAGCAAAAGGCGGTGTACACGTAGCAATACCCTTCATGAAATGAGTCATGACCCCCGGCTCCCGGGGCCCGGGCACGGTTAAATGTCGGCCGTAAAAATGCATCGGCTCGGTCGGGTAGAATATGTCCCGGACAGACCCAGTCGCCCTCTCACCCAAGTCAGGCCGCCAAGGCGTCAGCTTATGTACCGGTAGGTATATTATTGGTTCCCTCATTTTCTTCTCCCTTTATAGCATGACCACCCTTCTGTTTCACGTCTTCGCCAACAACCTTTTACCTACAATCCCCTCAACTCCGCCCTCGAAACCCGTCACCGCGTCCTTGAAAGCTCCCAATGACTTCGGCGGGGCCCTGGGGGGCTGTTCCTCAGGCACAGGGTGTGGCCCTGAGTTTGGGGGAAACCGCTGAGAAGATTGAGGATCACATACCTCAGCCAATCGAAGACAAATTACCATTCGGTCAATCAAGCTCTTCTGCCGGAACAGACACTTCCAGCGACCTCGAAAAAGATAGCGCGGCTGAAGAAGTCACCAAGCTTGCCCGTAAGCTCACTCATCAATCGAGCGGCGACGATGAGCTGGAAAGAACCCTCACTGCACAGTCTGTCAAGACCAATGGGGGCAATTACCGAAATTCTTTCCTAGACGTCACCGATCCTGCTCTCGATCCAAACTCGGGACGATTCAAGCCGGAAAAATGGGTGCGGACGCTGGTCGGGCTGCAGTCTCGCGATCCCGAGAGATATCCACAGAGGGTGGCAGGTATATCATACAAGAATTTGAACGTGCACGGTTTCGGGAGTCTTACAGATTATCAAAAGTATGTGAAGACGAGTGTATTCAAGAATCACGTGCTAATCTTATCCTCTTTGCAGGACCTTCGGCAACTATCCTCTCGAGATAGGCTCAATCTTTAATAAACTCACGGGACGAGGCAAGACAAAGATTCAGATATTGCGCAACTTTGAAGGATTAGTCCGCAGTGGAGAGATGCTGGTTGTCCTTGGTCGTCCCGGCTCCGGATGCTCTACGCTGCTCAAGACGATATCTGGGGAAACACATGGCTTCTTCATCCATGAAAAGTCGGAGATAAACTATCAAGGAATTCCCAAGGAAATGATGCACAAGGACTTTCGGGGCGAATGCATGTACCAAGCCGAAGTCGACGTTCATTTCCCCCAGTTGACTGTCGGACAAACCCTCAACTTTGCAGCACAAGCTAGGGCTCCACGCAATCGGATCCCAGGAGTCACCCGTGAACAATATGCAAAACATATGACGGAGGTTATCATGGCAGTCTTCGGTATCTCACATACTTTCAACACCAAGGTTGGCAATGACTTTGTTCGCGGTGTCAGCGGAGGGGAAAGGAAAAGGGTCAGTATTGCAGAGGCTATATTGGGCGGCAGCCCTCTTCAGTGCTGGGACAATAGTACCCGCGGCCTGGACAGCGCCACTGCTCTAGAATTTGTGAAAACTTTGAGGCTGTCAACAAGCCTCGCTGGATCGACTGCCGCAGTGGCCATATACCAGGCTTCCCAAAGCATTTACGACAAATTTGATAAGGTGGTCGTCCTGTATGAAGGTCGCCAAATCTACTTTGGCCCTACCACCGCCGCAAAGGAATACTTTGTAAACATGGGCTACCATTGCACCGAAAGAGCTACCACTGGAGACTTTCTCACCTCGTTGACCAATCCGGGCGAACGAGTTGTTCGAGCGGGTTTTGAGGGTCGCGTTCCAAGGACACCAGATGAATTTGCAGCGGCCTGGCAGAAGAGTGACGACCGAGCTCGGCTTTTGCAAGATATTGAGAACTTTGAGCGGGAGTTCCCCTTGGGCGGCGAGCAGCTGCAAAAGTTCCAAGTGTCTCGAAAAGCAACACAGGCGAAGAGGCAGCGCGTCAAATCTCCATACACTATCTCTTTGCCAATGCAGGTCAAACTTTGCATGGTTCGAGGATTTCAGCGGCTTCAAGGAGACATGAGTCTGTTCTTGTCCGGTGTCCTCGGCAACTCTGCCATGGCTTTGATCATCGGCAGTGTCTTCTACAACCTCCCATCCACCACCGGCAGCTTCTATAGTCGAAGCGCGTTGCTCTTCTTCGCCATCTTACTTAGCGCCTTCAGCAGTTTTCTCGAGATTCTTACGCTGTATGCGCAACGGCCAATCGTCGAGAAGCAAAGCAAGTACGCATTCTACCATCCATTATCAGAGGCAATCGCGTCGATGATTGTCGGTTTGCCTGAAAAGATTATTACCTCGATCTTCTTTAACCTCACGCTCTACTTCTTGACCAACTTACGAAGGACCCCGTCGGCATTCTTTATCTTTTACCTATTCTCGTTCGTGGTAGCCTTGACTATGTCTATGGTGTTCCGAACTATCGGAGCTCTATCACGCACTCTCGCCCAGGCCATGGCTCCTGCTGCCGTGTTCATCTTGGCTTTGGTCGTTTACACTGGTTTCGTGGTCCCCGTAGTAGACATGCATCCTTGGTTCCGCTGGATCAACTACTTAGATCCAGTGGCGTACGCTTTCGAAGCTTTGATGATCAACGAGTTTCACGATCGCCATTTTACATGCACAAATTTTATACCCACAGGCGATTCTTACAATAACGTTGCCCCAGACCAGCGTGTGTGTAGCACTGTGGGTTCTGTTGCCGGACAAAGCTTTGTCGACGGAGACGCTTACATCAACACCAACTATGCGTACTACCATTCACATCTGTGGAGGAATCTCGGTATCATTTTCGCAATCATGGTCGGCTTTTGCGCCATGTACCTGACAGCGACGGAGTTCATCTCGTCTCAACGTTCAAAGGGTGAAGTCTTGGTGTTCCGTCGTGGTCAAACCCCTGCCATAGCAAAGGAAAGTGACGAGGAGGGCAATGTTGATGATCGCCCTACGGCTCAAGGCACTATTGCTGAGAAGACCCTGTCAGGTGGTGATGTCCCTCCAAGCATTCAAAAGCAGACGGCCATCTTCCACTGGCAAGCTGTCAATTATGACATCAAGATCAAGAGTGAACCAAGACGGTTGCTCGACGACGTAGATGGCTGGGTAAAGCCTGGAACTTTGACGGCCTTGATGGGAGCTTCGGGAGCGGGCAAAACAACATTGTTGGATGTACTGGCCAGTCGTGTCACTATGGGCGTTGTCAGCGGACAGATGCTAGTCAATGGACGTCAACGAGACAGTGGATTCCAGCGTAAAACCGGCTATGTTCAGCAACAGGATCTCCATCTTTCTACGACTACTGTTCGCGAGGCTTTGAACTTCAGCGCCCTACTGCGTCAGCCGAAGACCACGCCGAGGAAGGAGAAGCTCGAATACGTCAACGAGGTGATAAAGGTGTTGGAGATGGATGCTTATGCCGACGCCATTGTTGGTGTTCCCGGCGAGGGACTCAATGTTGAACAGCGCAAACGACTCACAATCGCAGTCGAAATGGCTGCGAAGCCTGCATTGCTTCTGTTCCTTGACGAACCTACTTCTGGACTCGACTCTCAGACTGCATGGGATATTTGCAAATTGCTTCGCAAGTTGGCAAGCAATGGCCAAGCCATCCTATGCACTATTCACCAACCTTCAGCAGTTCTCTTTCAGGAATTCGATCGCTTACTGTTCCTTGCAAGTGGAGGTAGGACCGTGTACTTTGGAGATATCGGACGCAGTTCGAAGACCTTGACAGATTACTTCGAGCGCAATGGGTCAAGGAAGTGCGGCGTTGAGGAGAACCCTGCCGAATGGATGTTGGACGTCATCGGTGCGGCTCCAGGGTCTCAAAACACGATTGACTGGCCTCAAGAATGGCGAGAGTCGCCTGAGAAGCAGGCTATCAGAGACACGCTGGCAGAGATGAAGCAGAGGCTCTCCAAGGAGCCAGCTGAGACGGATCCAACAGCATTGCGCGAATTTGCCGAGCCTTTCAACGTTCAGCTATACGCCGTTACGAAGCGTGTCTTCGAACAGTACTGGCGGACGCCCTCTTACCTGTACTCCAAGACTCTTCTTTGTGCGGCATCGGGGCTCTTCATTGGCTTCTCGTTCTGGGATTCTCCCATTAGTCTCCAGGGTCTCCAAAATCAGCTCTTCTCACTCTTCATGTTGATGACTATTTTCGGCAATCTAGTCCAGCAAATCATGCCTCACTTCGTCACACAGCGCGCCCTTTACGAGGTCCGAGAGCGACCATCGAAGACATATTCATGGAAAGTCTTCATGCTGTCCAACATAATAGTCGAGCTGCCATGGAACACGTTAATGGCCGTTATTATTTTTTTCTGTTTTTACTATCCGATTGGCATGTACAAGAATGCTATCCCCGCCCATCAAGTCCACGAACGAGGGGCGCTAATGTTTCTCTTTGTCTTGGCTTTCCTGCTCTTCACTTCAACCTTCACCGACATGGTCATAGCTGGTATCGAATCGGCGGAGGCAGCCGGGAATATAGCCCAGCTGCTCTTCTCTTTGACACTGATCTTTAGCGGGTAAGCCTCTAATCCTTTCACCATCTTCCCAAAACCCAATACTGACAAACTTTCCAGTGTCCTCGCAGGTCCCACCGCTCTCCCGGGCTTCTGGATCTTCATGTACCGCCTATCCCCCTTCACCTATCTCATCGACGGTATGCTCTCCACCGGCTTGGCCAATAATGCCATCGTCTGCTCGTCCATTGAACTCGTCAAGTTCAACCCTCCCTCCGGCCAAACATGCCTTCAATACATGTCCACCTATATAAATACAACAGGTGGTTACCTTACCAACGAAAACGCCACAGCTAATTGCGAATTCTGCTCTGCTGCTAACACCAACGTCTACCTGGCACAACTCAGCTCGCAATACTCGACCCGATGGCGTAATTTCGGAATTATGTGGGCATACATCATCTTCAACGTTTTCGCCGCATTGGGGCTGTATTGGTACGCTAGGGTTCCGAGGAAGCAAAAGGTTCAAGAGGAGGCGCCGGTTGGTATGTCGAGAACGCAGACGGCGGCCTCGAAGATCTCAAGGGCGGCAACTAATAATAATGAGAAGGCTGCTTGATTTTTGGAAAGACCGTTTTGGTATGCCACATCATATTTAATTAAGGGGGGCCGGAAAGGGGAGGGTGTGTAAAAATGGAGCTGATTCCATGGAACAGGGCAGCGTTAACCGCGTACTCGTATGTAGAATCGGGCATGCTTACCTACAGGTAAAGCTGTTGTCTCTTTATCATTTAGTGTTGTAGAATAGACGGTACATAGACTTCCTTTCTAGCAATCACTTGTTTCAACTAGAATATACCGTCCTCACCAGAGACGTCTCCACCAAAGGCGCATCACCAAAAGCGCATGTCCTCCACCAAAATCGCACCCCCAAACTCGCATCCCATCAAACTTGCATCTCACCAAAGGCGCATCCCACCAAACTCGCATCCCATCAATTTCGCGTCCCCAAAATCATCCCACCAAACTCGCATCCCATCAATTTCGCATCCCCAAAATCGCACCACCAAACTCGCATCCCATCAAAATCGCACCACCAAACTCGCATCTCATCAAAATCGCACCATCAAACTCGCATCCTCAGAAATCGCACCACCAAAATCGCACCCGAAGCTAGTCTAAGTGTGTGGGTGTGGGACACGATTATCGATCCGACCCTACCTTACGAGTACCTCTACAGTAGTAGTCCTTCCTGCTCTTTACTCCATCTGAACCTACATACATCCATACATCCATACAATCTCCACCTCCACACATACATATATATCATCTTATATATATATATTTTTTCTTAACCGTGATCCCCACGATGGTTTGCCGGGCACTTGTGACTAAGAGAGAGAGATCTGGGGCCGAGAAGTGGACCTCCGTACTCTGGGCCAGCATCACTCTTTTCAATCATTTGAACAACATCGTCTTTTCTTCAGAGGGTCATCGTAGGGATAATAGACAATGCCTAATCTCTGGGGGCTAATACGTACAAGTATTCACCATCGCGCTAAAATCCCACCTGCATGATGCAACAGCCTTGCGGGCCAAAATCAAGATTTGGCGGCATGCTTTCTGCCAAAATCTCATACCTCATCCAGCTCTGTAGTCTTGATGCTTGATCTCATCCTTTGAGCGGTTCAAAAGGACTCTGCCGCATCCTTCCTCTAGCAGCATGGTGAGTTGCTAGCTTTCCGCTGGTTATCACGGCTGCTAACCACGCGAGACAAGCCTCTGCGGCAGCTATACCCCCCAGAAGGGAGCGAAAGAGACGAGCAACCTCGCGTCGAGTCAGTTCCGCGGACTTTCCTCCCACCACTATTGTTGCTGATGACCTTCAGCATCGTCGCCGTGCACGGCCTCAATCCACGCAGCAGGCTAGAAGAGCAGCATACATGAACACCTGAAGGAAGCCTGTGGCTTCGGGATGACCTACCGAGAATCGCGCCTCGATCACGCATCTTCCTCTATGAATACAATTCTACCTTAGTGTATGGGGGAAATAAGGGAAATTTCATGGACAAGGCGAATGACCTACTAGAAGCTCTAAGGACTAAACGCAAAAAGGTGCTAAAAATGAGGTTCCCGCCGGCATAGCAATTTGACTGATTGATCATAGGACGACAGAAGGTCTTTGATCTTCATCGGTCACAGCCTTGGCGGTATCCTCATTGAACAAGTATGACTCATTCTCGAGAGTGAATCAGTATGCTGAATTGTCTCATTGCTAGGCCCTGGTTAATGCACATAACAATGCGAAATACTTGACAATACGTGAGTCAACGTAAGTCGCAGGATTGCCCTTTTAAGACCCTTATTGACGTACTTCTCAGCACTGGGCTTGTCTTTTTCGGAACGCCACATGCTGGTGGTAAAGATGGACTGGTAGCTCTGGGTTCGGTTGCTGCTGGTATCGCTCAGAGCATACGTTTGCAACCATCGAGTGATATCGTCGAGACACTCAAAAAGGGTTCGTTATTCACAGATGTACTAACAGAGCACTCGAGACACCAACTTGAGTCCTATCTTATTGTCTCCTTTTGGGAGGGCACTGGTGACGTAAGTTGTTTTTCGCAATCAGACCATCAGACATAGGCTTTAGTTTGTCGGACATTTCAAATTTCGAAACCCTATCAAGGACTACAGAGCCACGTTGCTCAGATATCGCTATCCTGAATTGAACAGTCACTGAGGCTAATACACAATGACAGGTTGTGACAAAGGATAGTGCAACCTTCGGCCTTTTCGGACACAGAGAGAACATTGTTCGGCTCAATGCTAGTCACAGCGACATGTGCCGGTTTGATGCCAAAGATCAGCGTGACAAGGATAATCTCGAATTTGTTCTCAGCAATCTTGAAGATCTGTACGACGAGGCCTTGAAAAGTCGTGAGTCTGCCAATATTATACCCCTGCCCGAGCTCAACACAGGGGCAGCTGATAGGAACCTCGAGGATCGAATGGCAGCGTTAAATAGCTTCAACTCTCAATGATATGTTCTTTACCAATTCCAACAGATGCATGCTGACAAGGCGATTATCACCAGTGCCAACTGAGTTCACTTCAGACGAACAAGAATGTCTACAATCTCTATTCTTTGCTGAAATGCACTGGCGCAGAAACGATGTTGCGGATCCAGCACCCGCGACATGTGCTTGGCTCGTGCAACACCCAATTTATCGCGAATGGCTCGGTAAGGGACACGGCTTGCTGTGGATTAATGGCAATCCAGGAGCAGGAAAATCAACAGTACTGAAACACGCTCTTGAAACCGCAGAGCGATTTACCGAGCATGGGTCCATCTTGGCTTCGTTTTTCTTTCACGGTCGAGGTGCACCTACTCAGAAGAGTACTCTTGGATTGTTCCGGTCTCTTTTGCATCAGATTTTGCAGCAGAACGGTGATCTACTCTCCAAGTTCAATCATCAATACCGAATGAGACGTCAGACCGATGGAGAATATGCGATCAAGTGGGAATGACAGGCGAATGAATTGCAAAACTTCTTCAAGTCCAACGTAGTCGATGCGGCAAGAACCCAAAAAATACGGATATACATCGATGCGCTCGACGAGTGCGGTGAAGACGTAGCGATTGACCTTGTCGAGTTCTTCCGTTGTTTCGCGGCTCCCGTTTCGATATGTTTCTCTTGTAGACATTACCCTTTTGTCGCTTTGGAGGGCGGAGACGAGATCTGCGTCGAGGACGAGAATGACCAAGATATCAAGATTTACGTCCAAGAAAAAATCCAAGCTCACATCCGCCGGACTGACATCGCCGGGATTCTCCAAAATGAGGTCGTATCTAGGTCTCGAAGCAACTTTCAATGGGTTGTACTCGTAATACCGCCGGTTCTTACACTATACAAGAGCGGCAAATCCATCGCCTCTATTCAAGCGATGATACAGAATATTCCAACCGAACTGCAAGAACTGTATACTGGACTCCTTAGCCGTATCGAAGACCAAGAAAGGGCTCAATCTCTACACCTCATGCAATGGATATGTTTCTCATTTCGGCCGCTCACCTTGAGAGAGCTGCGCTTCGCTCTGGCTATCAATCCGGACATACCTCAAATATCTATTCACCAGTGCCTACATGCAGGGTTCCGTATGGACACAGATGAGGATATAGAAAAAGTAATTAAACATCTCTCTAAAGGTCTTGCCGAGGTTCAAGAACACGAAAGCAAGCTCATTGTCCAATTCATCCATCAATCCGTCCAGGATTTCCTTCTCGAAACGGGCTTGCAGGTTCTCGACCATTCAATTGCGGGAAACGTAATCGGACATGGTCATCTTTGGATTTCGAGGTTATGCATTGAATACCTCTTTATGAGAGAAGTTCAAACTGCGGATTCTCTTGGCGACAGTACTAGTCAGATGGAGAAAAGTGATTCCCTTGGTTTGTTTCGGTATTCGTTAACTCACTGGCTCTCCCATATCCAAAAGCTTGAGGACGCCAACATGTCTCAGGACGATTTGGCGGCATTGAGCATTAAAGTCTCAGATGTTACGCTGCCAGAACACTTTGTCAAACACCTCATATTTGATAATTTTCGGCGTCGTCCTACATTCGACACGACTCTATTACATATCGTGACCCAACGCCATTTAATCAATTTCACGAAGGCCATTTTGACCCAAACCGTGAGAGCGGACCGGACGGACGGACGCGGTCGAACGTCTTTATCTATTGCCGCTAGAAAATGGCACGCCATACTTGTGGAGTTACTACTCAGTCGACATGACGTTGATGCGAATCATAGGGACGCTGAACAAAATACGTCATTGTCCTTAGCTGCGGCAAGAGGCCGTGAAGCTGTGATAAAGATGTTGATAAGCCGAGATGACGTTGACAGGAATCACAAGAACTCCAAAGGAGATACCCCGTTGTCTTCTGTCGCTGAAGAGGGACATGAGGTTGTGATGAAGTTGCTACTCGATAGAAGAGACGTCGACCCAAGTTCTATAAATTATGATGGACACACACCAGTGTTCAAGGCCGTTAGAAACGGGCATACTGCAACAGTAAAAATGCTCCTCAACAGAGAACACGTCGACGTGAATCAAAAGGACCTTCAAGGAGATACGCCGTTCTGGTTCGCTTTTGTGGCTGGACATACAGCAATGGTGGAAGTGTTACTCCGAGAAAATGCCAATCCAAATATCAGAGACAAATTCAACGCAGACATAGATGCCGAAGACCTGATGGAGGATACGCCTTTGTCCGCAGCTGCTTCAAAGGGTGACTGTAAGGTAGTAGAATTACTACTTCAGCGGATCAACAATGCAGACAATATCCAACTTGCTTTGTTTCTAGCTACTTCGCATGGTCACTGTGAGGTAGTAAAATTCCTACTTCAGCGGACCAATAATGCAGACAGCATTGACGAGTCCGGCCGAACTCCTTTATCTCTAGCTGCTGCAATGGAGATAGTAGGATTACTGGTTCAGGGGACCAGGACTGCAGACAGCATTGACAAGTCCGGCCGAACTCCTTTATCTCCAGCTGCTGGAAATGGTCACTGCGAGATGGTAGAATTACTGCTTCAGCGAACCAGTAATATCGACAATATTAACAAGTCTCTTCGAACTCCTTTGTTACACGCCCATCGTGATAAGCACAAGGAAAAGAAAATCTTAAAGGAATTCGTGAAGAGAAGCGAAGCTGATGTCAACTCAAGAGACGCATCTGGCAGAATTGTATGGTCCCGGGCCTTGAACAATTTTTCCCAATCCGATTCGTGAGTTCTCGATCTTATCGGAGTCGAACGGTATGCGTTGGTATGGTGGGGTTTGGGGTTGGGGCTGGGGCTTTGGAGGAGTGCTTTTTGTCTGTGATGACGATCGCGAGAGGTGAGACGGGGTTGAGATCTGTTTAATGGGGGCTATTTCTGGACGCAGAATGGCTGGGTAGTGATGATGGGTTAGATGAGGGAAGATGCAGATATGTTGCTCCAGTATAAGGGATGAGATGAGATTGGACGAGATGAGAATGGAAGAGAGGAGGAGGGAGGATTTGGAGCATATTTGGGAGGGAGTGGGGGCTTCATGTATCTCTGCTGCTTCTCTTCCATTACGATACGATCCCAGATGGCCAGTCATAGAGGTCGAACACCTGCTCTCTATCTCTTGTCTAACTATAGTAATCGATTACCGAATTTTCAAGAGACAGACAGAATCCTGTTCCCTATGTTCAAACTAAGCGTGCGGTAGTCGAGGAAATTGTGGAAAGAATTAAGAGTGCTAGACAGGATGATGAAGGTATGTCTTCGGTCTCGAATAGCCTGCTCGGCAACTAATAGGGAACAAGTTTTGATATCTCAAAACCTCAGACCTCGACGATTCACACGGCGCTCTTTATCACTTCGACTGATAGCGTCTATTTATCTCAAGTATGACTATGAATCGGTCCAGCGGAGATGTAATGACCTTCAGCGTGACATTGACGATTCAGATATCTGGCCAAGAAGAGAACGTGAATACACCAAAAACGTAAAATTCAGAAAAAGGAGACGTCAAGAGGCCGGAAGATTATATGTTTTCGGAAAGGCAAACATCGAGGCATATGGTCGAGGGGGATCCAAAAAGAGGTCTGATCAGATGATGGAGAAAAAGTTTTGAGTCGGACAGGGAAGCGTTTTGCGCAAGCAGTTGAACACGGTTCAAGAACCACCTCGAGGAGGAAGGCCTTGTGAATCTCGATGCATGGAAAAGCTCGCCGGAAAAGGTACGAGTGAGTGCGTACGTAACCTTGAGTACGTAGTGAAGAAAGAAGAACTTAACAGATTCAGATTACTAATTCAGATACACACACCTCTCTCTCTCTCTCTCTACCTGTCTCTCTCTACCTCTCTCTCTATACCTCTCTACCTCTACCTTAGCGGTCGTCGAAAGAAAAAAAAGAAGTCTGCCGGGGAGAGCTTGAGCTTGAGCTTGAGCTTGTGTGAGGTTTTTCTCCGGGACAGGAAGGGAGGGGGTTCAATATGAGGGAGGGATCGCGTAGGTTTTGTGGATGTGGATGTGGATGGGGATGGGGATGTTGATGTTGATGTTGTAGGTGAGAGGGTGGGATGGGAGAAAAGAGGAAAGGGAAGCGGAAAGGGAAGCGGAAAGGGAAGCGGAAGAGAAGCGGGCGATAGAGAGAGAAAGAGAGAGAGAGAGATACATGATAAAGAGGGGACTGGGAGAGGAGAGAAAAATGGATAGAAATGTTCCTGGGAGAGGTAACGGACGTGGTTTGCGCTGGTGGAAAGAAAGGAGACGATGTTTTGTTCAAGTGTTTCTGTGGCAGGCAGAAAGATTTGGGAAAGCTTATATCGACAAACGTGGTATCACTATGAATCGGGCAGCTTAGCTCTTTCAACAATGATAGGCTAAGCGAGCATCACGCAACTCTGTCTCCATGCATCCAGTCCCCCCTTTTAAACCAGCAGAAATCCCAGCAAAAAGCTCAAACCACACTCCCCTTTCGCTCAACATCCGCCACAATCTCCGGTGCCAGTGTTCCCTTATCCGTTATACCCATCTCCGTGGCGAAGGTGCTGTGCGGCACCCACTTGGATGAATTCCGGGGTGTAGTCTCCTCCATCATACGGTCCACCTGTTCGAGTGACAGACCTTTGGTTTCCGGGATCAGGAAGTAGGCGTAGAAGAAGCAGGCGGTGCAAAGGGCGCCCCAGACGAAGAAGACTTTGGCGCCGAGATTGCCTTCGTCCTTGTCGACCATGTAGGGAGTGATGACTGCAATGATCTGTTACAACGCACTGTCAGCGCATGCTCCAAGGGTAGTGCCAGTGGAGGGTGGATGGTTGGTGACTTACGCAGTTCCACAGCCAATTGGAAGCAGCTGAGAGAGCAACGCCACGAGAGCGGATTGGCAGGGGGTAGATCTCGCCTATGACGACCCAAGCCCCAGGACCCCACGTAGAGGCGAAGAAGAAGACGTAGATGCAAATGAATGCGATTTCAGCCTTGACGGTAGCCGGGTTGTTCCCATCCGCGGTCCCCATGATGGCGACAATGAACTCGCAGATGAACATGCCCAACGCACCCCAGACCAAGAGGGGACGGCGTCCAAATCGCTCAACGGTGTAGAAGGAAATTGGGGTGGAACAGACGTTGACGAGGGTAGTGACCAGACTGATGAGGAAGGGGTTGTTGATGGTGCCGAGCTGCTGGAAGAAAGTCGAGCCGAAGTAGAAGATGAAGTTGACACCGGTCCATTGCTGCATCATCTGGAGCGATGTACCGAGGATGGTGCGGCGTAAATTGCTCTTCTGCTCCCAAAGGGAGCCCGTGAAGCAGTTGGCCCAGCTGGTGAAATAGCCGCCTTGCGGGATCATTTGCAACTCATATTCGTGATTGGCGACGATCTCGGCGAGCTCAGTCTGCACGAATTCCGAATCACGAGGTTGGCCACGCAGACGGCCGAGAACATCGGCAGCACGGTCGATCTTGCCTCGCTTGACGAAGTAGCGGGGTGATTCGGGTAGGAAGAAGAGACCTGTGGCCAAAATCATGGCCCAGAGCATTTGTAGACCGACTGGGACACGGTAGGAGGCGCTGGTGGTATAGTTTTGGGTGCCGTAATCGACGCACGAGGCGAGGAGTAAACCAATGGTGATACAGAATTGATATCCCGACACAATGGCACCGCGAACCTTTTTGGGGGCGATTTCGGACATGTAGAGGATAATGATGGCAGAGACGAAGCCGATACCGAAACCGGCGACGACACGACCAGCAACAAACAGCCCATAGGTGGATGAGGCGGTTTGTAGCACCACTCCGACGATAAAGACGAGGCAGCCCAGGATGATTGTAGTGCGTCGACCGGTAAAGTCGGCGATATCACCCGCCATGATGGCACCGAAGAATGTGCCGGCCGAGAGAATGGAGACGATGAGGGATTTCTGCCATGAGGGCAGGGCGAAGCCACCGGGATCGGAACCAGTCTTGGCGTTGAACCGAGGGTCGTTGGGGTCGAGGCCAGTGTAGAGAGTAATGAAATAGTTCATGCCGATGACACCGTTGATGTAGCCCGAGTCGTAGCCGAAGAAGATACCACCGAAGGCGGCGAAGGCACACATGAGGTAGGCCTTGAGGGTGACGGGGGCCTCGATACGGCCTGTGTCGGCGGTGGCGACGAGGCCTACACCTCCTCCAGGCATGATGGGGGATTTGGTGCTCGACGACTGGGTGGTGTATTTATTGATGGATAAGTGGAATGAAAGGCCTCACAGGGAGAGTAGCTGCTAGCTGACGGTCAAGGAGAGTGGAAGGATACACAGAGGGAGATAAGAAAAGAAAGGAGATGAAGAAGAAGGAGAAGAAGGAGAAGATGCAAGGGAAGGAAAGTGAGGGAGGGGTTGGTAGAGTGTGGTAGAGTGTGGAGATGCGGGGGTATGGGGAAGTTGAAATACTGGAAGGTCGTTGAGGTAGCTACTCCACTTTTTGCAGTACTCTAGTGTTACATCGGAACGAGCTTCACTTTCACTTTCACACTTTCTGCTGAAAACGGTGGTGAGTGGTGTTGACGTGTGGAGGTGGGAGAAGATGATTGGTCATGGGCAAATGTAGAATGTTAAATAAGCCCTTGTGCATGACATGCGATTGGACAATGGAGAAATAAGAGAGAAAAACGAAAATAAATTTCCGAATGTCATGTGCTTTTCAACAAATAATAATATAATAAGTATTAATAAGTATTAATAAATGTTACTAAGGTGGCACCAGTGGGATACCTTTTCTCATGCATGGGAAAAGAGAGGCAAAAAGATGGGAAAGATGAAAGAGAAATTTACCTTCTGCATGCAGCGTTTCTTTTGCCGGGTAAGCTAGTGGAAAACACTAAGGTAGTAAAGTAGTCAAGTACTAAAATGAACTCTCCGCCGCCCCCCGCAACGTAGATCCCTATAATAGCGGACAACCTCGGCAATACTATACTTCGAGATTATTTTCTATATACTATAGTCAGTCAGTCTTCCGTAGCGAGAACAAGTGTGTCACCCGTTTGTACAATCCAAGGTCAATCGAACCATGAACGTCTAGAGTCTTGAATAAGCCAGGAAAGAAGGAAAGAAGGAAAAGGAAGGAAAAGAAAGGAAAAAGAAAGGAAAAAGAAACGGTTAGTACGTGTACATGCTAGCAAAGACGGGGCGAAATGCGAAATGGAAATGACGCAGATCAGCCCAAAAATTCCCCCCACTCGAAAAATCTCCGCGACGTCACGAGAAGAGAGCATGATCACGATCACGATTCACGATTCAATCTCGTGCGTGGTGGATACCTAACCTAACCTTATTGCTCCCCTTTCCCACCAATGATAGTTTATGCTCATGCTGACTCGTCGTGCCTGCTTAAAAAACTCCACACAAACCCAACAAAGTGGCGTGTAATACTACATAGATTCTCAGCGAGGTACGTATCGCTACCCGTGCCTAAGTACTTTAGCCCTTTTAGGTACATGGCCCCCGGAAGTGCTCGGGCTTCGTGCATATCCTGCAGGTCTGGTGATCCGAGCCACCAAAGAGATCTCGATGACAGAACGGAGCTGGGTATAGCTTCAGTGGCGATTTGGAGCCAGATCCCTACTAGACTGGATCAATATCAATTCAAACTTTTCAAGACAAGTGTGATCTCTTGACGACCGAAAGGGCTTGGTATTGGTGGAGATGCCATATAGATGGAAATGTGGAAGAATAGTCCCTTTTCTGTTGACTCACTCCTTGTTCAAAGATGCACTCTCTCTCCTTTTCCTCCCGGTTCTTCTCCACTTTTCACTTCAACGGACTCTCAAAATACCCACTCCCCTCGTCATCCCCGCCCTGCCTCCCTCTCCGTACAGGCGTCACCCTTCCACTGATGCCACCCCCCGCCGCCATTCCCACCTCAGGGGTGACCCTTCCACCCAACAGGACCAAATCTCCGCTTCCCTCTCCCACCCCAAATTTTCCCTTCTGTTTCTCTGCAATCCCCGCCGCCTCATGTTCCCGCCGTGGTACCCAATTCGTCTTTCGCGCGTCACGATACACTTTATTAATCATCTGCTCCACGATCCCCGCGTCGTCAAATTCTTGGTATTTGCGCCATATACGTAGTGCAGTCCGTGCATCTTCGATACTGTCGTGATTACCCGTCTGCACCTCTTCTCTCAGCAAAACTTCCGCCAGCATGGCTAGTTTCAATCTGCGCGCGTTGTCTCTTTGAAGGAAAAGGTCGACCGTGTCAACGATTTGCTCGTTGGGCACATGCATGTTGATTTCCAGAAAGTCTTTCCTTAAGCCGTGCCCAACGAATATGCAGCCGAGGTTGAGGAGCAGCCAAAGTTTCTTGTAGGCCATTTTGAGGCTGACGAGTGCATGCTTCGAGCGGCGCGGGTCCAGGTCCCCTTCTTCGAGGCCTGAAAATTGAGTTACATAGTCCACGATTGGTTCATTGATGGTAATGTAATCATCAATGAAAGGAATCCCTTCCTCTTCTCCCCAAGCCCTGACGACTGACACCCGACCGAGACCTTGACGCGTAGGAATTACCGTGACTCGGGTGCCATCGGCTGTGATTTCGATCTCCTCGCGGATTAGGGTTACCATCTCAGCGTCAATAGCAACGTGGGTGCCTGGTCCCGGAACCTCGATACCAGGTTTTAGTGTAAATGCTTCAGGACTGTTGAAGATACTAGTCAAGTCAGTGAGACCAAGCGCAGAGAGCGTTAGTGACCAATCTCACTTTAAGGAGCCATTGTGGTAGAGACAGCTCAAGTCGAGAGAATCTTTCCACGAGTCGTCAATGTTGTGTCGGGCATGTCGTACTTGATAAGTGAGAATAACGGGTGTCTTCCACGGCGTGACCTCCAGTGCTTCATCCTGTTCGACTTTCCTGACTAGAAAGTCGTTGAAAAGGTGCCATTGATTACCATCTTCTCGAGGGCTCCGTTCTGAGATAGCGACTAGAGTGGTGGTAAGCCTCGAAAGTTCGAACTAGGGTGCATCCAACATACCGTTGACAAACGATACGAGATGGGATTTCTGTCGGTCTGCGCTTGTAACGTCGGCTACTAATCCAACGAGCTCGAAAACCACCGTGGATCTGTGGTATCGAAAGGGTTGCAAGCTGTCGCCTTCGAGAACCCTCATGTTCCCGCCTTCAATGGTAATTCCTATCTCTTGGGGCAGCCAACGGGGTTTGGCCCAAATATGCTTGTTCTTTGGGCCCTTGTCTAAACCCGTATTGATCATGAGAATAGGCGAAACATCAGTTATTGTTCGTCGGCTAGCTAACGGTGCATATCGTCGACATCGTTGGCACCATCCTCTGGTTTGTGATTCGTTTTGGAAGCCTAGGCTAAGTACGTCTGAGAACTTCGGGACGTGACCCCGACTTCTGCTAATAGTACTCTGTATTCGTCAATACTTGAATCGGTGCAGAACTAGCTCCGGAGAAGGCTCGTCCATACCAAGTCTGGATAGGTCAGAGTAGTGACATGTGAGGCGTCATGGCGGAAGGTCTCATGATTGCAGTTGAGGCAGCGAAGAGTAAGGAGACCGTTCGTGACGAATGTCTACATGCAAGATAAGCAAGAGAAACCGCACGGCATTGGCAGCGCACCTGGTCAAGAGTAGAATCATAAAGGTCCGCCTTGCGAGAGTCTCGACAGAATTGCTGCAAGAGGAACCGGTTGGCGACTGAGATTCTTATGTCCAAAGTATTTCGCGGATAGGTTTCCTCTACAATATGGAGCAGGGCGGCTGAATAGCGAGGGAATGTTAGCTTGCTACAATTCGACTTCATTAGATAACGCGTACCTTCCGGTAGACTGCGGTACGCCAAGAGAAGGTTCGTAGCCTGACACCACTTTCCGTGAGATTTCTCTAACATATCGCAGAAGAAGCCTATTTCGCAGAGCAAGCAACAATCCTGGGTACAGTTTCCCGCGACGTGATGCAAAGCATTGTTGCGAAAGACGGGAGTGAAACGAAGAAGTTGAAGCAAAGGGTTTAGGTAGGAATTCATGACGTTGTTCGTTAGCCCGGAATAGCGTGTCTTGTTGTAGTACCTGCCCTAGATTCAGCCGAAAGCATACAGTTGACTCAACAGACATACTTGAAATCATAATCCAGAATTCCAAAGTTTCCAAGTTTAATGTTTAGATTGACGTAGTAGTTTGGTACCTCCGCTTTGGTGTTATCTGATAACACAGTATCAAGCAGTGCTTCTGCGGCGCGACTGATAGGACTGCCGTTACTGGGGTCGCTCTTCGGGTCACGAGCTTTCTCACTAAGCAGCTTCGGTGCAGCAAAAGCTGTAACCTTGGTATCTGCGGTCTTCGTTTCCTCAACCTGATTTCTGAGTACTTTTCGAGGGTTTGGAGCGATCTGGCCAATGCCTCCAGGATTCGGTCTCAGATTTTTGAGGATGTCTGGGTCAATCACGGCAGGGGGCCTTCCAAGTTCAAAAAATCGTTCATTTCCCCAGGCAGACAGAAGCCTCTCGCGATAGAATGGCATACCGATTATATTGAGTGGGCTGCAGGGGGAATGAATCAGTCAATATAGATTTCTTCGGTGGGGAGGTTCGGACACACAAATTGTCATCCACCCCCATCGATCGTGAATGCAACACTTCATCTGCAAATTCAGTGGGGTTGGGAACTTCAGTGAATTGTACTTTTTCAGGAGAACCCCAAAGATGTATAGCATTATCCTGGTCCACGATCGCCCAGACGTTGCCAGAAGGTGAGATCATCGTCGAGGTCACGATGCTCATGAGTTGTACATGTAGTATGGCGGCATTATCTGCGTTCATAAAGTCCACAAGGTGCAGTTGCCCATGCTGTGAAGCAATAAGAGTCGTTGTTGACATCCTAGGGTGTATCTGCACAAAAGCGGCTCCAGCGGGAAAAGAAATTGGTGCAAGCACCTCCAGATTCTTGATATCGAAGACCTTCACAATACGCTCAAGCTGTGGAGTCCCGTATGATTTCGTAGTCCAGCCGCATGTTAGGAGGTAGTCCGTTTTGACATCCATGCTGTTGATTTTCGAGGAGTGAGCTTGCCAAGTTTTGATCACTTTAAGAGTCCCCGGATCGAGAAGATCAACTGAGCCAGTGCTAGTTGCGGCGCAAATATAGCGCGAGAGCTTCATCATAGTGTATTCTGCGTTTGCAGGAATCTCCTCGACGACCTGGCCCTTCTCCACATCGATCTTGTACATGGTTCTCTGACATCCAGCAACCAGGATGAGTTGGCTGTCCTTGCGAAGAAAGCTCATGCAACAAAGTTTACCCATAGTATTCTCTCTGTATGTATGTTAGTGGTGTCGGTGGAATGCTCGTTGACAGGGACAAACTCGATATGCCATTGGGTCAAACACCGTCGATTCATTAAATGCACACTTCGCGAAGCCAGAGAGATGACTGATTTCTCGTTAAACAGAAATTGCTCGACATGACCTTCGCTCACTGGATGAGCTTGCAGTGAAGTGTACTTCTCCAGCTGCAAGGCATAGTAAGAACTGACACGTCCCTACGATGGATCATCTCCCGTCAGAAGCTGTTGCACCAGCTTTGATAGGCAGAAAGGCTCACATAGTCATCTCCAACCCATAACAACTCTTGGTGGGTGTCGAATGCAATTGTAGCGATAATGTGCGCATAGTGGTTGAGATTTGGCGGCGAAAGCTGTATCTGTCGGACCTTGTATTGAGTGGACGTCAGCCGTGGTGTGAAAGGACAGCTATGACAGAGTCCCGATTCATTCAAATAATACGGCGTGAACTGTCCTTTGTGGTCTTTACACACTAAGAAGTCTGGAGATGGAAATAATACCTCTTGCCAATCTGAATCCATTGCGGTGATCAACCTCAATTTCTTGCAAAGATCTGTGCCCGAGTTTCTATATCAACTGCAATTCCGTGATTGCCCAATCCGATAATACTGGAATCGTAGGGAAAGAGCCAAGCGCCATGTCAAGAAGGCACCCCGGTGCGGTTGATTTTGCCTCACGATTTACTCCAGTGGGTGGTTAGAAGTTGCTTCGGTTCCTCAAGAAGTCTAGATAGACAGCATATCTGTACGTTGACTCTCAACATCCAGTCTAGTTGAAAGAATAAAAACCTTTGGTTCGCTGACTGTCTGGGCACTGGCCATTGTTTTCGGCAGAGGTCAGCTAACTTTACACATAGGACGGTCCTCGATTTACTACGGAGCACCTCTGAGCCAATTCTCGCGGAAAGACCTGCAAGTCAGTTTCAGAGTATTTCATTGGAAGTGTGGTGATCAAACTCGAGTACCAAAGCTCTCTACAAAGCATTTATGCTACAGTGACTATGTATTTACAAGCATTTGCTTTTGCCGCAAGCCGCTTCAGCGGCTCCCCGTATCCAGTCTTTCAGCCTGTGGTAAGCCTTCCGCGAAATTGAATCACAACTTTGCTGCATCACATCCGGTACGTAACACTATACAAATCAAGTATATCTCGATAGCTCAAACTTGAGGGCCAGCTTTGATGACCTCGTCGGTTGCCTCATCAGCATATTTCTTGAAGTTCTCAACGAACAGACCCCCCAGTTTCGTGACTTCCTCTTTGAAGTCAGCCGCTCCTGTCCAGGACTTCGCCGGGTTAAGTAGCTCCGAGGGAACACCGGTGCAAGATATCGGTACGGAGAGATTGAAGGTTTCATATGTCTCGAATTCAGCCTTGGCAAGCTCGCCTGAGTGAATGGCATCGAGGATTGCCCGAGTGTATTTCAACCTATGTTAATCAGTACGACTATGCCGAATTGGAAGAGTGAGACTCACGGGCAACGCTTGCCACCGGTCGTAGCACCAGCGCCAACCCAACCAGTGTTTAGCAGCCATGCATTAGCATTGTGGTGCGCGATTTTATCAGCTAGCATTTTGGCATAACGCATGGGATGCAGAGCTAAGAATGGCTGAGCGAAGCAAGAAGAGAATGTGGCTTGGGGCTCGGTGACACCATCCTCCGTGCCAGCCATCTTTGAGGTGTAGCCAGAGATGAAGTGAAACATGGTTTGCTCAGTGTTCAGCTTAGATATAGGCGGTAGGACACCACGAGCATCGCAGGTGAGTAGAATAATGTTGGAGGGGTGATTGTCCGATACACAAGGAAGTTTGGTGTTCTCAATGTACTCAATTGGGTACGCGCAGCGAGTATTCTCGGTCAATGTGGCATCATCGTAGTCAACCATTCGCGTTTCAGGGCTGAAGACAACGTTCTCTAGGATGGAGCCGAACTTGATGGCATTGAAGATATCCGGTTCCTTCTCAGCCGAGAGATTAATGCACTTGGCGTAGCAGCCACCTTCAATATTGAAAACACCTCTATCACTCCAACAGTGCTCGTCATCGCCGATCAGGGCCCGCTTGGTATCTGCGGAAAGGGTCGTCTTTCCTGTGCCGGAGAGACCGAAAAAGACAGTAACGTCGCCGTCTCTACCTTGATTGGCCGAAGAGTGTAAGGTCAAGACGTTGTGCTTCACAGGCATTTCGTAGAACAGCACTGTGAAAATGCCTTTCTTCATCTCGCCAGCATACTCAGTCCCTAGAATTACCATTTCTTTCTCGGCGAAGTTGATGGCAACAGAAGTGGATGAGCTCATTCCTGTTGTGTATCGATTAGCTGGAAATGAGCCTGCATTGTAGACAGTGTAATCTGGGTGGAAATGCTGTAGCTCTTCCCTCGATGGCCGGATGAGCATGTTGCGCATGAAGAGTGCATGATAGGCTCGAGCACAAACAATTCGTACACTGATCCGGTACCGCTCATCCCAGCCAGCATACCCATCAACGACATAGATTCGGTTGCGCGTATTCAAGTAGTCGACAGCCCGTTCTCTGTTGATTCTCCAGACCTAGGGTTAAACTATCAGAAAAGGGGGTCAAGAGGCACGTGACTTGGCGATAAGATAAGAGATGCGGGGTGCTTTGCCGAGGCATGCATCCTGCAATGCAAAGGGCCGCATTTGGAACCCGTTCTCCGAAGCCCGCTCGCCCATGCGGAGTCGCGAAGGGAAAGTTCGTACTGACCTGAGGTGTCATAGGTTTGTTGACAGGACCCCACCAGATTTCCTTCTCAGACCCTTCTTCTTTGACGATACGCTTGTCGAGGGGCGAACGACCGGTCTTGGCGCCTGAGTATGCGGTCAAAGCTCCCGTTGAGGTTATAGCTGAGCCTGTTTCATACACCAAGGCATCTTCATACAGGGCTGCGACAGAGGGATTGGCGATCTGTGATCTCTTAGCCAGGGAAGTCTACAGCTGTAGGAGGAAAACTCACAATGGAGACGCGGTTGTAGTCAATATGGGCCACTTCATGGAGCTCCTCCTCGATCTCAGTGTGCTCTCGCTGTGGCCTGAGGAAGTCAATGATCAGCGACACTGCAGATGGCATCAAAGGAGAAATATAGACTTACTCAACACCACCTGGATGAAGACTCGTTTTGTTGACGCTATTTGGATTAATCATCTTCGCGAGTGAGCTGGAATGGTAGTTATTCCCTAATTGTTTCTGCCGTTGTTGTGCTGCGAAGTCGGTGGAGAGTGGAGTTTGAGGACGAATTATGTTTTCTAATTCTTTCGAGGGCATGGCGGTTGTTTTGTATGTATCTGAATGTCACATTAGCTTCACAACCTTGTAGTATAATCGGCAGAAGTCGGAACCAGGCTCCTCGACTCAGCCACGTTGAATTATGGCGTTTGAAGTGAGGAGGGCAGTCAAAGCGTCAAATACCCGAAGTCAGGGCGTTTGAAACGTACCGAATTTGTTCCGCAAGTATGAATGGCCTGGATTGCTGCAGATGGAGACGTGAGCAGAAAAGATTTAAGCGCAGAATTTCACTAATGTGTGTGACACTGTGAGTGATATTTTTTCGCTTTGTTGGCTTTGACGTTTGTCGGAACTAAGGTGTTAAGGCACACTCCTAACACTAACCCCGCTCGCTTAAACACCCAAGTAATTCTATTATATACCATTGGACAATCGCTTTTCAAGGACAGATGGAGGCTGGAGGCTCTTCCGGTTTCTCCCATGGTATACTGCCGTGCCAGCGGCAGTCCAGCCATATGGTCTGGACACCGGCAGCCGCTTTGAGAATTCCAGTCGAGGCCATCCCGGCTTCCAATTCTCGCACGGTGGAGCTTCTCATTTGCCATCCTCTCCAACGCCTGCCTTCTGTTTTGCGATTGAAATGTTTCCGATCTCTGACTTCAGGAGCTCTGGGACAAGAACACCTGCATCGCCTTCGAAGAACCAATCTCCTTTGTCCAACCCTCCTCTTCCCGTGTCTGCCTTGTCCATGTTGATTACTGCGACTCTTGCACCCTTTGCCCTCGCTTTGTCAATGTAACCAGCAGCAGGATAAACCTGAGCGCTGGTTCCAATTACGAGGATCAAATCAATTTTCTTCGGCTCCTCGATAAACGCGTCAATCTCGTTGATGACCTTCTTGGGTAGCATCTCTCCGAACCAGACGACGCCAGGACGAAGGAGTCCACTGCCGCATTCGGGACAATGGGGGAGGTCTTTGGTATCAAGCTCCGGGATTTCAACCCGATCATCGGATATGTCTAGCTCCTTCTCCTCTCGATGCTTCGAACCTGCGCCGTGCATGGCATGTTGCATTGAGTCTGTAGCTTCGGCTCCCGAAGCTGCTGTTCCCAGAGGAGCCGGTGAGGGTCCACCCATGGGTATTGCTAGCGCTGGTGCGATGGGATCTGTAAAATTGTTCGACTCTGCTTGCTGGCAGTAGAACGCGGTGCATTTGACGTCGAACAAGGACCCGTGAAGGAGATAAAGCTTCGAAGCTGGATGACCTGCCCGTTCGCTGAGGCCTGTAAGTACTCATAAGCTGCTGAATATTGTGCTTGGTGCAATATTCTACCTACCATCGACGTTCTGGCTCAAGGTGAGGAAGTCCCTCTTGCGTCTGGCCAGTTTAGCAAGAGCATAGTGAGCAGGGTTTGGCTGTGCCTGTAAGGCCATGTGCCGTCTATAGCTGTAGAATTGCCAAACCAGGCCAGGGTCTTTGGCAAAAGCCTCCGGGGTTGCGAGAGAGACCGCATCGTAGCTTCGCCATAGACCGCCGGCACCACGAAATGTAGGCAGTCCAGAGGCAGCTGATAGACCCGCCCCGCATAGAGCTAGTACGCGGTCTGAGTAGCGGAGGTGGTTCTGGAAGGACTCAAGGTCCGCTGGCTTGATCAAGGACGCCATGCGTGCAAAAGGATATTTGTGGTTGTCGATGACTTTTGTTGCACTTCGGTAAAATGTCATACCCCAGGATCATATTTATGGAGCTGTCGCCTGAAATCTGTGAATAGCCCATGGTGAGTCACTGGGTGGTGTTGAGCAAAGCAGGATGAAAATCCGCCCCTCTCTCACTGTGACTCGAGGCTGGGGCCTGCCGCTTTAGCGATTCTAAAACCCTGAGACTGACTAATCAATCGAGTCGTGCTAAGCAAGCAGAGAGACGATTGATTCGTGCAAAAAGCGAACTTAGTAAGTACCCGTACTGTAGAAGGCATAGATCCCGATTTTAGGGTATGTTGCCAAATGCTGAGGTAGTTACCTAATCATTTTCAATCTTTGGATAGCTTCGAAACCCTGAGGAGTCTTTAGTTATGAGGAAGAGTTTTGAAGTCAGGATTGGATGGTTTTTATGGGCATACCCGTGCTGTAGAGTATGCATGAATACTGCCGAGCTTTGAAATCACATTTGCACACGCTAGAGTATGTACTGGTAGAGTAAAGACCGACCAATTGACGATCAAATGCTTCCGAGAAACAGCCATCAAGCATGCAATCATACGCCTATACATTTAAGCAGTGTACAAGATCACTGAAATTGCCTTCTGCAGCTTCAATCACGAAATGGCCTCTTCGTAGATGGGGACTGCCTACCCAGCTTCGACGGTATGCATCTGTCTCTGCGGCGGAGCTCCAATTTGGTCAACCTCTTCATGAGACACATCCACATCTACTGACAGCTGGAGAGCGTAAACTGAGGCGCCATTCTCATCTCAGAGATCGCTAAAATAACCTTTGTCTAGTCACTCCCGGGATTACAGCACTCGAATATGCCCAGCGGCGCTCAAAGCTTGCCGCAAAGCTCCCCAAGAATGCGATTGCCATACTAGCCGCCTCGGAGATCAAGTACAGATCTGGCGTCGTATTCTACGACTTCCACCAGGACTCCAACTTCTTCTATCTAACGGGTAAGAAGATTGAATGCTTTAGGGGCATGTGCTGAGGAAAACAGGCTTCAATGAGCCGGAAGCTGTTGCAGTGATAGGTAGGCTGAGAATGGACATACAGAAGAGTCGGATGTTTACTACAGGCAGGGAAGAGCCTCGACGGAGATGACCACACGTTCCACCTTTTCGTGCGGGAGAAGGATGCAAAAGCCGAGCAATGGGATGGTGTCAGATCAGGGACCCGAGCAGCCCTGGATATCTTCAATGCAGATGAGGTACGGAAAGGAAGCAGTGAGAACAAGATATTCTGCTGAAGATGCTTAAAGACTGGAGACATCAACCAAATCTCGAGCCTCCTGACGCCCATTGTCAAAGAAGCATCGAAGATCTACACCGACCTCATCTCCGAGCCAAAGAACAAGTCATTCTTCTCTCGCTTCCTTTTTGACCAATCTCCGAAAACTGAGGGTCTCGCGAACGTTCTCAAGTCTAGCAACGTTCTGCCGCTGAAGAACGTGATCAATGAGGTCCGAAACCTCAAGAGCGATGGCGAGATTGCGAACCTGAGGAAGGCTGGTCAGGCTTCAGGGAGAGCATATACGGGCGCCATGCGGCATTCATGGAGAAAAGAGAAGGACTTAGCTGCGTATCTAGATTATCAGTTCAGAATACGGGGGTGTGACTGCTCGGCTTACATACCTGTGGTAGCAGGTGGTCAGGTTCGATTTATCCTGTTCTGGTTCATGGCAGTGCCGCTGACCGCACTAGAACGCCAGCATCATTCACTACACTCAGAACGATCACCTCCTGAAGTAAGCCTCCAGTGCCCAATCATCCATCGTCGACACTGACATTGGTCCAGAGATGGTCAGATGGTGCTAGTAGACGCAGGTGGAGTAGGCTTCTGTATCTTTATTGATTAATACCCACGTCCCTGACATCTCTACAGGAATTTGGCGGCTACACAACAGACATCACACGCACATGGCCCGTATCAGGCACCTTTACTCCTGCTCAAAAAGACCTATATAACGCCGTCCTCACGACGCAGCGCCAGTGCATCTCCCTCTGCCGCGCTAACGCTAACGTCTCGCTTGATGAGTTGCATGACATTGCAGAGTCAGCTCTGGTAAATCAATTGAAGCAGCTAGGCTTTGACCTATCTACCAACGTATGCATCCTGCCTATTGCTCTCCAAAACCGTTTCCAGCGCTAACGCAATGTCCATTTGACTAGACTCTCAAAGCGCTCTTTCCTCACCATCTAGGCCATTATATCGGCTTAGACATCCACGATACTCCAGGCCAGTCTCGGAAGACAAAACTGCAGCCGAGGCAGTGTATCACTATTGAACCGTAAGCTCCCATACCCAGATCCCCATCCTTACACTCCGCTGATGAACTTGGTCGAAGCGGCCTCTACATTCCCAACACAGAAGGTTACCCAGCCCACTTCCGCGGCATGGGCATCCGCATTGAAGATAGCGTTTGCGTACAGGAAGAGCATCCGCTTGTGCTGACTACAGAAGCTGTGAAGGAAGTGCATGACATCGAGGCGCTGAGAGATGATTAGTTCGGTGGAGGGTATGCAAAAGTGTATATTTTAAAGTATCGGATCGTACACTCCTGTACAGAAAATGGAGTATTGCCTGAGGATGCAGCTTTGGCGATAGCTGTACATTTCGAAGCCCAGTGACGGAAGTTGTTCACGTTCCGTAGTCTACGGTCCCCTTACTTTACCGATGGTCTTCTAAGGGCTTACGATCGGATAACTGCAGGGGATTCGCCAGTCTAGTTTCTGATTTATTCACCTTCTGTTTGGACCTGAGGTCTCAATGTCGCAATTCAAGCACACTACGAAGGCACCAAACTAGCATTTGGGAAACACCCTCTCCACGCTCCATTTCACTGCAATCGAACCCAATATGTAGTGAGGCTTCAGAATTGCTGTGCTAAGCATATGGGACTATCTAGCTCAAATAGCAAACGCAAGGGAACAATGCATGCCAATATAGACCTTTCAGTGTCCTCGCAAGCCAAAAATGGGTGCCAGTCCAACCAGATCCTCCTGCCTTGATAAGCCGTATGATATTTGAAGCGGCCGTAAAATGCCGTGTCCATATATTCATAGCGCTGGTGCCAAAGACGAGATGCTGTCGTAAATGCTGTCGTGATTTGTAAAGCGTAGAACACTTGGTTTGTAGGATGCAAGTAGATGCTGCTGGTCATGTACTGTTGTTGTTCGGCGCCTGGAAGATCGCGGAGGGTTTAACAAGAGATCGATGTGATGCTGAATAAGGTATTGCCGATGGCGTAATAACGAACTAACCTTGCAATGTGGTCCAGCCTCGACAGATCCTGTATGATCATTCTATGGCCGGGATTGATGCTGTTGTGCCCTCTATCCTCAGTCTTCTATATGCCACAATGTCCGAGCAGTGGACAGTCTAAATGCTCCATTGACGGTGCTGCCTCTCAGAAGCTTCCAATCCTATGAAGGTCAGGTCAGAAGGCTTATTTTTGACGATGCGGGAGCGCAAAGCTCTGAAAGCATTCGTGTGCTGGTAGATAACAACGGCGATTATTGAGATAACACCCAGCGTCGCAGCAAGTCCAATCAGTACCCAGAGACGGACTTGGTAGCCAGAAGCATAGTGGATGAATGTCAGGTCCGAAGGAATCGACTTCAGGTCATTGAGGATACCAGAGGCGTGCACAAGTATCATGAAACCTGTTGTTTCGAATCAGCATTGAGAAATGAATGGTCCCTGGGAACTCACCAATGACCGTCGCTACGAACTTCGCGTGGTTCGGACTGTACCAGTGCAGCACAGCGACTGCGAGCGCCAACCAACCCAATCTGAAAAGCTCTCCGGGGATTGCACCGAACCAAGCCATCGTCGCTATTTTTGCGGTAGCATCATCTACTGCTTCATGGAGACCACGTGCACTTGAAGTTACGTTGGCAATTAAGCTGTGAGAAGCCTGCACCTCGACTTGCGTTTGGTTGTGCAAATGCGCCTGCATCTCCGCCTGGCGAGTCTGGGCTGCATGAAACGTCTCTGCTTTCAATTCGAGTCCGGAAAATGAGTGGCCGAGATCTTGCACGCGCTATGAGACCGTCAGTCAAACTTGGAAGATTGGCCGGTGTAGGACATGTACCTCGTACAGCTCATTCTGCGTCTGGTACATTAAGATCACCAATTCGTTGCTGCTTTGCTGGAAACGTGTCAGTGATCACACGTTCTGGAGCTTGACTTGGATCACTCACTAGTTGGCCCTGTATACTCACTAACGCACCAAGTAATGGACCGACCTCCTCTTCTTTCAAGTTCTGTAAGGAACTCTGCAATTCCGTAGCCAGCATACGACTGCGATCCCAATGTTCAGTCTGAGTTGCAGCCAGCTCTGCGCTGCCCGTTATCACCTGTTGAAAGACCCTTCGGATATTCTTTTCTAGATTTGCGGAATCGACATTGGCTTTGTTGACATTCTACCGCAAGTCAGCCACACGTTGAGAACGCGTTGGAGTACATCTGCTCCTTCCAGATTGACTCACTTCGCTCAAACTAGCCGCATCCGACTCTATGGCTCTCACTGTCAAGCCCATCTTGGTGAGTGTTGACTGTACGGCTGTATCCACACCTTTGACCAGTTTCTCAAAGAAGGATTGCGTTTTGGCGGATGATGCCTCGAGGTCGTACACCAATTGGTCCTGAAACATCTGCTTGGCGAGCACAAAGTCTGTTTGGAGTTGATTCAACCCATCATTGGTCTCTTTAGTAGCTCTCGACAAGGCGGCGTTGGCATCTGCATTGGTTTCCACTGCTGACTTGTGCAGCTTAATGAGTTCATCTGAGAAGTATGTCAGTGGTATGAAGACACCAATGTGAGGGCGCTTGCCTTTCTCAATGTCCACACGAGCGGCCTGGCACATCACCATTGCGTTCTGTCTGCTATTGCTGTAGCTTGTCCACCATTGTGGCTTCGATTCCAATGACATTAGACAAAGGCCCAGCTGATCCCTACGAACATGTTTGAAGCCGCTGGTTTGGTGGATGTTTACACCCGGTGAAACATCTAGCGATTTACATGCCTGAGGGACTGCTGACCCAGCACTCACAATCTCGCACATCGCCAATTGAGCAGCGTAGACCGATCTCATGTCCTCGAGTGAGTCTTCTGCGTTCTGATTCGAACCATCAACGGTATGACATGAATCAAGCAATGTAGATGCGGCGAGTCGATTGCAGGATGGTGAACCTTGCAACGAAGAGAGGAGCTGAAGTGCATGGGTGTAGATGCCGGTCTGGTCGGCAGGCTCGGGTCTGATGAGGGCTGTGATATCTTGATCGAGGCCGAGTATGCGACGTTCTTTACTGGCCGAGGCATCTGATAGCCTGTCAGTGGTTTTTATTCGGTAGAAGTTGGCCTTGACTCCGACTCAATGGACGAAGCACTTACCCTTGACCCTCGTTTTCGAAAATCCAAAAGCCCTTGAAGGAGGAAGAAGAAGCAGAAAGATAGCAACAATTGCCAAACAGCAATTGCATTTCAAAGTGGAACCCATCGCTGCATACGATGTCTTCCGGCAAAGAAGTGTGGAGGAAGGGAAATTGCACTTGAAGGACTTGAAGAGGACGATGGAGGATGAATAAAGATCGAAGCGGGAACGTGAATCCACTCTCATTACCTTCTTTGGCATTGGTGTGAATACGCATTCACCTTCAGAGTATCCTCAAAGTGATCTGATCAAAGGGAGAAGGGTTGTCTCCGCACTGGGATTCACGCCGGAGTAGCAACGGCGACAATGCGCACAAACAATCCTAGGCACACTTAGTCTAAGCAACGGGTTTCCCCGAAGCTCCCGTAAATTTGACCCATCAATGGCGAAGAGTCGATATATAAACAATGTAAGAGACCACAGTGGAGAAGTCGCGATTTTGCCGCGCAGTGACATGCGCTTAGCGCGGCTTTTGGCGTATTCAAAATCGTTGTTGCAACTTGCAATCTTTTGACATTGGGAAGATTTCTTGTCTCTGAATTTGGGAACCTCAACCATCAGTATATGCTTTCGAATCATCTCGCACTATACCTGGTGCTGGTAACGCATAACTGGTTTAATAGCGGTCAGCGCACCAGGAAAACGTTACTCGGTCCGCAATTTGACACGGCTGCATTATAGACCTGAGTATTACATGTGGATACACGAGATATTGAACACGAGAGGGTGGTGGTGTGATAGGGTCCTCGGACTTTCAAATGTTGTCTCCATTGTATTCTTCTCCATGTCAAACCTAGAAAATGTGGCAAACAGCCCTACTAGCTAGTGGCTTGGCACGGCACTCACATACATGTATTCTACCTTCCTACATAGACACTCCTTAGTCCACTCAATATCAGTCGTCTAGACCCTCTTTATTCAACAGGTTATGAGCCCGGTTGCATTAGCTTCTAGGGAGTGACTCCGTGCCGTACAGATCGAACACGTTATCCGTCAGCCGAGGGAGGAGTGCTACTAACTGACACACATCTGGCCTGCGAGGCATTACCGACTATCCGACCGTCGACCGAAGGAGGAGTGCTACTAATCGACGTGAGTTGAGAAGGTCATAGCTGACGAGCTTGAGTACGTAACTGTGTCGTCGGCGGACGTCTGCATAGATCAGGGAAACGCATACCTAAACACCCTACAACACCGAGTCTTCCCACCAAATCAACACCCAAATTCTGATACTCAGCCGTCACCATGAGTTCAACAATCGAGTCCTACTCCAAGCATAAGCTTCCCATTCTCACCAAGGCAAATGCCCGTCAGTGGTTTAGTCAAGCAAAGACTACACTTGTAAGGGCCATGAGGTCTCTAGACATGAGGCGGCCTGTCAGAAGTTCAGGAATTCAACATACATCTAGGTCAGATCCGGGAGACTATCCCTCTGGTGCAGCTGTGCGGCTGTGCGGCTATAGCAGTCGCATAGTAAGTTTGCTTGACATGGGGGTGCACTCTCCCCTGCTAAATATGCTGCCTCTGAGGACTCCCATCGAGTTCCTCAGGATTCAGTCTATCTAGTAACCAATCCATCTGTTACTCACTCACGCATGTCTAGACCTCGTTACATTTCTGAATTCTGTAACTCTCGCTATCGTCGACACGGTAGTAAGGGGGATGTGCCCGTTTGATAACAATATCACTTTCGTGACTCGCTGTCACCTCTATTTATCTCTTAATTAACGTCGACGTCGGGTCAGTCAATTTCGAATTATTTAGATGGCTTCTGTAGTAGAATTACGATCGAGATAGCAGATATCAAATCTCGAAGAGGGACAAGAAGCACTATCGAATGACATCAATGCTGACGAAGAAGAATCTAATGAGATTACTTCAGGAACAAGCGAAGAAGATGATCATGACGATATTGACTCACACACGAACGAGTCAGCAGAAACGATGTTAGACTCAAGAGAGCTTGCAACATTTCGGGTCTATCAAGCGCACGCGAAGGAGTTTGCAGCATATCAGACAAATCAAGCGTTGTCACGTCGTCGACAAGCGTCACTGAGTTACGAGACTCAGAGAATGTCAAAGAGACAGACATCAAATCTCAAAGCGAAAGATCCAGCGTTATACAAGGGAGTCAGCCCAGCGAAATTGAACGAGTTCATTTACGAGTGTGAGCGACAATTCGCTTCCAGAGGTTTTCAGAGTGAGGAGATTCAGAAAGGTGTCACATCAATGAGCCAGTCGCAATTGCGGGAGAAGACTATCAAGAAGATCGTCTATGCTATCGATTTTCTTGAGAGTACGTCTAGAACCGATTGAAGATTTTGATTGCTTCAGAATCCAGAGGGAGCGACGTCATGAACGCATTTTAAGACGCTATTGTTCGAATTCCTGAAGAGGGACAAGAAGAAAGCATATCTTGAGACGAATAAGAAGTTGTTAGCTGCGAAGCAGAGAAAAGACGACATTATCAATGCTTTTCATGAATATGCTTACAAGCTACATATTCGTCTTAGGGCTCTAGATTCGGCGCAGACTATGACGAATCGACAGTTCTTTAACTTCATTCGAGCGCGAATACTATCGAATCATCGAGTCGAGCTAGATAAGCTCATGATTGGATCAAGAACGATTCAAGAATTGTTAACTCAAATACGCAAATATGAGAGAGCTGCGAAAACTCATACAAAGCAGAATGAAGGCAGCAGATCTTATTTTAAGTTATCTTCGAAATCACAGAACTCGAAGAGAGACAACAAGTCGGGTCGAATAGGTAAACCAGATCAGAAGGGTCGTAACGAGATCTTAGAGTAGACAAAGACCTCTCGCAAAAAGGAGAATAAGTCTACTTTTGTTATATACAAAGACAAGCTAATAGATGAGGTTAGGGAATATCGTTTCAAAGACAAGACTTGTTATAAGTGTGATATGTCTGATCATCGAACTGCTGAATGCATCGTCAAGGAACAAGTCATGTTCGACTCGTTCAAGATGCTCGAGGCGACAAAAAACTAGTGAGCGCAGTGACGACTTCGAACACTATGTCTATACGAGAAGTGAGAACAGCTCCCTCCGTCGATAAATTCGAATCAATAAACATCTCGTCGAGCAATGACGATTCGAGTCGAATAGTCGAATCAGTCAAATCAAGCTTCGAGTCGAACGTCGAATCGAGCACCTCTCTATCTATCAAGGCAGAGCTCATTGTTGACGTAAGAATATGAGCGATCAAGGTTCAGACTGTGCAGCAGCGGATCAAGGAACTATCAAAGATGAATAGTCTATTCATTAAGAACACTCTAATGCAGAACGCGAGAGATAAGATCAACACTTTCAGTGCACTGACTAACAGTGATGCTGAAGTGAACATTATCAATCGTGTGACTGCAAGAAAGATGGGCTTATCGATGCTCAATATCAACATTGGGCTGAGTGCGATTCACGACAAGGCAGTTAAGATCTACGAGATACACTATATCGAATTCCAGCAGAAGAACGAACAAGGTCGAGTTCGCTACTTTCAGAACACCTTTCTCGCTGCGGACATCGACACACGAATAATTCTTGATATGTCATGACTAACCATGGCGAATTCCAACATTGATTGAGTCAAGAGATCTTTTCAGTGAAGGACTTACACTGCGACAATAGCTCTGATGACTACGTGTCGAGTGAACATTATTGAGTCAGAGGATTTTGCTGAGCTTGCTATTAATAAGGACGCAGACTATTTCGCTATACACGTAAGTCAAATAATGAGCGCAAACGAATCTTCGATACATTAAGATCGTCAAGATCACATTGCTCGAGCAAACGTTGCTAGAACTGTGAATCTACCTTCTGAGTATGTTGAGTACTTCGATATCTTTTCTGACAGTGATGCTGTAGAGTTGCCGAGTCACGAATCTGCGAATTATGTCATCGATCTCATAGACGAGAAACAATCGTCGTACGGCCCTATTTACAGTCTGAACGAAGTAGAGCTGAACACCTTAAGAGATTATATCGAGACCAATCTAACGAACGATTTCATACGGCCAAGCACGTTTCCGACGAAATCTTCTATCCTTTTTGTGAAAAAGTCTGACGAAGGTCTGCGCCTATATGTGAACTATCGAGAATTAAATATAATTACGATAAAGAATCGTTATCTTCTTTCTCTTGTTAACGAGTCGATTGATCGTCTGACTATAATCAAAAGATATACACAATTGAATCTCATCGCTACATATCATCGTCTTCGTATTAGAAAGAGTGATAAATAAAAGACTGCGTTTAGAACACGTTATAATCACTTTGAGTATCAAGTCTTGTCGTTTGGGCTGACAAATGCCTTTATAACTTTTCAAGCGTACATTAATCAAGCATTAACTGAGAAGCTAAATATCTTCTGTATTATTTATCTTAATGATATTCTTATTTACACGTAAGACATAAATGCGAAGCACGTCGAGACTGTAAAGTGGGTTTTGAACAAATTGAAGCAGCACGAGCTGTTCGTCAATCTTTAAAAATGTCGTTTCAGCACAGATGAGGTGCACTTTCTAAGATATGTTATCGCTTCGTCGAGGGTTAGCATAAAGAAAGATCGAATACAGTCAGTTAGAGACTAATCGAAGCTAAAGTCTATACGAGACATTCAGATATTCGTGAGCTTTGCGAATTTTTATCGCAGGTTCATACGTGAATTCAATAAGATCGCTGCTTCACTTACGAAGTTAATCAAGATCAACGTTCAAGAGAGATCGAGCTCTGATAGAGTAGTCTCTAACGCTCAACAGAATACGCGAGTCGTATTTGAGCGTACGAAGTCAAATGAAAAAAACTCGCAGAGTTTATTTATGCTTACATCTGAGATAAAGAAAGCTTTCGAAAAGTTGAAAATGATCTTTACGATCGCACCGATTCTACGACATTTTAATTCTGAGCTGTTAATAAGAATTGAGACTGATGCGTCGAACTATGTCATTGATGATATTCTAAGTTAGTTGCACGATGAATTGTGACACTCAGTAGTCTACTATTCACGTAAACAAATATCGACGAAGACGCGATATGACGTTCATGACAAAGAGCTATTAGCTATCATGAAGTCGTTTAAACACTGACGTCACTACTGCGAGAATAGTAGACACAAGATCAAGGTCTTGATAGATCATCATAATCTCAAGAGATTTATGAGCACTACGCGACTGAATAGTCGTTAGATTCGTTGAGCGCAGAAGCTGAGTCGCTACGATTTTGTCATCGAATATCGTCAGGGAAAACATAATCTCGCGAATTCACTCAGTCGGATCCCTGACTACGAGCAAGATAATGATACTGCGAAACGCGAGAACTATCAATTGCTGAGCGAGCTGAAGCAGACGTTACGTGATTTTCGTGCTGTGAAAAGATCGGCCTTCATGACTGATTGCTTTCAAATGCTTATCGCTGAGACTCATAAAATATCTGATACATGTGAGTAGTGAGCACGCATTCGTGTCACTGTTACAGCAGAAGACCTCGCAGAGAATACTATAAACGATCAGTCGTTCGACGATATGCTCGTGAAGCTGACTCGTGAAGATGATCATGTAAAGAAGATATTAAAACAGCTGAAGCAGTCTGTTATCAACTCTCTGAGCGACCTGAGCGGTCAACTCTACAGTTATGTCGATGAACGACTGTATCATAAAGGGAAGATCTATATCTCTGCGACGCTACGAGATGTGATTCTCGATCGATATCACGATGCTTCTCTGATAGGTCATTTCGATGCTGAAAAGACTCAGACACTAATTCAACGTAAGTACTTCTAATCGAAGCTTGTAAGGGATGTGAGCGAGCACGTTACATCGTGTTCTATATGCGCTATAATCAAGTCGTCTAGACATAAGTCGTATAATAAGTTGATATTATTGTCGACTTCTACTTATAAGTGAAAGAATATCTCATTGAACTTCGTCACTGAACTGTCGCTCTTCAAGAACTAACGTGATTATATCTACGATTCGATTCTGATAATTGTGAATCGTCTCACGAAGATGTTATATTATATTACATAACAGTGAACAAGACGCTCGACGCGAAGCAATTCGCACAAGTACTAATCGAGAATCTAATAAGATATTATGAACTATCTGACTCAATAGTAACGAACCGTGAATCGCTATTTATCTCTCAGTTCTGATCTAGTCTTATATACTTTCTGAGAGTGAAGCGGCGCTTATCGACTACATTTCACTCTTAGATCGATGATCAGATTAAGCGACAAAACAGTATTATGAAACAATACTTACGAGCCTTCGTCTGCTGGAAGCAGAACGATTGAATAACATGATTATTAATCGCGGAGTTTGCGTACAATAACGCAAAGAACTCAGTTACTGACATATCGTCTTTTGAGACTAACTTGGGCTACAGTCTCAGAATGTCATGGGACGAGGACATCGATTCGAAATCTCGCTCGCAGGCTGCAGTTGATAACGCAAAGTATCTATTTACACTCATGAGTGTCTGTAAAGATACGATCTTAACTGCTTAGCAGTCACAGATCGAGTACGTGAACAAATATCGTAAGTCACGAGACTACAAAGTAGATGACTTGATATGATTGAATATCAAATATCTTAAGATCAAGCGGAACAGAAAGCTGGAATTCAAAAACTTCGATTCATTCCTTATCACAGACGTCATCGATTCACAATTCTATCGACTCGAGTTATCGAGCGACTGACGAATTTATAACGTCTTTTATATGTTCTTGCTGAAAAAGAACTCCTCAAAACAGAAGAAGATAAGTCAAAGTCTAGAGAATATGAAATTCGACGAAGGCGATGCACATAACTACGTGGTCGCTGACGTTGTGAATAGTGTAGTTTTTAAATCAGACGAGAATAACAAGGCAGAAGGTCTATACTATCAAGTTCACTGGAAAGAATATCCCGACTCAGAGAATACATAAGAACCCTACGAGAGAGTCTCTCATCTACGAAAGTTGTTAAATAAGTTCCATAAGAAGCACCCTAACAAGCCTACAGCCGAATCAGTAATCACCGAAAGAAAGTCACAACGACGTGTTTCAAAGAGATCTGCGTCGAAGAACAAGAGCAAGAGTATAAAAGAAAGCGTTGAACATCCGTGATAGTGCTGCAAACGACAGTACTCTTTTGTCTATTTTCCTACCTAACGAGGAGATTTTATGATTTTAACGAGACTAGCTCAGACATTGTATAAGACGAAAGGATAGAAGTTCGAACGATATCGATTCGACTAATTGACTCGAACTCTGAATCGAATGAATTTCAATTACTTGACGTTCGTCTGATGTTTACTGACGCATTGTGACATGGCTACAATGGGGTATCGATATACGACATGCTGTTGTTCTTTTTTCGGGCTTGCTACCTCACAGAAGCTCGTCTTTGAAAAGAGGAGATAATTATAAGGGCCATAAGATCTCTAGACATGAGGCGGCCTGTCAGAAGTCCAGGAATCCAACATACATCTAGACCAGATCCGAAAGACTATCCCTCTGATGCAGCTGTGCGGCTGTGCGACTATAACAGTCGCATAGTAAGTTTGCTTGACATGAGGGTATACTCTCCCCTGCTAAATATGCTACCTCTGAGGACTCCCACCGAGTTCCTCAGGATTCAGTCTATCTAGTAACCAATCCATCTGTTACTCACTCACGCATGCCTAGACCCCGTTACAACACTAGAGGCCAAAGATATCGAATATGTTCTTACCGTCACACGAGAAGTCTATGCCTATGTCGATCCCAACCTTCCACTTAACGCGATCCAGCTGAGAGAATTCAAGAAGGACGACGCCAATGCTCGTCTCATTATCTTACAAGGTCTCGACGAGTTTAGTCAAGAAGATGTGAAAGAAATGACAAACACCAAGGCAATATAAGAACATCTTCAGAGCAAATTCAAGAACAAACGACCTACGACTAGCCTGGCAATTCTACGAGACTTAACAAACTACACTTTCACGGAAGATCAGAAGATTTCTGAGACTTGAAATAACATCAAAAACAAGAAACGTCATCTAAGAGAGATCAACCCTGATGTGACCAAGGCTTTTTCCGAGACTCAGTGCTTTCAAATCCTTCTGAACTCCCTTCCCGAAGCCTACACGTCATTGACTGACAGTCTTATAACTTCCTCCTTCAGCTCGGACGAGAAGCTTCAGAAGCTTATGAACAAAAAAGACACTCTCACAAACTCCGATGCTACTGCAATGACTGCATATCGAAAATCCTTCAAGACCTTCTGTTTTCTTTGTCACGATACACATCTCGTGGCCCAGTGTTCAGAGCTCTTCAAAGCACAGATCTACATTAAGAAGGAATTGACGAGAGCCAGAAGCAAATCTCGAAGCAAGAGTAGAGACAGAAAGAATCGTCGTCATAGTCACAGTCATAGTTCCTTCAATTCTAACTCTACATCCTTAGAATCATCGTCAGAGAGCGAGAATAACAAGAAGAAGAAGAAGGAAAAGAATATTATATTCAAATCCTCTCTCAAGAAGCCTGACAAAGAAAAGAAGAAGAAGTTCAAATCCAGGATCAAGAATCATGCCCATATCGCTGTCAGCGATATCAGTGACTCGTTCGATTCCCAGTTCACATATGCGGCCTACGGAGCATTGTTCGAAAGCGACTCGGATTCGGAATCTGATGAGGAGGAAAAGAAGGTCATGGCTTTCATTGCTGCTGCTGAGAAAGATATACCAGCTATAAGAGAGTTATTGTCACAAACAAGAGCACGTGCGAAGGCCCTTCGTGACTCCGAAGTATCACGACAGCAGCGAGGGGCCCAATTAAGTTCTTTATGAGACTTCGACCCTAAGACAGAACTGCTACGGCCACAGGGTACTCAGTTAGGGGGAGTGGTTTCTGAGCAGTGTTACGGCCGTACCCTGCATCCCTTGACACCGGCTAGACGCTAGGCCCATGGGAGCCTAGCCTAGCCTTGGCGGAGGCCTTGCCTCCTACATATACAGAGCCTCCCTCCTAGATAGTTCGGTAGACTCTTTATCCTCGTCTACTCATACCCCTATGATCCTTCTAGGCCTGGTCCTGACATTATAAAGAGTCTCCTTCGTACGCCACCCGGCGAAGAGAATTGACGGGCTTATTTCTTCCTGCTCGGAGCAAGTGACCGAGCCTGATAAAGAATACACTGGGTATTTCTACCATACAGACACCTCATTACATTACAAACCACCTACATCATTCGAAAGAACCTTCATTACACCCACCTCCGCAAGAAAACCTTCTCTGAGCGAACACTGCTTCTCCGCCTTCTCTGCTCGCAAATTCTGCCCCGCCTGGGCTTCACACCTGAATTTGCAAACAAATCACCCCCTCAGAATAACACCTTCACAAAGAACACACTTCAAAGCATTCACATTCTTTGCTAGGTGTCAAACGGTTAACAAATAAAAAAGTTGCATGGGAAACAAAGAAATTCGGCATCCCGCACCAATCCCAACACCGAAATTCCTACACTCAACACCAAAAAACTTCTCAAACAATGGCTTCTTCCTCCACCCAGCCATTTCCCTCTATCAAATACATTCCGCCTCATCGACGTCGAAATTCTTCTTCTTCTAGGCCTGGTTCGCGGTCAAACTCCCCTACATATCGCCGCGGCCAGCCCTACCTTACATTCGAGGACCTACATACCAAATTCTCACCACCAAATTCGCCTCCGCTCCGCATGCCAAGAGTACAGCGATCCTTGTCTGCTGAGGATCTCTTTCAGCGATACCATACTCAGCAGCAATCTCAGAATGGGCCGATGCAAGGCCATGATCCACCTCCTTCTCGACCACCGCTAAGACAGCGGTCTTTCTCGCCTTTCAGGCAGTCACCAAGACCAACACTTAGTCCGAGGCTACCGGATCCACCTGTTTTCACCGGCACCAATAGCCACGTTCAATTTGATGACTGGAAAATGAGGATTCTGGACAAGCTTGACCACAATGGTGACCACTATCCCCTCGAGTCATTCAAGATTGCGTACATTATTGCCCGCCTCGGGGGAGAGGCAAGTCAACACGTGTCTTTTAGACGACGACATCGTTCTTATTCGACAGTCAACGAACTTCTGGATCACCTTATCGATTTATACGAAATACCTCTGTCCATTATTTCACACACAAATTGGCATGCTTTCAAGAAATTGACGCAAGGTAATCAGCCTTTTCCAGAGTTCTATAGAGCTTTTATGAAATGCACTCGTCTATGTGACGAGGAGGAGGACCTTATGAGACATCTCGCAATGAAATCAGAGCTTCGTTCTCTTGACCAGAGCGATGCCCTAGACACTTACATAATGAAGACAAAACCTCAGCTAAAGACGTACATAATGATGAGACAACTTCACTATCAACAATTCGCTGAAGGCTTGGCTGAGAGGAAAGCAGCAAAATTCGCCGAGCAATACGCTAAAGCAAAAGCTGAGGCTTACGCAAAGAAGGGCAAGTACGCCATTATTGCCCGCCCAGACCCTGCTCTCGATTTTCATGGACTTCCACAATGGGACGAAGATGACGAACTTGCTATGATAAACTGGACCTATTCTCAGAAGCACGGCAAACCGTCAGTCGCTGGGCTGAGTCGCCAGGAGTATTACGACTTGGAATGTCAGGGTCATATATGACAACAGTGTCAGAACCAGTGACATGTAGTCGACAAGCATCGGAACCAGCGGCAAGCACGAATACTTGCCATTTGGACTGCTGCGGGCATGGACAACGAGACAATTGGCTGCAGCAGGCATGAGATCTCCAAGTCGCCAAATCAGGCCTAGCGCAGTCAAATCAGCATGCGATGCAAAGACCCCGGCAATCGCCTCAAATTTGGTTCCTCAGAAGGGCGCCAAGACTCCATTTTTCACCATGCCAAAAACCAGTGCTCAGCGACTGAGTTTTCAACAACAACGTCAAGTAACGCCTTCCTTCTTCGCATCACCTCGAGCTATAGTCTATGGCTACCGACGCCATCATAGCCGGAGGCCCGAAGCGTGTTGTTGATGACGTCGTCGCCCTCGGTGGATTTGGCCTCATGGAGAAGACTGCGCCAAAACCATTTGATATTGGATTAAGGTTTAAGGTTCGGGCGGTTCGGAAGGCCTCAGCCAATCACAGGCCTTCATTTCTGGATTTCTTCTCCGCCCGAAAATCGAATATCAAATGGCTGCTGCATGGCAAAACACGTCCTTGGCCACCATTTCTTCAATTCTTCACCAATGGAGGCCATTCCTGGACCCCTGCGACCGCATGACGTCATGCTAGCGACATGGCATCGCCAAAACGTCACCGCCGCAGGTTCACCACCAGGGTCACCGACAAAACGAGCGCTAGGGTCAAAAGTTCTTTCTTTTTTATGATTTTTCAGCGACCAAGCATGCATGGCGTTTGTTTTTCTTCTTCTTTTCGTCTTTTCTATCGCACTGGGGACCAGCGCTTCTTCCGAGGGGGGGTAGTGTTACGGCCGTACCCTGCATCCCTTGACACCGGCTAGACGCTAGGCCCATGGGAGCCTAGCCTAGCCTTGGCGGAGGCCTTGCCTCCTACATATACAGAGCCTCCCTCCTAGATAGTTCGGTAGACTCTTTATCCTCGTCTACTCATACCCCTATGATCCTTCTAGGCCTGGTCCTGACAAGCAGAGGGAGTCATTGAACTGAGCACCAGGGGGAGTCACTGTGCAGAATACTCGTCTAGGGACTTCAAAATGGCTCAAATTCTCCAGAAACGACATCAGGCTTATCGATAAGCTCCATATCTCACTATTCTATATGTAATCTTCTCACTGGTTCGATATCAGTATTCTTCAGCTCAGGAGTCTCTTTCTCGACAACTATCTTACTAATTCTGATTATTGACGGCTTCGAAAGATCGTCTACACTGTCACTATCTTCGATACATGTCTGCTTGCGATTCGGATATTACTGTCGTTGTTGGTGGCTAGATGCTGTTCGAGAGGGAGTGTTAGAAAATGTGACAAATAGCCCTACTAGCTAGTGGCTTGACACGACACTCATATACATGTATTCTACCTTCCTACATAGACACTTCCTAGTTCACTCAATATCAGTCGTCTAGACCCTCTTTATTGTATTCTTCTCCATGTCAAACCTAGAGAACAAATCCCTTAGCAACAGGGTTCCCATCGTACTCCAGCCTAAAGTGAATCTCGTAAAATCTCTTCCGTGGCTCTATCACCCCATTCATCAATATGAACCACGTATCGATTGCTTGCTTCCATGTCGGCTGCCTAGACTAGCCATCGATGCCGTCAACAACTACATAAACGTGCTCCGATTGACTGGCTCTGCTTCACTCATGATCGTTTCAATGAACCTACAGATCTGAGCCACTTGCAACTGCCATCGGCATTGACGGCTAATATGGCAAGTTTGAAGAGACTTGGCTTGCACGCTATACGACTAAGATATTGAGGTGCGTGGAGTTAGCCCAGGGAGCTAGTCGTTCCTAGGGTGAGGTACCTACTCGGCTCCTAATGCCACTGTCAAAAAGTCAGCAGGCTAACCCAAATGAGCACAGCGATATTTTGTTATTATTATGTTACAAGTAATAGGCCCACGAATTAAATTCGTGAAAAGTAACCGGCGGAAGCAATATTATCCGATCTCGAACGCATTTTACGCAGAGATTCTCGCCATTGAAGAATCCCAGAGCGTTCACTATCTTGAGGTAACAGTAAGTTCACCGGGATATGCACGATCCTGGGATATGCACGTTAGGGTTAGAACTTATCAACATTCAAATGCCTACATCGCACCAAAATTCTATGGCAACTCCGCATAATCATGTTGAATAATATTGTTATGTCTCCGACAGCTACTTTCGTACCTTGTCTATTATAAGTCTATCACGAGTTGATTTTCGAATCTTCGAAACAGTCTCTTCCTCAGTCTCTTTCTCAACTACTTTCTATATCACTGTAACAGTCTTATCACCTCTATCTCTTTCATCTCTTTCACCTCTTTTATCTCTTACGATATCTCTTGCGATATCTCTTTCACCTCTGTTATTTCTTTGTGATTGCTATTTTGATGAAGAGAGATCTAATAGAGAGAGTATTAATGAAATCTGAGAGTCTAACAGAGGTAAAGTGTAAGGGCCATGAGGTCTCTAGGCATGAGGCGGCCTGTCAGAAGTCCAGGAATCCAACATACATCTAGGCCAGATCCGGGAGACTATCCCTCTGGTGCAGCTGTGCGGCTGTGCGGCTATAGCAGTCGCATAGTAAGTTTGCTTGGCATGGGGGTGCACTCTCCCCTGCTAAATATGCTGCCTCTGAGGACTCCCACCGAGTTCCTCAGAATTCAGTCTATCTAGTGACCAATCCATCTGTTACTCACTCACGCATGTCTAGACCTCGTTACATTTCTGAATCCTGTAACTCTCGCTATCGTCGACACGATAGTAAGAGAGATGTGCCCGTTTGATAACAATATCACTTTCGTGACTCGCTGTCACCTCTATCTATCTCTTAATTGACGTCGACGTCGAGTCAGTCAATTTCGAATTATTTAGATGACTTCTGCAGCAGAATTACGATCGAGACAGCAGATATCGAATTTCGAAGAGGAACAAAAAGCACTAGCGAATAACATCAATGCTAACGAAGAAGAATCTAATGGGGTTACTTCAAAGACAAGCGAAGAAGATGATCATGACGATATTGACTCACACACGAACGAGTCAGCAGAAACGATGTTAGACCCAAGAAAGCTTACAATATTTCGGGTCTATCAAGCGCACGCGGAGGAGTTTGTAGCATATCAGACAAATCAAGCGTTGTCACGTCGTCGACAAGCGTCACTGAGTTACGAGACTCAGAGGATGTCAAAGAGACAGACATCAAATCTCAAAGCGAAAGATCCAGCGTTATACAAGGGAGTCAGCCCAGCGAAATTGAACGAGTTCATTTACGAGTGTGAGCGACAATTCGCTTCCAGAGATTTCCAGAGTGAGAAGATTCAGAAAGGTGTTACATTAATGAATCAGTCGCAATTGCGAGAGAAGACTATCAAGAAGATCGTCTATGCTACCGATTTTCTTGAGAGTACGCCTAGAATCGATTGAAGATTTTGATTGCTTCAGAATTCAGGGGGAGCGACGTCATGAACGCATTTTAAGACGCTATTGTTCGAATTTCTGAAGGGGGACAAGAAGAAAGCATATCTTGAGGCGAATAAGAAGTTGTTAGCTGCGAAGCAGAGAAAAGGCGACATCATCAATGCTTTTCATGAATATGCTTACAAGTTACACATTCGTCTTAGAGCTCTAGATTCGGCGCAGACTATAACGAATCGATAGTTCTTTAACTTCATCCGAGCGCGAATACTACCGAATCATCGAGTCGAGCTAGATAAGCTCATAATTGAATCAAGAACGATTCAAGAATTGTTAACTCAAAGACGCAAATATGAGAGAGCTGCGAAAACTCATATAAAGCAGAATGAAGACAGCAGATCTCATTCTAAGTTATCTTCGAAATCACAGAACTCGAAGAAAAACAACAAGTCGGGCCGAACAGGTAAATCAGATTAGAAGAATCGTAACGAGATCTTAGAGCAGACAAAGATCTCTCGCAAAAAGGAGAATAAGTCTACTTTTGTTATATACAAAGACAAGCTAACAGATAAGGTCAGGGAACGTCGTTTCAAGAACAAGACTTGCTACAAGTGTGATATGTCTGATCATCGAACTGCTGAATGCACCGTCAAGGAACAAGTTATGTTCGACTCGCTCAAGATGCTCGAAGCGACAAAAAACTAGTGGGCGCAGTGACGACTCCGAACACTATGTCTATACGAGAAGTGAGAACAGCTCCCTCCGTCGATGAATTCGAATCAATAAACATCTCGTCGAGCAATGACGATTCGAGTCGAACAGTCGAATTAGTCAAATTAAGCTTCGAGTCGAACGTCGAATCGAGCACCTCCCTACCTATCAAGACAGAACCCATTGTTAACGCAAGGGTATGAGCGACCAAGGTTCAGACTATACAGCAGCGGATCAAGAAACTATCAAAGATGAACAGTCTGTTCATCAAGAACACTCTAATATAAAACGCGAGAGATAAGATCAACACTTTCAGTGCACTGGCTGACAGTGATGCTGAAGTGAACATTATCAACCGTGTGACTGCAAGAAAGATGGGCTTATCGATGCTCAATATCAACATTGGGCTGAGTGCGATTCACGACAAGGCAGTTAAGACCTACGAAATGCACTATATCGAATTCCAGCAGAAGAACGAACAAGGTCGAGTTCGCTACTTTCAGAACACCTTTCTCGCTGCGGACATCGACACACGAATAATTCTTGATATGTCATGACTAACCATGGCGAATCCCAACATTGATTGAGTCAAGAGATCTTTTCAGTGAAGAACTTACACTGCGACAGTAGCTCTGATGACTACGTGTCGAGTGAACATTATTAAGTCAGAGAATTTTGCTGAGCTTGCTATTAACAAGGACGCAGACTGTTTCGCTATACACGTAAGTCAAGTAATAAGCGCAAACGAACCTTCGATGCATCAAGACCGTCAAGATCACATTGCTCGAGCAAACGTTACTAGGACTGTGAATCTACCTCCTAAGTATATTAAGTACTTCGATATCTTTTCTAACAGTGATGCTGCAGAGTTACCGAGTCACGGACCTGCGAACCATATCATCGATCTTATAGACGAGAAACAACCGCCGTACGGCTCTATCTACAGTCTGAACGAAGTAGAGCTGAACACCTTAAGGGGTTACATCGAGACCAATCTGACGAACGATTTCATACGGTCAAGCACGTCCCCGACGGGATCTCCCATCCTTTTTGTGAAAAAGCCTGGCGGAGATCTGCGCCTATGTGTGAACTATCGAGAACTGAATATGATTACGATAAAGAACCGTTATCCCCTTTCTCTTGTTAACGAGTCGATTAATCGTCTGACTATGATCAAAAGATACACACAGTTGAATCTCATCGCTACATATCATCGTCTTCGCATCAGAAAGGGTGATGAATGAAAGACTACGTTCAGAACACGTTATGATCACTTTGAGTATCAAGTCTTGCCGTTTGGGCTGACAAATGCCCCTGCAACTTTTCAAGCGTACATTAATCAAGCATTAACTAAGAAGCTAGATGTCTTCTGTATTGTTTACCTTGATGATATTCTCATTTACACGCAAGACATAGATGCGAAGCACGTCGAGACTGTAAAGTGGGTTCTGAACAAATTGAAGCAACACGAGCTGTTCGTCAATCTTCAGAAATGTCGTTTCAGCACAGATGAGGTGCACTTTCTGAGATATGTTATCGCTCCGTCGAGGGTTAGCATAAAGAAAGATCGAATACAGTCAGTCAGGAACTAACCGAAGCTGAAGTCTGTACGAGACATTCAGATATTCGTGAGCTTTGCGAATTTTTATCGCAGATTCATACGTGGGTTCAGTAAGATCGCTGCTTCACTTACGAAGTTGATCAAGGTCAACGTCCAAGAGAGATCGAGCTCTAATAGAGTAGTCTCTAACGCTCAGCAGAATACGCGAGTCGCATTCGAGCGTACGAAGTCAAATGGAAAAAACTCGCAGAGTTCATTTGTGCTTACACCTGAGACAAAGAAAGCTTTCGAGAAGTTGAAAATGACCTTCACGACCGCACCGATCCTACGGCATTTTAATCCTAAGCTGTCAATAAGAATTAAGACTGATACGTCGAACTATGTCATTGATGATATCCTGAGCCAGTTGCACGATGAATTGTGACACTCAGTAGCCTACTATTCACGTAAACAAATACCGACGAAGACGCGATATGACGTTCATAACAAAGAGCTATTAGCTATCATGGAGTCGTTTAAACACTAACGTCACTACTGCGAGAGTAGTAGACACAAGATCAAGATCTTGACAGATCATCATAATCTCAAGAGATTTATAAGCACTACGCGACTGAATAGCCGTCAGATTCGTTGAGCGCAGAAGCTGAGTCGCTACGATTTTGCCATCGAATATCGTCAGGGAAAACACAATCTCGCGAATTCACTCAGTCGGATCCCTGACTACGAGCAAGATAATAATACTGCGAAACGCGAGAACTATCAATTGCTGAGCGAGCTGAAGCAGACGTTACGTGATTTTCGTGCTGTGAAAAGATCGGCCTTCATGACTAATTGCTTTCAAATGCTTATCGCTGAAACCCATGGGATACCTAATACATGTAAGCAGTGAGCACGCATTCGTGTCACTGTTACAGCAGAAGACCCCGCAGAGAATATTATAAACGATCAGTCGTTCGACGATATGCTCGTAAAGCTGACTCGTGAAGATGATCATACAAAGAAGATATTGAAACAGCTGAAGCAGTCTGTTATCAACTCTCTAAGCGGCCTGAGCGGTCAATTCTACAATCATGTCGATGAACGACTATATTATGAAGGGAAGATCTATATCTCTGCGACGCTACGAGATGTGATTCTCGATCGATATCACGATGCTTCTCTGACAGGTTATTTCGATGCTGAAAAGACTCAGACACTAATTCAACGTAAGTACTTCTGGTCGAAGCTTACAAGGGATATGGGCGAGCACGTTACATCGTGTTCTGTGTGCGCTATGACCAAGTCGTCTAGGCATAAGCCGTATAATAAGTTGATATTATTGTCGACTCCTACTCATAAGTGAAAGAACATCTCATTGAACTTCGTTACTGAACTGCCGCCCTCCAAGAACTGACGTGGTCACATCTACGATTCGATTCTAATAATTGTGAACCGTCTCACGAAGATATCACATTATATAGTAGTGGACAAGACGCTCGACGCGAAGTAGTTCGCACAAGTGCTGATCGAGAATCTGATAAAATATCATGAACTACCTGACTCAATAGTAACGAACCGTGAGTCGCTATTCACCTCTCAGTTCTGATCTAGTCTTATATACTTTCTGAGGATGAAGCGGCGCTTGTCGACTGCATTTCACCCTCAGACCGATGGCCAGACTAAGCGACAAAACAGTATCATGAAACAATACTTACGAGCCTTCGTCTGCTGAAAGCAGGACGATTGAGTGACATGGTTATCAATCGCGGAGTTTGCGTACAATAACGCAAAGAACTCAGTTACTGACATATCGCCTTTTGAGACTAACTTGGGCTACAGCCTCAGAATGTCATAAGACGAGAATATCGATTCGAAATCTCGCTCGCAGACTGCAGTTGACAACGCAAAGCATCTATTTACACTCATGAGTGTCTATAAAGATGCGATCTTAACTACTCAGCAGTCACAGATCGAGTACGCGAATAAACATCGCAAGTCACGAGACTACAAAGTAGGTGACTTGATATGATTGAACATCAAATACCTTAAGACCAAGCGAAACAGAAAGCTGGAATTCAAAAACTTCGGTCCATTCCTTATCACAGACGTCATCGGTTCACAGTCCTATCGACTCGAGTTGTCGAGCGACTGGCGAATTCACAACGTCTTTCATGTGTTCTTGCTGAAAAAGAACTCCTCAAAACAGGAAGAGGTAAGCCAAAGCCTAGAGAACATGGAATTCGACGAAGGCGATACACATGACTACGTGATCGCTGGCGTTGTGAATAGTGCAGTTTTTGAACCAGGCGAGGATGGCAAGGCAGGAGGCCTATACTATCAAGTTCACTGGGAAGAATATCCTGACTCAGAGAATACATGGGAACCCTACGAGGGAGTCTCTCATCTACGGAAGTTGTTAAATAAGTTCCATAAGAAGCACCCTAACAAGCCTACAGCCGAATCAGTGATCACCGAAAGAAAGTCACAACGACGTGTTTCAAAGAGATCTGCGTCGAAGAACAAGGGCAAGAGTATAGAAGAAAGCGTTGAACATCCGTGACAGTGCTGCAAACGGCAGTACTCTTTTGTTCATTTTCCTACCTAACGAGGAGATTTTATGATTTTAACGAGGCTAGCTCAGACATTGTATAAGACGAAAGAATAGAAGTTCGAACGATATCGATTCGACTGATTGACTCGAACTCTGAATCGAATGGATTTCAATTACTTGACGTTCGTCTGATGTTTGCTGACGCATTGTGGCATGGCTGCAATGAGGTATCGATATACGACATGCTATTGTTCTTTTTTTGGGCTTGCTACCTCACAGGAGCTCGTCTTTGAAAAGGGGGGATAATTGTAAGGGCCATGAGGTCTCTAGGCATGAGGCGGCCTGTCAGAAGTCCAGGAATCCAACATACATCTAGGCCAGATCCGGGAGACTATCCCTCTGGTGCAGCTGTGCGGCTGTGCGGCTATAGCAGTCGCATAGTAAGTTTGCTTGGCATGGGGGTGCACTCTCCCCTGCTAAATATGCTGCCTCTGAGGACTCCCACCGAGTTCCTCAGGATTCAGTCTATCTAGTAACCAATCCATCTGTTACTCACTCACGCATGCCTAGACCCCGTTACATAAAGTAGCGATGTTTTTTTTGACTGAGCTAGTCTTCTTCTTGACTGAACTTCTTGTCTTTGATTCAGCAAAAAGAGACGATCTCAGATGACATATACTTTTGAATTACTTCTCAAATTGCTTATCAGTCTTAAGTTACTATCGTTGATTCACAGTCTTCTTATTCAAAAAATAAGCTTATCTTAAGTGTGCTTGTTCACGTTCAGCCCTCTTCTTCTTTCGCTTATCTATCTTAACAAGATCATTATTAATAGATTTCAGAAGAATATTGTTTATCAGCGCGGAATTGTATGCTTTCTCAAGCTTTTCTGATAGTGTGAGATCAGGATTTTCAGCCTTGATTTGTTACATCAGTTAATTGACTTGCTACATGTTTGTCGAGGTAAAAGTCACAGAAATAGAGTCACCATTAAATACTGTGACTATCATATCTGGTGAAGATGTGCTAGACCGTGATTCTGGAATTTGAAGTCTCAACTTGTCAAAAACAATCTTGGAATTGATCGGAAAAAGCTCACTCTTTTGTCATGCATATCGAATATTCTTCTCTGTTGCGATATTCTTTCTAACCATTTGAATAAACTAAATAAAGTCACATTTGTTCATTTTATAGCCTTCGCCATATCGTGTCTTCTTCTCTAAATGCTTACGATATGTCGTTGACAATGACTGAAAAAATTCAACATCAAGTGACTAAAGAATATATGTGATATGGGGAGACAAGCATAGCAGAACAATGTCTTTGTTAAGACAGAAAACGATGACTTTAGTGCTGATATGAAAGGCATGCCCATCAAGTATGAGAAGGCGATATTGTCCTTTCAGAGTTCTTCGAGTTTGAGGCTCAAAGTGTCAGGACCAGGCCTAGAAGGATCATAGGGGTATGAGTAGACGAGGATAAAGAGTCTACCGAACTATCTAGGAGGGAGGCTCTGTATATGTAGGAGGCAAGGCCTCCGCCAAGGCTAGGCTAGGCTCCAATGGGCCTAGCGCCTAGCCGGTGTCAAGGAGATGCAGGGTACGGCCGTAACACTACCCCCCCCCCGAAGAAGCGCTGGTCCCCAGTGCGGTAGACAGGTGTGTGCCCCCGAAAGAAAAGAAGAAGAAAAAACAAACGCCATGTATGCTTGGTTGCTGAAAAATCATAGAAAACAAAGAACTTTTGGCCCTAGCGCTCGCTTTCTCGGTGACTCTAGCGGTGAATTTCCGGCGGTGACATCTTTGGCGATGCCATGTCGCTAGCGTGACGTCATGCGGTGGCAGGGGTTCTGGAATGGCCTTCATTGACGAAGAATTGAAGAAATGGTGGCCAAGAAGGTGTTTTGCCCTGCAGCAGCCATTTGATATTCGAATTTCGGGCAGAGAAGAAATCCAAAAATGAAGGCCTGTGATTGGCTGAGGCCTTCCGAACCGCTCGAACCTTAAACCTTAATTCAATATCAAATGGGTTTTTGGCGCTGGCGCAGTCTTCTCCTTGAGACCAAATCCAGCGAGGGCGACGACGTCATCAACAACAAGCTTCGGGCCTTCGGCTATGACGTCGTCGATAATTATAAACTATAGCTCGAGGGGAGACGAAGAAGATAGCTGTCATATGACGTTGTTGTTAAGTAATTAGTCGCTGAGCATTCGAATTTGCTTAAGTGAAAAATGAGTCTTGACGCTTTTCTGAAATGGTCTGGAACCGCTCAAAAACATCATGTCCGAGGTTTAATCGAATCGCATGTTGATTTGAGCGCGCTAGGCCAAATTCAGCCGCCCTATCAGTCAGCGGTTTTCAAAATAGGTGCTTGCGACTGGTTCTGACACTGTTGTCATAGATATCTCTGACATTTCAGATCGTATATTTCCTGAGTACTCAGTTCAACGATTGACGGTTTGTCGTGCTTCTGACTATAGGTTCAGTTTATTATAACAAGTTCGTCGTCTTCGTCCCATTGTGAAAGTTCATGAAAGTCGAGAGCAGGGTCTGAGCGTGCAATAATGACGTATTTGCCCTTCTTTGCGTAAGCCTCAGCTTTTGCTTTAGCGTATTGCTCGGCGAATCTCGCTGCTTTCCTCTCAGCCAGATCCTCAGCAAATTGTTAATAATGAAGTTGTCTCATCATTATGTACGTCTTTAATTGAAGTTTTGTCTTCATTATGTAAGTGTCCAGGGCATCGTCTTGGTCAATAGAACGAAGCTCTGATTTTCTTGCGAGGTGTCTCATAAGATCAGCTTCGAAAGCATAACGACTAGCGGATTTCATGAAGGCCCTATAGAAGTCTAGAAAAGGTTGATTGCCTTGCGTCATTTTCTCGAAAGCACGCCAATTTGTGTCTTCAATAATGGGTAAAGGTACTTCGTATAAATCGACAAGATGATCTAGAAGTTCGTTGACGATAGAATAAGAACGATATCGTCGTCTAATAGACACGTATTGACTTGCCTCTCCCCCGAGGCGTGCAATAATGTACGCAATCTTGAATGACTCGAGGGGATAGTGATCACCATTGTGGTCCAGTTTGTCCAGTATTCTCATTTTCCAGTCATCAAATTGAACGTGAGTATTGATGCCGGTGAAAACAGGTGGATCCGGTAGTCTTGGACTGAGTGCTGATCTTGATGACTGTCTAGGAGGCGAGGGAGATCGCTGTCTCAGCGGTCTGAAATCTCGTGGTCGAGGGGGATGTGGAGGTCTCGAGATGTCAGGCTGCTGGGTATGATATCGCTGATAGAGATCCTCAGCAGACAAGGATCGCTGTACTCTTGGCATTCGGAGCGGAGGCGAATTTGGTGGTGAGAATTTGATATGTAGGTCTTCGAATGTAAGGTAGGGCTGGCCGCGGCGATATGTAGAGGAGTTTGACCGCGAATTAGGCTTAGAAGAAGAAGAAGAATTTCGACGTCGATGAGGCGGAATGTATTTGATAGAGGGAAATAGCTGAGCGGAGGAAGAAGCCATTGTAGAGTTTTTGAGCTGCGGGATGCCGATTTTCTTTGTTTCCCACGCAACTTTTTTGTTTGTTAACCGTTTGACACCTCGCAAAGAAAGACTTGTTGCGGGGAAATTCGATAACGCGGAGCGGAGAAGGATTTCTTATGAAGGTGCTGTGAAGGCGTAATGGAGGTGTAATGAAGGTTCTTTCGAATGATGTAGGTGGTTTGTAATGTAATGTGGTGTCTGTATGGTAGAAATACCCAGTGTATTCTTTATCAGGCTCGGTCACTTGCTCCGAGCAGGAAGAAATAAGCCCGTCAATTCTCTTCGCCGGGTGGCGTACGAAGGAGACTCTTTATAATGTCAGGACCAGGCCTAGAAGAATCATAGGGGTATGAGTAGACGAGGATAAAGAGTCTACCGAACTATCTAGGAGGGAGGCTCTGTATATGTAGGAGGCAAGGCCTCCGCCAAGGCTAGGCTAGGCTCCAATGGGCCTAGCGCCTAGCCGGTGTCAAGGGGATGCAGGGTACGGCCGTAACACAAAGCACCTGGAGAAATTAATCAAAATCATATACAAAAACGAGGTAATTTGCGCATACTTCTCGAATCACTTCAAGTCAATAATATTATTTGTCCAGTCATTCTCGCTAACAGCAATATAGGCTTCCCTGTCCTTCACAAAATCAAATCAGACTTTTATTTGTCGCTTGCCCTTAAGGATAAGAAATATCGAAAGCAGTCTACTATTCGCAGAGATATATTCGATAATTGTTACTCACTCTCGATTCTCGTCCTAAGTTTTATACATCTAATTATCATTTCGAGAGCATATCACTCTCGCTTTTTTAATATCACCAAGAGCAGATTCTTTCTCATTCATATTATACGTATCTTTCTTCTGAATACTGTACTTCTGAATCACAGACTCAACAAGCTGAAACCAGTGCAAAAGTAGATAGAAATCATGAATAGCAGCACGATTCTTATTCAATGACTAACTGAATCGACTTTGCAACTTCGAATGACGGCTAAGAAACTTCGATATTCAGTTTTCACCTAGTGATCTATGATCTCCTTTATCTACTAGTATCTTAGAAGTCATGAATCTAACTAGTTTAACTCTGAGAGGTCAATTCCAGTCTGTCACTAGCAAGATTCATTCTTTCAGAGCTTTCTCCTCTATAGAACTGAGTCGTAATTCATTGTCATATGTCTCACGATGAGCATGAGTTTTTTCGACAAGACGTCGTCTGAGAGTGATAGAAATAATATCATATTCGCGGGCAATTGACTCAATTGCAGGCTGTTTTTTGTGGGGATTCGAGCTGTTCTCGTAGAGCAAGTAGACTTGTTTATATTCGTCAATTGCGAGTTACAAACGTTCTGATTTTGATACCTCTTTCGGAGCCTTTGGGGGAGTCATAATAACAATATTGGGAGATAACGAAGTATAGAAACGGAGTGGAATGAGCTGGCTACTTGCTACGAGAGGACTGTGGATTAATGAGATCATTGTTCAGTCTCTTCGACGACTATTTGAGACCGATATATATAGATTCGTCATAGATATGTGGACTGAGAGGTAGATTTGGAATTATATCTGGGGGAAGCCCTAACCCTAACGTGCATATCCCAGGATCGTGCATATCCCGGTGAACACGAGTAACAGTAACAACAACAGGACCCGCCACCAAGTATTTTCGATATTGACAAGATCACTCACACTCGCTCTCTTTACCCGTGGTGCTCCCGCTCGCCGATTTAATCAACGCTATGCACAGGGCTCATACGTGTGTCGGTAGACGAGATATGCTTATTCGACCTAGGAACGAAAGCGGCTGCGTATGTGATGGAATTCAGCCAATCATAGGCCGTTCCGCCCGCACTAGCGTGCTTTTTAGCGTGGCGCTAGTGGGCGACTCTTGTCTATCCTTCTCCTTCTCTTCCTTCTTATCAACTACATGTATTCTACATAGTCATGCAATAGAGTCGTTCTATTAGCCACCCAATACAAGACCTCATAGCTGTCATACATTCGACCTAGCAACGAAAGCGGCTGAGTATGCCTTGGTCGTACCAAGCCATGTAAATTATACCATACATGGCTAGAGTATCTAATTCTTCGAGCGTGTTGCAAACAGAGGCGATTGAATGATATTTGGGTGAGTAGGTCTCTTTGGTGGGGGCTTGGGCGAAGTTGACTATTCTAATTGGTGGAACCCGACCCCGAAATCTTTGGTCAGGTTCGGGTACCTCTAAACATGCTCCTAAGCCTCAACTACCCTTCAGTGGGAGTTGAGCAAAAGGCTCCAGAGCACGAATTTTCCTCGTCGGAATGTTTCTTTGCATTAGTGGTCCACAAATTGGCCCACCTGAAAGCTAGGTAGTCTCGCATATTCAGCCCACCTGATACCCTTCGTCATCGCTAGCAGAATCTGCTATGAATATTGACCATTCTCATCGTTACAGACCGAGTCCTATCCATCATCTCTTCTTCAAAACTAAACTTTTTCTTTGTCATTGTCCGTCGTTATGTCAATCCATAGTCGTTTCTGTATTGCTGTCATTGCCCAATTCCAAAATCATGTCCGTTACCTTGGTCTCAAGCTCATGGTCCCTTACCTCGCCATTCGCACTGGAACTTATCTCTCAAAGAAATCGGCCTCGGGAAGAGAAATGCGCAAAAGCTCTTCAATCTTCTTCAGAAGGTACGAATTGTACTTGTGCGAGGGACTCTGACCATTGGAAATTTATTTTGGGAGCTTTATTATGTGATCAGAGGGTATTCAGGACATCGGAAGATTGCTCTGTTCGTAAACGCGAACCGATTTAGAAGTCAATAAATGGCTTTGAAACCAAGAGTGGGAGAAGGTTATGCGCCCCCTTTAAGGCAGCCAAAATAGAGCCACTGCCGGCCCCCTTGGTTATCATTGACGAAGGCCAGCTGATATATGATGACCATACCTTCTGGGATAGCCCTGGGCCTCATGATCATCGGACGCACTATTTGATCTTGTGTTCGAGGGTAAGCCTCACGAATACCTCCGTTGAAGTAGGTGCTTGTCCCAACTTGAGATTTCCTGCAGCTCAACGGATGGAGAATTGTTATAACCGTGAAAGGGTTTTAATTTTACTCTTTACCGAGAAAGAGCACAAAGAAGCTGTTCAGCGCTGGACACACGACCACAAGAGTAAGGACGGGTATCATCTAGACGACGAGACTGTCGAGTATTTGTAAGACCTTACCAATGGACCACCCGGGACTACGCGGGCCGCCTTCGAAATACTTCACCAGGTACGATCTGACAGTTGTTGGGAAACAAAACGAGATTGGTTGAAATCCGTGAGTTCAGCGACTCTGTTAAGCATTCAGCACAACTCTGTTAAGCATTTAATGAATTCCGCCGCGTTCGCCAAATCAGCTCATTTAGCCCATGAATTTAATTTCAGAGCAGCTTTAATTTTAAATCAACGGCGACGTCAAGAAGGTATTATAACGACGAGTATCAACATTACCTCGAAAGCGATTCTATAATTATAAATTTTAATCAATTTTCTCGCGAGAGTATACTCTGAAGCGATCCTGTGGTATACTCTGTTAATAATATACTCGAGTACTATGATACTGTCGCGTTGACTTAGGGAGTCTATAGCTTTTGGGCCGCTATTTGAAGGCCTGAGGGGTGATTTCGAAATTGCTAAATTAACAAACTCGGCGGACTGTCGAGTCGATTGACGAGCTGCCGAGTCGAGTTGCTAGACTGGCGGACTCGGCGGGTTTTTGAGTCGAGTCGCTGAACCGGCGGAAATACTAATGTTCGCGCGGACCCCGAGAAAATCGCGCGGAAATGAATTTTTGAGGTTTGCCGATGAGAGGAGAAATTGGAATTTGCGGAGGAGGCTTCGAAGCTGGGCTGCGAAGCATCAAGGCAGCTCTTGTGGAATGCCTTTGCTATGACATGGATGCTAGAGGTCGTGCAACGTGCAGAGACAATGAAGCCATTGAACAGATGAGACTATAGAATTTGTAACCTGATACCCCATTTGACTTGCTTGCCTATGTACTAAAAATCTAAAACTGTACGAAAAATAAAATAGTAGGAAATGTCGAGGGTGCGTAAAACGGCTATGCCGCCATGCTACTGTGCCCCATCCGATTCTAGCGGCCTTTCCATGTTGCCTGTAGAGTACGCTTGCTTGGCATTGACTTCACTCCTTCCATTTCGATTCGGGCATCATCACGACAACAGCCACATTATGATACTGAGATCCAATTGCCTGCGGGCAAGCTCTAGAAATCTTTCCATACTCCTGCCAGACTTCCTCGTCCCTGCCCTATCCTCTCCACATACTTCAAGACCATTCTCTAGCACTTCAACATCCCGATCTCGAATTGGCAGTGCGCCTTTGTCGCTTCCCCAAGGAGTCGATCTTAGATATCTTGACCCTCCAGCGAGACGAAAGCAGGACATTACTACAACTGAGCTGCCAAAGACGGTAGAGATAATCGGCCCCTTGGGTTCGTGGGATCCAGCCTGGAAGGAGCAGCCTCTACTGACTTGCGCGCAGGCAAGATGTCTGTCCAGCTCCCACCCTACATGAGCCTTGACCACGACAAAGAGACACGCAAAGCTTCTTTGAGCATACTGGACAGGGATGTACGCAAGCAGCGCGAGATGTGGGGTACGTCAACTTTCGGTCTGCCGCTAATAAATCCCGCGGTGACTCTGACTGTCAAAGGTACAACTCGCGCCTACCTAAACAACCACATCCTTGGCGTGTCGGAAGGACATTTTGCCATTCTACGACTTGTCGGAGTGGGATACAGAGCAACAGTTGAGCCCTCAGCAGTCTCCGTCCAGCCTGAGTACCCTGGACAGCAGTTCGTTTCTTTGAAGGTCGGCTATTCGCATCCTATCGAGCTTGGTGTTCCACTCGGCATGAAAGCAAGCACACCTCAGCCTACGCGCATACTGTTGGAAGGGGTGGAGAAAGAGGTGGTGAAACAGTTCGCGGCGAAAATCAGGAAGTGGAGGGTACCGGAACCGTATAAGGGGAAGGGTATATTTGTTAATGGGGAGACTATCAGGCTAAAGGCGAAGAAGATCAAGTGATCTGGTTTACATTGTTTTGGAGTGGAATGTGAGACCTTCACAAGGTGCACTGCTATCGTACCGTGCCGTTCGTGCGATAGGGCTGCTGAGGTTTGCATTGCATAGCGCCTCTGAATCTATTGTCCTTGCCTGAATCCTATGACTTGCAATCGTCTTGATTCAACGAACGCCTATTTGGATCGCCAGTCTCGAAGGGTAGGTGTGGACACGTCTGCCCAAGCTGGCACATTTGGGCTAAGTCGCTCTAGCAACAAGACTTCGACCTCGCAAAGCGAAAGAATATTCTTGCAAGGAGTCTGGATCATTGATTATAGATTCGCAAAGGGACACACCTTTGCTTATACTAGCTCATGCTTGTTCAACTACACGTGCGTACAACATACTGCCTGCCCCTTATTTGCGCCAAATGTAAGGATACAGGCGAACCAAATGTCGGTTGATGAGTACTCTCTTTCGGTGTCCAGCTGCAAGTCTACAACTCTAACAACAACGCCTAGCAATGTTGCTACCCTTCTCTCAAACCAAAATCCTCCTTTCGCAGTCCCTTCAATGGCGAGACGATGACAGGGCCGAGGATCGAAAAGATGACAGAGCTCCTCTAGCACATTCTCCATCTTTCTCATCCGCTGAACCCTACTGATCCTGGGGCCTTGGATTCTGGTAGGTCAAAAGGTCGTCTCAGCGCATCTAGCCTATCAACACATTCCCTGCAGGCGATTCAGGTACTCCGTGACGTCCGAGCCGCAGTTCCGCTTCCTGAACCACGAAAGCTGATCCCTTTCCATTACACGACAAAAAAAAGTCTCATTTCCTGAAGTTTGGCAAACTGCTAACATTGCAACGCCGACCAGCCTATCATCAAAGCCCCAGATCACTCCTAGCTCGGCTCTGTTCCGGGGAGCCCATCAAGTTGTGATATCTGTTCACCGAGCATCATAATAGCTTCACCAAGGTCTCCTCGTGTAATCTCAAGATATGTATTTGCCTCATCCAGTGTTGTTCCAGGTGGTGCACTGTCTAAGAACGCTTGAAGTAGATGGATGGGAAATTTTCTGACCGTCTTCTGGCCGTCAGAGCCTGGGCTACGTGCGGATGTTGTTGGGGACGATTGCAAAGACCACTGCTGCAATGTGCGCTCGAACCGTCTCGGATCCATCCTGACCGCTACAACAGCATTTCCCCCCTCGATATCTTCTCGGTCGGTGGGTTCTTCCACGTCCGTGTAGCCGAAGCGGTTCAGAAATGCCCGGATCGTCCTGGAGTCCATGAAGCCGGCCAGAGCCAAATTGACAATCTCCAGGCCATAGTCTACGAAGTCCCAGTGAATCCCACACCTTCCGCGGCGGCGCCGACCCTTCCTGATTGGCCCGATATCGAGCATGATCGCCCAAGCGTTGAGGATCACATAGAGTCCACAGACGTTGGATCTGCGTGCCTGCTGAGGAACGTCCCTGAAATCAAACTCCGGTTCCACTTCTGTACCCAACCAAGCACAAGCAATTCCTTGTGCTCTCCTGCGGATCGCGTCTGGATGAATGTTTTGCTCTTAGCTGTCAAGGATCTCTATTTTGACCTTTCCTGATTCTGCGTGGGTCTTCTCAGCTACAGCAAGCAAGAGATGGCCAAGTGCGGAGGATGAATCGGGAGTGTCGGTGTTGGCCTTGCCTTTCTCTGCTTCCTCTTTTGCGTTGGTCGCCTTTTCCTCTTTCGCCTTTTTCCTTTCCTCCCGGTTCCTTTCGTATTCTTCCTCAAGGTCTTCTGCGTCTGGTGGGAAAAACAGTGGCATGATGAACACGTTACCTTCCCCGACCACCCCAGTCCCTTGCATTAGATTCGCTGCAACCATTTCTTGAACATATGGGTCGATGACATCGGAGCCGGCAAACGCAAAATCGTTGCCTGCATTCCGGAGGGGCTCCCGTATTGTCGCAATTGCAAGCAGGACGTCGTCAAGGGTCATGCCCGAGGCTTCGGCGATTCGGTGATACTCATGCCTGTCACCGGCTGCGTCTTGTTCCTCATGGTGAACTATGAGGCGGGAACATAAAATTTCGTCCCAAGTCCGTGATGGCCGTGGTGACTCATTAGCAGACCCTTCTGCTCCCTCGTTGCCTCTCGTCGGGGGAGACAAGGGTTCCTTAGCAGTGTCTCCACCTTCTATGATACTCGTTGGTGGAGGTGATGGCTCTTTTGCAGCATCACCTCCCTTGTCAGCACTTGGAGGGGGAATTGATGGGTCTTTAGCAGTATCCTCTCCTTCTTTGCTCTTGGGATGGGGAGCTGATGAGTCCTTTGTGGCGCCTTCTTCCTCTACTTCTTCTGCGTCCTGACGCAATACGTCAGCGGGACCGTTAGAGACCGAATCTGTATTGAGCTTACCTGCGATGTTGCCTCTGGTATATACTTCAAGTCCGCTCGTGTCCGCCACCAGAATATTGTCCAGCTGTCAATCTGGATGACTGCAAAATCAGGAAGAGGTCCAGCAGCCGACTTCTTGCCTATTATTTTTTCGTTGATGATGAAGAGCCAGTTTTTGTTCGCGGCGAAATACCCTATTTCGCCCGTTTTAGCGTTCTTGCGGATATGAACATCGAAAGAGATGCCGGAATTCGTTCCATTTTCTCTCTTCAACGCGCGCGAAAAGTCGGGTTTGTCGGACCGCACTACGAAAAAGGAGTCTGGGCCTTTTCCCTTGCCTTGAAGCGCAACCGAAGCTCCAGGAGGTTTTCCATCGAGCTCACTCTGAAGCCTGGCGACACCTCCGCCGAGTTGTATACTTTCAAAAAGACGACACACTGTTGGATGTGCGTGATTTCCAACAATATGCATCAGTCTTTCCTTGCGGTCTGTCAGGTTGGCGAACGGAGATGGAATTCGGCAGGGTTCTACTGTGTCAATGCAACAGATTTCGCGGTCAAAGCCACTGGTATCCCATCCCTCCGAAGCAAGGTCTTCTAACGTTCTGATCTCCCTGCTTTTCCTGGATGGGCTAGGAGAAGACTCTGGGCCAATTTTAGCTATCGTTTCTACTCTTTGCGGTCTGGAGCCAGTCTTTGATCCATTGAAGCTGTCAAAAGCCGTAGCAGCTCAATACGCACAGCGAGAAAACGCTACTCTTCTTGACAGCTTGGGGATACTCAGTGACGTACCTTTATCTAGCTTTGGTGATTTGGGAACTGGCAGGTCGGTGGTCTCAGTCCATTTATCTTCGGTTTTCCGTTTGCGTTTCGGACTCACTGCTGGATTGTCTCCGTCGCTTAGAATATCGACCAGCTCTGGAGTCGGCTCCTTGGTCACAGCACTGGTATTACCTACGGGTTTGGTAGATTTTCCTTTGGATCTTGCGGTAGTGGCAGTTGCAGTGGCAGTGGCAGTGACTGACTTGCCCGCAGGTTTTGTGGGTTCCTTGGAGCCTTTCTTGGCTGCAGCGCGAGTGTTGCCAGCGGGCTTATCAGAAATCTCCTCAGGTTCCTTTTTGATTATAGTACCGGCCTTTCCAGTGGCTTTGGTGGATTTCTTCTTCGTTTCCTTCTTGATCCCAGTAGGAGTCTTGCGCACGGCTTTCTTTGGAGAAGGCTTCTTGGCTACACCGCCGGATTTCTTCTCTGCTTGTGTAGTTCTCTTCGGAGCTGGCATTTTGGTCCCAGAGGCGCTACCTCCGTCGAGCTTCTTGGGGGGTTTCTTCTTAGGCGCCATTGCTGTCTCGGATTGGCCAGTTGCTTAGAATCTGCTGAAAATGTGCAAGATGGTGTCTCGTACTGCGAGGAATCTGCCCCAACGGGAAGCGAAAGGCATCGATTGGCAATGACCGCATTGGGGACATTCCTGACTTCATTTAAAGTCATTGCTCTTTGTTCTATCGCCGCAAACAGCAGTGCAGTTGTGCCTGATTGAGAGGATAAAGAGGTGCATACTACAAAGCGGCATTTTAGGGGGGAGGAAGCTACAGAAAGCAATCCTCAAAAGTCTAAATTTATGCACTTGGAACGAAAGGTTCATAAAAGAGTCTGCAGCCGCAGAAGGGATCGAGGCGCCGGGTAGAGCGTCACAACAAAGCGCGACCTCGTCCAAATCCGGGCTGCAGAGGTACTGTTTACCAGTACGAACAGAAGAACTTGCGCAAAATCTTCTTCAATTGCTGCTAGATGAATTGTAAAACCAAGACATTGACTTGGGCCATATCGGCGCATTGATGACTAACGCTTGCTCTTCTCCACATGCCAGACAACAAAGGAGCAAAAGTTTGATCTTCCACTGGTGGAACAAACAACAACCCTGAAAGATAAGGGGAAAACTTGATCGGTCGAAGGTCGAAGTAGTTGTCAACCGATCAGAGAGAGAACAATCGAGAACCCTTTGTCGCCTTTCAAGGTCCTATAGGGTAGCTTCTTCTTCTGCCTCCCAAGCGGGATCCATTCTTTCGTGAAAACGCATCTTCTTGTGTTTCAAAGGATACAGGACAACAGAACGCCTGACTTTGGTCGACATAAAGCGAGATACACAACACTGAGAATGCACGAGGATGAGACTTCTGTTCCAGCGCGAGATTACACCCACAGTGTACCGCTTATGTTCTCAGACTCCTTCCTTGCGAACTCAAGCTACTTCCCTTCTTTTCCAAGTATTATCCACAAATGCATCCAACTCGACTTCAATACCAACTTCTCGACCAAAAATCACATACCGACCAACATCCCTAAACTCATTGTGCAGATTTACGCTCTCATCCTCGCAGCCATGAGCACCAGCGCCCTTGCGGGCATCAGTCTGACCGCCTTCGACCGCAATGATAGCAATTGCGTAGGCGAACCTATCGGTAATTAGATCAATCTGTTAGGCACAGAGTGCCAAGAGATACCAGCCCGAACAGCCAGATGCCTGCATCCAAGCCGTCTTCGTCGCTGATAGAGACACGGAGGTTGTGTACAATGTCGATTTTTTCAGCGACCTCGGCTGCGTTAATCATTCGTGGAAAATACGACCACTATCAACGAGGGAGGTTATGAGAATTGTTATCCCATGTCTGAAATTGCCACTGGCCCGTGGGGTAGTGCCAAGGTGGATAAAATGTATATAATTTCGATAGCTCCAATGACAACAGTAGTTAAGGGATTGGTTCCTGAATTGACGGGTCGTTGCTATCTTGAAACCGTCTCCACAGCCATAACCTCTGTTAGGTTATCCAGTGGTATCGTTCTGTAACGAGGAACGAGATGCCGTAGACAGAAAACCGAAAATATAGAAGCTGACGTAGTGATCTGTCCTCTCAAGCCGAGAGATCTCGAGGGATGAAAAAAAAAAAGATCAACACAAAATCAACCCTCCCGGGAGACACCAACCCAAAAAACCCAAGAACCAAAAAAGCTCGGAACCCGCGAACTGCGCAGGCCCTACGAACCCCCCCCGAAGGGATTTTCTCTTGCTTCCTCCCGTGGTCGAACCCTTCTCCTTGTTCCACCAATCGGCTCCCTTTTCCCTCCTCCGTTCCCTGCTAGCGAGCAGAGAGAGAGAGAGAGAATGGGCGTGCCACTCATCCCGCAGCTCGAGCTAGGTCCCCCCCGAGGACGGGAAGAATTGGCTAATTGAAGATATGTCGATTTGGCACTTTGCGCGAAGCGTTGAGAATGTTACCGAATCGCAGGAAGCAGTGGGACTGTAGGCAGTAGAATCCTACGCGCATCTTCTCTGTTCGTCCTTGTTCTTCCGTTGTCTCTACACTCGATCTGCGAACACTTTCTTCGGCTTTTGTTTGCCTTGGACAGGCACTGACTAAACTCGGAGCTCTTTCCTCACTCAAGGGAAATAAGCACGCGTCTCACCAGACCGAGGAATAGCAATGTTCGGAAAAGTCTGATTTTATGGCTCAGATAACCCTTTTCCACCACCTTCGAAGTCGCTGATATCATACTCCTCCGGATACTCCTCCAACAATCTTCCCAACTCCTTCATCTGCCCCTTACTCTCCTCAGTCAGGTCTTCGTACACATCCGTAAAAATCTCCCTCAAGGGCGGCCTCTTCTCCTTCTCCGCCTCGGCAAAGGCCTTCAGCACATCTTTCCGAATTTGGCTTCGGGCCTCCTTCTCCTTCTCCTCGTCCCACATGCCTTGGTGCTGCATCCACTTTCGCAGTCTTGTGATGGGATTGTCTCGCCGTTTCCAGTCTTCCACTTCGACCTTGGCTCGGTAGGCGAAACTGTCATCGCTGGTGCTGTGGTGCGAGACGCGGTAGCTCATCGCTTCAATAAGCACGGGTTTTCCGCCATCTTCCAGCGCCATCCGCCTAGCTTCCTTAGTGACCTCTCGGACTGCAAAGATGTCATTACCATCAACGCGGATGGTGTCGATACCGTATCCTATACCACGACTGGCAATGCCGTCGCCACGGTATTGCTCTAGTGTTGAAGTTGAGATGGCGTAGCCGTTGTTGCGGCAGATGAAGACCACAGGACAAGAGCGCGTCGCAGCTATGTTAAGCGCGGCATGGAAATCACCTTCGCTGGCTGCACCTTCCCCAAAATAGCAAGCAACGACTCGAGGTGCTATATTGGGATTTTGCAACGCTTGGATTTTGAGGGCATACGCTGAACCAGCTGCTTGGGGAATCTGGGTTGCCAAGGGTGAAGAGATGGTATGCTAAGCTGGCGTCAGTGTCGGTCCAACCTCAATTAAAAGGGCCATCAGACGATATTGAGCTTGCTGCTGCCATAATGGACAGGCATATTGCGACCCTTGCCCGCATCTTTGCAATTGGCGAAAAGCTGGTTCATGAAGTCGGACAGCTTGAAGCCACGTTGTTGGAATACGCCAGTCTCTCTGTATTGACAGAATACGACATCTTCAGGGACTAAAGCAGAAGCTGATCCAATTGCGATGCCTTCTTCGCCAGCTGAGACCTATCTCGCGTGAGCATGGATACGCCTGGATCTAAACCAACCCACTCACCATATAGAAGCTCAGCCTCCCCTGTCTCTGGGCGTCAAACATGATAAGATCCATAATGCTGACTGAACCGCTGACGCTAGCCCATCAGAAAATATGCTCTACCGATTCCTCGATGCTCTAGGAGGCTCATACCTGTCAACATGTTCCGGTACCACGTCAAGATCTCCTCATTGCTGATCCCTGATGGCTTCCGAGACTCATCTACTACCACGCCGTCCGAGTCCATGACTCTGTACGTAGGCATTGCCGGATGCGTAGAGGGGTGCTCGAACGCCAATTGTGTGGTGAACTTGCTGTTCACTGCGCCGGGAAAATGGACTCTGTACATGTGTTAGCTGGCAGTCATCGGCGTCACTCTAATGTTCGTACCGATCCGAGCCCGGTCTTTGAGACAAGGAGCTCCATCTCGACTGCCTTCTAGAGACGCGGTGTAGTATCTGCACTCTCGGTCGGTTGCGCAGCAGCAATTTAGTTACTGAAAGGCCTGGAGACATGATTCAATCTATCGATCGATCATGTTCATGATAAGAAAACGCTGCAAGCGATCCTATGACCGTTAGTGTCAGCTGTCCGCGACGTGAAGTTAGAATCGAACATCCGAGGGATCGGTTTGCATCGGCTTATTTTTACAATCTTATCGCGGATCTATCCGTTGCAGAGTAAAAGCTTGGCATCTGTTCAATGTTCCTGAAGCTCGATTCGAATCAAATACTTTACTCAATCGCAACCCACCATGTCCACCCAAACCTTGACCCGTACCTCCACCCGCCTAACCCACCGCCTCCTCAATCCTCGCCCGCCTAGTCGCTGCCTCTCTTGCTCCCGCCTTCTTGCGCAACAAGAACAAATACCAAAGCAGGATGCCCCGAACTCCACAACGCACTTCGGCTTCCAAACCGTCCCCTCATCCTCGAAACAGTCGCGCGTTGCCAATGTCTTCACCTCCGTCGCCTCCTCCTACGACACCATGAACGATCTCATGTCCGTCGGCACGCACCGTTTGTGGAAAGATTACTTCGTCAGATCCCTGGACCCCGGGGTCAAACCCCGCAAGAAGGACGAGGAGGGGCGGGGCCGAGCACCGGGGCAAACGATCCTCGACATCGCCGGCGGAACGGGAGACGTCGCCTTCAGGATGCTGGAGCATTGCACCACCCTCAACAACGACCACGCGTCGAAAATCATAGTCGGCGACATCAACCCGGACATGCTCGCCGAAGGCAGGCGGCGCGCGAGAGAAGGCGGGTTCGAGCAGTCCGGCCGCCTCAGCTGGCTCGAAGCCAATGCCGAAGACTTGCATACGGTGTCCGATGACAGCATCGATCTCTACACTGTTGCGTTCGGCATCCGGAATTTCACCCACAAAAACCTTGCCCTGCGCGAAGCGTTCCGAGTGCTGAAACCGGGCGGTGTTTTTGCGTGTTTGGAGTTTAGCAAGGTGAATAATCGGCTTTTGGAGGCGGTTTATAAGAGGTGGAGTTTTGGCGCGATTCCGCTGATTGGGCAGTTGGTGGCGGGGGATCGAGACAGTTATCAGTATTTGGTGGAGAGTATTGAAAAGTTCCCGGGGCAGGAGGAGTGGAAGGGAATGATTGAGGAGGCGGGGTTTTTGGTGCCGGGTGGGGCGGAGGGGAAGGGGTGGGAGGATTTGATGGGCGGGATAGCATGTGTGCATAAGGGGGTGAAGCCGCTGAGGTAATAGAAGGGGAGAGTATTCTGGCATAACTATGGCGTTTCAGAATGGAAAGTGCACGGCTCAGGGAGTTTGATCGTACTACTCGTGTATGTCATTGAGAGCAAAAATTCGCTTCTATGCAAAGCTATGCAAACTGGGGTATATGCGCAGAGCTGACGCCAGATGCAGAAGATGCAGCAAAGATCCAGAAGCCCATATCAGCAGAATGTCAAAGGCTCATTTGAGCGAAATGCCAACCTGTGCCTATATCCTAGCAAATTGGCCCCTATGCTTCCTTTTCCCCCCCCTTTTCACGCCGCCTCAGAACCCCAACCCAATCCTCTTCCACGCACCTTCAACATCGTCCATCAGCTTTCCAAAATTCTCATCCTTTATGCATTCGCAGATCTTATTGTCGATAGCTTTCGCCCTGTCCTCGTCGCTCTGAGCCGCATACTCGGCTAGATGCTCTTTTGCCGTCTGAGGTGGTGCTCTAGGCGCTGGAAGGTCATGGTATTTTCGCATGAGATTATCAATGGTATCGAGAAGGTCATGGTTACTGATGTTGATGAGTGGACTTATGGCTTGAGGTGGCTGTTCTTGGGGCTGTTGCTCTGCAACGGCACTGGTAGGGGCCTCTGTTATGGTTTCGGTTGCAGTCTCGGTATTAATATTGGTCATCGCTTGCGCTTGCCGTTTGTTGGGCTGATTGACGGACCGGTCGGTCAGGGAACGCTTGCGAGAGTTAATGCTTGGTAGCGCTGACGGCTCCGATGGCGGTAGTATGGCCTGCAAATCTAGGGATGGGACCCTTAGAGGTGCACTAGATGAAGGGGCCTTCGCCTTGCCACGGGCTTTCGGCGGTGTATTGGATGAGGGGGCCTTCCCCTTGGCACGAGTTTTAGGAGACGGTAAAGTCGGTGCCAATGGATCCGAGGAAATGGTTGTTGCTCCAACTTTTGCTCTAGATTTTCTCGGTTTGGCCGGCTGAGCTCGAGGCCTTGTCTGTCCTTTTGCCTTATTCTTATGAGCAGTAGGATTCTCCTGGGATGGATCCTCCTGTGGTGTAGCTTCGTCTCTCCTGAATGGATGAATCTTTTTCTCAGGGAAGGGAAGGATCCGCTCGGGTGGCAGCATCTGAGAAAGTGGGAGCGTATCGGTGAAATCTTTTTGGGTCTGTGTCTGCTCTGGAGCGCTCATAGGTCGAACTTGGAAGATGCCAAATGGCTCATATGTTCCATCGAAGACCGGACTTGGCAGCAGACCCGGTTGTGTACTTAGCTTAGCTGCTGCTGGCGCAGTAGTCGTAGACCCAAAGACATCAAGAGTCGACCGGGATGAAGCTGAGATAGGCCTACTGAATTCGTCTTGGTTCACCCCACCAGGAGCAGACGTTGGCCGGATGTTGACCTTTGTTGGCTGTGCAGATGGGGGTATGCTACCATAGCTTGCATTCCAAATCCCAGTACGCTCTTGTGAAAGAGGCTGCGAGGAGCCTGGGAACATGCCTTGCGCTGATTGCGGGCGAGCAGCTTGACCGGTGTTCAAAGAACCAGGCCGCTCCTGGGACGGAGGCTGGGACTGAGATGACTGCGGACACTGGCCTTGTACCTGCGGTAAATCCTTATCTCTGATAGGCAAGCCAGCCGCTCTGAAAGTTTCGAGTGCTACATCGCATCCAGAAAACGGCACGAAGTTCATCTGCGTCTTGCGTATCTGGCCATCAGGTAGCGTATATCGTAGAGCAAGAAGTGGCCTCTTGACGATGACGAGAACCCGGAGATGGTTGTCTGAGATGTGCTGGTATAGAGCGCGTTCATCATCCATGCGGACTTGGTCTTGGAGGTCGGAGAATTCGACTTGTTCCTTGAGTGTGGAAGTTCAGATAAGATGGAGGGGCGAAGGATTAGGTGGAGAGATACTTACGAGGAGCTCATCACCTCGAACGAGCTTCAAGACTTTTGTCTCTGAGACGACCATGCCATTCCCAAGTTTTCGGACCACATCGAATACGGCAAACATGTCACTTCGCTGCGGCAGATGGGTCCAGATCATCTTGGCTTGTGGGTTGGGGCTCGTGCAATGTGAGAATTTGAACAAGGGTAGGGCAACCGGCCCTTGCGTTGCTGTAGATGCTGTGGACACTGATGAGGGAGCCATGTCGGACGCTGCGATCGCTGCCCCTGCTTGTGCCGGTGAAGGTAGGTCACAGCACAGACCATTCAACGACAAAGTAATCAAAGTCGCTAACCTATGCAACGCATCATTTTTGCGATGTGCAATGCGCAATCATGATGGCATTTGTTGTTACATATCTGAGAAGCGAATCGAATCGAATTTTGCATAGGCTTTACTTTTAGGCCTGCCAAGCCCGCGAAAAACATCGAACGGTGAAGAGAGATGCTCTCACCATGTGGTATCATATCCTCTGGCTACGCCTGATCATCTTGCAACATCTCACCTCAATGCACCGTTTTTCCATCATAACGCCATTTCATGCCCATCTAATTCAAGGTGCAGTTCCTTTTTCAAACAAACCCATCACATCAGAAACATACCCAGCCAAAGGCTTATTATGAGCCATCACAAAGATCAACCTGTCCTTCAATGGTCTAAACAGCTTTTCCATGCAATCAATTCGAAAAGCGTCACGCTTGATTGTATCAAGCAGCGCAGCTGCTTTGGGTATGTTTCTTGCCAAGTTACGCAACACCAGCACACTAGTCAGTGGTAACCCAGCTGCGTTCCCAAGCTCATCGACCGCGGTGTTGTGATACATTTGGTAGTACCAAGTGGCCTCCCTCCCCTGTGCTGGATCAACATTCACGGTTCCTGTGGACACGGAGTAGCCGTTTGTCACCTTTGCTTGCTGAGATGGCAGAGCTGTCTGGTTGGCGGGAGTGCGATTATTCTTTTGTCTGAGCACCGCTTTGTTCGACACGTCTGGAAGGTGGGTCTTGACATGCATACCTAGCTGGTATGGTGACGGAATTTTATTGCCATTCGTGAAGTGTCGGCAACTCGACCAGTAGCAATCGTTCGGACGCTGACTCGCACGTGTATTGGATTCGAAGTTCCAGGTACCGTCGGTCCGTCGATCAATTCCGAGATGATCGTAGACAAGATGATCAAACATGTGTTTTGGCTTCAGGAAGAATTCTCCGCACGATTTTGAGCCGGGCACCTTCCACAGGCACCGATTGTACACTCGACCTTTCGGATCCATTGGAGCGTGACGAGGCCGGATGCCCTTGATGATGAATTTATGATTGACGCCGTTGACGACTTGCGCATTGGCGCCAGCGAAGATGGTACTGACGTTCTTGATAAACTCCGCTGCCGGTAGAAGCTGGGTCGCAGGAGATGTGTAATCTGTGAACCGAGCCTGGTAAGCCTGCCATAAGGCTATCTGAGTAATGTCGCTCTCGGCGTCTTCCTCGAACACTGCTTTGAGCCAGTGATTGGAGCGATCCGGTTCCTCGTATTTGAGGAATTGGTCCATGAGATCTTGAGGAATATTGGGAATCTCTGTTGCGGACGCAGCTGCTATAAGCTTCGTGGCCTCAAGTTTGAGATGTTCTGTTTGAGCCTCGTACTGAAGTAACCGCGTGAGCTGACCAAGGAAAGATGGGAGGGAAAGTTCATTTGAGTTGGATAGAAGAAACCTGACGTTCTCAGGTACCGCGGTGAATTGATATAGGAAGTCTAGGCAAGCGCTGACAAGATCTTCGTCATCCAGAAGAGTCCATTCACAGATCCGCTTGATGACGGAGACGGGCACACCTTTGAGGAGATTTGTGTCTTCGAGGTTCATGGATACTCGGCTGATTGCACGGAGAGCAGTGAGTATGGCGCCACGGTCATGTCCGTCGTTCACCTGGTTTAAAAGGGAGCAGTACAGCGGGTCCGATTCGTCCATCCGCCAATACTTCGTAACTTGTTCCGAAATGTCTAGTGCATAGTGCTTCAACTCTGTAATGACTGGAGAGCTTGGAAGGTTCAGCGCTATCGACAAGAAATCTCTAAGCTGAGGCATATCCGATAGATAGACAGCGTTGTCCTCGAGAAGGGCCAGATTTCTGATTGTCAAACCAGCTTCGAGGATTTTGGTGAGCTTGCGACCGAATTCCTCTGATTCCATCTCGTCGGTCGTGTCGACTCGCTTCAGGGATTGTATGCGTTGCAGAATGTCTGGGGTGCCTCTTATCCCATCGAGGACGTTGATTCCGTCTTCGCAGTCAGAGTAGCAGATCTCCCATTTGACATCATAGAAAAGAGAGCTGATACCGAGCACGTACTCAATAAGACCCTCGGCCAGATTAGGAAAAGCATCAAACTTATATTTGTCTCCTCGTTCGTGTGAGATTTTGACAAGGTGGTGCAGGGCGTAGTCTTGTTCTTCGGGAACTTGCGAGCGCAGACCTTGAAGCGTCCGGACGTAGATATTTGGACCGTCAAAGCCAGCTTCACTATCTGTCAGCTTCGAATCAATAGTCTAGGAGGCGAAAGGCATACCACCAGGCTTCATCATACCCTTAGTAACTGGCGAAATTAGCCCCAATTCGACTTTCCTCGCCATTCGTGCCAATTTTTGGCGCTCCTCAAACATGGCAGCGTTGTAGCTTGGAGTCATGATGGGGCGTAAGGTCAAGGGCATTTGAGGACGAGGCTCATAGTTGGCAATAGCAAATTGGGCGCTGTTCGGGTTCGAGGATGCGGAGTAGTTGTAGCCGGTGTGGGACGTGGCTGCTGGTTGAGGAGACTGTGCGTGGCCGGATGAGTGACGCACCTGCCTGGATGATGACACATCTGGCTGAAAAGGGATCCTTTGAGGTGGAGCTTGGCGAAGACCTGTGATGAAGTGCATGAGCTGGAGATGAACTTGTAGATCAACTGTGCGATGAGCTTTGTCACCAACTCACCTCTAGTACTCCGTCCTACACTACCAGGCTCGTCAATGTCCATCTTTTCATCTTTTGGTGTCTTCGAATCTTCACCTCCTGATTCGCTGTCGCCGTTGACTAGACTTGATCTCTGGGGAGGTCTGAAGTTCTCCACTGTACGGCTAAGGATGTCACCGCCCTTTGCAGTCAACTTCTCAAGGATCTCGATTGGAGGGGGCTCTCGACCACGTAGAGTCTTGATCTCATATGCCCTGTGAGGTGTGAGTTTTTCGCTTTGCAGCAAAGAGTTACACCTACGCGAGATTTTTGTAGTATGTCGTCTTCAGAGCAAAAGCATACGCTGCTGCGTTTGCAGTGCCCAGATTGAAATCCAGCCCTACTTTCCTCCACGCCAGTTTTTCGGCACTGACAGCATCATATCCTCCCCTCGATCTTACCACATTCCATAACTTGTAGAGGTCGATGTGCTTGGTATTGACACGCGCTTGGAAGTCCACGTTTATCCTATGAAAGTTGCAGAAATCAGCGGTTACTCAGAGCAGAGCAGCATAGATTGATCGTGGCAAAACGTACCCTCTCTCCTCACCAAACTTCGTCAATGAAGCAACGAATTCCTCACGCCCCGGAGGCTCCTCTTCCTCTGGGGTAGACATTGCTGCGAATTAGATCTCAAGACCAATGCTGTGTATCTCGAGCCCCTTGATAGCTGAACATCTAATTAACAAGGGATTCGAGTCAGATCCAGTGTCTTCAAACTAGCACTTGTGTTGCTGATCGAGCTGCGAGCTACGGCGCAACCACAGAAAGCTTGAGGAAACCACGCCTGGCGCGACTGCTTTGGATCTACGTTGAAGGTTTCGCCGGAGATTAACCATTTCACGTAGACGCCTTACTTGTTTTGGTAAGAGGCGGAGAGTTTCCGCGTGTTCGTGGGTACCTTGGTAATGAGGTAAGCATGCTTGCTTGAATACCTACCTCATAGTACTGACCAGAGACAGAAAAAAATTGTGTTCACCATTTTTAAGAACCTGGGGTCTTATACACAGCCAGAATGCAAGGGTTCAGTACGTCCGTCCATCCAGAATCTCGTTCCAGGCCCACTGACCATCCCAGATATGGGACGTTATGTCCCGCCAGAGCACGAGGGGACCACCTCCGCCAACAAGCTCGCCGGCAAGCATGCCCTTGGCTCTCGTGCACGCAAAGCCGGTCAGGGTATTCTCACAGTCCGCTTCGAAATGCCCTTTCCTATCTGGTGCACCACCTGCCCCAAACCCACTATCATCGGCCAGGGCGTCCGCTTCAACGCGGAGAAAAAAAAGGTGGGAAACTATCATACTACGCCAATTTTCAGCTTCCGCATGAAACATGTGGCGTGCGGGGGGTGGGTTGAGATTAGAACAGACCCGAAGAACACAGCTTATGTGGTTACGGAGGGGGCGAAAAAGAGGGATACGGGGGAGAATAAAGTTGAAGAGGGCGAGATCAAGATAACGACAGAGGAAGAGAGAGCGAGATTGGAAAGCGATTCATTTGCCAGATTAGAGGGGAAAGTAGAGGATAAGCAGAGGATGGTCAGTGACAAGAGTAGGATTGAAGAGCTGTACTACGCGAAGGAGAGGGATTGGGATGATCCGGGGGAGGCGAATAGGAGGCTGAGGAAGGCTTTTAGAATCGAAAGGAAAGGGAGGGAGCACGATGGGAAGGTGACAGAAGCGTTAAAGGACAGGATGAGTCTTGGGATGGATCTATTGGAAGAGACGGAGGAGGACAGGAAAAGGGCTGCATTTGTAGAATTTGGAGAGTTTGGTGGCGAGGGAGCTATCGCCAAGGCCAAATCGAGACCGCTTTTTGCAGACACCCGAAGATCGGACAAGTCTTTGGCGAAGAAAATCAAGACGACGAAGGCTGCATCGGAAACGGAGGAGAGGATGGAGAGCCTACGCAAGGAGCTAGCTAATAATACCAGAGCAGTCTTGGACCCCTTCTTGAGTATGGACAAACCCAGTGCGCAGGTCTTGGGCGGGATGTCCCTGATTAAGAGGAAACGGAAGGTTGAGGATCGAGAAATAGTCTCAAAATCCGGCGAACCCAATAACGTTTCAAGGCCTCCGGCTCTAGTGGAGTACGATTCGGACTAGTTGCAGTTGGGATGATGTCGAAATTGTGCATTTGCATGGCGCTTGGAAAAGATACCCTAGCATACTACGGCGTTTTCTACCATTATCAAAAACAACTTCACCAATCACGCTCAGACAAGACGTGCCGTCAGACACTGCTAACTGATCGTTGATATGTCTATTCCGAACTTATTTAGTCACACTCTCATGTCAAGGGAAGGGAGCCTTGGCGAAGGGAACATCCAGGGCCTTTTCTATTCAATATGTTCAAGGCGCCGATGGGGCTGTTCCTCTGCCTACCTCGCACACAGGGGTTGAAGGCAGACGCGTTTAGTACGTCAAGACCCAACTGAAGCAGTCTTTGCAGCTAATGTGTAAAGATTCGCCGGCTCGTTGACCTGCGCTCATATGTCGTCTTCAATCGCTACAATGAAACTGAGGGTTGGTAGGTCTCATAGTCGATACGATGGTGGCCTTATAAAGGTAAAGAGTACTATGAAAAATGGCACTTTTGTTAAGTGCAAGCACTATATATACCCATGTTACGCAAGTGAGTGGCTCCTTATTTGATCTCATCTCTTTTGGAGCCTCAACATTCTTTGGTCTCGCTAGCTCACGTCTGCATATGATTACCTAAAACTTTACTCCGTACTTCAGGTCTATATCGGATATGGCAGGTTCTTAGCGCTCGGATGCGAGAATATGCCTGTTCAGGCCTGCTAGCCCCAACGTTGAGACGGTCCAATTACATATTTGCATATCTAGCTGTGCCTAAGGCGTGCCGCGTGTACTATTCATGAGACTGCTAAAGCTGCCGCTAACGCGAGAACCATGTGTTCTGGCTGGTTCTGGCAGTTCTGCCGACATCGAGGCCTTTGCCGACCGCAGTCTGTTTCCCATCCCGGTGTGGCAATGTCGTCGCGTATACGACCACTTGATCCCCTTTAAAACACATAAATGACTTCCAGAAACAACCACTTATTTTCATCAGCCTCGAGTCCGATAAAACAGACGTCCAGATCAACATGTGGAGGCCCCTTCTCATATCCGCTACTTTAGCTTTCGTAATTCCTTCGTCCATCGCGCTTAGTTTACCTCTCTATCAAAGCACCAGCCTTGCCTTGACTTCCTTCAACATCACCAGCCCTACACCGGAAGCGCCAGTGGAGACTATCAACCTGACCTATCGCCCGTGGCCCAAACAGCCATATGAGATCTGGTTACATGGCCCTGGTCTACAACTCCTGAACGTGGTCCTGGTCATCAGTTTGGCCGAGGAATTCCGGAGTTCGCCCATGGTCAGTGTGTCTGAATTACGGCACTTCATCCAAGACTTCGCCGACAACATCCAGCGAGAATATCCCATTCCCGGCTTCACCCCGCACCACGCAACCCAGTCTATCATTGACATCTCGTCGTACACGAGATGGACCATTAACATTAACGAAGGCACGTTTCGTGGCAGGCTACCTACGGCGGTGGCATTGGCAGCCTTGAATGAGCTGGGGGAGCAGGTGGGCCGGTATGGGCCTTCTAGGATCTCTTGGCTTATCTATGAAGATGTGGGGGTTCGACTCCCGTGGGCCTCTGGAAACCTGATTATTGAAAACATCGAGGGCGTCTCCTTGAATAAGTCTTTGTCACATGATAATGGCATTTTCCATACAGCTTGAGGTCTGTTTTGCCAAGCGCCTCATATGTGAGACATTATGTGTAATAACACACTGGCAAATGCTTGGAGCAGCTCGAATAGGGGTTTCGGAACTTCCTGTTTTACAACATACGTCCACTTGGCTCAGAAGATTCAAGGCGCTCGATGGTCTGGGCTAGAGTACTGGTCCAAAGCATTCAAAGGTTTTATAACCTCATTTTCCTTTGAAGTGTCGACGATAGTATATAATCTTACCAACTAAATGGTTTATACATGTTGCTTACACGCCTTGTGACAAAGTGTCAGACAGAACAGCATTTTGGGGCCACGGGCCTTATGGATTTCATTGTTTCTTATTTGATGAGAACAAATCACTATAAATAATGCATAGATTTGGATTCTTTTTAAAAAAGAAGAAAGAAGAAAAGAAAGACCTTGTTACCCGCCGTCTTTCTGGCAATTCAGAACATTGCTGAGTAGCCCCTGCGATACAATTATACATTCAAAACGTAGGGCAATAGCAAACCTAAGGACCATACTTGTCGAGCTCAAAGCCGCTGTTTTCCGCTGTTTAATGACCTGGACGATGTCCTACATCTCTCCCAAGTCTGTCAAAGCTTGAGTGCCCTATTTTGATAATGAAAAGGTGTCCATTGTAAAACAAACGATTGTATGACATCAAGGCCCTAGGAGAGTCGTCGGGTACATCCAGCTAACAGTCAAATTTCTACAGATATCCTCAGACGTCTACAAATTCGACATCTGTCTCTGAAGACTGCAACAACTCAATGAGATTTCAGCTAGGTGCTTGCGCTAATTTTGGGAAACAGTTGGACTACCATAATCGGCCGCCATTGAAAGCATATACTTCAGTGATGCACCTGCAAGACAGGAAGAGAGATTTGTCAGAGGGAGTGATACGAGATATAGAGGCACGTTGGAAGCACTTCAGCTTACTCCGTGGGCTATATGTTGACCATTTGGTACCTCGGAATTTTGAGACCTCTTTTCGAGCGGGCTTTGCGTCGGATTTGAAACCCGAGGCAAGGGCAGCTGCCGCAAAGAAGAGTCTGGCTGTCAGTATTTGAGGAAAGGCACATCAATCACAGCCGATTTGAGTTTCGTGGTGACCTTTGTGATCCCCCCCCCTTCACAGCTAAGATCGACTGTCTGGAGGTCTTCGACTTCCTTTACGTGTTTCTAGTGCCGAAGATATTGCCGTTCGAGGTACGAGCATCGTGGATAGGGAACCATACGGGTGAGGATCCTTATACTGATGAATGTGGCCAACCACGAACTCGACTTGGCAGACTGGCATGCTTTTATGGACTTGAGCCGCTGGGCCCTTCAACCCCACGATCTAGTCGAGCTCATAGAAAACCGTGCTTGGACTGGTACTTATCCGGCGGACAAATCTATGTACATGCAGACCCGGGGAATGTTCGAAAGAGGAGAAAGCACAGATCGTTGTCGTGCGATCTGTGATAGGGAAGTCATGGTGGGAAACTTGCGTAGTACGCCTGGGTTTATGTTGAAAGACGCAGAAGACCTATGTTGGTGGGAGCGCATCCGCGTTCGCTGCGGGTCAACCTTTCTGGCAGAGAGCTTGTCAAGATACGAAGAAGATTTGGAAAAACTCAAAGAAGCGGAGGGGCAGGAGTTTGGAGAAGGGTCGATGGCAGCTTACCAAGCTTCGCGTGCAGCGCTTCCAATCTTTCGGTATTGAAGCTTGTTATCGGGCTATGCTCCAAATCAGTATCGAATTTACAACCAGCAGGCTAGTCAGATACGCTGCGCCCGTTTACGATTTTTTTTTAACATGACTGAGAGTTACAAGCTCATCGACCTGGCGACGCAAGAGATAGTAGAGACGCGACGCAGTATTCAAAAACAAGGGGTTAAACCTAAGCCCTGATAGATATAAAATAATCAGAAGCTCATTTTTTCTGAGCTTGCAGAAACCTGGCCCGTAGTACTTTTTTGAAGCGGAATCATATCAAACATTGGATAGACGAAACGCGTCGAACGAAACCAAGGACTTTGTGACACATATGTCTCATTCCATCCATTCTGGGTAAGCATCGTCATCTTCGGGATCGTGAGACAGTAGCGAACCGTTGTCTTCCTCTGAGCTGTCCGGCTCAACATCTTCCTCTGTTACCGGCGGATTGCCGGGGTACACCTCGCTTGGATGGGCGGAAGGTCCCCCCTCGCCTCCTGCTGTCGATTCTAGCATCGGTGGCGGTTCTGGTGATTTACTTGGTGCAGATGCAGTGACATCCTCCTTGGATACCGGAAGATGCTCAGATCCTTGCGATTGGTAAAGCTGCTGTAACATTCTGGCCTCATCCGGCTCGCCTGCTGGCAGGTCTGGGGATGCTTCCTCAAATCGTTCTCTGGTTTGTGGACTATCACGCGCATCTATGCTGCCATGATCTTCCAATGTGCCGCGGACTGAGCTGGAAGGCTTAAATGAGTCGTCTGTTGGCGCAGTCTCATCTCTGATGTCATCGTTATCAAGCAAGAAGTCACCACCTTCATCGAGTATCTCTTGTTTATCATTGCCCACAGATATGTGACCGACAGACTTCTCGTTATCTTCGTGGTTTGTGTGTTCATGGCCATGTTGATTGATCTCTCGTATGGCTTCTTCGGCACCTTGGTCGTCATGGTCTAATAGAAAGCCACCACCATCGTCATCATCATCATCGACCCTATTTACGAAACGATCAGAAGCGTGCGGCGATTTCGTTTCTTTCTGTTTATCCTCGCCTGCAAAGAGACCCCCACCATCGCCCTCATTTGCCAAATTAATTAACCTTCGCGTCGGCATTGCCCTAGCGGTGGATTGAGCGGGTTCGTCGGCATCTCGATCAGGCAAGAAGCCACCTCCTTCGTCTTCGGCTTCGGCCTTCTCCATATTGTATTCTATAGCTGTGTCGCGCTCTCCTTCGATTTCATAACCTTCAATCCTTTCTCTGATCCTGAGACCCACCAAAAATCTTTTCCACGTCTTCAGCGCCGCTAGACTCCGCCTTTCCGCTTCAGTTTGTGCTCTCTCGTCCTCAAAAGCAATGATAACTTCTTCCACTGCCTCCCCGTATTCGACAGCTACTACAGCACCACTCGTAATAGCAGTCCCATGTCTACCCTTGAACGAGAAGCCAGTAACTGCATCCGCGTAGTCAATGCCAACAATCCTGGCTGCTCGAGCGGTCTCTGGATGCGATATGTGAATTCCACCTGGAGGAACCATACTCGGGACATAGACGTCGAGATTCCCATACACATTCTTCGGTATTTGGCCGCTAACGACGGGCGGTGCCACGTAGAGTGATGTCTGGTAAAGAGCGTAGAGGGCAGTGTCAGCATTGTCATCGTCTGCCGCATCCATATCGGCAGGGTCCAAAGTTGACTCTCGAGTCCGGCGTGCTGGAACGCGCTTGAGGGGTTGCTCGCCACGCTGGATATCGATCACGAATTAGCATGCAAAAACCAATTGAAAGCTAATGGGTCTACCTTGATTTCTCGACCAATCCTATACCATTTGTCCGCGCTCTTCAATTGATGTACATCCCTGCGGCGGTAGATAGGCTCCAAAGCATTAGTAGTCCCAGGCCGCCCCACACCAACCTTCCCTACTTCTCGCTTTGGATGTATTACTTCATGTCTTTTCAGATGTCTTTCGAGAGCGTAGTATGGATGGTCCTTAAAATCTTGGACATTCCTGGGCATAGATTCAGCAGCCTCTTTTGCCGTTAGCTCTGCATCCTCGACTTGATCCCGGTCCATTTCATGGGATCTTCTGTAAAATCTCATCACCCTTCGCCACCATTTGTCGCCGTCCTTTGTGACCTCAATCCTGTTTCGCCTAGTCTTTGCATTGTATGCTTTAGCGTAACGCCTCGTCACATCGCGAGCAGATCCATCGTCTTCGAAGGCTATTACATAACTCATGTTATTCCCTGGGTCTCCTGCTGGTGGTTCAAATTTTGATGGCTTGGCGATAGTTTTTGTGACCAGAGGATCAATCGGCACCCATTTCTGCACAGCTTCGTTGAAGGCTTCTACCCAGTAAACAGGGTATTTTGACTCTCGAATAGGCTTTCGGTTCGCATCTGTTTTCATTAGGTCGTTAAAATGGTGTGGGTGTGAGCTTACTAACATTTGGGGTGGTAAGACACGCTGGACGATGATGCTTCAGGCGAAGCACTGCGTTTGACCTGACCTAATCTTGATCGAATCTCAGCCATACTAGAACCAACCTTCCTGTCTACGATTAGAGACCCGTCGCTCTCAGCATCGGCTTCGCTGTCCGGTTCAGGGGTCGCCTCTCGGCTTCTATAATGTGCTATTCTCGAGGCGTTGTGCATGACTTGAGGCAGAGCAATTTTCTGTGCCGATTGGAAAGGCAGAGATAACATAGAGCATGCTAATCTTGCATCAACACCAGCTGCACGCAGCATGGCGCAGAAGAGCTGGGCTCCAACATCCCGCGAGCCTTTGAGTTTGCTAGCAGCAATAAGAAAATCTGACTTTTGCATTGGCAGGTCGATATCTTCCGGCGGCTGAAGAAGTGCTAGAGTCTTTGGACTATCCGCCCATACAGGCTTGCTCATACCCCTTGCAGTAATCTTGAAGTGCCCTCTGAACGCGTCGCTTGCTTGCGTTAGGCCATCCATGAAAGATCGAGACCTTTGAAACTGGGATTTGCTTTCATCTTGGTTCAAATAGGAAACAGTCTTCTTCGTTAACATGCTTTTTAATACGGAATGAACACTCTCGTCATTGCACCAGTGATTACGTAGATGTACATGAGCGAGTAAACTGCAGAGATGCATCTTGTGGATTTCGAGTCGAAGCCTCTTCTCCGTGGATGAAATAGGCTTTCGCCTGACTGGCGCAGATCTTGGAGTCTTCTGCTTGTGGTCACCGAGCACCAAATTGAGCTTCCCCGGCTCTTCAATCTCGTGGTCAGAAGTGTCGTCCTGCTTGACATTGCTTCCAAGGTCCACGTCTTCGAAGTCTTCATCACTGTCCGCAGAATCTTCAGATTCAGTCTGCTCTATATGCTGTGGAGTGGGTTTTGGCTCTTCAACGAGATTGTCGATACCACTTTGGTTTCCGGTGCTGAAGCTCTGTTCTGGTCGTTGAGGCGCATTATCATCAACGCTTTGCGTGACAATACGTCCTCCAACACGACGTCGCTTTATTGGTCTTCCATCTTCGCTCTTTTGAGTTTGAGGAGATGAGACAGCCTCAGCGAGCATCTCGCCGTAGACATCAGGCATAGCATCCCTCACGTTTGCTTTTCCAGCAGCCTTTGACTTGGCTCCTTCGGCACTCCGAGCCATGTTTCAATCCCTCTTTTGGTAGGGAGAACGAAGAGATACCGAACACTTCGAGGCCCACTTAAATATCTAGAACGACGCACAGTTGGTGTACTGAACTGACTTGAAACCCCCCTGTCTGATGATAGGTCTGCAAAGACCATAGACCTCAAAGTCAAAGCTGGCTCTCTCAAACGTTCAGCTGCGATGATTAACCCTTGTTGAATGAGCGCACGCAAAATAATGTCGATACCTGTGGCGCGCCAAGTAAACCGAGAATGTGATTTGAGGTTTCTTAGGGCTAGGGCTGTCGTGAGTGGATTGGATGAGCATAGAGAACTACCCTCGTACATACTCTACAGGTGGTCATAGACCTGAATATATACGCCCACTATGCAGAGATTTCCCTCAAACTAAACCTCATACTGTAGGTAGTTCCACTGGAAAATCTCAATCTCCCTCACGCCTCAAATCCACTCAATTGCCTAGTGAGCAAAATAATTCCACGCCAAGACCCGAAAAACCCAATTATTTTACCGACGCGTTCAAATTCGAGGGTGGCACCAAGGTCGTGAGGCCTAGCCACAACCAAAGCGAAACAGACCAAACTCATTCCAAGTCATCCAGCCCACGAGTAGAAGATGCCTGGACGCCCAAAGAAGCGGAAGTCAACTACGAAAAGCTTCGAAACAGTACCGAATCCCAAGAAACAAGTTCTCCTCACCACCACGAAGTTGACTACGATCAGAGACAAGCACCCAGCATGGTCTGCCCCAAGCATGCGCCAGCAAAGCATTACGCAAATGGATGCTTTGCGAGACTATTACCACCCGGACCTCGAAAACGAAGATATGAAGACAGATGATGAAGAGGATGATAGCTACGTAGCTTCGCCCCCCAGGAACAAGAGGCGGAAGGTCACCCCAGAAAAGCCATACGATCGCAAAATTGGGACAAGGAGTGGGAAGCGGCAAGCTGCTAAGGAGGAGCCTTCAACTCAAGAAGAGATGGACCAGGATGTTTCCCCATCGGTAGGAGGGGAAGCAAAAGCCCACGTGTTGAGAGCCAAAATGCCTACTACTATGCTACCACCAAAGACTCCAACGTCTCTTAGGAGGAAGGAGATCCCCTCATCACAATCTTCAGCAGACACTCCCCTCTCTACACAAAGTCGTCAATCTTTGCAAGATTATGTGAGGTCACCACTGAAAGAAAAGTCTACAAATATTAATCTACCGGTAAAATCACCCATCAAGGGACCTCGATGGTCGAAAGGTTCAGAGGTGGCAGATAGCATGGAGACTGGGGATGAGGTTAGCCCGGTATCTGTGAGAGTTGGCTTAACGACTGAACCCATTGGTCCAACCGCAGAGCCTGAAGACATCATGGAAGAGGAGCCTCGATTATCTTCCAACGCATTCGCGATTCATGTGAATGACTTCAACCAAAGGCTTAAGGCAGCTCAAAGACCAGTCAAGGAAATCCAAAACTCAAGTCAACGAAGGCCCCGACATGAGGTCATCAATTCCACAGACGAAGAAGACGATATGGAAGAGGCTGAGGCCTTTGATGCTGGCCCAGAAACACAGGCTGCTCTTGCAAGCACTGATGTTTCTCAAAAGAATTTGGACCAACTGCCTGAATCGACGCATTCTACCTCGAAGCCTGCGGGAGATGAGCCTGAGTCTCCACCCATTCAAAAAAATGCTTCGGGGTCGCCAAACCCTCCGAATACGCCACCTCTGCCAGCTAAAGAAAGCAACGTAGAAGACGAGCTTCCGATGCGGAGACCTAAGAGGGTCGAGTTCGTTGATCTGGCTTGCTCGGACCCTCCAGGACCAGCCACGCCTTCACACCTCAGAGAGCGCGCCTTCGGCTCCGAAGAAGTCTCTGCCCAGCTCTTCGGTGACCTCCGTCGCGACACGCAGTCAGGTGGTCTACAAACGGAATCCCAGTACGAGCAAGGGTGGATCCCTTATACCCCAGCCGACGACATGCCCTCCAATCTCGAACCACTTCCCTCCTCCCCCAAGCCCATCGAGCAACCCTCATCCGGCCTCATGACCGTCCCTACCCAACAATTCCGCCCTCCAATCTCCAGCCCACCAAAATTCTACCAGGCACCAGTTCCACCCTCCCAGGCAACCACCGTAGACGTCACGCAGCCTTCGCCCCGTAATTTGACGTCGTCTTCCCAGGGCGTCACTCAGCGTTTTCCGCAGAAATTGCCATTGTCGTCTCAAGCGTATTCATCATCGCCGCCACCTATGCCGCCGCCTTCGAGCTCGCCATTGGCGAGTCGAAAGCTGGATCCGTGGGCGGGGTATCAGTGGAATGGGGTTAGGTTGACGGAGAGTCAGTTGTTGCCGGATAGTTTGTTGAACGATAGTGAAGTTGGACCGCCCGGGTTGAGCCAGGAGAGTTGGGCGGAGGAGGTGTGAGTGCGGTATCGAGGCAGGGCTTAGGATGACTTCATGGAGGCTTATGATTCATGCATATAGCGAGGATGGTAGCATCGGATGGTAGCATTGCATTGAATGACAGCGAGTTCCGTCTACGATCCCACAATTGACCATTATCTTACGTTTGGCGACTCATGGAATGTTGCACCTATTGTAGCCCGATCGTTCTCTAGGAACTACCTACGCCCGTTTGAGCTTGTCTTTGTTAGTAGCTTGCCAAGGCTGTGACCAAGTCCTTCGTCCCTGCAGCCTGGATACAAACAGGGCGTCGCAGCCCGCAGGCTCGCAGCAGCGATTCGGGCCGCTCTATCTCCCCCAAATCAGATGCGGCATCCGTACCGTCCGTGCCATGCCGCCCGGTGGGATCCGCAGCCTCACCGTTGCTAACCTGCTGACTGATAGGTAAAGGTAGGCACTACTGTATTGTGTAGCTACCGCGGTAACCTCCCCGGGGGAGGGTTATGACTTACTACCCCACGAGGGGATAACGGTCGTTTTTTTTTTTTTTTTTTGGCGCTATCAAGGCGCCCCGACCGTTTACGCTCATGCACCCCTGATCTAGACCATCAATGAGGTACGATACACATGGCTAATTCCCTGCATGACCACTTTCTTAAGCGAACCAAGACACTTCCGCCAACCGGGTTTTCCAATCGATGACTTTGCATGAGGAATCGGACTACATAATAAAACAGCAGATGCATCAATGAATACATATCGATCGCAACGAATGAGAGGGTCGCAAGGACCAGGGCTGGGGTCAAAGAAGAGGCTTGGGACCCCCGATCCTCAGTATAAGTAAGGTAGCGTTGGCTAACCTAGCCTGATTCACGTTCCCACCACTTTTTTTCCCCAAGTGCTTGACTCGACAAAAGTGTTTTTTTTTAACCTCGGCGGAAATTCCTACATCCCCTTCCACCTGTTTCCATACTAAGGCGAATTTGGGCGGCAAACGTCATCAGACTTGGGACCTGAGCGTCGCCATGGAAAGATGTTGTCCTCAGCGTGACCAAAACGCTTCTTCGTTGCATTCGATCCGATACCCGAGCGCTTCTGCAACGGTACGGCATATCAGCTGGGTGCGTGTTCAAGTCCGTTGGCTGTGGGTTATCCTCCACGCTGTGTTGGTCATGTCGTTCATTCCTCGTTCTCATTGCCACAATCGTCCAGACCGCGAGGAGACCCCGTGCGGGTTTGGAAGGGAAGTCCGTCTTGCGCTATTGTTTATGGATGTGGATCAGGATGTCAGAAACAGTGTTGATGGCAGTATGGGTACATTTCAAGGCTTGGAGAGCTCTGTGGGGAATATTAGAGTGATGATGAAGAGTGATGATGATGATGATGATGATGATGATGATGATGATGAGGATGATGAGGATGATTTTGCTACTTTACATCTACTGCTATCAAGAGCCCAGTGTCCACACCTTCTCGGAACATACAGAAACCTTGCTGGCCGGTATTGCATCGTGCGTACCCTGGTCGGCAGCTTTGCGTGCTACTGTCCAACGACTTTCACCCAGATGCACCTCTTTAGCTTCCCGGCTGCAGGTTCCATCCTATCCCTCGAAAGTAGCGAACCCGCTTTGTTCACTCTGAGCTGTAATGTAGACGGCCAGGGGGAGGCGCTCACTCACATTAGCCAGCTAAAACCCTCTAAAAGTTATGCAGCCGGACCCTCATTCAGTTGTCAATACTAAACCGTTCCAGTTCGTGGCTTGGACCAGATTGTTTGGCCTCGTTTTCTGTATTCTGATATACGTCTTGAGATCCAAGTCAAGGACGAGTTCGACTATCGCCCGTTGTGAGAAAAATGTTATGATGAAACAATGGTGACAAGAACGTTATAATCACACGGTACGATCAGCACTAAAGCTTGTGTCATGAAACCGGCATGCTGTGGAGTGCATCCCAGAAACTGAGCGATTTGCTTGACTCTATCCTGTCCTGATGACAGGCTTGAAAAACGAAAACAAGAGCATATCCTTATTCAAATCATTCACACGACATGAACAATCTTTCACAATAAGCCTCGATGATTGAGATTTATTTTCCTGTAACTTCCTACAAGGTATTACCCCTCAAGTTTTGAAACACACTCTTCATCGGGATTCCCACATCCTTCGCCGCCGGCATCCTCGCGTCACTGCCCAACAAGAAAACATATCTAACCGCCAACCTCGTCGCATCAGTGATGACGTAGATACCACCCCACACCGCCTGAGGCTTCGGCCCCGCCAGCTCGCACCCCAACAGGAGGGTTTTGTTCTTCAACTTGCTCGACCCCCACCCGCCCGCGGAAACCGTTGCGTAACCCCACGCCACCCTGGGCTCGTCAGCCATGTAGATACCGGCACCGTGGGCGGCACCATGTCGCTGGAGGTCCGTGCCACTCTGCACCCGCAGGCCTTGGCAGAGGATCGCGTGGAGACGGTCGAGACAGGTACCGTGGAAGAGGATATGGGATTCCGACTGCGGTGACGGCGCGTGGCGTGAGAAGGCGGTCTCCAGCTCTGGGGCGGTGTTGGCGAGGAGGAACTGGTTATGACCGAATGAGGGGATGCGTTGAAGCACGGTGGCGGAGACGAGGAAGCCGCGGTACGAGAGGCCGGCCCAGAGAAGGGCCTTTGCAAGTGATTCGGAGCAGTCCCATTGGGTGCAGTAGCCAACCACAGCTTGGGCAAGGGCGAAGTCCGATCCGTGGACGTTGAGGCAGGCTCTGAGATGTTTTGCAATATTGGGTATTTCCGGAAGGCCGTCAAACATGCTGGCGACGCCAGGAGCGTTGCTCGCTGGGCAGTTCATCAAGAGGTCGAGCTTGCCAGTCGACGCGGTTGCGTGGAACATGCTTAGGAGGAGGTCCATTACGGGGGGGTCTTGCCAGATCTCGGCTAGTTGGATCTCGATGGGTGCTTTTGAAAAGGTGCTTTGACAGGAGGACGACGAGCAAATAGTAGCGCGTCGTAAGTGGCGCCTGCCTAGACCACATACTGCAGAGCCTTGCCCGAGTTGAGAAATTTTGGAAGTCATGTGGGTATGAGTCTGCTCCAGAGATTTAAAACTGTGGCGAAGGTGATGCCACAGTATTCGGGAGAGTTGGTAGACGCCAAGATTGGGTCGGCCATGGCAATACTGTTCGCGAGGTGGCCTATTATTCCCCCTGAAAACCTCCCAAGGAGTATGGCCTTTCGTTTGGTCGCTTGATTCGGCAGAGAGATGTATACAGAACTTGACCGGTCCGCCATTATGGCCAAGGGTGAGACGTACCAAGAAACTCTCAGCGTCACCTGCACCTATGGCAAATCGTTGCAATTTGGTCAACTCGGTCGCTGGAAACTGTAGCTCGAGTTCGTTCTTCGAAATTCTCTCTACTAGAGAGCCAAGTGATGGAGGAAGACTCGCAAGAGCATCGTCTGCAACAGAGGGAGCTTCAATGTGGAGCCTCACAAGCAATTTTGAAACACTCTCAGGGGCAACAGCTTGAAGAAATAGCCGCAGGTTCTCCAAGCGTTGAGCTTCGGTCATCAGTTCCAGATATCGCTCGTGGACACTGTTGGCAGTCTCCTTAAGACCAGCTGCAGAGGGAAACCCCTCAGAGTCAAGATCGAATCCGAACAGGATGGCTACTTTCCTAAGAGCAAGATGATCTGGTTCTGAAAGGTCACCAGCTCGTAAGCTAAGCGCCAACTCGACTGTAGTCAACTCTGGGTGTATTTGACCCCGTGAGTCTAGCACGCGTAAGCATGCCTCAGCTCCTTTCAGTGTCGCTTTGGATACGACTGACAGTAAGTCTTCAATCTCATCAGCGTTTTCGCTATGGAGCAGGGCTATGATGTTATCCACCACTCTTGCATGATAGCTAGATTCGCTATCCCTGACAAGACCGAGCACCCGAAGGAGCTGGTAGTTCTTCGAAGCAGTGATACCTAACAACAGTACTTGCATTGCGAGTCCGTGCTTCAACACGCTTTCCAAGCGCGTTAGTGTAGAAAGGTGATCGGCGATCTGTTGAGACCATGTGTGGAGCTCGAGGCTTAAGAGTTTGAGGGAGCGGCGATCCGATATCACCTCAGATCCCTTGTATACCACTCTGATGTTGCTGAGCAACTCGAGCCACATATATGTGGTCAAGTGTGTCACCGCGTAGCGGAGGAGTGTTTCGTGCTGTTTCTCGATTGCAAATGACAGCACTTTGCGCCAACGTTCTAGAATGTCCGTACTCGTTTCTGATGCCAGAAGCTTGATGAGAGCAATACATCCCAGATCAGGGCTTCAGTCGTGAAATTTGAATGCCCTTAGAGTACTAATGACCCAGGAGTTACTGAGAGTCGATAAATCTGTCAAGCAATCGCATCTAAATTGGCAGCCAGTATGAGGGAGGTCTGCAACCAGAAGAGCAAGCTCACGATGATTCTATCTGCATCTTGCTGCCAAAGACGTATAAGAGCTTCAACTAATCCGAGGACTTTTGTATCAATTGTATAACCTGGTACGAGCTGAGCCTTGCAGTATGCGTCTATATGGCTCAACAGAGGAGTCGGTGTTGAAGTTGTCGTGCTCCGTAAAGAATTGCGTACGGCATTAAGGGTCTAGCAATGTTGTGGGCAGCAAGGCTGAGGCACAAGGCTGCGTTTATCCGAATGTTCCGTAGGCCATGGACACATGGAGTCTCACGACTGATGCAGCGCTAAATCTTTCCATGTCTGTCATCGGATCAGAAAGCGGGGAGGCCGAGAAGGTATTGACTAAGCGAATGCCAGTCGATCTGGTCATGGAAGACAGATTTGAAGCACCAACTAGACACTTCACAGCAGACAGGTTGCATATCTTTGTTCTGCGATCAGGCCACCTCTACCAAATCTTCTATTCACCTCAATACTCCTTACTGGGTGATCCGGAATGATATTCTGGCCCTTGAATAAGACTTGCTTGACTCCCTTCAAATGGCAAGACAAAAACTTCCTAAGACGCCAGGGCATTGGCATGATTCTAGTTGGACTTCTGGTTCTATAAGCGTCGAAAGCGAAGATATACAGGACGATAGTGAGGATTGGCACGATTCTAGTTGGACTTCTGGTTCTATAAGCATCGAAAGCGAAGATATACAGGACGATAGTGAGGATAGGTCAGTCCTAACACCAGACCTGACACTCATCAGCGAACTGCTTGAAAATATCGAGCGGAGCCCGCTGGGTCAAGAGGCTCACGTATTGCTTATGCAGCATTACGCCATGTGTGGGTGGCATGATGCGGCAAAGGATGAGGCGCATCGAGTTCTGGAAATTGATCGCACCGCCAAAGAAGCCCAGAAGTACTTAGAGAACCATCGCAAGGTGAGCCTACGAAGGAGCGATGAAGCTGGGAACAGGAAGGGGAAAGCGAAGGGGAAATCTTCGCTTTCCAAAGAAGGCATCAAGTCCCAGGCAAAGCATGGGAAGTCCACAAGTCCCGGACAGCAGAGCGCTCAAGCTCCAATATGGCGGCCGAGTCTCTTCCCAATCACATCCAGCGCGGCGTCTCTGCAGGAACTTGAGGAAGGATATGTTGCATTGCTGGAGAATGCTGAGCTCTGCCTCAATGAAACCAAGCTCTTAAAAGACCTAAAGGCTCCAAAGTGTGATATCCAGATCTCGGACCTCGAAGCATTGGCAAAAGGTCAAGTGAACAGTGTCGTGAGACATACGCCTCTAGAAGGTGTAAAAGTAGTCGCGGAGGCGATACTAGCCGATAGCAGGGACGGAGGCCAACATGGATTGAACGCCGCGGTGAAGGATCTGGAGGACTTGACCAGGTGGTGCAGGAAGTCGGGAGATTCCGCAGAGAGTTCTGGGAAGGGCAAAAGCAGATCAACTGGCAACGATGACCAAGACAGAATCCGTGAGGCGCTGGTCAAGCGTGTGAAAGCATTGAAGGCTTTACTGCCGAAGAATTTGCAACCAGTCGCAGGCTTGGCAATGATGCACGCGGACCACGAGGTTCTTCATCGAAAGTACATCAATGATGAGACTATGGCTTTCGATGCAGTATCTGATATCCCGAGAGCCAACTTCTGGACTAGTGAAGATGGATACGCGTGGGATATGGAGGAATTAGCGAGAGCAATCAAGAGCGGCAAAGGCGTGATGAGAAACCCGCTCAGTAAGCAAATGTTTACGAGGGCCGATATACGGGCGATCATTCAGCATTCTCTCGGGAAAGGGCTCCAAGCTTTGCAGGTGAAGCAAAGCAAGCTCAAGCGCGGTGTACGACCGCAGACCATTGACGAGCTTGATAAGCTAGCGAAGGTGTTACTGGGGGACACGTCCGATGATGGAAAGCCAAGTCATCTCGCAGTGGAGGTTTTTGTTTCGTTCTTAGAGACGCTACCGAGTGGTGAACAAGAAGCCATTGATAACCTGAAAGTACCTGCGACGGACAGTCACACAGGGATGGCATTCGATGCAACGATTGGCGAAGCAGTGAAAGACGTCGAGGGGAACAGAATATGCAGCCATAAGGCCGGAGATCTGCTAGCCCAAGCTGTGAAGTACTTGGGAGACAGTTCAGTGTAAATCTCAGTAATATATTCTTGACTCTCGAAAAGTGGTCTCTCTCCTGATGCCGATTGCTGCGCTTGTATGATAATCCCACTTAGAAGTTGTTTATATTGAGTGAACAGCGCTCCCGAAAGTTCAGCCAGGGTGTCGTAAACTCGTAGGAGCTTAGGCTATCATCCAAGCATCTGAAAGCGGCAGCTCTGGGAGGGCACTCGACAGAGCTGAGGGTCAAGTTTTGGGTTCGAAGCTCGTGGTTTTCCTAGACATCGACGTTGAATGGGCGGGGATTATGAGCCCACGATTCCTGGCCCTGACAGCATGAACGGGTTGTAAAAAGGGCACGGATATTGGACTACAAGTCCTTTCTTCTCTCTGCCCTTTTACTACCCAAACAACCTCAACCTCACTTCCCCTTCCATCCCTTCTCCGTTCTCGCCCTCCATCTCCTCCACATCATCAACTCCATCAATGCCCTCGGCCTCACCCAATCGCAGTTTCCTCCCAAACAAACTTCCAAACAACTCCCCCCTTTGCCTCTCCCCCCAAGTTCCCAAATCCTCCGGCGCCATGAAATTCTGCAGTTTCTCATGGACAGTATATCGCATTTTCCGCCCCTTACTCGCTTTCGTATCGACGGGTTTCTTCACTTTGAACAGTCGACTGCTTGGCAAAGATGTCCCGTTGGAAGTGATAGTGACAATGCCGGTGGTGATGGTAGGATCAACCATGCGTTGGTCGACGAGTTCGCGGAGCAGGAGTGTGTAGAATTCTGCGTCGTCGTAGATGGAAGGGTCGGAGGGGATGCGGGAAGCAGCTTGGATTGGGGCGCAGCTTCGTGGTATTTGCGTCTTCGCCGTTAGTTTTTCGACATTCGTGCCCGAGAGGTATTGGTCTAGGATGCTTGTGAGAGGTTGTTGGGGTGTTTGGGAGAATTTGTTGGCGGATGGGAGGGCGGCGGCGGGATTGGTCTTTTGAGACCATTTTGTCAGGTTTGATCGACGCTTGGGAATGCTGACCACTTCGTATTCTTGCATTCTTTTCCAGAGGCTCGAGGAAGCCGAGACGACCGAGGGAAGGCTCCTGGAAGTGGAAGGTTGAAGGGAAGAGCGGAGCTCAGAGAGGGTGTCGAATAATTGTAGTGCGGCCTTTTCGGCCGCTTCGATGGCTTCAGAATGGCCATCCGATCCAGTAGCGGAGGTGTCCATGGAGTTCGTAGCTATGAGCGCTTTCTGGAGCTTGATGCGTGTATTGAGTAGAGAGTCGAAGGTGGTACGTTGGTGTTTGATGGCTTGGCCTTTCGTCCTGTCTGCTTTCGCGGCTTTTGAGAGGGACGCCGCTACTGTCTTTTGCTCCTCGGCCATCATGTTGCGGAGAGCTGTTCGATCGTCCGCTTTCGGCTCTGTGGGGCCATCGCTGATGCTGGTGCCGACGCTGTCATCATCTGTAGCATCCTCATCCTCCATTTCAACGTCGTCTGAGTCACGGTCCTCCTCTTCTACGGCGCTCTCTAGGTCATTAACTTCGTCGTCCATGTCTTCGTCTCCAGGGCTTCCATCTTCTAGACTAGATGCTCCATCCTCTTCCCCAGTCACTCGCGATATCCCACTGTCCCTGAATGTGAATTTTGCGAACTTCTCCTCATCGCCGCTCTCAAATGCTTCATCGCTATCAATCTCTTCATCAGCATCCGAATGCTGCTTGTCTAGATCTTCATCTGGGTCCGCGTATTGTACACTTTCGGAGTCCTCCTGCTCGCTATGGCTACCGAATGGGTTGTCATCGTTTTCCGCTTTGCGAAGGGCATCTCGGCTGACGCTCGCACCTGTATACTGAGGTCCTAGGTCAATGCGGTCCGCCTTTCGAATTTTGCTCTTCCTGGTGAGTTGTCAGCATAGTCAATGGCCAATGTTTGCGCTTAAGACCTACCCAACATCCAGATAATGCTCGCGCGCCTCAGTTATTTCCTCGCCATCGCCAGCTGAATCTGAGCCATTTTCTTCATCAAATTGACCAGCATCGTCCTCTGGATCAAGATCTGGAAGACATTAGACCTAGACCTGGCGAAAAAAGGACAGGATCGTACCAACCTTTTGGCGCAGGATTTTCAAAATCTGCCAGTTGTTCTGCCCATGATTTGGTGGCTTTACCGTTCGCCATGAGCAAAATTCAAGGATAGCGGCGAATGGGAATTTTGGAAGTTGGTAGCGGCAAGCGGCTACACTAGCGGTCCTACGCTATCCACGTGTAAGGCCTCGGCCCGAAAGTATATGCTAGAAAGGCTTTGTATCAAATGGAAGTCACCAAATTAAAACTCACCAAAATCAATCGCGATCATATCTAGGTAGAGCTCTGTAACACTTCAGATACTTCAAAGAATCTCCAAAAGGGCGGAAAACACCCTATGTGGGCTGAACTGGGATTTGAACCCAGAACTTCTATAAGTCAGGTAAACCTACAAGAAATCTGCCACTGAACTTATCAATTCTCTTGGCCAGTAAACCGCCAAGATCGCGTGGAAGTTGGCGGTGCAATGTACAGCATATCAGTCGCAACAATCATGCGACCCAGTCTACGGGCTACTTGTACGCAATTTTTGAGCTCTCAAAATCAAGGAAAGAAGACCGCTCGGAGCCAGAGACAGCAGTGCCAAGGAAAAAACCGTCAAAAGGGACCCCTTCTTTTAGCGCCACCCGTCATCCCGCAAATTCCAGAAACCAAGAAATCGAAATCCGGGGCTCGGAGGAATAATATCAACAAACATTCTTCAACCCTTCCACCTTCATTAATCTCATTCCCATCATTATTCTTGTTCAACCAAACTCCTCGCAACTTCCTACAGCCCGTTAAACCCCCCTCCACCGATTACCTTCATCACGTTGATCCTCACACCCTCACTCACCCTAGCAAGCCTAATCAACCAACCAACCAACCAATCCTTCCACCCAAGAACCGCAACAACAACAACAACAACAACAATGTCCTCCCTCGCCTCCGGGATCTCGAACCTCTTCTCCTCCCTCTTCGAAATCCTCTCCGGCATCCTCAACGGCGTCGTCTCCGCCCTCCAGTCCGTCTTCGGCCTCGCGCAGGACCTCGTCGCCAGTATCTTCGACCTCATGAGCGGCGTCATCGGGTTCGTGCTCGGTGAGTTTTGTTTGTGCGGGGGGGTTTCTTTTTTTACATATATCGTGCGTCAATCACAACTCGCCCCCCCCCAAAAAAAGGCAGTCAGTTTGGGCAAAATGTGCTGCTCGCGTTGCGTGTGTATTATGGAATCGATGGGAATTTTCGGGGAGGGAGGGGGGGGGGAGAGGGAGGAAAAGGGGGTGGGAAGTGGATTGTGTTTTTTTGTGTTTTTGTGTTTGTGACGGTTGGGAGTGAAGAGCTGATGTGCGATCCTGTATTTGTAGGCAATATCGTCATCATCGGCGTACTCGTGGCGGCCTATGTCGGATACTCGGCCTACAGGCAGAAGAACCAGGGGGGTGGGATCACGGGGGGTGTGAAGAGGTCTTGAAACAGTTGGGTGCTCTGGCGCGGAGGGGAAGGAAAGGGGAGGGGGAGGGTGGATGCTGAGAAAGGATGGAGACTGGAAAGGAGCGTGGCTGGTCGATATCATCCCGTGGTCTTGTGATGGTCTGTTGGTGTTGTGAACACGCTAGCTACACTTTAATGGATGGAATAGCGCGGTTGCATGCGTGCTTTCTATGGTAGTATAGATACCCTTCTTGTTAGTTTGGTCACGGATGTAAGTTTCGTGGTGTGATGGCGAAAGAGTGCAAGCTCTTTTTCCATCTCGGTTTGTTGTATTTGTCAATTATTAAATACAATATATTGGTAGAGACCGATTGACGCGTTTCAAGATTTTAGACCGAAATTGTAGAAAAAGTCCTCTTGTCTAATCCTAATCCTCTAAGTGTGTATCCTACGCAATGCAGTCAACGCGTGCCAATATCTATACACGAGATCAAGCACAAATGCAAGCGAGCATCGTAATTCGTAGCTTCATCGCCAAGAGGCATCCCGGCCCGCTATGGATGTTATTGCTCCCAATCATCCTCCACTTTGCATTCTGCTACCAGAGAGTCTTCAGAAGAGTCAAAGTGTTTGGCCCACACGTGATCTCTGTCATCTACTTGCG